>JAYESD010000007.1:189929036-191129036 GCA_036927565.1 Tuctoria greenei | reverse complement strand
TCCAAAGATGCATTATAAATCTGCAGAACCATCATTCGTAAACTGTATAGAATTGTATTGATAGACTATTAGCTATTCTGTTTTTTCACATGGTGTATTCCTGTAGGATGCCGACTGGGAAGATGACGGTGACAGCAGAAGCAGCACAAACCGAACATGTAATCCCATTGAAGAGAAAGTCGGATGACATAGGATGGGAGTATGGGGTCCTAGCGGATCCTAAGAACAAGGACAACGTCAGGAGTTTGTTTTGTAATCATATAAGCTCGGGAGGGGTTAACCGTTTGAAGCAACATGTAGCACATTTTGGGAGTGCTGTTAGTAAGTGCCCAAAGAGCACAACGGAGGCAAAAGATAAGTGCCTCAAATCACTTGAGAATGCAACAAAGAAGAGGAGAGACAAGACTGCAAGGGAGCTTAACCTTAGAGAAGAAGTGAATGTGTCTCGAGTTGGAGGAGATGAGGAAGAAGTTACTTGTGTTGGTAGCTTGGAACCTCATAAGCTAGGACCTATTGATAAGTGGACAAAAACAATTGATCCCACTTCAACTAAGCCTGAAGCTTTGAAACAACAAAAGCTTAACAAGGAGCTTTGGAAGAAAAGAACACAAGATGTGCAAGAATATGTAGCAAGATAGATGTACAAACATGGTACTTACCAATTTAACATTGTTGTTACTGTTATAATGTATATCCTGTTGGCTGCTGTTTAATGCTTATAATTCTTTAATTGTTGTTTCTTGTCTAACAAGTAGTCCTATGTTTTTATGACAGCTGTACCATTCAATGCCATTGATAATGATGAGTTTTTACAAATGTATGAAGCAATTGGTCAATTTGGTGTTGGTTTTGAGCCACCTTCTCAAGACCATCTAAGAGGAGTTTTATTGACCAAGGAGTTTGAAAGAACCAAGAGTTTGATAAAAGAATGTGATGTTGAAAAGATGAAGAATGGATGCTCCAGCATGACAGATGCTTGGTCGAATAGAAAGAGGAGAAGCATAATGAATTTGGTAACAAATTGCGCTCAAGGAACAAGTTTCATTAGTTCAAAGGATGTGTCACATGTGTCACACACAAGTGAACTCATATTTGAGCTGGTGGACAAAGCAATTGAAGAAGATGAAGTGCTTCAAGTTGTGACAGACAATGCTTCAAACAACATGGGTGCTAAAAGGCTAATGTTAACTAAAAGGCCTAAAATATTTTAGACTTCTTGTGCTACACACACTATCAACTTAATGCTTCAAGAGATTGGCAACCTACCAAAGTTCAAGAAAGTGCTTGATCAAGTGAAGGCATTCATCATCTTTGTATATGGTCATACAAGAACCTTGGAGTGCATGAGGCACTTTACCGAGGGGAGAGAGATCATAAGGCCAGGAGTGACTAGATTTGCTTCAGCTTTCCTTACTCCGAGTAGCATTTTGGAGAAGAAAGATGGTAGTTGATAGCAAGTGAGACACAATGAGGGATGTGAAGTCAAAGAAAGGAAAGGATGCAACCGCAACAATAATGAGTCCAACCATTTGGAAAGATGTCAAGATGTGTAGTATTTTTGAGCCTCTAGTAAAGGTCCTTCGTTTGGTTGATGGGGATGCGAAGCCATCTATGGGGTTTCTATATGGAGAACTAATAAAGGCAAAGAGAGAGATAAAACAATGATATGGTAATATGAAAGGTCGCTACAAAGATGTTATGGCTATTGTTGACAAAAAAAATAAAGGGGCAGCTTGACTCTCCCTTATTTTGGTTGCATATTTGATGAATCCACACTACAGTTACAATGATATTTCAATCTTTGAGGACAACAATATACTAGAAGTTTTTGTTACTTGGGTTGAGACCTACTCCTATGATGATGGGGACAAACAAGATCAAGTTGTGAATATCAAATTGAAGTTATTTCCAAACAAAGAAGGTTCATTTGCAAAGAAGCTTGCTAGGACTTATCAAAACTTTGATTACAACGGAGGTAAATTTGCAATGCTTGGTGTAATAAAAAAGTGATGACTTTATCTCCATCCCAGCCCCTACAATTAACATAATTATCTTGTTAGAACAACTCATAACATTACAGAAAGTGCACAAATGCCTAGGCGACGCCTAGAAACATTTAGGCGCGCCTAGGCTCTAGCCTTTTGTAACCCTGAAGAAAACTGGACTGAACAACAAGATATAAACACGTACTGAGCAATTAAGCAAGCATATGCGCTGCGCCAAGTCGTTAGACTGTTCGCAGTGGTGTTGCTGTAAAGATTGCTGGATAGTATAAATTTAGAGTAAATACTGTAAAAATAGAAGAACAATAGTGTATAAAGTAGTATATAGATTAACGAGTGTGGATAGACTTAGCATGGCAATGCAAATGTTTCAAGAAATAAACAAGCATTTGTGTTGCACCGAGCAGTTAGTATGACAATGCAGATATTTCCAGAAGAACGAAAGATCAATAGGGCATTTCATTTAAAAACTTGACACTTAACACAAATAAATGACCATGCAGTCATTTCATCAAACACGTGACAATCTGACAAGTTGTGCAAGTGATCACGGACAGTCCCACTAAAACACCACACCGACGAACAACCATATGTCAACGAACTGTAATGACGCGTGATGTCAGAGGCATTTCATCGAAGCTCGCAACTACAGCCCACTGAGCCCCTCCACCGCATAACAGAGCAAGCATTTTGCCAAAAACACAGCCACTGCATGGCCATCGGAACGCACGAGCACAACAAGTCAGCAACCATCAAGCGCGAAAACTGTACAACCATCAGAAGGAGGGGGTGTAGAAGGCTCGGGAGCACGAACCATGGTTGTGGTGAGGGCGTTGAGGTGTCCAGGGCGGTTGAGCACGGCGGCGCGCGCGCTGGCCTTGCTTTCCACGAGAACCTGCAAAATAAGCTCGCACGCACCAATCATAAAATAGCGTCGGTGATGGGACATCTCGTCTCCCTCCGATCTCGTCGGAGATGGGGAGGCCACGGAAGGGAGCAATGGCAGGCCCGACGCTCGACTTACCTCTTCCCTGCCGGAGGCAGCGTGTGAAGGCTGGAAGGAAGAGAGCAGGCGTAGTCCGCCCAGGGAGCCGCGGCGCAGGAACTCGCCGGCGCGGCGGCCGACGGTGGCGAGCCGCGGTCTGATGGTGGCGCGGGCGTAGGGTTTTGGACTCCGGAGCGGAGCGTGCAGCAATGTGTGGCCCGTCGTCGAAGTGTCGTGAGGGAAGGCACTGCGTGGACTGGGCTGGGCATGTTCTTCCCGGAACAAATGCGCAATCCCATCTAGTGAGTTCTTTCTGGGCCGAATACTGTATGATCCATGAATGGTCATGAGCTGAAATGTTGCCCGCAGCGAGTCTCAATTTGCATTGATGTATTGCCTTAAAAAGAGGGAAAAAAACAAAACAAATCTCCGGTCCTGTATCGCCAGGCCCATCAAATTCTCACCCAGTATTGATGCATCCAAAAAGCTTCCTTTTTGACATAGTTCAAACTTACCGGTTCGTTAGGTGCGAAACGAGCTTACAGAAACTCATAGAATAGAATCAGACATTCTGGACATAATTTGAAATTGCAAGTATAGAAAGAAGATGCCAGATTGCACACAACGTGCCTGCAAGTGAAGGTAGTGCCCGTACTCTGTGGGCATAACGACAGCTAAAAGCTGCTCCATAAACTTTATAAAGAGAGATCCAGTTCTTTACAGCTTGGCAATAGCATATAGAATGAACAACTGCCTACAACAAAACTGCAAGGCAGCGGAACACTACTAGCAGGGAGCAAAAAAAAAAAAAAACTTCCAGCATTCTTTCTTATATACTGAAGGAACCTAAACAATAAAAGAATTTAACTGCTTGAGAAGACATCCATGAACAATAACAAGATGGGACCAAAACGTTGGAAACTGTGGTTGCCTCTTATAAGATGCCAAATGGAAAACACTTTGGTTTGACTGCTCCAGATAGCCGAATTATTGGTTAGCAGTGTGTAACTTGCTCATATTTATACTCCGTGCCAGCCAAACCAGGTGTTCTTCAGCCATTAAGTGGACTGCTCCTTCCATGCTGCCAGCTTTTTCAGGAATTCCATCACCTATATAAATACAAAGAGTGTTTCATTTCGCTTGTGATATACAACATAAATATTGAAAAAATCCCCATTTTGTCTTGAGCCAGAGACTTGACATTCAGAAGTTCTTTGTGGTTACTGAAGAGTTACCTCAGCTGGATCCCTCAAAGAGTAGAAGGCATCGCTCTCCTTGGGTATAGATGACACCAATATCCCGAATCCACGGTTGCTTGCCTTCAGGACCTATTTTCAACAAGAAAGAAGTTATGTATTGTGGAAACGTCCTATGCTATTTACAAGTTCACGTGAGTAAACTAACTAGACTACTCAAGTATACCTTGAATGCATCTTCATCGGTTTTGTCATCTCCAACATAGATAGGAAGGACGTTGTCACTGTCATTGAGACCAAGAGATTCCAACAAAAACTCCACAGCTTTCCCCTTGTTCCAATCAATCACAGGACGAACCTCAAAAACCTGCATAGAAGAAAACAATGGAATAAAAATATATATTTAAAAATATTAAACAACAATTAATTGGGAAGGTCTTGAAGGTGTGCATAATCCCTCACCTTCCTCCCATGGGTTAGTTTTAGACAAGGGTAGTCATCCAAAACAGCATTTACTCGCTGGAAAACCTTCCAATAGTCCTGAGAAGCAAAAAATGCAAATGACAAATTAAAAATAATCAGTATTCGACTGTACTCCCAGTAAACATTTTATAAGTATGAAATAAGAGCTTAGATGAAGATTTATTACATCTTCTGCCACATTACGGTAATGTACAGACACACAAAACTTATTGTCTTCCATCCTTGCACCATTGATGTCCATGATACTTTCATCAAGTTTTTTGTACACCTGACAAGTACAACATTGAGCAACTCGAACCAGATAACATAAAATGGCAAGCTAAGTTTCAGAAGTTGATACATACCTCGCTGATCATGGGTAGAAACTCACTAGCAGGTTGGAAGAGGTTGACCTCTTTACCCTATGAGGGGAAAAGGAGATATTAGGATTACAAAAGGGGTGAAGAAATTGAAATTATGTGGGTGCAAGATCCAGAAAGTTGTTTTACCTTCGAATCAGTGGACCAAGTACATTCCACACCATTGGTTTCAGTAGTATTTCTAGCAGGTCCCAGGATGTCCATTCCATGACTTCCAGCATAGTACAGTTCTTTAAGTTTGACAAAGTCAAAGACCTACAAAAATATAACAGAAAATTGGAGAAAAGAACTAGCAAGAGAAGCAGAATGGAACAGGCTTGATACAAAAAGTACTAATATTATTTATCTAGTAACAGCTTGTACCTTATCACGTGACCTTCCACTAATGATTGCAGTTGGAAAAAGTGATGCTACATGCCTCACAGCACCACGCATCTGTGAAATACAATCCTTAGAACGTGGACTAGAAATTGAACTGACCATAAATATGCTGATGTGCTAATTTTATGTGAATTGGAGGATTAAAGATAATATACCTCATCAGACATCAATGCATTTTCAGGTTTGTCCACAATTGGCGAAAGTGTTCCATCATAATCGAGAAACAGAACCATTTTTTTACTCCCAGCTAATTCAGTAATTTTCTCAAATGAGGTCAACGCAGAAGGATAATCCACCTACAACGGTGAAACAATGGGAATCACTTCCATGTTGTACAACTTTCTTAAACATGTCAAACACTAAATACATACCATCCAGTTAAGATAATGCAAATCAACATCATCAGCTTGAATGTCATAAACAACATCCTTGATCTGCCTTTTGCGAGTAGGTGATGAGGCCATCATGAGGTCAAGCCATCCAGTAGCTCGAACTTCCTCGAGCTTACTGGGCAGAGGTTTCTTTCTTGAAGTATTCAAGTAAATCCCTGGAGAGGGGAAGCTAGTAGGTGTTGTGAACGTCATGACAGCAAAGGGCAAGGCTACTGTGGGAAGAGGATCAGCAACAACAGGTGAGTTGAGACTTGTCTTCAAATCCATCAACAAGAAACAACTCCCTCTCACTCTTGTTGTAAAACAAAGTTACAAACTAAACAAGCGGTGTGAGGGAGCTCAAATTCCACACGGCCAAGCAACTTATCCAACTCTCTTGTCGATGAAAAACCAGCGTTTCAATGTCTTCTTGTCACTGCAATCGTGCATGTACTGCATCCAGCCCATTAAGCGTGAATACCCTGCATTCTGTGTTAGATGAAAAGGTTTAGAACTGATCATTAGCAATAGCTGAAAAATTGTAATTGGATGTTCAGGTCCATACTGGTTCATTGCCATGGTCGACAAAAATCATTTAAGAGAAAAACTCAATTCATTCAACAATCAATCAGCTCCAATGACAATGATTGAACAAGATCACAGCCAACACTGCAGTAAGAGGAAAGACAAGAAAAAAGCCTGTCACGTAATTGCCTGATGAAACACCACTCTACCTAATGCAAGAAAAGCTGACCAGACTGAACGACATAGTTACTGTGTCTGTCTGTGTTGGAAGTTGAAAATGGAAAGAGGGTAGGATGCCTTTTGGTCCAAGGTTCAGGAGTAACAAGGGGAAGACCACAGCTGTTAGGCAACGATTAATTTCATGTTCCACCAAATATTGGTTGGAAAAGAACGTTTGATCCATCCATCTGTAAGTTAAGAGGACCAATTACAGCAAAGGGTAGATTTGCAAAGTTAGTGGTGGTTGGCGCTGTCAGGTCGAGGCCTCTACCTATATGGTGGTGAATTGCATAGACTACCGATGAACGATGAATAACTGAAAATTAGTATATAAAATAAACAAGAAATAAAAGGACTCGTTCAGAACATGTGCACATGTAATCGTTTAACAGTAGCGCTCAGAAACAAAAAAGCAAGGCAACGACTGCTGTGCAATCCGCGAATTTTGTGCAAGCATGCAATCCGCGAATTTTGTGCAAGCATGCAATCCGCGAATCTCAGTCATGTGATGTACATCTAAGGGTGACGTACTTTTTACACATAGATCCCCCTACCTGTTTGCACACTTTTTACACATTTATATATAAAAGGTGCAGCCATCTTTAGATATCCATCAAACAACTGAGATTCGCAGATTGCATGCTTGCACAGAAGTACAGATTGCACAACAGTCGTTGCCAAAAAGAAAACCCACACTAATCATCGACTAGGTCAGTCATAATCATGTACCACGGCAGGCATCATCGATTGGACCACACGGCGCATCAAAGGACCAATCAATAACATGGTTCCACAACATATGGCGCCTGGCCAGACTTGCAAGAAAGCCTCGCCGATGCAACATGCCGCGCGCAACGGCGGCAGCGAAAGGCGCAGCGCCCACCAGCCCCAACCAAACCGGAGCAAATACGGTAGAGACGCACCCACCAGACGTTACATCCTCCAAAAGAGAAGCCCGGGCCAGTGCGCCGCGCCGCGGTAATCATCAAAGCAGAAATTTTTATTTTCCTAAGCCTCCCGTCCGTGATACATCCAAAAAGAATCGTGGAAAAGGGCGAGAAAAAGGGTACGGCCAGTTGGACGGACCCCGCCCCGGCCGTAGGACCCCCCGCGAGGAAGAATCCCACACTGCTAACTACCCTCCATCCCCTCCGTATCTCACCTGCTCATTCAAGGCCGCGTATTCGGGCGTTCGATTAAAAAAATCGCGTCTTTTGGGGCCCTTCTGATACAGTTCCATACAAGGAGGAACGGCACAGGTTCCGAGCTGGGACGGCGGCTGGCTTACCGGCCGCCGCCGCCGCCGCTACAAGGACGGACAGAGACGCAGAAGAACACGCGCCGCAAAAAAATCACAGGATCCAGCAAACAATTCCGCGCGAGATCTACTACTACGGTAGGATGAACGCCGTGACATGCCCCCCCAAGAAAACAATAAAACCCAATCCCTGGAGGAAAAATCTTACCGGAAGGAGGCGGCTACGCTATACTCAATGCCGACGCCGACGAGACACCCGACGGACCAACCAGAGGGCGGCGACGTAGGAAGGGGAATAGGGAACCGAAAAACAGGTGAAGAGGGGGAGACGAAAGGAGAGGAGGAGAGGTTGAGGAGGCCGCGTATTAATAGGCGGCGACCCTCTCTCTCTTCTTCTTACCTCCCTCGTGTCTCTTTCTCTCGCTAGAAGGGCCGGTCGTGCGGAAAAGGCAGTTACCGGTTGTTTCGGTCATCACGGGGGGCGCTCCCGTCTCGCTTTCACTGATCACGGGATTAACCGCAACGGCGACCGGCTCCGGCGGCGAGACGGCGACCGCCGCACCCGCGCCACGTAGCGGGAAGCGACGGCGATAGAGGCAGGAGGCTGGCTTCAGCGGGCGCCCACACGTGCGCCGGCGATTTTTTTTTCTTTTACATTTCATAATGATGCATTGAATTTTTACGAAACAAGTAGTTTCATTTTTCTGGAAGTGTAAAACGTGACTGATAGTAGGACGTTTGTGACTTTGTGTGGCTGATCGATACGCAAGTCATCTGAAGCCGAGAGCTCAGACAAGTGGTAAGCTCGGCACGTGCTGGTCCGTGAGGTGGGGCCCGCGTGGGTCCGTCGAGGAGCTGGCACCGACGTGGATCCGTCCTAAAATAAGGCGGCACGGCTCTGCGGGGGTGAAAGGCGACAGGGTGGCGGCCGCCGTACCCCTGCAAGCTGCACTACGCGACCCCGGATGGAAACGTCGCGTCAGGGATCAGCACACCGCTCGCTTTGTTTGCTGTACCGTTCATGCTGCACGCAGTCACATAACATATTATATATATGTAAATTTAGAATAGATAATATAAAAATAGGGAAAAAACAATGTATAAAGTATATTTTAAAGAAAACGAGTGTAGATAGCTCACGGAATACAAGTGCCGCGTGCGTGTAGTACAACAGTTCATTAAGTTTTGACGAGGTGAAAGACCGCGCGGCCGGCACGTCGTCGTCGTGGTGGTGGTGTTACTGTCAGTAGGTTGCAGCGCCTTTGTCGGTGGAGGCACATACTAAATAGTAGTACGTGTGAAACCAACCAGGGTGGGTGCTGCTTAGCGTAGGACGTGGTGCTGACGGTGAACGCCGCGGTTTCGCCAGCCAGGAAGCACCGCTCGAAAAAATAAAGTGAATGGTCGGCGCGTCCAAGACTCCAAGTCACCGGCGCTTGGCGCGCAGCTGGTGGCGCACGCGGAGCTGTCTCGATCACACGTCCGAATTACGCGGCCGCAGCGGAAGATCGGCATGATGGGTCCCGACCCGTCCGCGACGGCCGGGAACGACTTGGTCGAGGTCAAGCAGACAGGAACCGGCGTCGACGACGAACAGGAAGAAAATTCTATGCATACGGTATGCATAGTGGTGGCTGTGCATACCCATCTGGATCCACGCCACGTGGGCGGTGCCACACAATCGATGTCCATCGTCACAGGCCCGATCGACGTCTTGTGCGCGGCTCGCCTGCCTCGGCTCCTCTCTTTTCCGATCTAGGTCTCGGCTCTGCACTTTCTGATGGACGTCTCGGCGCGGCTCCGCAATAGGACATTCGCGCGCGGCTCCCTTCGTTCTCGATCGACACTGCCCGCAGCTCACCGGAATCGATCCCGATCAGCTTGGACCACGCCTCAATTTTGTTTCAACGTCGACCGCTCCGCCGCCGCTCGCATCACACGCCTCCGTTTCCCCGATCGGCCCGCAGTTCAGCAGTAGTGAAGAGCCTCCCACCAACGAAACCAGGATTCCTGAGCCACTCCGGCTGGAGCTCGTGCTGGAGAGCCTCACCGCCGGGCGGCAAGAGCGGCCAAAGAATCCAAATTAGACCTGTCATCATTCAGCCCAATGCTCCAGTCTTAAATCTAAGGATATGTCATCAGCTTCGAACAAGCTTAGTGGACCCAGGGCCCTGCAGGTAATGATGATCTTGACAGGAACATTGTGCTTGACCTTGTCACTCGCAAGCTTGCTGAATCCATCGTATGCCTTGGAATCTGCCAGATAAACATAGTAAGGGACATAACTGGTGTTACAGGTGAAGGAATGGTGTTACGGGTGAAGAAGGGATCGAACTTCAGAACCGAATCGCTTCCGTGGTTACAGAGGTCGAAGGAAAAGATCGGTTCTGGTAAGCTGCGGGCGGCGTCGTTGATTGGGAACGTCCGGAGCCGCGCACGAGACGTCCGAGGGCGGAATCGAGGAGGAGCCACGCCGACACGTCCATCGAAAACGTGGAGCCGGTAACTTGATCGGGAAAAGGCGGAGCCGAGGCAGGCGAGCCACGCGCAAGATGTCGATCGTGCTTGTTACGGGAGACGTTGATTGTGCCGCACCACCCACGTGGCGTGGATCCAGAAGGGTATGCACAGCCATCACTATGCATACCGTATGCATAGAATTTTTTTCCCGACGAACAGGTCCGTCCCAGAATTACGACGAACTGTCAATGCGTGGAACTTGAAGTCGTCGATGATGCGCGAGAAATCGTACAGAAGCTTCGTGCTGCATGACGCCGGCCGATGGGGATTGATTGAACGAACTGGCCGGTGCCGTCCAATCGTACGACGTCGTCATCACGCGCGCGCGACTCGCACATACTACGTGGTTCAGATAGGTCCAGATTTCGTTTTTGTACCACGAGTAATCTTTCTTGCCGGAGGTGGACTTCGTGCGGCCGTAACAGTACGTGCCAATACATACCATGACGGTGTGGCGCGTGTTGTGTTTTAATTAGCTTGCAGAGGTGTTTGACAACTTGGTTTGCTGTAGTGGTAGTTGCGGTAGCACTATTATCTAATCTGTTCGCATGTCCTTTTGACAAACCCATGCCGATGGGAGCCGGCACGCACGGCGAGGCATGCCTTGACCGGCAAGAAAGAAAGGCGACGTTTCCAAAACTGAGCGGCCTATGACTCACTGACACGTCGAGGCTGGCAGGCATAGAAGAGACCGTAGTAAGTTTGACCGACTGCGTGCATGTTACGTACCAGATCTCGTGCATGCACAGTTCTGGAGTATATTGATTAATTATATAGTGTGCGAGGAAAAGGCATTTCTTGGCCCTGGTTGCCGGGGCAGGATGCTTGCAGCAACTTGCGCTCGTGCCCCACTTGCATCGCATCGGTAGGAGCAGCATGCATGCAGTCCACCGGGGGAGAGATCAGAGATCCCATCAAATTAGGCAAGGGCCGCACATGTCTCGAAGCCAATCAGCTCGATCGGAGCGGTCTTAATTACTTTCCGGCGAATTAGGAGGCGCTGACATGGCGCTGATTTCGCTTCCTCCTCCTCCTCGTGGGCGGCTCATGCAACAACAGGCGAAGTCAATACTGCTCCTCCGTCGGCCGTTGCGAAGAGGTGCTGACCGGCCGGGCAGTAGCGGTGCGGCATCCGACGCGACGGGTGCCGAAAAGTTAATGGGCTAGTGAGGATCGAATCGAATCGAATCGTCCAACGACGACGATAACCCGTTCAACCGACCGACGACGAACTCGTTCCATTATATTACCCCGGTTGTTTCGGGCACACGAGCGGGAGCACGTGGCCACCCGTACCGTAGATCACGCATGCAGCGCAACTTCAACTCTCGTTCAAACTAAAAACCATAGTATGTGTGTAGCATGTGCACCGCGCGGTCGTCGCTCCAGCCAGGTGCGGTTCCGACGCCGCGCGCCCCGTAGCTTTCTCTAACGCCGACGACGCCGCGCGCGGGCTGCCAAAGCCGAACCACCACCACCTCGTATCCGACGCTGCGGTGACGAAGCGGCCCGATATTTATTTTTTTGGTGGCGTGCACCACGCGTCCCTCGATGTTTCACGACGTCTCTCCAACTACACGTTGCGCGCACGCCTTATTTTTTCCAAGCACGTTGCGGTTGCGCCGTATATATGCAGTGGTGACGCAGCCGGTGGTTGCGTTTCCCGCGTCACGCGGAAATTAACTCACGCGTGAACGAGCACACAATTCTTAAAGGGGAAGGACGCGAGCAGGAGATTTCACGTTCATGCCTTGAAGGTTTAGTTCAAGACATTTGCACGCGTCCAGATCGAGACGGGTGTTAGTTTCGTAAGGTAAGCTTGTTTTACCTTCCTCTCAGCCGACCAGTGTCCGATGAGCTAGCTAGCTGGGTAGTGTTTTCGGCCGCCGTACTCGTACATCCATTGATAGTGAATGCATGCAGCGGTGCAGCATCTCTGCTACACCGTACTGGACGAGCACTGTTGAAGCTCATGAAATCCGACGTGTCGCCAGGTCGATCACCCCCGGTGCATGCTGCTGCTTCACGTCTCCACATGATTGCGGCGCGTGTGGGCATCGATCGCGCTGGACGTGACTGTACCCCCGTCGTCCCGTACTCCTTTTGCGTACGTTACGTTGGGGCAGGGACGTCGCTGCTACAGAAGCGTGCAAGCACAGTTGGCAGAAAGCAAACGCAGACAAAGCTGAGATGTAATTAATGGTGGTCCAATCCAAATGAACTGGTTTCCAATATTTTAATTTTAATGGGTGGAATATATGGAAACGGGTGGAACCGCGAGATTAACTTTCGGAGGGCGAGAGATGTCCAAGGCGTGAATTTTTTTTTCGTTCGTTTACCGTGGAGAAACGGAGCAGAACGGGCATCGTCGTTGAAAGTTTGAGCCCAGCTAAACAATAGGGAGCTAAAATCTACTCAGACCAATTAAATTTACGATCTGGGCTTGGGCGTGGCTGGACTCCACGACGCAATAGCACTTGGGCTTAATATAGCATGGGCCCTTCCATACCTGGACCGTCCTAGTTCACCGACAATTCACAGTTACTGCACTTTAGACCAGCGACCCATTTTTTACAAGAGAATTCTCCTTTTTTTTTACCGTTTGAGGTACACGACCGCTCCACACTCGGCCCTCGATCGGGTCACTCTCCCACCACCCGCAAGATGCCCAATTTCCTCCTATTCCTCCTCCTCACCGTAGCCGGCGTCTCCGGCTATGATGCCGATCCCTGCGCGGGTCGACGGATCCACATCCGGCGCCTACCCTCGCGCTTCAACACGGACCTCCTCCGGCACTGCGGCGCAGCCGCCTTCCCGCTCTCCGACCCGTCCTCGCCGGCGACCTCGGCCCCGCCCTGCGAGTCGCTCGCCAACCACGGCCTCGGCCCGCGCACGCACCCGCGGAGCCGGTCCTGGTACCGCACCGACACCCGGCTCTTGGAGGCCTTCTTCCACCGCCGCGTCCTGGAGCGGGGCTGCATCGCCGACGACCCGGCCGACGCCGATGCGGTGTTCGTCCCCTACTACGCGGCGCTCGACGCGCTGCCGTACGTGCTCGACCCGGCCCACCTGAACGCCTCCGCGCGGCACGGCGCGGCGCTGGCGGAGTTCCTGGCGAGTGACCGGCCGCGGATCCTGTCGCGCCGGCAGGGTCACGACCACTTCCTGGTGGTCGCGGGGTCCGCGTGGGACCACGCGCAGCCGCTGGGCGCGGAGCCCAGGCTGTGGGGCACCACGTCGCTGCTGCGGCTGCCGGAGCTGGCCAACTTCACGTTCCTCACCCTCGAGTCCCGCGCGTGGCCGTGGCAGGAGCACGCGGTCCCGCACCCGACGTCCTTCCACCCGTCCTCGTTACCGCGGCTGCGCGCCTGGCTCGTCCGCGCGCGCCGCGCCCGCCGCGACGCGCTGGTGCTCTTCGCCGGCGGCGTCTCGCGCCCGTCCCGCCCAAACATCCGGGGATCCATCCTCGCCGAGTGCGCGAACCGCACCGACACGTGCGTCGTCGTCGACTGCTCCAACGGCAGGTGCGCGCACGACCCGGTCCGGTACATGCGCCCCATGCTGCGGGCCAGGTTCTGCCTGCAGCCGCCGGGGGACACGCCGACGCGCCGGTCCACGTTCGACGCCATCCTCGCCGGCTGCGTGCCCGTCTTCTTCGAGGACCTCGCCGCGCGGAGGCAATACGGCTGGCACCTGCCGCCCGCGCGCTACGACGAGTTCTCCGTCCACATGCAGAAGGACGCGGTGGTGTTCGGCGGTGTCGGGATAATTTCGACGCTCGAGGCCGTGCCAGAACACGTGGTGAGGAGGATGAGGGAGCGCGCGCTCGAGTACGCCCCGAGGGTGATGTACCGGCGGCACGGGAGCTCCGAAGACCTGAAGGTGGCTGAGAAGGACGCCGTCGACCTCGCCGTGGACGGAGCGTTGAGGAGGATACGGTGGCGGATGCGCGCGCTGGCGGATGGCCGGCCGGAGAGGATATACACGCAGGAGGACGACAGCGTCGAGACGTAGGATCAGGGGAATTATTCAGCGGTTGCGTGCGGACATTTTTGGTGTCGCGCAGATGCTGATACGTATATTGCAAGCTTTCGCTTGATCGAGAGCGAAAGAGATTAAAAGAAAGGGATTGCTATTTTTCAATGGTCTGAAAATTAGAGATCTTTTTACTCAATGTTTACAGCTCTTAGATCTAAATCTTAAAGTAACAATTTTTTATAGTTGATATATAATTTTATAAAACAGGTTTATCCTATTAAACGAATCAGACGATACATGTACAAAGGGAAAACAAGGAAAACATTTGTTCCTTGCAATAATATTAACTATTGTTTTTTGTCGGTGTCGTATCAAAGAGTATAGTGTTGTTCTTGTTGGCATGGTGGAAACTTTTGCTGCCCTAGTGTCTCAATTGCCCACAATGTTCAGGCAACCAGACATAATCGGAGGGGATTGCAAAAATATTCCGATAAGAGGGTTGCTGTTTCGTCAAGAAGACGAGATAAAAAAAAAAGCCAAGTCAAGAAGTGTTGAAAACCAGCAACGATGCCTCCTACACTGTGAACACATCGGGGAGCCGCCAGGTGAAAAATTGAATTCCTGATAACTCCTTTCATGCGGGAATCATCGCCCGTTTCCAAGGAGTGCTGATGGCAGTCAATGTGGCAGCCGACAGAATTATATTCTGAAAACAGATGCATTGCCTCATATCAGAACTAAAGGACCTCCTGTTGAATCTCAATAGTTTTACCATTGCTCATGCGTCTAGAGATGTAATAAAGTGGCTATGGGCCGGAACCGTTCCTTGATCAAGGCGGTGCTCCACTCATCTCGTCACTACCCACTGCTGAATCACATTGCACTACAAACTGCAGAGTGGTGCATGTCCTTCATCCCTATATCTTCAATCTCAAAAAATAATATACTTGACCACTGATTAAGTATGTTCTAATTTCCATCCTTTTTTCTTTCTAATTTTCAAGTTTCAACATGTCATGGTGTCTGAAACAATCACAAAAAGGAGTTAGTTATAGTTGTTGTGGAGGAAGAAACTAATATTAATCATAAGAATAGAGAGCAATGATAAAAAATTGTTGTCATCCACACAAATAACAACGAAGTAAGTTCTCCTAGAAACATACATAATTTAGCGCTGCATAAACAGAATGTTGATCAACTGTAAGTTTTTTATTCTAGATATTTAAGATTAAAGAAATTGGAATAATCTTGATATAAAAGTATATAAATATTTGTTTGATATGATATACTTTTAAGTGTTTATTGGTAACAGCACATATTATGAAGTTTATATGGAAGGGATCTATTTGGGAACCAAAATCTCAGAACCGGTCCTGTGTGGCAGAACCTAGAGGACGCATGGGAGGACTGAACGAGAGGAAAAAAGCTGCCATATTCTGACTCCTTCCAGGGAAAAAGGCAGTTTACCATTGAGTGAAGCCAGAGGTTATCGTAGCCAGGCTGCTTCTCACAGGTGGAAGCTGCTGCTGATCCATCGGCAACATGCACCGCTTTTGCAACGCTAGCAATGTCTGTTGAAATTTCAACAGCACTTGCTGAAGCCATGATTATGATCACTACCTATGGATGCAAAAAGTACTACTCTCTCCATTTCAATTTATTTACCGTTAAGACAATCTTCGTTAGTTCATTTCTAGTTATTTTGATTGTCTGAAACGACAATTATTTTAGAACGGAGGTAGTATAATTTATGCGAGAATGAATAATGCTAATCAAAATCACAGAGAGGGAAAACCCACTTAATCAAGGAACAGCTCTGGCTCACTATAAATTGTGGCTGTGCATTTACTTTCCAGGCCAAGAATCACCCCAGTCAAGGTTTGGTAGCATAAAACTGATGAGTGAAAATCCAACAAGGCAATGACCATATGTAATTCACAGCGCATGGAAATTATTAGGAACAATTGTGTTTTGACCATAGTTCTAGAACCCAATTGTGATTTAGACCCAAATTTCTAAATTTTGTGTTTTAACCATGATTTTTTTACTCTCAATCTCCCGTTAACCAGTGTTTTGTAACTCCGTTAGGCAGCTTGGTAATTAAAAAAAATTGGATCAAAATCTCACAAAACCAAATTGCCCCTGTTCCACGCTCCTGAACTGAGTTCTCTAGGCCCCGATCCCTTCTCTCAGGCGGCAGCGCACAGGAACCCTAGCGTTCCTGCAGCCTCCTTCTCCCAGAAGACGCAATGGCCTGGGCAACGGGACCGGAGGAAGGCGCGGCACAGCGACCCACGGGCATGGCGCAGTGGCCCACGGATGCGGCGCGGCCTAGCGCAGCACTAGAGGGGGCGGCGGCGCGGCCTAGTGCAACGCTAGATTTCGATGGAAGTGATTACTCAATGTGGAGGCAAAATATGAAAATACATATAATTTTCCTCAATCTAAGTTTATGGCATACTGTGTGCACAGAGATAGATATCCCGGACGATGACGAAGAGCTCACACCAAGCCAAGAGCAAGAAATTCACCGAAATGCTCAAGTCGCAGCCGTAATTACCTCTTCGCTCAATCGGGACGAGTTCACCAAGGTGGATGGACTCGATATTGCTAAGGAGATATGGGACACACTGCAAACTGCACATGAAGGTGACCGACATGTGCGTGAAGCAAATATCAAAATGATCGAAGGCAAATTAAGAAGATTCCCAAGAGGGCGCGACTGCCGAGCGCGGAGGATCGGTGTCTGGCCCTCACCCTGGCGGCGTGGCAAGCAGGCCGGGGCACACAACGCACTTGGGTCAGACGGTGAATCCGGCAGCTGGACAAGACCATGCCAGCTACTTGGAGGCGATGAGCGCGCCGCAGATGAGGATGTCGCAGACAATCTTGACACTGTTCTGAAAAACTAGATCGAGACGAAGAGGAACAATGTAAACAATTCTGCGTAACAGGTTTGTGATGTTCATTCTTTTGTTGGATCTATCTATGCATCTTAGTTGTCTGCAAAGACATCTCCCTTTTACTGTTGGCATATGGTTAGTACGAACTGAAATTTACTAAGATCCGCAAAACTTTTTTTATCTAAAATTATTTCAGTGACTTTAAGATGGGATACATAACGGTATATTTCAGTCTATAATAAGACCATCCATCTTATGATTTGTCAGTGGGATGACCATATTATGATTCTTTTCCCGAATAAATGATACTACATGCTTTTTTATTTGAACGTGCATTGTGATGCTATATTGTATATGATTTACGTGTCCTTATGTTGATATATCTAAAATGTCGTTATAATTATGTTCAAATTTTAATTTTTTAAAATTTATGTTCAAATTTTAAATATTTTAAAAGAAAATTTGTCTAGATTTTGAATTTTGGCAAAATATTAAAAATTTTTATTACATTGCTGCTGAATTTTTAGACCCTTTAACTTAAAAGTATGGTACAAACACAATTGTATCATCAAAACTGTGATAAAATCATAAAGAATATAATTGTCTTTTCACGTCAAACTTAACACCGTTAGAGACACTTGACGGACTTGTGGTAATCTAACGCTTCGATTGAAAAAAATTGTGACTAAAATACAAAAATTGAAATCAGAATCTTGATCACAATTAGACTCTAAAATTGTGGTCGAAACACAATTGCCCCAAATTATTACAGGTTTCGTGGCTTTCCAGTATGATTACTTTCTCCATCCCAAATTACTGCTTGCTTAAGATAAAAAGTTTAGTTCATTTTGAACTAAATTTCTTATCTTAAATGACAAGTAAGACAACAACTATTGTGCAAAAACGATTATGATGTAAAAATGCAAAAAATAATTTTGGATCACTGGATCACTATCCAACGGTTGGTGATATTTTTTCAGTTAACTCCTTCCACTAGAGTGATTATATTAAAAGAAAACAATTCACATAGTTCGATGAGGTGGAGGGGATTAATTGAAAAGTATCACCAACCGTTTAGATGGTGATCTCGTGATACAAAATTGTTTTTTACATTTTTGCCCTATAATCATTTTTGCACTCTAGTTGTAGCCAACAAATAATTGAAGATGGAGAGAATACAAAACAATAATTAGGCATCCGTGTGTTCGGACTAGCAGACTATGCAGCTCATCCATCCAGAGCATGCACATCTTTAAGATTTCAAATTACGCGATTATAAGTTGCGTGATTTACCAGGAATGGTGCGGACGCGAGGCTCCGTGTAACGCCCATTGGAAACCACGACAGCGTCGTACACCTCCTCTCCTCTCCTCATCTCCGCTCCGGCGTTCCCCTTCTCGCCTAGGTTCCTCCAGGTGCCGCCCCCACGGCTATAGATCCCCAAATGGGCCGCCCGGCCCGAGCACGGCCCGAGCCCGATATGGCCCGGCACGATGGGGCCCGACACGAGCTGGCCCGGTCTGTCTTCCGTGCCGGGCCGGGCCGTGTCGTCGTGCCCACCATACGGCCCAGGCACGGCACGGAGACCGTTTTTTCGGGCCGGGCCGGCACGGCGGCACTGGCGGCACGACGGGCTCCTCCGGCCCAGCGGCCCAGCTCGGGCACGACCGTCGGCGGCGCGGAGGTAGGAGGCGGGCGGCGGATCGGCCGCTCGGGCGTGACCGTCGGGCCGCACGGACGCAGGAAGCGAGCGGCGGCTCGGCCGCTCGAGCGCGGCTGTCGGGCGGCGCGGAGGCCGTCGGAGCTGGCGGCTCGGCGCTCGGGCGTTGTCGTCGGGTGGCGCGGAGGCTCGACGCTCGGGTCCCGTCGTCGATCGGCGCGGAGGCCGTTGGGCGCGGCTGTCGGCGGCGCGGAGGCCGCCAGGCGGTCTGGTTGGGGCACCGCTGTCGGCGGCGCGGAGGCCGTCGGGCGCTGCGGCTGCGGTGCTGCCGTCGGAGGCGGCGGCTTAGGTGCTCGGGCATGGTGGCGGCTAGGATTTGAGAAGATGGGTGCTAGGGTTTGGGAAGGGAGGCACGTATTTATATGAGCTTTACTCAATGTTAGATCTAACGGTTAGAGTAAATCTGTAGCAGATCAACGGTTCTGGTAACAGATTTGAAGAAATGTCGGGCCAACATCGGACCAGCCCAAAATTCGTGCCGGGCTCGGGCCAGCACGCCGTGCTGGGAAGGCGGCCCAGGCACGGCCCGACTATCGGGCCTGGGCCGGCCCGGCACGATTCCCTTCGGGCCGGGCCCGTGCTCGGACCGGGCTTTTTAGTGCCGGGCCTCGGGCCGCCCGATGAGTCCAGCCCATTTGGGGATCTATACCCACGGCCGCGGCGCGCTCGAAGACGACGGGCGCGTGGCCCTGGTAGCCTCGTAGGAGCTTTTACGGGAAAACGGGTTGGGGAGGTAGCCACCGCCAGTGGAAATGGGCCAGGCCCATAATGACAGAAGTAACGTTGGGCCGCGTGTTGTCCTTTGCCAGCTGTCAGCCAATGCGCCTGGTTTGTTTGTCAGTGCCCCACTTGTCCGCAGCCGAAAAAGGCAAAAGCCAACATCACCATCATCACGAGGAACTGATGCCGAAAGTGCTGCTCAGCTCAGCCGGACCGGAAGAGAAGGCATCCCACGGCGCGCATCTGACGGATACCGGACGCCGTCGCAACCTCACGACAGGGAACAGTACCGGATCAGCATTATTATTAGCAACGAAAAACCGACGGCAAAGAGCCATCCCATCCCTCCGGGGTTTTCAACTTTTCCGGGTACAGGATGGTGGGATGTTCCGTGAGTTGGAGTATGGCCTACGGGGTGAGAGGACTGTCAGGTGGGCCCAGCATGCCGGTACCAACAGTTACGTCAGGTTCGCCAGCGGCACACCGCATGCCCGGCAGATCTTCATCAGGCCGGTCAGAACTCATCACCACGGCGAGAGATTTTTTTCCAAATCCTTCTGGTCACGAACGTTTCCGACCACAGCGAAATGTACAGTGACTAACGAGCAATTATTTGAGCGTCCGAAACAAACAAACAAACCGCGGGCGTGATCTTCCGGGAACTGCCTGGTATTTAGGTCTAGTCATTATGAGATGATGGCCGGATCGTTTTGTTGGTGTCACGTGCATCTGTTTTCCTCACTTCGGAGTCGTTGCCAGCCACTAAACTAACTTTTCACTAGCTCTAGTCGGCCGGTCACTGGCAACTGGGCCCAGCGGATCTCGATTACTCATCAATCTCGTCAAGGTGCTGCCGTGCTGCTCGACACTTGACAGCGCGGAAAGACAACGATGTCAGTGGTTAGGCGTGGTGGTAAGCTTGATAACTACGCAGAATGCGTGCCATGGTAAAATGCTGCTGCTACTACTACTCAACCAGTTGTGTCACTTCTTTGTTTACCGTGCGTGGATTGAATGGATCAGCGCGAATCGGGAAGTCCACAAGAAAACCATTTTCCTTTTTCTTTGAATCTGGCAGAAGTCCGCAGGAAAGCCGAGTCAACATATTTCTTTCCTACCTTTACTAACCGTTGCTCTTTCCTTACACTTTGTGTAGCTGTCAGACACTTGGCCTGCCTACCTTTCATCAGAGATGGAATGAGCCCAGGCACTGACCAGAAAATCCTACAGTATTACGATTGCTACTTAATGACAATCAGGAGCTTTGATTATCAGGGGACAGTTTTGGTGCCTGGTATTCCCCGTGACAGCCTTTTCCTGTCCTGCCACTTTATTGTTTTTTGCTCCTTGTTCTCTGCGAGTACTACTGTGGATCGTACGTACCACCACTAGCCGTCGCTGTCAGCGTTGAGTTGCAAATCCAAGGAACGGATATTAAATAATTCGCAGAGATCTCTCCGTGATGGTTTTATCACGTTAAATACAGTAACTTCGACTGCTACTACATGATTTTCGAAGAAACCTGGATTTCACGTAGTATGAGGCCGGTAACGGGATCCACAAGCTATTCGATTCCGTGTGCGGTAACTGATGACTTGTTTTCACTGCAAAAATAGAAAGATGCACTCCAAATATCTCTCTATGGGATGGGGTAGGGTTCATTTCCTCCACCCCACAGTTGCCACATCCCCATCGCCAACCCCACCACCTCTTTCAGTCTTTCTCCCTCCCTGCCGCATGCACAAAGGTTACAGCCCAGGAAAGCTTAGATTAGATTAGGAAAGAGGAATCGGTCCCTATCTCCCATCTCCCGTTGTCCATGCAGCAGTAAACCGAGTCGTGGGAAGAGAGAGAGAGAAGGGGACGAGAGAAAATAGAGAGCGAGCAGCCGCCTGACAGCACGGGGACGGACACCCGCCTGCACCGGCATCAGCTTCCACCGAGATCAAAATTAAGGAATTATCAAAAAGATCCAAGACGGGGTCCGAGGAGGAGATGCGCGAAGGGAACATATCGCCGCAGAAAGGAAGCTGTTGACGGCTTGGACAGCAGTTCCCTTTTTTTGTTCCTATATTCGTTCGCCGCCGTAAGTTCCCTTTTCTTCTTCTAATAATATGTTTGCTGGCCGTAGCTGCCTACGATTACGTGCTTACTCTGTGCCTTGTGATTTATTAGTTCGTTTATTTGATCTGGACTGAATTGGATCGGTCCTGGCAGGAGGTTATTGGCGACGGAGATGGCTGCTTTAGTGGATTTGGATCTCAACTGCTGCCCGCCGTCGCCGGAGGAGCCCCGGCTGGCAATGCTTGCACGAGAAGAGCCCTTCCCTGACCAGGTTCAATCCATTTCGTTGCTCTAGTTTTGGTGGTGACCAATTAATTGTTATTATTCAACACGAGGGCCCAAAAAAATGGAACAAATTCGGTTAGCTCAGTAATAAAATTTATTTCTAGTTAATTAGTGATTCAGCTTCAAGATTTGGGGGAAGCGTATTGGAGGATTGGGTTCTGAGGCTTGTCTGTGTTGTAAGGAGCGTCAATGTGATGTGTTATCTTTTTATGCAGATGGATGGGCATAAGCTGTATGGATACTTCTGGAAGCAGTCCAGTGCTGCACCCAGTAGCCTTCCTTCCACTCATGAGCATAAGCTGGTGAGCGAAATAGATTGGAATTACTTTCCCATACATTGTTCCTATCGTTTCTTTCTAAATGAAATGATTTTTATGCCACAGATGAGTTTGGATGAGAGAGACGATCCGAATCCACATGTGTCCAGTAGTTCTAGTAAGCGGAAACCACACTCCAATGCTGCAGAGCAGAATTTTGATGCTAGTTGTTCAGTCCGGAGGAAACCTGATATGGCTGTGCCGGTGAAGCGTGCTTATCATGATCTGATTGATTTGGAGAAGCCAGCGACATCGGATGATGTGTCGGAAATTGTTGTTTACTCTGGCTTCGGCAATCCTGGTGGTAACCACATTGTCAGGTCTCAGCAAAGTTCCTGCCGCGTTTTGCCGGAGAATATCCCACTTGCAGAAACTGGTCTTCTGTGTAGAGAACCAAATTCTGTCCGTGTAAGCCCTGGTGAGTTCTTGCATATCATATCTATCCTTCGGTTGTCAGTAGTTCATCAATATGTTTCCTGAACTGCTTAGGCGCAACCTTGCTAGTTTCAGTTGTCTAGCACAGTAGATTTATATGACGACATCCATTATTTCACATGCTATCAGCTGAACTATCAATGGGAGATAGTTATAGTCCTCAAATGGTACATGAATGCCTGCTTGAACAAGAGATCACCACTGTCAATTTTCTTTTCAAAGTATCAATGCATAATTACCTTCGTTTACTATGAAAATCTTCATATATCAATGTCCAGTTATGGTAAGAATGCACGTTTTAATAGAACTATTATCATTTTTGTGGTTCTATGATCCAGTGCTGAACACATTTTCACTATATTTGCAGTTTAATAGCTCCTGCCTTTCCTAGGGAAGTTTCTGTTGCATTTTAGGTGTAGTCCTAAAATGATATGAAATTTAGTTTAGGGCAGACAAAAAACTTGAGTATATATCTTTGTTACTGTGTTGTATTTCTGGATGTGACTGCTCGGTAACTGAAAATTATAAACTTCTAGGTTTGTGGTGTATGTGAGCTCCAAGCCTAACGATTTCTGGATCTCTCATTGTAGCACTGTTACCTGATACTTGCTGTCATGAGCTTTACATGACTACAAACACAATGACGTAATTAGAAAGGGAACGACTACGGTGCAAACAGTTTTTTGTGCAATTGCGCAAAAATCTCTTATGAACCACACAATCTACATCCTCTGCCCACTGCATTTTCGCCATGTTTGTTTTTGCTTTTTTGAATCTCAATTATATGATGAGCGTGCTTCCCAGATAAGCGGAGATGTGGCTAAGCTGATTACTGGAGGGTTTGAGTGTTTGGCAAACCTGATTATTTTCACTAGATTATCCCCGTTTTGTCTGTAAAATGACTATTATGCCTCTGAATCTAATAAAATCTAATATTTAATGTTTTTATCTGACTTTTCTAATCTGATGACTACAATGTTTTTCTAATGAATCACTGGGCAGCCCCCGGGGACACGGCCGTGCAGTAAACCTGCAGGATCGCATGCGGTCATTGTAGCACAAAAAAAGAAACAACACAGGGACAAGAACAACATGAACACAATAGATCTGGCGATTGGCGACGGAATTGCTTGGGCGATGATGCCGGTGGGCGACGAATCTGGCGGCCACCGGTGATACTCGGTGCGGCCGCTGCTCGTGGCTGACGGCGACCACCAGCGCCTGCGCGTTCTGCGTGCGATACGGGAGGGAAGGGGCAGCGGGGTACCGAAGGGAGGGTGGGAGTATCGGGGGGAAAACGCGTGCCGCATTATGAAATCGCCGGGGTTGGGCCGCGATCCGAAAACGCAAGGACCTAGTTGATTTCGGGCTTAACACATATTTAGCTAAGGAATTAATTGAGATTTAATTAATAGGTTTGGGGTGGGATTGTTGCTTTTTTCATTGGTAAGCTGCTTATAAGTGGAACCAAACAGGGCCTTTTACATTTAAACCCTTCTACCTGACAGTAGTGTTTATCCTGCATTTGTATTGCCAAGTGGGAGGGAAGGGTTTAAGTGCGAAAATGCAGTTTCATAGGATATAGATCGCGTGGTTCAGAAGAGGTTTTTGTACGATCGCACCAAATGACTGTTTGCACTCTAGTCATTTCCAATTAGCCATATTTTCTTGCTTTTATGCTCCTTACAGTTATGTTGTACCATGCTTTGTTTATTGCAACCTGAATGATAACCAAACAAGATAGCCTCTCCTACACCATTTGCTTGACTACTCTAGCCTTGTTCATTTGTAGGTTCAGTTGGATCGAGTAGGACTCCAGGCTGCCAGTCTCCCATCAAACGGAGTAATACTGAATCAAGGCACTCGCATATTGATCTCAATGAACCTCAAGAAGAAAGCCTTCATGTTTATGCGCGGTCTCAAGAAATAGACCCTCCTTTACTTTATTCGTCTCCACCATATCCTGGAGTGTTTTCAAAAAATTTGTTGCAAGTTTTCCAAAAGGAATTTGGTTCTAGTACTGGATCACTGGAAGAATCCTCCATCACGGTGATTGCACCCAACTCTGCTGCAGGTAGTTCAAGGAATGTGGCAGCTGCATCCTCGTATCAACAGAAAGGCCTTATTGACCTAAATGTTCCTCTTGGAAGCACTGACATGCCATCAGAAATAATCACAAGTTTTGTGTTTCACCCGATTCCAACAACTCATGGTATTAAAACATCACAGTCGGAAATTTTTATTCCTGAAACTCTTGTTGATAATCATGCCCTTCCGAGACCTGGAGTATCACATGGTGGTCCATCAGATTCTCAAGTGACTGTTAGCATACTTCGAGCTGAGGCAGAAGGTGATGACAAAGTGGTTGCTAATGCAGCTGAAACACTTCTTTCTATTTTTAGGCATGATTCTGCATGCGCTGCAGATTGCCCAGGAATTGATAGTCCGATATCAGCTCAGGATGGAAATAATGAGCGTCAGTGTTCCTTGGACTCTTTTGAGAAAATTGTGTTGAATCTAGAGGAGGTCAGAGACGACGGGCAATCCATCCCTGTGTTACTACCCAACAAAGATGCACCAGCATGTGGGATCAAGCTAAAGAGAGGACGAGGGATGAGGAATTTTCAGAGGGAGATAATGCCTGGACTTGTGTCTCTAGCAAGGCAGGATATATGTGATGACTTGCATGCTATAGGTTATGAGCCAAGGAAGACTCGATCTAGGAAAACTAGCAGAGGTCAAGGTGCATCCTCATCAAGATCAAGGCCGCGCAAGCGTGGTGCCGCTACCAGGAAGTGACCGACAGCATCTGCATTCCATGACAGGCTGCGTGTCACAAGTTAGACGCTTCAGTTCCTGAGAGCTCGTTCTAACAATGTGAATATTCATGTCTACTGAGCCACAGTTGTAGGTTTTCCCCCTTTCATTTCCCATTTCTATGATTAGTCTGTTAGATTGAAGCTTTTTAGCTTTTATATTTGGGTTCAACATGAGGGCATAGTAACAGATCCATAATATTCAGACTCGAAGCCTAGCCATTTGTAGAGCTTTAGATCAGAGAAATTAGCGAATGTCTGATGATTGTATCTGATGGTAAGCTAGTATTTTATCATGACTTATACCTCGCACTAGAGATAATATATACTTCCCTTTGTGAAATTATTTGTGCCTCTTGGTTTACTGCAGTCTCTGGAACATTCCTCACTTCTCACCTGGTGAATGGATCCCTGCTTTCCCTCTGTGAATGAAATAAATTATTTCCGTCGGTACAACTGAACCGTTGAGCGGTCCTAATGGTCCCAAATTTCAGTCCTTTGCAAAGCATTAGCATTTCATACACAAGTTGTCCAGAAAAATATCTTGATTAATTTCTTCTCCCGGTCGCCTTATCTTGAGGCGTTGCCATTGATGAGTCAAGAGGCCATGTGGAAGTACAGAGGACCATAACGTTCGGTTTCACGAGACATCAGATCGATGGCTAGCTCAGCTCCATGTAAATATGCAACCACTGAACTCTACCGAGTAATTTATGATACGTCCACTTATTTACGCGATGAACTGAGTTCAGTCGGTCAGTCACGGCGAGCTAGAGTGTGTACAGTGCTATAGAAGCCACAAAGTGAAGCAAGCTGAGGAAAGTACTTACTCCGATAGTGCTATATTTTATAGTGACCTCATTCCAAGTTAGCGCATCAAACACAATACGCGTATGACTTGTAGACATGCGCAAGAGTGGCAAGTGCCGCATCACGGTATCAATCCACTTGGGAAGAAGGCATCGTGCATGAACTGTGGGATAAGACCTAAACCTAAAGATCGTACTATCATGATCCATGATGTAGTTGTAGGTACATAGTAAGTACACTTTTGACGTCGCATAGGCTGATCGGCCATTTCTTGCAATAAAGAGAAGACATGGCCGGTGGCAAAGGCAAGTTGCTCGCACACCCAGCATCATTGCAGGACTTGCTCTCTACTGCCAGAAGGACCTGTCTCCGGGTCGAGGCTAGTCAAGGGAGCTTGACAAGACCAACATAGATTTTATGAGTGCGTATCATTCAGAGACGTGCTGTGCTGCACGGCTGTTCATCGCTGTAGCCACTGCCAAAGAACAGTTCAAGGATGATGAGGTCAGAGGTCGTCGAGCAATAACTAGTATGGACCTAGGAAGCAGAGAGTTTTTTTATACTGCTGGACGTGCATTTGTGTTCAGTGTTTCTGTTTGACCACATGAGGATGTGCAGCAAGTAACCAACTACTAGTAAAGTTCAGGAGTAAACTAGCACGACCTCATCTGAATCTTTGAAGGGTGGTCAAATACGCCTTATTTATTACTGAAGTTTGTTATTCAGTTACCAGAGTTGGTTGTATCATCACTTGAAAGCATAACGGAGCACTAGCTGAAATTATAAGATGCACATGCTGCCGTGCACTGCGATCTGCACTGCATGTTGTGGTGTTCCAAGACGGGTAGCCGGTGGCCCGGTGCAGAAGTATCAGTTAGACGGAGTAAATATGGCTAGTGTCGTTGGCTCGTTGCTCGGATTGGATGAATTCTGCAGTACCATGACCAATGATGAATACTGAATTCGTGGTGAAACGGAGAGCGCGAGACTTTCAGCGAAACACTTCCTGTTTCCAACGAGTTATCTATCCCCTCGGAAAGATTCATCCCATTTCTCACCAATGGATTGTCCAGAAAATGAGAATGTGAGGTGAAGATGAGCAGAAGAAATGGCATACTACTGTCATACGGAAGTGCGTGCAGAGTTTATCGGTGTCATGCGCAGAATTTCATGTGAGACCAGATGCGTCACCACTGATGCGATGCCTACCTAATGATTCATGTTGCTTACCGTGACAGTGGTCCAGAGTGCACTATGGTTGTCTCACTCTCCTTGTTTGATTAGGTGCCTTTGACATGAGACATCTTAACATGCCAATAGCACCGCCTACACGAACAGCGGTAGGTGCAGGATCCAACAGGCAGCCGGGGAAATCTCACTCCACGTCCAGGTGGGGCTGCCACGTAAGAAACGGCACCATTGTTCTGATCTGTCTACCCGAATATGTTTCGAGAGATAAACCACGACCGGTAACATAGCCATCACAGGCAATCGCTGATGGGTCATTATCGAACAATTATGAAGGCAGATTTCTGATGGAAAAAAAACTTATTATTCGAGCATAGGAATGGTCTCCAGATTTTTCACCACGATTCGATGTCAAAGCTGTCAACTTCTGATCGACCTTGCAGGTCCGTTTGCTTTTCTGGATAAGCATCTCATATCCTTGCGTGCGTAAAACATGTTGAAGTCCCAAACGCTTTTCTTTCATAACGTAGCCCAGAAGTTGAATGTGTGTACCCGTGCCACAGAAAATCATTAGCATTCAAAATCGCCTTTCAAAAAGACCAAAAAATGACTCCTGATAATACAGCACAGCAGCGTTGTTTTCTGAACGTGATCAGTGATGCACATGGGGACACAGGGCATGTTTGGTATGCACCCAAATTTGACATATCAACGCCGGTCGGGGAGGTCAGAACGTACTAGTACAGTACGAACTATCTTCAGCTGCCATTGGCTCGAAACGATTTTATGTATGGTCACCAAGCGGAAAAGAGGGGCAAACGATTATCTGCATCGCCGTTTCACGAGATGCTTTGGAGTCAAGCGAAGCCAGTGTGTTCGTTCACGGCTGCTTCCAAAGTCTAACTAAAAACTTGAAATGTCACATAGTTCTACCTCGCATTCACTTCACATTAACATGCCGACTACTTTTGTAGTTGCCACCAAACAAAAACGAACGTCTATAAGCATATTAAATGGAACCCCCGTTTTTGAAAAAAACGAGCAGTAGTGATGCAGCAAAAGGGGACACGTGCGAACGTGAACTACTAGATCAAGGCCCTGAACATTTCCCTCTATCTACCAGGAAAACAAAAAAGAAGGAGAAAGTATTCTTCTAGTCCTAGCAAGGACGCTGCAGGACACGGGAGAGCAAGCATGAGAGTGAGCTAGCAAGACGACACAAATGGCAAGGGTCCAAGAAGCTAGCATCCAACGCGTACACTTTTCCTGAAAACCAAACCGCGCCAGGACACAAGCCCCGGCAACCCCCTGTCCCTGGCTTCTGAAGATGTTGCCAACTCCCCTTTATTCCCGACATTTTTTTCTAAACAGGTTGGAATTATATTAAAACAAAAAAAGATTAAGTCCCCTACAAAGCAGGGAGAGCCCCGAACAAATTAAAAAAATACATCGAAATTATTGATGAGTCCTCCACAATATCTTCATCTTCAGCCTTCCATGCTCTTCGTTCCATCTTGCCGAAACTTGACGGTGAGGAGCGACATAGATGCAGATGAAGACCTCAATCAAGCCTGAAGTGTTAGGATTGATCACGTTGAATAAAAAGGAATAAGATAATAGGAGTTTGTTACTTTGTAATCAACTCAATCTCTTAAGAAATCTTCCCACGTGTTTGATCAGGAAACACCAACCGAATCGGTTGGAGGCCCCCTTGGCTGCTCTCTCCTATAAATAGATGGGCTCCTATCTTCATTAGGGATGGATCAACCTTTGATCTAAACTAAGAACGCCTAAGAACTCAGGCCACTGATCAGGCATACGGGAGAAAGTCGGAGAAGGTCCACCTCCCAGCGCTGCACCAACATCACCGATGGAGAAGCACCTCCATCAACAGCAGAGCTCATGACCGGTAGCACGGCTATCATGATAGTTTTTAAGACACTCTGCAAAGGTCATACCACTTTACCCACGTGTTTGTGATTTTATCACCTTTCGATGACTATGGAACCTGTATTATGCCGTCTCACACTTCCTTAGGTGTGTGGTCAAGAGATCACAAAATAGTCTTTACAAAGGGACTACTAGCATGTACGGACCCACTGAGGTTTCACTAGTGGCGATGTCTCCAACTGAGCACATCTTCAACCAAGGGTCCCCTCTTGTGCCATTCGGATCCCAGGGAGTCCCGCCTCAAATCCAAACCCAATCCGACTCTCCTTCCCTGGTGTGCCAAATGATCCACTCAATACTACCAATACCCTAATTAATCAGCTATGCCGCACTCATACTTGGCCTCGTGGTGGCATTGTAATTCCTGGATGGTCGCTTCACGAACCGGTCCTTAGATCTAAAGCAAACAAAACCACCATAGCATCCAACCCAAACCACATACCATGCTTGCTTGGATCACCCATTACCATGTCATATTAACCATTTCATATTAACCATAATCTCATTAGTGCATAATTAAATAGTATAGTTGTTTTCCCATCCTAATTAATTAAGCGAAGCAAAAAGGTAAAAGCCCTTCCCGACTCTCTACCATATATTCCAGGTGACAAGGGTGGTCAAACAATACTAGTAAACTTCCTATCATAGGAGTCCCATCAAATTGACACAATCATGTAGTATTGAAAACAAAACATTTATTGTTGAAACAAGATCAATATGTTCAAGGACACTTGCCTTTCTCTTGGGCTTGGTTAGGGTCAAAGCCTTCAAATTCCTGGTACTGGAGGTCCCCTGCAACACTCTCTAGCGCAAGTCCATCTAAACCGCACAACGAACATACAAGACAAGAAGCACAATCAATAAGTGCACATATATTACTCAATATGACGTGACATGCATGATTAATGCAAATGCGAAGTAAAACTAGTTAATGAGTTGTTAATAATGTTCACTAATCATTTATAATGGTTATTAACGAGTCTACACAGGTTTGGAGTTGATTCGAATCAATTTAGAATTAATTCAGCAGCAAAACAGTCAGCAAAATCGGACTAGTATGCTGTAGGGCTAGACTAGTCCGCCCTTCGCAGAAACAGAGAACTAGGGTTTTCTAGATCGACGTAAATTTGGAGAAACGGGGTTGAATTCACATGAGAAATAGAAATTATAAGTTATACCAGGTGTTTATAACTCCAATGAATCAAGGGTTTTGGAGGCAACCCTTGGATCTTGACAATCTAGGGTTGATGAAGAACTTGAAGGTGATCTGTTGATGAAGAACGAAACTTGATAGAGATCTTGCTTGGTTGATCTCCTTCTCCCTCCTTGATAGCGGCTCTCCACGAACTAGGGTTTGGGTGTGTTTCAAAGGTGGCAAAAGATGTGAAAATAGGGTGTTGGGTTGTTTATATAGAGGTGGAGGGCTAGGGTTTGATGGAGTTCGGTTTTAGAGAGGGTGGAGGCCGGTGTGGGGTCCCACATGGGCTCTAAAAAGAGTTAGACACAACGTCCTTAGGTCCACTAAGGTAAAACCCAAAAATACGTCGTGAAACAAAAGATCAACTCAGAATCACGATTACCGAACAAGTCCAAAAAGGGCCAGACTAGTCCGAAGTTAGTCAGAGAGTTATCGGACAAGTCCGAACTTAGTCAAAGGAAATTCAAACAAGTATGGCCAAAACCGGACAAGTCCGATTTTAGTCAGAGGAGAAAACGGACAAGTCCACTAGATGTCGTACAAGTCCGGACAAGTCTAGGGACTTGGCAAAATTTCAAGGAATTGGAATATCGGACTAGTCTACTATGGGTTGGACAAGTCCAAAAGTTGTATAGAGAGAAAAACGGACTAGTTCGTAGCAAAAACGGACATGTCTGAAGCAGGTCGGAGAGAAATAAGACTAGTCCGCACCAAAAACAGACTAGTCCGCACTCCTCAGAACTTTTGAGTGTGGTTTTGATTTAAATTCATTTTAATCTCATTCCCTTTTATGTTGCTTAATATTAAACATGTATATGAACTTATGCAATGCATAATGCATGAAAATGAGGGTGCTACAAACCTACCCCCCTTAAAATGAATCTCGCCCTCGAGATTCGACACGAAAGGGAAGAGATAGGGAAAATCCTTCTTGAGATCATCTTCCAGCTCCCAAGTTGCTTCCAATTCTGTATGATGCTTCCATAGAACTTTACACCATCGAATCACTTTGTTGCTTGTGACCCTCTTCTTGGTTTCCAAGATTTTGACCGGTTGCTCAACATAAGTCAAATATGCCTCTAATTCTAATTCTTCTATTGACACTTGTTCTTTCGGTACCCTCAAGCACTTCTTAAGCTGGGAAACATGAAACACATCATGTACATTTGATAGATGAGCTGACATCTCCAACTTATATGCTACTTCTCTTTTGTCCAAAAATTTGAATGGCACAATGTATCGAGGTGCTAGCTTGCCTTTGATATTAATCCTCCTATGACCTCTCATTGGTGACACCTTGAGGTAAACAAAATCTCGTACTTCAAAGGCTAGTTTCCTTCTCCTATTGTCCGCATAGCCTTTTTGCGTTGATTGAGCAACTCTCAAGTTTTCACTAATAATCTAGACTTGTTTTTCAGAACACATCCAGACCAAATACTTGAGTTTCTCCTATCTCATTCTAGAACAAAGATGTCCTACACTTCCTCCCATATAGTGTTTCATAGGGCAATATACGTTTTGATCCCCATTTGGACCATATTCATTGAGATTGAGATGTCCGTTAGTTGCCATGTGTGTCTTGATGGGCTTGGCCTTGTCCATATTGAACTTCTTGAGGATGTCCTGCGTGTAGTTGGTTTGACTATAAATGTGCCCTCTCTTAATTGCTTCACTTGGAATCCCAAGAAGAACTTCAATTCATCCATCACCGACATCTCGAACCTGTTTGTCATAATCTTGCTAAACTCTTCACAAAACAACTTATTAGTAGAACCAAAGATGATATCATCAACATAGATTTGACATACAAATAGATGATCATCAAAGTGTTTTGTGAACAAAGTATAATTAGCTTTTCCAATTTTAAAACCATTTTGAGTCAGAAAATCTCTAAGGCACTCATACCAAGCTCGAGGAGCTTGTTTGATGCCATAGAGAGCCTTACGCAGTTTATAAACATGGTTGGGGTGCTCTTGATCTTCAAATCCTAGTGGCTGCTCCACATACACTTCTTCCTTAATTGGCCTGTTGAGGAAGACACTTTTTATGTCCATTTGATACAACTTGAAATTAAGGTAAGTAGCATATGCTAATAAAATACAAATGGACTCAAGTCTAGCTACGGGAGCGAAAGTTTCGTCCAAGTCCAAATCTTCGACTTGTGAGTAACCTCTAGCTACAAGTCTCGCTTTATTTCTCGTTACCACTCGATATTCATCTTGTTTGTTCCGAAAGACCCATTTGGTTCTAACAATGTTCGCCTTTGGTCTTTACAAAAGCTCTCATACTTCATTTCTCTTGAAGTTGTTTAGCTCCTCTTGCACTGCAATCACCCAATTTGGATTATTTAGTGCTTTTCTATCCTGTATGGTTCCAGAAAAGAGACAAAAGAGTAGTGTTCATAAAAATTTGCTATGCGAGATCTAGTAATTACTCCCTTAGCAATGTCTCCAATGATGTTGTTGACGGGTTGATCTCTTTGTACACTCTGATGTACTCTTGGGTGAGAGACTTGTGAAGTTGCTTGTTCTTCATTGTCTTCATATTCATTGTCTCCTCCTAGATCATTGCTTCTGTGGTTATGTTGATCTTCTTGATCTTCCTGATCTCGATCTTGTGCATGAGCTCCCCCTTGATCATTGCTTTCCCGTTGAGGTTCATCTTGTGGTTGCTCTTGAGGTCGAATATCACCAAGTGTCATCCTCCTCAACGCTTGACATGGGGCTTCTTCTTGATCTAGCACACACTTATCAACTTGCTCCACTTGGGAGCCGTTAGTTTCATCGAACACTATGTCATGTGCTACTTCAACAAGGCCAAAGACTTTGTTGAAGACACGATAGGCATAGGATTTCGAATCATAGCCGAGCAAGAACCCTTCATCAGATTTCGAAGTGAACTTTGAAGTCTTTGGTTTCTTGTTCAGAATAAAACATTTGCAACCAAATACTTGAAAATATGAAACAATAGGTTTGTTACCAGTGAGAAGCTCATATAGCCTTTTCTTCAAGAGTCGGTGAAGATACAACCGGTTTGTGGCGTGACAAGCGGTGTTCACCGCTTCAGCCCAAAACCGGTATGATGTCTTGTATTCATCCATCATTGTCCTCGCCATCTCTATTAGTGTTCTATTTTTCCTTTCGGTCACCCTGTTTTGTTGAGGGGAGTAGGGTGCCGAGAATTCATGCTTTATTCCTTCTTCATCTTGGTACTCCTCAACTTTTGTATTCTTGAATTCTATCCCTTGTCACTTCTAATGTTATTCACAGTTGAGGAGAATTCATTCTGAGCTCTTTTTAGGAATTTCTTGAGGATTCTTTGAGTTTCTAATTTATCATACAAGAAAAATACCCAGGTGAATCTTGAAAAATCATCAACGATAACTTAACTATATTTGTTACTGCCAATGCTTATATAAGCAATTGGATCGAAAAGGTCCATGTGAAGAAGTTCCATCGGTCTTGTGATAGTCATCACGTTCTTGGCGGGGTGCGGTGCTCCAACTTGTTTTCTCGCCTGGCAAGCGTTACACGACCTTTTTTCTCAAAAACAACATCCTTTAAACCTTGGATGTGACCACTTTTTATAAAATTCTGCAGATTTCTCATCCCAACATGGGCTAGCCGTCTATGCCACAACCATCCCATGTTAGTTTTAGCAACCAAACAAGTGTTGAGTTTAGATTTATCTTTGTTGAGGTCAACAAGATAAAGCTTTCCCTTCAACATTCCCTTGAGTGCAATTGAGCCATCGCTTATTCTAAAAATGGTCACACCTTCATTAGTGAATAAACAAGTATAACCTTTGTCGCAAAGCTGAGATATGGACAGAAGGTTATAATCTAAAGAATCTACATGTAAAACATTCGAGAGAGTATGTTGAGAAGATATTTCAATTTTACCACTACCAAGGACATTTGCTCTGGTGTTGTCTCCAAAGTATATCCCTTCACTTGGATCTGCATTGCACTCATACTCCATGAACATATTCCTCTCTCCGGTCATGTGATTGGTGCATCCGATGTCTAGCACCTATTTTGATCCACCGAAGGAGTAGGCCTACAAAACAAAATTATTCCTTGGTTTTAGGTACCCAAGCTTGCTTGGGGTCCTCTCAGGTTAGTCACAAGAGTCTTATGCAGTCACACACAACTTTTTGAGTTCTTGTGGCGTGGCCCTGCACATTTAGCAAATACATGTCCAAACTTGTCTTTTATAAGTACATAGGAAGCATCAAAAGTGCGAAATAGTATTTGCAAGTCAGATTCACGTGATGTTTCCTTAACAAAAGTGATTTTCTTCTTAGAATGAACATTGGTGGACATGTGTTTGTTCTTGTTAAACCCAATTTGACCATCTTTGATGTTAGGAGGTCTAGTGACCATATATGCACTACGCACATATTTGATCTTCTCCTTGTTAAAGATGCCACTTTGGGAAGGATGCTTAGCATGAGAAATTGAAGAATCAGGTTTGACAACATTTTTCTTAATGGAACATGTGCAGGCTGCAATTGTTGTCGGACTTACACCTTTGGAAGGTGAGCTTTTGGAGGAGGAGGAGTCACTTTGCTTGAGGGGCTCAACTTGCACTTCAAGAATCTTGTTAACTTTTGATAAGTTAGCAAGTTCACCCTTGATTGCAACGTGTGAGTCTTCTAGCTTTCAGTAAGTTTCCTTACTTAAAGCTAGCACATGCTCAAGTGACTTGCTCTTCTCCTTTTCAAGCTCAAGGAGTTTCTCAACCTCTTGATACCTCTTCCTTTCATAGATGAGCATATCTTTTTGTCGGTTGACAAACTCCTCCTTCTCAAAGATTTCATCCGACAACATTTTTCTGTTCTTCAATGCAGTTTTACTTAGTCCCCTAATCATCTCCTCATTTTCACTAGAGCTGTCAAAATCATCAATAGATAAATTTAGCGAGGGGGGGGGGGGGGTGGGGGTAAGTCGAACCTTTTTCTTGCCGTCTTTAGCCATAAGGCAAGTGTGATTGTGTGTCTCCTGTCCTCCCATGTTCGGGAAGAGCGTAGACCTCTTGGTAGGCTTCTTGATGGCAATGGTAGCCATCTCCTCTTATTCATCAGAGGATGACACGTCGTTTGAGTCCCACTCCTTGCCAATATGTGCTTGATGAGCTTGCCTTCTTTTTCTTAAGATTTTCTTTTCTTGAGGCTTCATTTCCTTCTTCCTCTTATTCTCTCCATAAGTGCAGTCAAACTATGAAGTGACCGTACTCGCCACAGTCATAGCAGGTACGTCGAGCCTTGGATTTTCCCTTTTCTTTGCTCTTCCCTTCATTCGAGTTGCTGCCATTTCTTCTTTTCATCATGCACTTGAGTTTCTTGATGAAGAGTACCATCTCTTCATCATCTAGGTCAGTGCTCACATCACTTGTGTCTCTTCGTATTGAGCTTCACGGGTTTCCTTTCCTTTAGGCATGCAAGTTTCTTTGAGAGCAACTTCCTTCTTTTCAGAGGAGGTGAGCTCAGCTAGGTTTTTGACGTATTGGGCTTCCTTCTCAATCATCTCATGGTTTATGATTTTGCCTAATAGTTCATCCGGAGTCATTTTGTGAAACCCCAGGCTTTCTCGGATCATTGAGCATAAGTTGACATTTCTTGGCATGAATGCTCTAATCATCCTTTTGACCACCTCATGGTCAGTTCACTTCTTGCTTCCATAGGCGCAGATATTGTTGATAAGCACCTTCATCCGGTTGTACATGCCTTGAGGTGATTCGCCTTCTTCAATGGCAAATCTCCCCAATTCTCCTTCCAGCATCTCAATTTTGGCTTCTCGAACTGACCTATTTCCTTCATGTGATGTTTTAAGTGTATCCCAAATTTCTTTTGCTCTTTCTAATCCATCGATCTTGGTGAACTCCTCCCGGCTTAGTGATGAGGTAATCACTGCAATGGCTTATGCGTTGCGGTAAATTTCTTGTTCTTGTTCCAGAGTTAGTTCTTTGTCCATATCCGGGATATCTACACCTGTACACACAATATGACAAAGACTGGGATTCAAAGAGATCAGATGCATTTTCATATTGTATTTCCACATGGTGTAGTCATTTTCGTCAAATTTCGGAGGCTTTCTCATGAGAATAGAAAGATAATGATTATTTGTATTAAGCCGATTGTAGTTGTAAGGATATAGGGAGTAGTCATGATGACCACTCCCCGTCGTCTTCTCGTCCTCTTTACCCTCTTAACTCAAGAGTTTCTTCCTTAGAAGTGCCTTGAGGTGACGCAATTCTTCATTGCGTGTTGATTTTCCATGAGTACATCGAAGACTTTTGTATATTGCTCTTCTTTGGTGTTGGGCACCTTCGGGATCTATTGTTCTTCTCTGAGGCTATTGATCTCTCCAAGCGGTATGTCTCATCGATGGAGAACCTGCTCTGATACCGATTGAATATGGCCTAGAGGGGGGTGAATAGGCTTTGAATTTTTTTTGCACACTTAATCAAATGGTCAAATACTTGATAGACCGGACTTGTCCGATTGGAAGTGCGGACTAGTCCGGTGTGCTAGATGTGTTTCGAGTTGATTAAGTGTTGATTCAGGAATTAAACTTTATAGCAGCAAAAATTTGAACAACTGATGAGATCACTTGAATTATCAATCAATATTGTGAAGTTACACATGAAAAGCAACTGCAATTCAAAATACTAGCTTGATCAATTATGTTCCCTAATTAATGAAGATGCAAAAACAAAGAAGCACATGGGACACCGATTCTTACAGAGGTTCGATCTCACAAAAGAGATATTGTCCTCGTTGAGGGAGCCCACACAGAGCCGGGTCTCTTCAAAGCCTTTCCCTCGTCAAGTCTCCACACAAGGCCGACTTGATTCCACTGTCACAGGTAATCACCGAGTTTATGGGGCAACCTCACACATTGAGGGCTCCTACAAGAATTACAACGAAAAGATGATCGAATACACTTGAAAAGATTACAAAGAAAAGCACGAGTGTGAAGAGATCAAACCCCAAGAGCTCAACGAAGCATAGACAATGATCTCCCAACCCCAAATCTGAATACTCAATTGATTTTCACCTTTGAGGAATTTAGATGCGTGGGCAGATGTGTTTTTTTGCTCTTGGGCAGGTGGCGACGCTAGATTTTCTGAGTTTGACAGTAGGGATCGAAAGTTGTGATTGTGGGGTTGTGCATCTCCTATTTATAGTGTTTCCAAATGTTACCGTTAGGGATTCCGACGATCGAACTAGTCCGTACTGGTGACTGGACTTGTCCGTTGTGCTGTGTAAAAGTTCGTGTGAAATGTGTAGCACACTATAAATCCTAATTGTGTGAGGTATACCGGACTAGTACGGTATGTGTCCGGACTTGTCCGATGTCCTGTGTAATTGAACTCCAGAGAGTTGAACGGACTAATCCGGTCCATGAACGAACTTGTCCAGTGCTATGTGTTATAGACATCAGAGAGTTCAATGGACTAGTCCGATCCTGTGGACGAACTTGTCCGGAGTGTAGTGTAATGGGCTTATAGAGACTTGAACCGACTATTTCGGTACAATATCGAACTAGTCCGGTACACTGTGAAATGTGGTTCCAAAGTTTATCGGACTAGTCCGATCCACGATCGGACTAGTCCGGTGCACAATGTATTTGGACAACAGAGAGTTGAACGGACTAGTGGGGTCCATGAACTGACTAGTCCGGTGCTTAGTGAATTTTAGGTTGATTTTAAGCCCTTACCGCTATGCAAAGACTTGAGCTCTTGGGATGTGTCTCTCACATACATCCTATACATTTAAGTCTACTTTGCACTTCAGTCATCAGTTGGGCTTTTCTCTTTTCCTTCACCACTTCATTTTTCACCTTTATGAGTGCACCAAACTATCTCATTTAAATTGACCTGCAGTCATCTCAACAAGTTCATTAGGATCTCATTTATTTGTCATCAATTGTCCAAAACCCACAAGGGAGTGCCTAGACGCACTTTCAGATCACCACCCAATCCTTCTTCCAGCTGTCCCACTTCCCGGAAGGGAACGTCTTCAGATATTTGAGGGGTGAGTTCTTGCGCTTCACGAAGTTGTAGAAGCCAAGAAACTCATTGCTCTTCCCAGTTGTGTGGACCGTGAAGAAGGTCTGGAAAAGCTCGATGCAGGGTGGCACACCCACCCACATCTCGCAAAAGTGGACGAATATCACTACTAGCAAGAAAGAGTAAGGGCCGAGGTGATGAAGCTGTAGACCGTAGAAGTACAACAACATCAACAAGAAGCTGGAGAAGGGTGGGATGAGCCCCACCATGGCAAATGTCATGAAGTAGAAGATCTTGCCAGGGTTCTCCTTCTTGAAGGGGAACTTGCTGACGCGAATAAAGTTGTTGAAAGAGTCGCTTGACCACCTCATGTAGGTGCGTACCTTCGACAAATCTTCGACCTTCTTATCCGGGTGCGGGGAAGACCAATCTCCATTGCGGCAAAGGGGAGCAGAAGTGGAGGAAGCAAAGCAAAGGCGCAGAGCTCTAAGCGCAAGGAATAAAAGCGTAAATAGTTCTCTCCCTGTGTAAATTCCCCCCATTTAGTAAGCCTCAGAAATGCTTGGATGGAAACCGCGTCGGTATCAAAATCACATTCGAGAAAGTTACACCATCAATGACAAGGGGCCCAGGACAACTTTGGTAAAAAGTCGTACCAGGTGAACTGTTGTCATGATGGGAAGTTGCAACCCCGAGGGCAGCTGCCTGACAAGGCTACAAAGTTCACGCTGGGAACCAATAAGAATTTCGTATTGGGAACCGGCAACCTTCAATTGCATGAGATCTTCACGCCAGGATCCCACTCGCCATATCAAGACGGGTGAAAGCATCTAGGCCTCGATGAGGTATGGTTTTGGTGATTAATGACAACCGTTGGTAATTACTAATGAGTTTGTGGATGCAAGGTCTCTCATATCACTCATCACACTTAATGAACTCTATATGTATATCATCTACTGCTCATTGGATGCAATTGGAGACCCCTAAACAAATTACTTTACAAGGTCAATCGATTTTCATGAACACTAAAAGAAAAAGCACATATGTCAAAGTTATTCCATCGAAATTGACAGCACCCAAGACTTGGTAATCATCAAAAGGATATTTCAAACCAATGTATAAGAGGTCACTCGAGCAAATTCCAAAATAATCACTTAGAACAACTCGAAGCAGACAAAATCAACTCACCGGATCAACCGATGTTTCCGGAAAACAATACATCGGTCGAGTTGGTTTAACAGAAGAAAAAGACCTCAGAACTGAGTACTCACCGGATCATCCAATGATGAAGAAAGTGTTACGTCGGTCGATCATTCCAGTAAGCAATTACCCTGGACCAAGTGTAACACCGAACCATCCGATGTACAACTATAACACATCGGTCAATCACTCCAGTAAGCATTATTTCTGGACCATTCTAGGTGAAGTGTCACCGGATCATCCGATGATGAGGCAAGTGTTACATCGGTCGAACAACAGTCATATCTGACACAGTGACATCAACTAATTTGGATTCGACCGATGACAATTGAAGGGAGAACATCGGGTCATCCGATGTTTGTAGAACAGTGATGTCAGCCTACTTTTCCAACGGCTATTTTGTGGAGGCTGACTATTTATACCCCTTCAACCAGTCATTTCGGTAAGTCTTGACAACCTGAGCTACTATACACATTCCCAAGCATTCAATACATTGAGCTACCACTTCCATATCATTTACACAACTTGTACACCAAGAGATAGGATAGAACTTGCTAGAGATAGTGCTTGTGTGATTCCATTCTTGATGATTGGAGTCTCTAGTATAGTGAGAGCTGTCAGGGAGTGTCACTTGGTGATTGTACTCCCCGTGTAAGAGTCGGTGATTGGAGAGAGCCTTCCGGAGCTTGCCAAGATGGTTGTGGAAGTCCGGAGAATCCAACTTGTACAAGGCTTGAGCTCCACCTTGTCGGGGTTGGCGAACGGAGATGTTTAGTAAAGATCCCTGGTCTCGGTGACTTGGGAGTGGCAATACCCTTTGGTGGGTGCCACAACATGGATGTAGGAAGGTCTTGACGATCTTGCCGAACCACGGGATAAATCACCATGTCTTCGTGTCTCCTCGGGAGTTTGCGCTTTCTTCCTCTCCCGTTACACTTATGCATTTCATATACCGCAATCTTACTATTCACTTGAATGCATAGGTTGTTTGCATATAGAATTAGGCTTTTAGTTGTTAAGTTTTTATTGCTTTAATTTTTGAAAAGAAGCCCAATTCACCCCCCTCTTGGGCATTCGATCCTTACAATTGGTATCAGAGCAAGGTTGCTAATTAGATCATTCTAGCTTCACCGCTAGAGAGCTAAAATGGCCAAGATTGGGGGTTCGGTTCCCAATCTTCGAGGGCAAGAACTTTTCCTATTGGAAAGCACGCATGCGTGCTTATCTAGAGGATATTGCTCCCGAGGTATGGGAAGTGACCCATGCGGGGTTTGGTGAGCATAACTATGTTGGTGATCGAGTCAAGTGGGATGTAAAGGCTAGAAATGCTATTTATGAATGCATTAGTCAAGATGTGTTTGCTAGGATTGCTAGCAAAGAAAAAGCTTGTGAAATTTGGGCTTGCTTGATTGAAATTCATGAGGGTTCTTCTCGTGTTAAAGAATTAAAGTATCATATGCTTAAGGCCAAATATGATTAGTTCAAAATGCTACATCATGAAAATGTCAATGAAATGTTTTCTCGCTTGAATGTTCTTATTGAGGAAATTAATGCTCTTGATATTGCTTCTCTTGGCAAGGGACTCATCAACCGCAAGATTCTTATGCTCCTTCCTAAGCCAAATTACAACATCATCAACTCCATGCTTCAAAAGGAATCTCTTGATCACATTGAAGTTTTAGAACTTATTGGAGAGATTCACGCTCATGAGATGGGTGTACTTGGGATGATGGAGGAATCATCTTCAAAGACAATTGCTCTAAAGGCTTCCACCAAGAAAACAAGTCTCAAGAAAAAGAAAGTGGTTGAGCCTAGCTCAAGTGAAGAAGAGCAAGCATCAAGTGAAGATGACGATGATGAGCTTGCATTGATGATGAGAAAGTTCTCTCGCTTGAAATCCAAGATTGCCAAGAAGGGATACACCTTTGACCCCAAGAAGAAAGCTTTTCTACCAAGGAGAGATGACAACAAGACTTTCTATAATTGTGGTGATCAAGGCCACATCTCCTATGATTGTCCAAAACCAAACAAAAGAAGAGAGAACCACAAGGGCAAGCATCGCAAGCTTGAGGATAGTGAGGATGATGAAGAGGACAAGCCTAAACCAAGATTCTTTGGGAAGAAGAAGCACGACAAAGGCAAAAAGGCAAAACTCTTCCCAAAGAAGAGAAAAGGTCCACAAAAGGTGTTCATGTGTGAGGCAAATGAATGGATCACCGACGAAGAATCTAGTGATGAAGAGAGTGAAGTTGAAGAAGAGAGCTTGGCCGACCTTGCCATTGCCAACAATGATGATTCATCTCTTCATCCACCTCCCATGTGCCTCATGGCTAAAGGTAACACCAAAGTATGTGATGACTCTAGCGATGATTAGCTTTCCCCTGATGACTTAACTTCATTGATAAATGAATACCGCACTATCATTAAAAGGGAAAAGAGTAAGGTCAAGGCTCTTGAAGAAGCTCATGCTAAGCTTGAGAGTGCTAACCTCGATTTGCTTGAAAAGTATGAAAGCATACTTAAGTAGCATGACACGCTCAAATCTCATGTCAAGCAAGTTGAGGAGGATAAGGCTCAAATCAAGCTAGATCATCATGAGCTTGACATAGCACACCAAACACTCTAGGGAAAGCACAATGAGTTTCAAAAGCATCAAGTACTTAACCTTGCTTATGAAGTTCTTGATCAAGAATTGAAAACTATAAAGAAAGAAACCCTTAATGATAAGGTATCTATTACTTCTCATGCCACTAATGTCTTGAATAAGTCTTTGCCTTTGAAAGAAAATGCTAGGGAGAAGGATTTGATGGATGAAATTGAAAGTCTCCGCACTAGTGTGGCAAGACTATCTAAGGGAGAAGTCAAGCACAAAGAAATCCTCTTCCAACAAGCAAGGGCCTTCAACAAGAGAGGACTTGGATCCTTCCCGGTCCCTAACAAAGGAAAGGTTCCCTCATCGGAGCTTAGAACAAGCTTCATCAAGGAAGTTGGTTCCTATTGCCAACATTGTGAGGTCACCGGTCACCATACAAGGGAGTGTCCTCTTCGTAACCGGCCTTCTCCAAAATTGCCTACTAACTACAAGTCTACCTTTAATGATCATTACTATCTCTTAAGTAAAGTAGATGGCAAGGTGAAGGCAAGGTTCATTGGCAAGGACATGAAGGGCATGAAGGGGAAGCTCCCCAAGCAACTTTGGGTCCCAAAAACACTTGTATCACACATACAAGGACCTAAGTTGAAAGCAGGAGGAAAGTACTGGGTACTCGATAGCGGGTGCACTCAACACATGACCGGCAATGATGGTATGTTCACCACCATAGAAAACCCCGATAATCATGAACAAGTCACCTTTGGTGATAACTCTAAGGGGAAGGTAATTGGGTTGGGTAAGATTGCAATTTCAAATGATTTATCTATTTCCAATTGTATGTTAAGTCACTTAGTTTCAATTTGCTTTCTATTGCACAATTATGTGATCTTGGACTAACGTGTACCTTTAGCAAGAATGATGTTGTTGTGACCAGTGAAACAAGCCAAGAACTAATCTTCAAAGGATTTCGGCATGAACATCTCTACCTAGTAGACTTCTCCAACAAGGATGCTAGCTTGACCACTTGTCTTCTCACCAAGACGAGTTTGGGTTGGCTATAGCATCAACACATAGCTCACATCGGAATGAGCAAGCTCAAGAAGTCATTCGAGCTCGGGATGGTGACCGGCGTGAAGGATGTCACATTTGAGAAGAACAAGATTTGTAGCGCTTGTCAAGCCGGGAAACAAGTTGCTTCACACCACCCAATGAATACAATGGTGTCAACCTCCAAGCCACTTGAGTTGCTCCACATGTACCTCTTCGGACCTGTCGGTACCCTAAAAACCATACACCCCCTGAGGTTACAAAGATCTCAAGGGAAGGACATCAACTCAAATTGAAGACCCTCGGGGGCCCACTCGCCAGACGTGACCGGACCCGCTTCTCCAACATGGTTAACCTCTAGGTTGCCACGTGTACTGTCAGCCCAGAGCTATTACCCGCAAGGGTGAAGCTCCGGGCCAAGTACTGAAACGGCACCTCCAGAGGTAGCCCCCGACCGAGAGAAGCTCCGGACATGACACGTGCCAGGTCACCCCGGAGCTTCCCGCTTCTCCCAAGCAAGCTCCGGAGCTGCCACGTGTCCACACGACAGAGCTAGATGCTTAAAGCCTCCGGGAGACGTTGTAACGGCTCCGGATCTCCAAAGGACAGCCGCAGACTTCAAGATCCGATTAATTACCATTAATTCCACGTTAATGATAATTAATCGGACAGCCTTAACACCTGTAACGGCACTGTCGGAGCCGTTACAGGGTTATTAACAACAATTAATCTCGTGTATCAATACTAATAACCGCCAGGGCCACATGTCGGGCCAGGCTGACTTGTAACGGTTAGTCCTTGTACTATAAAAGGACAAACCGACGATACACAGGAGAGAACTCTCGAACACGCTGAAGCTCACAAGTTAATACAACAAACACACACCCGTGGAGTAGGGTATTACGCTCAGGCGGCCCGAACCACGTAAACCACCGTGTCACTCGTGTCCAAATCGCATTTCACTTTCTTAGATCTCCGCGCGCCCAGACCGAACCACAAACTCCTTCAAACACTTTTCATAGTGTTAGGGGATCTGCCGACTCCAACAGTCGACAGTTGGCGCGCCAGGTAGGGGCGCCTGAGATCTTCAAGAATGGTGAATTCTGCAGCTGGATCATCCAACGGGCAACCTGCTGCTCAGACTGTCGGAGGCAATCCCTCCAACATGCAACCACCGGCAGGAGCCTCAGTTCCAGCGGGAGTCACACTCCCACCACCACCATCTTCTCCGGCAAGACATGCCGAACGACATGATGATGCACCGGCGTCACATTCTGCGCCGGCAAGTCGTGACAACCCAGAACACGCGCTCCATGCAGCGCGTGCTCTCCTTCAGCGACCACCACCTCCGGATGCATCTCAAGGTGCCATGGAGCAATGGAGAGCTGATATTGAGCATTTGGTCGCAGCAGCGGCCGAACGCCTCAACAATCAGGGTCCACCTCCTTCAGGGCGGGCCCCGTCGCAGCGACGAACGTTGTCTGGAAGACTTGGTCCACATGTCTCCAACAACCGGAGAAGAGCTGCGTCACAGCAAGTGACGTCGTTGCCCTCTGGGGCACGACGTGCCCATACTGCATCTCGGCTTTCGACACACGACCTCCGAGCGGAGCTTGATCGCCGATACCGCCAACAGGATGGCCGTGTCCACATCGAGCGAGCTCGAGAAAGACGAGATGCTCAAGATCTTTCTACTCTGGAAGGAGTAGGAGGAGGCTGTTCCGCCCTAGCCATGCACCTGCGTATGGTTAGATGGCCACAGAAGTTCCGGCCACACTTGCCGGAAAAATTCGACGGGACTGTCAATCCCGTAGAATTTCTACAGATATACTCCACTGCGATCCTAGCAGCTGGAGGAAATGAGGCTGTAATGGCCAATTACTTTCCAGTGGCCTTAACTGGGACTGCTAGGTCCTGGTTTATGAGCCTTCCGCCCAACTCTATCGACAGTTGGGAGGAGCTATGCCGCCAGTTCACCGCCAATTTCGGGAGTTCATACACCCGTCCGGGCACCGAACTGGACCTTTTTGCGGTCGTGCAAAAAGGAGGAGAATCTTTGCGGTCATTCATCCAGAGATTCTCTCAGGTACGTAACACAATTCCTTCTATCTCAAGCGCTTCTGTCATTGTAGCATTCAGACAGGGTGTACGAGACAAGAAGATGTTGGAGAAACTGGCGATCAAAGAGATCACCAGTGTCACGGAGCTCTTCAGCCTGGCTGACAAATGTGCCAGAGCTGCGGAGGGCCGTGAAATGCACTCCAAACCAGCCTTGGAGGATCATAAAAAATCCTCCAAAGAAGAAGCCGCTACCTCCGGGAGTGGCAAGAAGAAAAAGAAGACCAACGGCAAGAAGAAGCCGTCGGCCGGCACATCCAACGTTGCAGCCACTGCAACTCCTGGTGGCCGGGGGCCACGCCCCGAGAAGCGACCTCGACCGTCTTCCGAAGACGGTGGCAAATCCAAGATGTGGTGCCCCATTCACAAAACGGGCAGCCACAAGCTGGAGGATTGCCGGGAGGTCCAAAACCTTGCCGAGCGCTACCACAAGCGCCGGGAAGGGTCTCCCTTCCGCCAGAGGGAGGGAAAACAAAAGGTCGATGAAGCTCCGGCTGAAGAGGAGTTAGGGTTTCAAGACCCCAAAAAGGTCTTGAAAGCCGTCTACACCTCCGTCGACGATGATTCCGACGTCTCCGACAACGAACGTCGAAAAACCATGAACACCATCTTTGGTGGATCATGGGACATCACCTCTCGTCGCGTCATTAAGACCATGCGACGGGATATGGCTGCTGTAGCTCCTACAGCTAGACCGGAGCCACATCGAAAGTGGATGGACACACCCATCACTTTCGATGCTTCGGATTGTCCTCAAAGCATGGTCGGAGCTGGACAGCTGCCCTTGATGGTATCCCCCACCATCAACAACATCCAGCTCCATCATGTCCTGGTAGATGGAGGTTCGGGGCTTAATCTCATCAGCTTCGAAGCTTTCACTAAGCTTCAGCTTCGACCTTCAGACCTCCAGCCCTCTCGACCTTTCTCCGGAGTAGGTCCGGGGGCCATAACCCCACTCGGAGCTATCACTCTCCCTGTTACCTTCGGGACCCGGGAGAAGTATCGCACCGAAAAGTTGGTCTTCGACGTCGCTCAGATCAACTTACCATTCAACGCCATTTTGGGTAGACCTGCCTTGTACAAATTCATGGCAGCTGCTCATTATGGATACCTGGTGTTGAAGATGCCGACACCAGTAGGCGTTCTCCGGATCCGTGGAGATCGCACTGCCGGAGTAACTGCTCTGGAAGAACTCCATGCACTCACCACAGCGCAAGAGGAGGATTCCAGGCAGAAGCAAGCTCCACAACCTCCGAGCATTCGTCAACGAGGCTCAACCTCTGCACCCCGTGTGCAGCCAAGCGGCGACACCGACATTCCCGTCAAAGTCGTCCAAATTGGTTCCGATGTCACTCAAACTACCCGCATATCGGGTGGCTTGAATGACAAATAGGAACTCGCGCTCATCACTTTCCTCCGGGCTAATGTTGACGTGTTTGCCTGGCAACCGTCACAAATGCCTGGGATCCCCAGGGAAGTGATTGAGCACAATCTGAAGATTTACCCCGACGCTCGGCCTGTACACCAGAAACCTCGGAAGCAATCTGTAGAGCGACAGAACTTCATCCGACAAGAAGTGAAGAAGTTGCTCGAAGCCGGATTCATCCGAGAAGTCTACCATCCAAAATGGCTGGCAAACCCAGTCGTTGTGCCTAAGGCCGGCGGGAAACTTCGGATGTGCATCGACTACACCACACTAAATAAGGCATGTCCAAAAGATCCATTCCCACTACCTAGAATAGACCAGATAGTGGATTCCACCTCCGGGTGTGAGTTGCTGTGTTTTCTAGATGCATATTCAGGATATCATCAAATCCGGATGTCTAGGGAAGATGAAGAACATACTTCATTCATCACAGTGGATGGATTGTATTGTTACACAGCCATGCCTTTTGGTCTCAAGAATGCAGCTTCAACTTTTGTACGAGCAATGTACAAAACTTTCGAAGAACTCATCAGAGACATAGTGGAGGTGTACGTTGATGACATTGTGGTCAAAGTCAAAAACAAGGAGTCCCTCTTGGATACCTTGCAGGCTGTCTTCGACAAGCTGCGGGCCACCCGCACGAAGCTAAACCCAGACAAGTGCGTCTTCGGGGTTAGTTCCGGAAAGCTTCTTGGTTTCCTGGTAAGTCACCGGGGTATAGAGGTTAATCCGGCGAAGATAAAAGCCATCGAAGACATGCGGCCACCAACCCGCATCAAAGACGTCCAAAAATTAACTGGATGTCTAGCAGCCCTCAGTCGATTCATTTCAAGACTGGCGGAAAGGGCACTTCCCTTCTTCAAGTTACTGAGGAAGTCCGGGCCATTCCAATGGTCTGAAGAGGCAGAGAAGGCATTCCAGGAGCTGAAACAGTTCCTCACCACTCTACCAGTCTTGGTAGCTCCGAACCCTGGTGAGCCTTATTGCTTTATATTTCAGCAGCTGACGAAGTCGTCAGTATGGTCCTGGTTGCGGAGAGACCGGAACTACCCAATACTCAGGAATCCAGATCCCTTCGGGAGGATCCGGAGGTTCCCGAAAGCAGGTCTGGGTCCCAGCTCCTAGACTTGAATCCTCAAGAAGTCACTTCAGAGGACCCAGATCCTCCCGATAGGATCCAGGTCATTCCTGAAGAAGCTCCGGGTTCCTCCACCCAGAACCCGGAGGTCCCCGAAGATAGCCTGGACCCCTCCGACAGGGTCCGGATCAATGAAGAGGAAGCTCCGGACCCCTCCGGGAGGGTCCGGACCGTTCAACGCCCAGTATACTTCATCAGTGAAGTGTTACATGATGCCAAGACTCGATACCTAGAGGTACATAAGATGCTCTACGCAGTTCTTATTGCCTCAAGGAAGCTTCGACACTATTTCCAAGCTCACAAAGTCTCGGTGGTAACCTCATATCCACTTCGAGCGATTCTGCATAATCCCAATTCAACTGGGAATATAGCGAAGTGGGCAGCGGAACTGGCTGAATTCGACCTCGAATTCATTCCAAGACAAGCAATCAAGAGTCAAGCGTTGGCAGATTTCGTGGCAGAATGGACTCCCTCTCCATCAAACTCTGGGGGCCCCAGCGAGCAGAAGAAGGAACCGCAAGTTCCGGCCTTCACTAAGCCTCACTGGACCCTTTACTTCGACGGCTCCATGCAGAAGCAGGGAGCCGGAGCTGGAGTCCTTCTCCTCACACCAACCGGGGAGAAGGTAAGATACATGGTGCACCTTGATTTCAAGGCAACCAACAACATGGCGGAGTACGAAGCACTCATATATGGATTAAAGGTGGCACTATCCTTTGGTGTCAAGCAGTTGCTGGTCAAAGGAGATTCACAACTTGTTATCAAACAAGTGAAGGGTGAATGCTCCTGCAATAATCTCCAGCTGGCTGCTTATCTCCTTGAAGTCCAGAGGCTTCAGAAGGACTTCGAAGTCCTAGACCTTCACCATGTTCAGCGTGCTCACAACGTTGAAGCTGACGAACTCTCGACCAAGGCGTCAACTGGAGCTCCGGCTCCAGACGGAACCTTTGTCCGGAGGTTGTCAAAACCCACAGTTCAGCCTGCCGAGCTGAACGAAGGGGGCGAGATCAGCATCCCGAAGCTGACGGTCCCGATGGCCCTGTTACCATGGCAGCCATCAAGGGTCGTAGGTGCTGCCGGAAGCTCCGAGCAACCCAGCACGCAAGACTCAAATGCTCAAGTCAGTTCCGATGCATGGATCTCGGAGATCCGGAACTACTTGAAAGACAACATCCTTCCTGACGATGATGTATCCGCTGACCGGGTAGTCAGATTGGCTAAAAGATACACGTTGGTAGAAGGGGATCTCTACCGGCGCGGTGCCAACGGCATCCTAATGCGGTGCATCACAAGGGAAGAAGGCTGCGAGCTCCTCGCAGAAATCCATGGAGGCGAGTGTGGGAACCACGCGTCTTCCCGCACGCTGGTCGGAAAAGCCTTTCGGCACGGCTTCTACTGGCCAACAGCGCTCCAGGATGCTACTGAGCTAGTGAAGAAATGCAAAGCATGCCAATTTCATGCAAAGCAAATTCATACACCTGCTCAGCCCTTACAAATGATACCTCCTACGTGGCCTTTCGCCGTGTGGGGGATGGACATCTTGGGACCCTTCCCAAGAGCCGTCGGAGGTTACAGGTTCCTGTATGTCGCCATTGACAAGTTCACCAAGTGGCCGGAAGCTACTCCTGTTGTGACGATCAACAAACAATCTGCAATCAATTTTCTACAATCTATCGTGAGCAGATTCGGAGTCCCAAACAAGATCATCACTGATAATGGGACTCAGTTCACAAGCTCCTCATTTCAAGGATATTGCGAAGACCTCGGCATACAAGTTTGCTACGCCTCCGTAGCTCATCCTGCCAGCAATGGGCAAGCCGAGAGAGCAAACGCAGAGATCCTTAAAGGACTCAAAACGCGCACTTATGAGCGTTTGAAAAAGCACGGAGCTAATTGGATCGAAGAGCTTCCGCCCACTCTATGGGCTAACAGGACTTCTCCAAGTCGGGCAACCGGAGAAACACCCTTCTTCCTGGTGTACGGAGCAGAAGCGATCCTTCCTCCGGAGATCACCCTGGGTTCCCTCCGAGTCCGGACCTTCGACGAAGCCGCGCAGGACCAGCTCCGGCGTGAAGACCTAGACCTCCTCGAGGAGGGAAGGTGCCAAGCAGCTGTTCGGAACGCCCGATACCGCCAAGCTCTACGGCGCTATCATCAGCGGCATGTACACAACCGACAGCTCGAGGAAGGCGATCTGGTGCTACGGAGAATACTATCCAGAGAAGGGCAAAACAAACTCTCCCCCGGCTGGGAAGGACCCTTCCGAGTGATCAAAGTATCCCGTCCCGGAAGCGTTCGCTTGGCTACCGAGGATGGGACACCTCTCCCAAATCCTTGGAACATCGAGCACCTCCGTAAGTTCTACACTTAATTCCACGGAGGTGAGTCTTAAGTAACTTGAAGTGTATGTTATAGAGTCATTGTACAGAGTCGGGTAGTTCCTCCGGGAGAGCAGCCGGACCTTTCCCGAAAGGTTTGAAGAGCTCATGCAACACTTGATACAGTCTCCGGACTAGAAGTGTGGCTAACTACCCAGGGTCAAACGAGAAACCAAACACACTTAGCCTGGTTGCGTACCCTAAGAGTGTACTTGTTTCCCCTGTACCCCGGACCTATAATGAAAGACATCTTCATGTGAAATAGACTCCACGTGCATTCATTTTTGCATAAGGCTCGACATTTTTTATTTTTCTCTTTCTTGTCTATAACAGAAATGTGCAATTCTTAAGAAGTTCTAGTTTAACCGGTTTATGTACGATTTGGGTTGAATTGTCAGATTTTTTAGATTTAAATGTCGTCTGTGGCCAACTCGCCTGAAAGCCGCCAAGCCATTCTAGGGCCGGAGTGCGCTATCGACTTAGCCTGGTCAAGCACCCTAAGTACGCCACTCTACCTACACCCCGGCAGGCCAAAGTAAGTGTGCAGGAAGAATAAACCCAACATTGATGGAGAAAAATCGGAGTTAACCAAGTTCCGACTCCCACTGGCGTTAACTTGAAGATGGTGAGAAGACTCTATCACTAGAGTCTGTTGCCAGCAAGCCAGGCGTGGCAAGGGTCATTGCCGGAGCTACTAAGCTCCGACACCTTGAAGTATTAACTATCGACACTCAACGTGTTGGTAGAGGCTATTGCCGGAGCTACTAAGCTCCGACGATGGGCAATGCCGGAGCTTCTAAGCTCCGACGACTTCAAGGGACCTTCACTATCGAAGACTTCGGACCTAAACTACACGAGTTCGAAGCAAATTTGTCTCCAACAAAACTCAACATCCTTTTGGTACATGTCCACAATCACATTGTGCACATCTACCAGGGGGCCAAGTGGAGACAAAGACGTTGAAGACAAAAAATGAAATTCACGAAAAATTGGGGATTTCATTTCATTTGAAGACCAGAGATTACATCTGGGGACAAAGGATTACAAAATTGAGGAAGAAGAGAAGATACAAATAAAGGCTAAGAAAGATAGTCCTAGACCCTATGGAAGAACTCGGCGACCTTCTGGGCGACCTCCGACACGCTGCCTCGGGTAGCTTCGCCCTCTCCTTCGACGGGACCTTCAAGCACCGGGTCCAGAGGGAATCGGGGGTTCCGGCTAGTGTAGCACGTCAACACATATTCTGTGACGTTCCTAGCCAGGGATTGCCCCTCGACCTCCAACTGGTCCGCGATGACGTCGCCCACCTTGGAGAGCTTGCTGCCCGCAGCGCCCAACGCTTGCAGTGCAAGGTCCGGCTCCGGCTCCGGGTCATCCGGAAGCACGGGGCTGAAACCCATAGGCGCCAGCGCATCGTCGGCCTTGCTCAGGAACTCCCAAATTTGCAGGGAGTCCGTCTTCCTCTGGCCCTTCATTTCTTCCAGGGACCTCCGGGTCGCCGCCAGTTCTGAGTTCTCGCGGGAGAGGCGCTCAACTTCTTTGGCGTTTTGCTGAATCTTCGCAGCAACCCGCTTTTCGAGTCTCCCGAGCTCCTCCTCCCGGAGGTGGATCTTGTTCCGGCGGTCGACCAGGTCTTTCTCCCTAGCCTCTATTTTCTTCTCCCGGGCGATGAGGGCACACTCATACTCGTAGAGCTCCTGCCCTCGCACCCAGGTCTTCTCCTCCTCCTCGAGGCAGCGCTCTTCCAATTTTTTAGCGCGCTCCTCGAGGCCCTTGTCCGCCAGAGCTGTCTTCTCGGCGAGCTCTTCTTCACGTCGCAAGACGTCGTCCCGTAGTTCCAGGAGTTTTTGCTCCTCATCTTCGAGCCGTTTTTCCCTTCCCTCAAGTGCCTCTCGGCGCTTGATGAGTGCGGTACTGATGGCTTCGAGTTCATCGAACCGGGCGTTGGCCGCATCATTGGCAGCTTTAGCTTGGTCGTGGTACTCCCGGGATTTGGCGTCGAGGTTGTGAGTCATGCTCTCCCTCTCGTCCAGCATCTCACCCCAAAGCTCCAAGCGGACCTTCTCCCGCTTGATCCATTCCTTGTCCGCAGCGATCCTCGACTGCGCCAGCTTGGTTTCGAATTGGAGTCTATTACGCCACCTCCTAAGGGTTTGGCGCTCCTCTTCAAGAACCTTGCTGTCGTGGAAGAAGGCTAGTTGGACTTGGCGCAGACTGGAGCAAGCGTTGTCGATGGACATCGACAGCGAGATGGGCTCCGGACCTTCCGGGGTCTCCTCCGCTGGTTCCAGCGGGTCTTCATTTACAAAAATTGGGTCCCACTCTGCGAGAGCGGAACCCTGAGCTTCCAAGGCACTAGGGCCCTCCTCCGGGATGGCCTCAGTCGCCACTGAAGAAGGTCCCGCCACCAAATCTTCACTCGCCCCCTCAGGCTGGGGGCCGGCGACTTCGTTCAGGCACTCTGGCTCCGCCACGGGTACCATCGACGTCGTCGCCTCCAATGGCTCCGGCCGGGACGCTTCTTCTGAGGGGAGCTCAAGCTCCCCCGCCTCCACCACCACCGGCTCTGCAGCCGGCGCTCCAATAACTACCGGCCTTGCGACCGGAGCTTCAGAAGTAACCGGCTCAATTGCCGGAACCACTTCAACTTCTGGCTCGCACGCCGGGGCTTCAGCTGCCTCCGGCTCGACCGCCGAAGCTCCAGCATTTTCCGGCTCTGAAGCCGGGACCGCTAATTCCTCCGGCTCGACAGCCGGAGCATCTACTTCTGCAGCACCAGGGCCCGGAGTTTCAACCTCCGGAGCGGGTGCCTCTGGCGCATCTTCAACCCCGTGGTCCGGCGCTACCACGGGAACTTCTGGAGACGAGTCGAGGTCCATGACCACGACAGCCGGCGCCGGAGCTATCGCAGCCTCCGCCTGGGGCGGCACCAGGGCTGGAGCAGAAGCCCTCGCAGCCTCAGACACTGTGGCTGAGGGCGGAGCTTCACTCCCCTTCTTGGGAACGCTGCAGATGAAGAATGAAGAAATTGAGCAAACAGATGTTACAATTAAAAGTTAATTGAGGTAAACAAGAAAAATTACCTTGGGAGGTTCACGCACCAGCTTGCGCGAAACCTCTTTCCCGGACGTTCCGGGCTGGCCACGGTCGGCGTAGGAGCTCCGGGAGGACTCCCAGGACTTGCCGTAGCCGCGGGCGTTTCCCGGGTCGGAGCTCTCCTTGACCGAGAGGAACTCCTAGACCTGGAGGCCCTCACCGCTTCTCGAACCGGAGTCGCCTGTCCGGAGCTGGCACCTCCGGAGGGACCCATCACGGGGACAGCCGTACTCCGGGAGGATCCCACCGCCGGAACAGTAGCGCTCCGAAAAGACCCCACCACGGGGACAGACGCTACAGCAGCGGAGGATCCTCCTTCCTGAGGACGGGGAACTGGCGGGGAAGTAGCAAGCCCGACGGACCTCCCGTCAGCATGACGCAACTTCCTCTTCCGGCTCTCTGGCTCCTCCGCCAGCTCCTTGCCCTTGCCGGTGACCTCAGCTCTTGGCTGAGAGACAGGGGCGGAGCCGCCTTCCGACAACCCGGGAATCGCCAACGGGGCGGTCGATCTTCTCTCGACGACGCCAAGGTCGTCAAGCGCGGGCATCTTCCGCCGGAGCACCCTGCTGAACTCAACTTCCTCGTTCAGGGGGAGGAAAGCCGGTGGCGGAGTCAAGTACGCTCCGTCTACATCGATGCCGTGCTGGAATTTCTTGAGGTGAAACTCCAAGGACTTCCCCACCATGCTGGACTTCAACCCGGTTTCGACCCGGTCTTCGTCCATCACGCTGTTGAGGGCCCAGGCGAGCTTCTCCCTCCTCTTCAGCGGCGCCCACCTGTTCGACAGGAAGTTGCAGAACACCGCCTGGGGAGTCAATCCTCCCTCTACACATTGGCGGATCCTGGACAAGACGGGGTCGAAAGCTGCCGCCAGCACCGGAACTTCGCTCCACACCGACGTGTCAATGCCGGGCAGACCGTCTGGCAGTTCCAACCGCTCGTGCTCCTCCACCCGGACGACTACCCAATCTTTCTTCCAGTCATCCCACTTCCCGGAAAGGAACGACCGGAGGTACTTGAACGGGCACTTCTTGCGCTTCACAAAGTAGTAGAAGCCAAGGTACTCGTCACTTCGGCCGGTGGTTTGGACGGTGAAGAAAGTGCGGAAGAGCTCGATGCAGGGAGGAATGCCCACCCACATCTCGCAGAAGTGGACAAAGACGGATACAAGGAGAAGGGAGTGAGGGCCAAGGTGGTATAGCTGCAGACCATAGAAGTCCAGCAGCATCAAAAAGAAGGAAGAAAATGGTGGGATCAGCCCCACCATGGCATACGATGAAAAGTATACCATTTCGCCGGAGCGCTCCTTTTTAAAGGGAAGCTCTCCTCCGGTGCGGATTGAACGGTTGAAGAAGTCCGACGACCACCCCATGAGGGCTCGGACCTTCTTCAGATCGCTCTCCGTCTTCAAACGACTCTCACGCAGACCCAACTCCATCGCAGCACTGCTAGGCGAGAGAAGAGAAGCAAAGCACGAGTTGGGAGTTTGAGCGCAAGAACAGATGGAAAGCGTAAAGAACTCCCGACGGTGCGCTTTCCTTCTTAAGTAAGCCCTCGCAACGCTTGGATGGAAACTGCAGGGGAGTTGAGCATACTACTCAAGAATTCAACCCAGCCGATGACAAGAGGGCCCGGGACCACCCTGACGATCAAGTCGAGGCTCTTACCCAGGCGAACAGTTGTCATCACGAGGCGGGAGACCCAAAGGCGGCGGACTGACAAGGCGCGCGGAACCGATACGGTTTTCGTATCGGGAACCGACGACCTTCAATTGCGAGAGATCCGCACGTCAAAGATCTTATCTGCCGCCTGAGGTGCGCCACGCGTCGGGACTCAACCATAAAGCCCCGCCAAAGGCACCTCCTAAGACTCTTGAAGACCCAGTTCAAGAGTCACAAGTATGGACCCACCTCCGGCGGAACGACTTCATCCCGTTGGCCTTCCCCGGAGGTAGGTCCAGGGGGCCACTGTCGGTACCCTAAAAACCATACACCCCCTGAGGTTACAAAGATCTCAAGGGAAGGACATCAACTCAAATTGAAGACCCTCGGGGGCCCACTCGCCAGACGTGACCGGACCCGCTTCTCCAACATGGTTAACCTCTAGGTTGCCACGTGTACTGTCAGCCCAGAGCTATTACCCGCAAGGGTGAAGCTCCGGGCCAAGTACTGAAACGGCACCTCCAGAGGTAGCCCCCGACCGAGAGAAGCTCCGGACATGACACGTGCCAGGTCACCCCGGAGCTTCCCGCTTCTCCCAAGCAAGCTCCGGAGCTGCCACGTGTCCACACGACAGAGCTAGATGCTTAAAGCCTCCGGGAGACGTTGTAACGGCTCCGGATCTCCAAAGGACAGCCGCAGACTTCAAGATCCGATTAATTACCATTAATTCCACGTTAATGATAATTAATCGGACAGCCTTAACACCTGTAACGGCACTGTCGGAGCCGTTACAGGGTTATTAACAACAATTAATCTCGTGTATCAATACTAATAACCGCCAGGGCCACATGTCGGGCCAGGCTGACTTGTAACGGTTAGTCCTTGTACTATAAAAGGACAAACCGACGATACACAGGAGAGAACTCTCGAACACGCTGAAGCTCACAAGTTAATACAACAAACACACACCCGTGGAGTAGGGTATTACGCTCAGGCGGCCCGAACCACGTAAACCACCGTGTCACTCGTGTCCAAATCGCATTTCACTTTCTTAGATCTCCGCGCGCCCAGACCGAACCACAAACTCCTTCAAACACTTTTCATAGTGTTAGGGGATCTGCCGACTCCAACAGTCGACAGGACCGTCCACATATCAAAGTCTTGGTGGTAATCTCTATTGTCTTGTTATAGTTGATGACTACTCTCGCTATGCTTGGACTTTGTTTCTAGGTGATAAGAGTGAAACTCCGGAAGTGTTCAAGACCTTCGCTAACCATGCTCAAAGGGAATTTCAACTTCCCATCATCAAGGTCCGGAGTGACAACGGCACCGAATTCAAGAACTACAACATTGGGGAGTGGTGTGATCGTGAAGGCGTGAAGCATGAATTTTCAGCCACATACACCCCTCAACAAAATGGTGTCGTTGAAAGGAAAAACTAGACTCTCATCACTCTTGCACAAGCAATGCTTGATGACTATGGCACGTCCAAGAAGTTTTGGGCCGAAAAAATCAACACGGCGTGTCATGCCGCAAATAGGGTCTATCTACACTGACTACTTCAAAAGACCCCGTACGAACTTCTCACTGGGAGAAAGCCCAACATCTCCTACTTCTGAGTCTTCGGGTGCAAGTGCTATATCTACCGCAAGAAAAGGATCGGTAAGTTTGAAAGAAGATGTGATGTTGGTATTTTTCTTGGTTATGCATCAAACTCAAAAGCATATCGAGTATTCAACCAAACCTCCAGTTTAGTTGAGGAAAGTTGTGATGTTGAGTTTGATGAAACTAATGGCTCCCAAGAGGAGAGTTTTGGTCATGATGAAATAGATGATGAGCCTCTACGAGAAGCTATGAAGAACATGACTATTGGAGACATCAAGCCTAAAGTTGAGGAGAGCCATGATCAAGGGGGAGCTTCAAGTTCAAACATCAACACATCTATGGCACCTCAAGTTGACGAAGAAGAAAAAGATGATCCATTGCCGACACAAGATTCACAAGCCACACAACATCAATAAGAAGAAGGAGTCCATGATCAAGTCCAACCACAAGAAGAACAACACGCATCACCACCGCCAAGTGCTTCACAACCACTTATGAGGCATGGACGCATCTCCAAGGCGCATCCTATTGATCAAATCATCGGAAGTCCGTCAAGTGGAGTAAGTACACGTTCTCGCCATTTCGCTACGTTTTGTGAGCACTACTCGTTTGTTTCATGTGTAGAACCCACTCACATTGAGGAAGCACTCCAAGATCCAAATTGGGTGATGGTCATGCAAGAAGAACTCAACAACTTCATCCGCAATGAAGTTTGGGTGTTGGAGGAGCGACCCAAGGACAAGAACGTCATCGGAACAAAGTGGGTGTACCGCAACAAACAAGACGAGAACGGTGTTGTGATCCGCAACAAGGAAAGACTTGTGGCTAAGGATTTCTCGCAAGTTGAAGGACTAGACTTTGGAGAGACATTTGCTCCAGTCGCTCGACTAGAAGCTATCCGTATACTTCTTGCTTTTGCATCACATCATAACATAAAGCTTTATCGAATGGATGTGAAAAGTGTCTTTCTTAATGGTTATATTAACGAGCTTGTTTATGTTTAACAACCTCCCAGGTTCAAAGATCCTAGGAATCCTAATCATGTGTTTAGGTTGCACAAGGCGCTCTACGGGCTCAAGCAAGCACCTAGAGCGTGGTATGAACGACTACGAGATTTCTTGATCATGCAAGGATTCAAGATCAGGAGGGTGGACACTACACTCTTCACCAAAGACATCGATGGAGAACTATTTGTTTGTCAAATTTATGTCAATGATATTATTTTTGGTTCAACTAACGAATCTCTTAGCCATGAGTTTGGCAAAATGATGTCTAGGGAATTCAAGATGTCAATGATTGGAGATCTCAACTTCTTCCTTGGATTTCAAATCAAGCAACTTCGAGAGGGGACCTTCATCTATCAAGAAAAGTATACCAAGTATCTATTGAAGAAATTTGAGATGGGAGATTGTAGCTCAATAAGTACTCCAATGTCAACAAATTGTCATCTCGACGCGGATAAGGACGGTAAACCTGTTGACCAATCTAATTACCGTTCTATGACTGGTTCATTGCTTTATCTTACCGCATCTAGGCCCGATATCATGTTTAGTGTATGCTTGTTTGCTCGCTTTCAAGCGGCACATAAAGAATCGCATCGGAAGGCGGTCTTTAGGATACTTCGGTATCTCAAGCATATCCCAAGTGTAGGCCTGTGGTATCCTAAAGGTGCTAAATTTCATCTCTTGGGTTACTCGGATTCGGACTTTGCCGGATGCCGTGTGGATCGCAAGAGTACCTCCGGTGGGTGCCACTTGCTTGGGCGTTCCCTAGTATCTTGGTCTAGCAAGAAGCAAAACTTCGTTGCTTTGTCCACTGCGGAAGCGGAATATATAGCGGCTGGTGCATGTTGTGCCCAAATCCTTTATGTGAAGCAAACCCTTTTGGACTTTGGTATTAAACTTGGTTGTGTTCCTCTCCTTTGTGACAATGAAAGTGCGGTTAAGATTGCTAAAAACCCCGTTCAACACTCCCGCACTAAGCACATTGATATTCGCCATCATTTCTTGCGGGACCATGAAGCTAAGGGAGACATATCCTTGCGAGGTGTTAGGTCCGAAGAACAATTGGTGGATATCTTCACTAAACCACATGATGAGAAAACTTTTTCTAGACTAAGAAGTGAATTAAATGTGCTAGATGCATCGAACGTCATGTAAGTTGCCATGGTCATGTAAGAATGCATCTCATATAGGTCTTGTCTAACTTTCAAAGGATAGGGGTGAGCAAGGGTTAGCTTGGGATGGAGGTTCTTTTGGGTTTCCCCAAGGCTTGGAGAGTGGCTCTCCCTGAAGAAGCCTTTGAAAGGTTCAAATTTGGCAAGATAGATTTAATTTGTGTCTTGCATGATGCCTGCCATATAGACTTGCACTCACGTTTAGTTTCTTGCATTAAAAATTGTTTGGCATTGCATACGGTAGATTGTCACAAAGGGGAACCCACCTCATGAGAAAGAGACTTGTTTGAAATGCAATGTCTCAACTCATATGATGTGGAAAGAACAAAATGTTAGGTGCGTTAATGCCTAAAGGAACATGCTTTAAAGAGATAGAAGTCTTCATCCTCTAGCTAACAAAGCATGGGCCTTACACTTTATTTGGATGTTTTCTTCCTTGATTTTTCCGTGTTCTATTTGATTTAGGGCTTAGCCAAGTTATTGGCAACTAGTGTTATAATCTTTTTGAGGGGTAAGGGGTTGCCCAAAAAGTCCTAAGATATATGTTTCTATTTGTTTGTTTGAGTCAAAGGACATATATGGGATGTTGCTGTTTTGTAGTCATCGGATTATCCGATGCTTAGGGCAAAAGCATCATTGGATCAGTTTATGCTCAAATAAAAGGGTCAGCTCAGTCAGAAAGTCAAATCAACCGATGAGTTCACACTGAGAAACATTGGTGCATACGATGTTCACATTTCTGGAGTTGTGCCGAATTCAACCGATGCTAATCATTTCCACGTCGGATCATCCGATGCCAATGGTGCCTCTGGAACACCCTTACTGTACCATTCGACCAATGTAGCCCTCATCTTACGTCTGTTCATCCGATGTTAAAATTTGAGCTAGGGTTCGGGCCCCACCTATTTAGCGCCTCTTCGTCTTCGATTTTCTCTCTCCCCGACGCCGAAACTCCCCGACACCACTTAGCACCCTCACCTCTGCTGCCGCCGCTCCCTCGCCATGCCGCCGCCACCCTCTGGCCACCGCTGCCCTCTGGCCGCCGCCGCCGCCCTCCGGCCGCTGCCGCCCTTCGGCCGCTGCCGCCCTTCGGCCGCTGCCGCCCTCTGGCCGCCGCCGCCCTCTGGCCGCCGCCGCCCTTCGGCCGCCGCCCCACGCAGCGCCGCCATCGCCACTCTACACAGCACCACCGCCGCCGCCCCACTCAGCGTCGTCGCTGCCCTGCGCCACCGTTCTTGGTGCCGCACCGCCGCCCTCTGCGCCGTCGTGCTGCCGCCCTCCGGTCGTCGTGCTCTCCGTCGCACCGCCACCTCATCTTCGCTGATAGGGATCGCCCGGCCGCGCCATTCTTTGCGTCGCCGTCTTGTGCGACCAGCTTCGTGTCCCGCGACCCCTTCTTCACCGTCGTCACTCGTCTCCTCGAGATGGGTCGTGACAAGAAAGGAAAGGGCAAGGCTATTGAGGAGTCGACCGCTAAGAAGCAGAAGCTGTCGAAGGAGGAGAAGAAAGCCCTGATGGCCGCTCGCGCCGCTGAGGAGCGAGAGCATGGCCGAGGAGGATCGCTGAGGATCCGGGAGGCCCGACAGAGGCAGCCTCCGGTGCCTGAGGAGCCAGAGGAGGAAGAGGAGCCTGAAGTTCCACTTGTTCGCCGGCGCTCAGTCAGGACCCGTGGGGGTCATCCAGCTGCATCCCCGAGACCGAGACCCTGTGCAGCTAACCTTCGGGAGGACAGGGCGGCCTAGAGAGCCGTCTATGAGATGGACACCAATGTACGAGTTGGTGAGGGTGTACGCCTGATAGATTACAGGAAGTTGAAGGCCAAGCAGCTCAGGAAGCTCAGATGGAGTATTCTACTTGAGGAGTGATTCCCGCAGCCCAGAGAGTCACTTGTGGACAACCACTTCTGGACCCCGACACGGGCGTCGCTGTACGAGACTTACAGACATCAGGGCCATAATATCTTTCAGCATAACTTTCTTGACTGGGATCAGCTCGCACTTGCAGCCGGGACTGAGATACGCCCTTACTTTGAGAGGTACAGAGGGCTAGTGGAGCTGATGTCTTACGAGTGGGGTGCCTACGTGGAGGACTGGGTTTGAGTGTTCTATGCCACACTCTACGTCTCTGAGGGCCGCAGATCCATTGATTTTATGTTCATGGGCCAGCATCACCATATGACTCGTCAGACCTTGGGACAGTTTCTAGGAGTGGATCTTCATGACACATGTCTACACGAGAGAGTATATGGATAGGCTGACCCACCGAGGAGGCCGCTCACTGGAGGTGTGGCCCCACCTTATGAGGAGATACGATCACTGTTCGCTCAGCCCTTCTCTCCTGACCAGTCGAGGGTACCCGCTCTACTCTCTCCAGTTGCGCGCACTGTGCACCTTGCCTTGCGTCGCACACTTCTGCCGAGGTCCAGATACCTTGAGGGGTTTACCAGTCTGCAGCAGACCCTCCTGTTCTATGTCATGAACGGGGTGGAGTTCAACATTGTGAATATTCTCATTTGTGAGATGGAGGATGTCATCACTGATGGAGTTGGGATGATGAGGCAGCTTGTGTTTGGCCACTGGATCAGTCACCTTCTCTACTTGATAGCTCCAGAGGGGTCCGCCGTGCGTGACAGTCTCACCGACGAGAGTGTCACATGGTTCGGGCACTACCGTGCTCCAGCTCCTTGAGACCGCCGCCTTGGCCGTCCAGTTGAGCGTCAGGTGTGTGCTCATCTATCTAAAGAAGACTAGTCAGACCTCGAAAAGGAAGATGGGATCCTAGCACAGGCTGAGGCTCAGGGTGGGGATCTGCAACACATCTGGTCCGAGAGTGACACTAGTGACAGTGTTGAGGAGTACTTCCCATCTCCTCCCTCACCCAGGCAGCACGACGCGGAGGCTGGAGGCTCGAATGTGCCACCTCCTACTCCACCTTCGGTGTCCGAGGCACAGGTCTCTCAGCCATCTGAGCTCACTTCCCTACTTCAGCAGATGGTTGAGCAGCAGCGACAGGATCGACTTGCAGCTGCGCAGGCCACAGCTGAGCAGGCTGCGCGCTTTTTGGAGCTCCAGCAGCAGCAGGAGGAGATGAAGCGACAGATTGCCCGCGAGAGGCGAGAGGACACTGACAAGCTCACTGGGCTGATTGATCAGATGCACCAGCGTTCTCCTGACCAGCAGCAACAGACGCAGCAGGCCATGATGGGCATCCTGGGGTTGATCACCAACCTCTACACTCAGACTGAGATTGCCCTGCCGTCACAGCTCCCTGATCTAGCTCTAGGTCCGCTTGTTCTAGCACCAGTCTCAGCACCAGTGCCGACTACGCCGATCCCGACGATCAGCATGTCACCACTACTTGCTCCAGGCGCACCTATCCACTCTCCCCTGCCGGCTTTGACACTTTTCTAGCAGACTCCAGCTTCTGTTGTCAGTGTCCCGTTACCAACAGTCCAGACTCAGCAGGCATCGACATCAGCTCCCACAACACCGGTCTCCTCCACTCCAGCCTCAGCAGCAGCAGGCAGCAACTCCGACAACAGCACCCCCGACGGCGACTAGTTCGTCATCGCCTCGAGCGCTTAGGATCCTTAGACACTCGGCTTCCCTTTTTGGTGTCTTGATGCCAAAGGGGGAGAAGAGTCAGGGGGATGGATAGATTAGTCCCAGGGGGAGTCCTAGTTGTAGGGGGAGTATTTATTTTGGGAATCTTTTGTAATTTGGGAGATTTGCTACTCTTTTGCTATTCATTGAGTATTCATGTGCCACTTAATTCACTTGTGCTTTATTGATCGTTTTTTAGCTTCAAGTTTAATGTGATACTTATTGCATACCTTTTTGAGTATCGTATTCTTAAATTCATTACTATTATGCTTTACTCGTTGTGTTGTCATCAATCACCAAAACGGGGGAGATTGAAAGCATCTAGGCCCCGATGAGGTATGGTTTCGGTGATTAATGACAACCGTTGGTAATTACTAATGAGTTTGTGGATGCAAGATCTCTCATATCACTCATCACACTTAATGAACTCTATATATATATCATCTACTGCTCATTGGATGCAATTGGAGACCCCTAAACAAATTACTTTACGAGGTCAATCGATTTTTATGAAGACTAAAAGAAAAGGCACATATGTCAAAGTTATTCCATCGAAATTGACAGCACCCAAGACTTGGTAATCATCAAAAGGATATTTAAAACCAATGTATAAGAGGTCACTCGAGCAAATTCCAAAAGAATCACTTAGAACAACTCGAAGCAGACAAAATCAACTCACCGGACCAACCGATTTTCCAAAAAAATAATACATCGGTCGAGTCGGTTTAACAGAAGAAAAAGACCTCAGAATTGAGTACTCACCGGATTATCCGATGATGAAGAAAGTGTTACGTCGTTCGATCATTCCAGTAATCAATTACCCTAGACCAAGTGTAACACCAGACCATCCGATGTACAACTATAACACATCGATCAATCACTCCAGTAAGCATTATTTTTGGACCATTCTAGATGAAGTGTCACCGGATCATCCGATGATGAGGCAAGTGTTACATCGGTCGAACAATAGTCATATCTGACACAGTGACATCAGCTAATTTGGATTCAACCGATGACAACTGAAGAGAGAACATCGGATCATCCGATGTTTGCAGAACAGTGATGTCAGCCTACTTTTCCAATGGCTATTTCGTGGAGGCTAGCTATTTATACCCCTTCAACCAGTCATTTCGATAAGTCTTGACAACCTGAGCTACTATACACATTCCCAAGTATTCAAGACATTGAGCTACCACTTCCATATCATTTACACCACTTGTACACCAAGAGATAGGCTAGAACTTGCTAGAGATAGTGATTGTGTGCTTCCATTCTTGGTGATTGGAGTCTCTAGTATAGTGAGAGCTGTAAGAGAGTGTCTCTTGGTGATTGTACTCACCGTGTAAGAGTCGGTGATTGGAGAGAGCCTTCTGGAGCTTGCCAAGATGGTTGTGGAAGCCCGGAGGATCCAACTTGTACAAGGCTTGAGCTCCACCTTGCCAGGGTTGGCGAATGGAGAAGTTTAGTGAAGATCCCTGGTCTCGATGACTTGGGAGTGGATATACCCTTTGGTGGGTTCCACAACGTGGATGTAGGAAGGTCTTGACGATCTTGCCGAACCACTAGATAAATCACCGTGTCTTCGTGTCTCCTCGGGAGTTTGCGCTTTCTTCCTCTCCCGTTACACTTATGCATTTCATATACCACAATCTTACTATTCACTTGAATGCATTGTTTGCATAGAGAATTGGGCTTTTAGTTGTTAAGTTTTTATTGCTTTAATTTTTGAAAAGAAGTCCAATTCACCCCCCTCTCTTGGGCATTCAATCCTTACAACGGGCCACGTGGCGGTGGCATAACTTTTTGTCGTCGCCTCAACTGCCCAGAAAAAGACTTTGAAGCTGTTGCGCGGGAATCAAAGCTGGCCCCACCTCCGGTTGTATAACCTCACCTTGAGGGTCTCTCCTAGAGGTGGGCTGGGGGCTACTCTCGGTACCCTGCATACCAGGTACCCTCTAATACTGCACTTAAAGTCAAGGAGTTCCTATGTCCGAGTTGAAGACTTCTGAAGGCAACACGCGTCGTGCAGCACTAGACCTGCATCCCTTGTTTTGGTAGCTCCGGTACTGCCACATGTCATGCGGGGCTGGACCTAGCTTCCTTCACATGGAAGCTCCAATACCGCCACGTGTCCAGCTTCCCCGGACCTAACCCCCAATAGAGAGAAGCTCCGGTGCCGCCACGCGTCAAGTGGCTCCAGACCTGCCTCCCCACAGAGGGAAGCTCCGGAGCTGCCATGTGTTGGACTTCTGGACCTAAGCCCGCAACAAGAAGACTACATGATCTCCAATGATGTGAACATTCAAGAGACTGTTAAACAGCCGTTACAAGTCCTAATTAATGTGTCATTAATTAAGTATTAATGACACGCGATCAAATGACTATTAATACAGGTAACACCGCCATTAAGATGTGTTATCACATTGTTAATCACTCATAATACCAGTAGACCGTGTATAGGGTGATTAATATAGCCGGGGCCACCTATCAGGACAGGCAAGCTCTGTAACGGTCAGTCCTTAGCATATAAAAGGGATGCGCTGCACGGTAGAAGGCAACTAAGCTCACATGCATACAAGCAACCACATACACTCGCCACACACATATACAATCAATAACCACCTCGTGTAGTAGGGTATTACACTCAGGCGGCCCAAACCACGTAAAAACTCTCGTGTCACCATCTTGTTCGTAATCTTACGCGCACCCCATTCGAATATGAACTTCTGCGGACTACACTTTAGTAGTACCGGAAAAATGTTGTTGCTACACTTTAACAACAATAACTCGTAAAGCGTTGTTGAAAGATAAGAAAACTAGGGTACTCAAACTCGAGATCCCCTAAGTTGCGTGTTCATCAATTTATAGGAGGGCAAAGCCGCCGAGTACATGGTATTGGCTATTAGAGATGGAGGCACCATTCTATACAATCAGATTGATTTGATTCTATTCTATTATATGTATGTCATGCTATCTCAATCATAACCAATCATGAAGATTACATTTGATCTCAATCCCACTCTATCTCTAGCTACCGAATATTACTTGAGTCTTCAGCCTTGATTTTGTGCATCATCATATTTGACTAATCTTGTAATATCCATTACCATATGTGACTGATCCTGCAATATCTTCTTTTCCAACGAGCATAACCACAAACATACAATTCGAAGAGGTCGATGATGCCAGAGATCTTCTCGAGTAACAATGTCGATATGGTATTGTGACCAACAACACCATCAGAGATGTTAGAATAATAGTACCATATTGCCTGTGTAATCAAGAAAGGTCTCCTAAGCCTCTTTTACACACACACACACACACACACACACACACACACACACACACACACACACACACATATATATATATATATATATATATATATATATATATATATATATATTGGATTGGTCAAAACCTCTAGGTGGTATATATAAGGGGTCAAGGGATCTCTCTTGATTATACAGGCAATGTGGTACTATTATTCTAACATTTTCGATGGTATTGTTGATAGAAACAATTGGGAGGAAAATAATAATTATATATTTGATTGGTCAAAACCTCTAGTATGTAGTACATATATATAAAGTGGTCAGAGGGCCTCTCTTTACACGTGCAATGTGGTATTATTATTCTAACAGACGCATAAAACTCGTCGTAGATGGCAACAGAATCAAAGCGCACGTATAATCTGCATCTTCAAAAAACTAATAAGACGCGGGCGTCGACGGCGGGCAGGCCCCCTTTCACCTGCACGCGTCGAGGACGCCGGAGGAAAGGGGAGGCCGACGGATCAGCTCCTGTAATGCTGTTTCGCCTTTCGCCTGGAGAAGAGAGGAGGCAAAGGCAGGGGCAACTTGTTTCCAAATTGACATAGATGGGGCCCCCTTTTTAGTCCAAACCTGCCAAACCTTTGTCACGGAAACCTCTTCAGATTGCTGGTACTCTAGCAGCAGCCATGGAGGACAGGACCAAGACAAGGCAGTGGCAACGGGCGAGAGGAGGAAGGAAGCCAACACCCACGGGCGCGGCGCGGCGCCAAAAACGCTTTAAAACAGCGGCGACAAAATCTCTCTGCGCTGGGAAAGAGGTAAAGGTGAAAGACACAGTAAATTTCGCTGTCACCGGACGCCGTCCGACCGATCTGGACCGTGCACGAGGCGACACGGAGGGCCGAGATTCGCGAGATCTCGGTCTTCCAGCGCCTCTGGTGTTTCTCTTTGCAGAGCAGAGGCGAAGAAGGTGAACGAAGGTACGTTGCCGGTGATGCGGGAGAAGAAGAGCTGTTTGAATGGAGAACAGAAAGCCAAATGTTTCTATACCATTTCAAGATTCAAAGCCAAAAAAGCAGCGGGTTTTGTACTGGTTTTTACACACAGGCTCCATTTCTGTTGCTAACACACCTGACACTCCGGAAAGCAGAGTAAAGAGGGGGCCTCAAAAAGATGAAGAGTGGAGAAGAAGCCTAGCGATTAGCACGGGCAATTAACGAGGGGTTAATGGTCACTGGCATTGGCTGGCTGGCCAATGCTGTCGTCGTTGAGGGTCTAGGCCTTGTAGATGATGAGGAAGCAGGGGAGCACGGCACGGCTGTCGAGCACCACGAGCTCGCCGTTGCCCATGTCCACGGAGTCGGAGTCGATGGAGGCGTGGGCGCGAGCGTTGCGCGCCCCGGGGTCGTTGACGAGGCGGACGCGGCCGGCGATGACGCGGCAAACAAGCATCGCCCTCCGACTAGTGGAGGAGGTGCCACTGCCACAGCCACCGCCCGCGCTGGCGTGCGCGGCGCCACTGCAGGCGAACGTGCGCACCGCGGAGACGGAGGAGCCGAGGCGGCAGGTGGCGACGCCCGCGCCGAACACGCCCCCGGCATCGGCGGACGCGCGACATTGGAATCGCATCATCTCGTTGCCGTCGGCGCCGCACCGCGCCGCGGCGCCGTGCGCGCGCGCGGCCGTCCGCGCCTCCTCGAACCGCGCCACCGCGCGGGCCGCGCCGTGGACGCGGAACAGCGCCTCCACGGCCGGGGTCCCCGCGGCGTCGCCCCACCCGGACGAGAAGATGAGCTCGACCACCCGACGCGACGAGTGGCCCTCGGGAAGCTCCGCCATCGTCAGGAACGCCGAGCCCGCGGGCGCCGGCGCCGGCGACGGCATGAACAGCGCCGGCGTCGCCATCGGCTTCGGCTTCTTCTTGGGCCGGGGCCGCGGTTCGTGCCGCTCCCGCGCTTCCCTCCGCCGCTCCCTGTCCCTGCCCAGCTTCTTCTTCCTCGCCTGCTGCGCCAACGCCACGGCGTCGAAGACGTCCGCGGCCGCAGCAGCAGCGCAGGACACCGGGAGCGGCGGCGACGGTGGCTGCTTCTTGGCCGGAGACGGCGCGATGGCGACGTCTGTGTCGGCGTAGGAGGACCTACAGCTGAGTGAGCGCACCCACGCGGTCGCCATTGTCGCCGAGAGAGGATCCCTCCTCGCGCCGCTGCAGGCCTGAACTGCACCTGCTGGCCGTGCAGTTGGGTTCGGTGGGTGGTGGTGGTGGCCGCAGACGGCTGGCTGGTCTCCGGGTGCTATAATGGCTGCGGATTTATGCACCCCGCCTGCCCGTGGGCCGCCGTGTCACTGACATTACTACACTACATTTCTATCGCTCGCTATCTACTCTTCCTAACCTGCTTGACAGATGGGGACAGAAGAACCATGAGCTTAAACTGTCAGTGACAGTAGCTGAATGCAACAAGGGTACCACACTGTTCCTGTAGTTTTTGTGCTGGATTTGATTTGATTTGGGTTTGGTTTGGTTTATCTTTTCTAGAATTCGGTTCCATTTGATCTCATGATTTGTGGGGAATGGGAATGGGGGAGATTTGGGCCCATTCCCTTCAGATCAAGTGTGGGAATGATCATTCGGATTTGGATGCCTCTCTGTCTATGTCTGCCTTGAGGTTTTTTCTCCACCACTTTTGCCGCTGGTTTTTTCTCTCTTTTTTAACCTTCTTTCACCTCCCTTTTAGGAGTGGCGCTGCATCAGTGTTCGTTCATCCATCCAGTGGGTGCGCACCTTCTTTTTCTGCAATTGTGGCGTACAGCTCGTGCAGTTACTGTTGCACGCGTTGATCCATTTGTAGAGTGTCTCTGATTTCTAGATATCCACAAAAAGGGGCGCCTCTTTTGGCCATTTCGGTGTCTAGTGGACTCCCTTTATTGTTTCATGTAGCTACTAATTGAAACCGGGAGAGAGGGAGAGTGTGCAGACAGGCACTCATCTGATCTGAATGAAAACGGAACATTTTGAATTCAAACAGTAGTAGCGGAGTTTAACCACGGATTTTATGGAGAGCTCGTGACAACGCTCTTCTCCAGTTACTGTCTTCAGTTCAGGCACTCAGCACAGCGTATCATTTCCTGCTTGATTTGTGGCGCTACCAGGATCGCCAGCTGAAACTAAACTGGAGAAGCAGCGCAGGCACATTTTAGGCATGGCTCCGTAGAATGTCAGCGCGGCACGAGGTGGATTCGACGGTTACCACGTGTGCGTCGGCGCTGATTATTGAGCTAGCAGCCGAAATGATGATCAGAACCGCCGATTTGGTTCTCGGAAACATCCGCGTTTCACGCTGCTTGTGTTCATACGCGGATCGGAGTAGTTGGTCCCGGAGACAACGCCTGACCAGCTCTGTCGAGCTCCTGTATGTAATCTCACTGTATTTTGTTAATGCGATCTGATCATCAGTGGGATATGTTAGTTCATTCATGCAGATCGGGACTCGTCTGGAACTCGTTTTTTTATATATTATTGACCACCACCAACCAGAGAGAGGTAATGTGATCCTGCCGATGAAAATAATTCGTTCGTTTGCACAGTTGACGAACGGAGCTTCCACGTACGCATGTCTAACGTGTTCTGAAAAATTCCCTCGCCGTTGCTTCGTCTTCCCTCGCACACCAGAAGAGACAAAAGCATGGAATCTCTGAACCGACGACAGCCTAACGCGAGTGTACGCGCCACACGCTACACTGTACTACCGCATTGGAACCGACACACATACGCTTCCACATTTTCTTGACGATTTCCCTGATCAAAGACGCTTCCACATTACCTAACCGATTCATATAGAATTCAGCTCATGGGGTGTGATCGGTGATCCTGCATGCTTATGTTTCCCAACGTCCCGGTTTGTAAGACTTCAACAAGCTGATAGCTCTGAACCTCAAACGTGCAGTGAAAACATAGCCTGAATGATTAAACAGTTGATTAACTTCCCGACGTAATTTTTGTACTAGACCACCGGCCGGTCTCAATCGAGCGGGCGAGCGACCTAGCTGCATGACATGCAGCTTTCACGGCCTTTGAGGATTATTTTTTTTCTTCACGACCTGCTGGCCGGCGAGGCGGGCGAGCCATCATTGGCGAACTGCAGAAGAGCCGTCGCAATCTACTGCACAGAGCACGCACACCTCGTACTAGCAGCTAACTCTGTCAGAGCCGTGGATATCTGACCAGTCTATGATGGCCTCCGACGGGCTGCCGGCCGGCTGGCCGGCCGATCATTCCCAAATCTAGCTCCACCGCCTGCTCCGCCCCCCGAGAGATCTCGACGACTCATTGCGGGATAACAGCAAGGCTGCAATGCAACGTCGCACCATTTGAAAACTGTTGACGAAGCCACGGTCGCTTGCTCTAGCTACTGCTCTGTTGATGGTTTCTGCCATTGACGAACGCCATGAACGGTCGATGCACTCAAAAGCAACTATGATAGAGACGGTCCAACTCCGCCCGCACACACCCAACCTAACGTGATCACTTCGGGATTCAGGCTCGTCACAACGGTTTATATAGTGATCAGAGCACATAGATTAGTAGTAACTGAATGTCAGTGTTAGTCGACGGCCAGGACAGTACTGCAGTTGCACCCAACAACCCAACTCTATCGACCAGAGAGGGATGCCAGCCATTGCTCTTCCCCGATCTTGTACGCTTCACAAGCTACACGGCCTTGAGCCTTCGCTTTTACGTGACGTCCAAGAGATGTACGCATACAACTAGCGGTAGTAGCGGCAGTAGTTGGGAAACGCACTACTAGTATACACTATTTGATCACTAATAACTTCCTAGGGTCCTGTAGAGATCAGGCATTGTACGTCCGAGTCGTCGGTAGTTGGATATCTCAGCCCGTCCTGTCTCCAGAAACGCCTTCCTCTGCAGTCTGTTCTGAACAACAGTTCCAGTTGCTCACTTTTCTTCTTCGTGCCGTTACAATTGCGGACAAACAGAAAGACACGGCATGCAATAGGTTAGAGAAAGACGTTGTGATTTGCGGCGGCTAAACCACCGGCAGCGACGCGTAAATAAAGGCTAAGTAATAAAGCAAGACAAGACGCATCCATCCATTCATCCATCGTCGCTCGTCGTTGGTAAATGGGAACCGCTCGCTTTCGCCGTGGATTATACGGTGGCCGGTGAAATGAGATGAAAAAAGAAGCCTGGTACGAGTACGACTGGCAGTGGCGAAGTGGCCGGCGGCAGACCAGGTCGCAAAAGGCCAACGAGAAAGGCACCGGCTTTTGCATTTCTGCAAAGGCAGAGAGGTGAGCCCAACAAAGGATAGAGGGCGGCAGATGGGATGGGGAATGTTCAAAGCACGAGAAAAAAAAAGTAGAGAGAGAGATCTATTGGCAACAAAAGCAGTGCCACCAACGGAGGAGGAGAGAGGGAGTGCATGAGTTTGGCTGTGGTGGCTGCCACCATTGCCGCTGTCTTTACCCGGTGGTGGTTGTTGGTTGGGGAGGTGTCAGGCACTCAGGCGTGTGGAACCATGGATGGACGGATGGTACGCGGGGCTTGGTTTCGATTGAGCAGGGATGCATAGGTACAGTGGCATCTCCGAGGATGCGATCGAGGACGGACAGCGGCCGGCCGGCGAGGGTAGGGGACAGACGAGCTCCTCCCTGCCGGCACGCGCACGGACGTGGACGGGGTAGGGCCGTAGGGGGGTTGAGATGACTTCCCTCGGAACCCGTGCCGACTTTTTGGGAGTGTTTATCTTTAAAATCCTCAAAATCAGGTGTTGAAATCTCTCCTTCCTTTAGGCGAGGATATGGACCCTCGGATCGCTTTAAGATTCGTGCCATCTCACTCTTATCTTCTTCCTCCCAACTCTAACAACTCAGTCGAGGTATCCCCAGTCCAGGGCGGCGGCAGAGCTGCGGCCGGGGCGCCTCCGTGCTCGCGACGATGGCGAGTACCAGGGCGGTGGCGGAGCGGCGACCGGGGCGGTGGATCCGGCGCGGCCATGGCGAGCGCAGGCGGCATCCCGGCGAGGCGACGGCGGCGCAACGCCCGTCGGCGGTGCGGTGCAGCGCCCGACGGCGGGCCGGAGTGACGCCGGTGGCGCAGTGCCCGACGGCGGCGGCGGCACCGCCGACCGGAATGGAGAAGAAGATAAGTTTTTGCTGTTGATTGTTAATCTGTAATTTGTAATTGTCAATCCGTAATTTGTAAGATTATGTTAGTTGTAAAATAATAGAATTTTTTTTTGTAATTGATTAACCTATAGAATTAAGGCTTAATGATTAAGTACAATATTAGTGGTTAATGATACTAATTAGCTGTTAATGACTCGGTGCCTGAAATTTTCTTAAAATTGAGGCACCTCACATATAGACAGGCCCTTTTCTTTTTTGTTACTAGGCCCAGCCAGGGCAAGTAAGTTGCCTTGCACGTCCGTTTAGCACCGGTGCATGGTATCTCGTAGCATCCTACTACTGTCTGCTTCTTCTCGTTCTCCCTGCGCTTGCATTTGCTGTTGAGTTACCAACCAGACCATTGACTTTGAGGTGGTCAATGATCCGTGTTGGGCCAGCCCGACATATGCCCCGTTGAGCTCAAGCTTAGAAAGCCTCGGCCCGTCCCGACATGATTATTAAACGGGCTATATCAGGCTGGCCCGACTAACATTTGCCGCGGTCCAGGCACGATCAAGGCACAACTAAACGAGGCGTGTCGTGTTTGTCCCGTACTGTGTCGATCGTGCCGAGCCGACACGAACCTGCCGGTGCTCGGGCAACGGTGGCAGAGCCACAAAGTGGAGGAACCGAGGACGATGAAGGAGTCATAGAGCAGAGCGGGGGAATGGAGGCCAAGGGGGAGAGGAAGCCGAAGGAAATCATGGCCGACAGGGAGAGGAGGCTGGAGGAGGCGAGGGCATGAAGATCCCGATGGATGATGCGCGAGGGCGAAGGTCGACCGAGGGCGGCGGGCGGAGGTGCTGGGCCGCTGGCACCTGGCGAGATGCGGCGATCGAGCGAGGTCGAGAGGGTGATGTGCGAGGGTAGCTGGCACTGGACGACGGGCGAAGGGAGGGCGGGTGAGGGCGCCGTTGCCGGAGGGGACACGAGGGGGGGGAGGGTGAGGGCGCCGTTGCCGAAGGGGGCATGACATGCGAAGAACTACCGGTGATGGGCCAGATGATAGGAATCAGAGGAGGGGAGGCAGAGGAAGGAGGGAGAGGCGGAGCGCTCGGACCTTTGGGATTAGGGTGCGGAGAGTGCGAGCTTCGGGCAGAAGAACGGAGTGTGTGGCTAGGGTTTGATGGGTAGGGCAGGCTAGAGTTTGATCTGTAATCGTGCCAAGCCTGCCCAACAGGGCAACGAGCCAACTACCAGGCCCTTCGGGTCGCCCGTTAATCGGGTCGTGCCGAATCGACCCGATGGACTTCTATATAAGTCGAGGCACGGTCCGGGCCCGATTCATCATGTCAGGTTGTGCTCGGGCCCGATTAAAAGATCCATTCTTTGAGCTGGCTCATCTGACCAGCTCTGCCATTGACGCTATATTAACAAATGGCACGATTGTAATCACCACCCAATTTCTTAACAAAAAAGTGTGCAGCATCAGACCAGTTAGTAAGAAATGTTTTTGGAACTGACATTAGAGTTTACAAAATTGGTTTGTTCGATGCACAATGTGTGTGTCGAAGTGTTCTTGTGACACTTTTCCTGGACCTGTTTTTAGAGCAGCCCGCGGAGGTTCTTGATCGACGGTTTCTTAGTCCTCAGGTGAGGCTACGCGTATGAGAGATGGGTGAGATAGTGGTTTTACGTGGTTTGGGCCATTGAAGCATAATACCCTACTCCACTTTGTGTGTTGTGTTGCTGGAGAGTGTGCTCTCCTAGGTCTAAATGGTCTAAGTGCATATGAGCGGACCAGTGAGGATCCGTCTAAGTTGGTGGCTGCCAGATCTTTTTATAGTTCAAGGTCGGACAACTTACAAGTGGGGTCCGGAGCTCGACAGGTGGCTCTGGGGTGATCTTATCCTGTATAACATCTAAAGTGTAATGGCTACCTGCTACCTCTGACCGCGTGTTAGTGGCCAGAGCGTAGTAGGTGATGATGGTGGAGGATGTCCTGTCTTGTCGCCGTAAGCTACCCACTTGGGAGTGGGGTAGCCCTGCCGCACCTTCGCTGTGATGTGACTGGACGCAGCGATACCTCACAAGGGCATGCACCGCACCTGTGCGCCAGGAGGAGGCATGTGCCTTCAATCCATGACTGGACAAGACACCCCGCCCTTTACTCTTCGAGACCCACGTCCCATTGCAGGTCGTGGGACACATGCCAGCTCCGAAGCTCTACTCGGTGGAAGCAAGGTCCCAGAGCCATATGACGCGTGATAGCTCCGAAGCCCTCCTCGATAGGATCAAGGGCCCAGAGCAGAAGGATGTGTGGTAGCTCTAGAGTCCTCCTCGGTGGGAGCAAGGGCTCGGAGCCGAAAGACACATGGAAGCTCCGGAGCCCTCCTTGGTGGGCTCCAGCTTGGAGTCGGAGGATGCGAAGTAGCCCCGGAGTCTGCCTCAGCGGGGAGGCCAGATCCGGAGCTTCTTCTAGCTTGTACGCGGGAGTATCCGGTATGTAGGGTACTGACAATGGCCTCGAGCCCACCTCCGGAGAGGTGACGATCCTACAGAGTGGGGCCTTCATCTTGTCTTGTAAAAGTGACGTCAGCGGGCGCCCTAGGGGCGCCGAAGCTTGGAGAAGTGACACTGGCGACCCCCTTAGGGGGCGCTGGAGCTCGGGGAAGCGTTGACGACGCTGGGGGCCCCCTTGGGGGGCGCCAGAGGTCGGAGAAGCGTCGATAGCGCATACCACGTATGTGTAGAACGTCGACGGCAGGCTCCCTATATGTTCTGCACACACGATAGAGAAAAATAATTTCGCTCGCCGGTCACCACTTCCCTGCTCTTTAGTTTTGGTGTGGCTTACGATCCTTAGCTAAGATACGGGGCATGGGTAATTCGGTGCGACAACATTCAGGGTATGGTCGCTACCTTGCTTAGGGCATGAGCTGTCCGGCCCCCTGTACTCAGTTGTTAGCAATGGGAGGCAAGGTGCGCAGGCCTAGGGTATGGAACCAGGCTAAGCAGGCTGCACACCCTCAGCGCCATGGACCCCGAGCAAGAAAACGACCATCAAACCCTACTGACGGCTGTTATATACCAATTTCACCCGTCAATATAACTCAATTATGTGAAGGGAATTGTCATTTCTTGCACACATCACCGTTCTATTTAACCTATTTCCACTTGTCCTTGGAGAAATAGTGCATGCAGGGAATTATTGCAGGAAATGAGGTAAAAGAGGGGAAACAATCCTATAAAATACCATCCTAGCCAATCAAGCGACGACATGTGGCACCACATGGATCAAATGGCACACAAACAGATGTATCTGAGGCCATCCAATGGTGTAGCACCCATATCAAGAGATGGGACCCACCTGGCAGTGATCTAGAGAAAGCACACGAGAAATGGTGAAAGACCAGGTCGGCCGACCTCCCTTGTCGGCCGACCTAGTCCTGGCGCCAAACTCTGTCAATCGACACGTGTTGGCTCCTGCTGGATTAAAGAAGTCAGTGGTGACTCACTCGTGCGCTTTTAGTGGCGGAAAACGGCCCTTCTCTTTCTATTAATAGGACCCCCTACCCTCACTTCACACACACACACCACTTGAGTATTCATCCATTGTATACACTATTCTCCATAGGTTTAGAGGAGTATAGGATGTAGAGAGGAGAGTCTCTAGTTCATAGTCCAAGTAGGAGAGGAGTAGAAGGAGTCTCTGCCCAATTCCTAATTGAGAAAGGTATGGCTCTCATATTCCTATTTGTATTTGTGACTTTGCTCTTATTAAAGATGTTATCTTTAGTCTTCTATTGTTCATATATTTGGAAGAAGCGTTTCTTATTTGATTGTGAACTACATATATGTGGTAGGAGTAGTATTTATGGTTATGCCATACCATTCTTTTTGTATCATCATAAACACTACAAACCCCCACTATAGTCTAATTAGCTATGACATGATTATGTTAATATGAATCTCTTATGCTATGTATTAACACTGGTTCAACGATGATTTAGTTCATTGCCTTAGAATGGCTTGTGCCTAGACTCTTAAGGTAATTACTTAATATGCTAGCATGGTGCTAGGGTAGATGAGTAGCGTTGAATGTCTCGTAGACGCACATCCTACACGTTCAGCTATACCACAAACTCTTGGCAGGAGTCGTCCTAGTATTGCTAGGGGTAAACCCGTGCTCGATGTGTTAATCCACTTAGCATGAAAATTCATAATTGATATAATCATTAGTAACTAACTTAGGCTATGTACATTAGAAGACATTAGGAGTATCTACCTAACTCTTAGCCTAGTCTTTCTTTACCTCATTTACCCCCCTTAGGATAGAATGCTCTTGTGTGTATCACACTACCTCCAAACTATCAATTGCCCATCCTTGCTAGAATCCCACCTAGACCAACCTAGCCTCTCCATTTGATGATTGTTTTGCTTCTATCTTGTCTTCCTTTGGGAGAATATAAATGACACCCTTTGGGAATACTCTAAAAGGGGGAATGTTACATTGATAGATTCGGTGCACTTGCAAATTTAGAACTATAATCTAAAAACTATTCACAAGCATTTTTGGCACCTCTGCTAGGGATGAATTGTTAGTAGTGCGTAGAAAATATCAACAAGCATTTCTGGCGCCGTTGCCGGGGAAGGCATCCGAAGTATTGCATGATTGAATGAATAGGATAGGACCCTGATAGGTTTTAATAAGATAACCCTTCTTTGTTTTCTCATTTTATGTGAAAACAGGGTAGTGAATGTCTGGTTTCCGCTTGCCAAAAAACTTTGTTGAAGATCCTGAATCCCTTCTAAGAGATCGACCTCGTGTCGTTACTCCTCAAAAGCTTCGAGCGGTAAAGCAAGCCAGCACAACTGCACCAACAACCAAAACACCAATAGCCCAAAAGACCCTTCGTGAGTTTTCGGCTCCCTCTGCTAACAATATGTCTGTTGGGCCCACTATTAACACGGGAGACATGAACTTCGAAATCAAGACTGGCCTGATCACTATGGTGCAAGACAACCCATTTTGTGGGAAGGCTAACGAGGATACAAGTGCTCACCTGCAACAGTTCTTTGAGACCTGCAAAACTTTTAAGATCAAGGACGTATCTCCTAATGTTGTCTGTCTTAGGCTATTTCCGTTCTCTCTTCTTGGGAGAGCAAAACAGTGGTTCTACGCAAACCAAAGTGCTTTAGACACTTGGGAGAAGTGTTCTACAACATTCCTCGCCAAGTTTTCCCGTTGGGCAAGACCAATGCCCTACGTGGAAGAATTTCCAGCTTTCGGCAAGACGCTAAGGAGTCTATTCTTGAGGCTTGGGAAAGGCTTTAGGAGTACATCCTAGCATGTCCCCACCATGGGATGGATGATTGGCTAATTATCCAAAACTTCTACAACGGGTTGATTCCTTCCGCCCGTGACCATGTTGATGCTGATGCTGGAGGTGCCTTCTTCTCATTGACGGTGCCCAAAGCCAAAGATTTGATTGAGAAGATGGTGTCAAACATGGGTTGGAGCGATGAGCATCTCCATACCCACCAGCAAGTCGTGCATACCTTGAAGGAGGTGGACATGATCGCTGCCAAATTGGACCTCCTTATGAAGAAGATTGATGGACAAAGCAATGGTGAGTTATGTGGCAATACCTATGCCTTATACTCTCACATCACTTGTGAAGTCTGTGGCAACACGGGCCACTTGGGCAATGACTGTCCAGAAACCCGTGAGGATGCCCTATACGTAGCCAACAATGGAAACAACAATGTCTATCATCCAGGAGGTCAAGGGTAGGGCCAACCACACCCATTCTTTCAAGGAAGGTACAACAACAATGGCAACAATGGAAATCAACCCAACTTGAGAGAACTTGCCATTAGCCAGCTGAAGATCAATGATACTCTATCCAAGAAATTGTCGGCTAATGACAAGACCCTAGAGAGCATTAATGCCAAAGTTGAAGAACTATCCTCAGCCTTCAATAATTAATTGAGTTTCAACAAGATGTTGGAAACTAAGTTGGCTCGACTGGCAGTTGTTGTTCCTCCAGTGGAGAATGGCAAGATGCCAGGACAACTGGAACCTCCCGTGGAAAGTGCCAACATGATTTCTCTACAAGGAGGCAACTGGTCGAAGGACCCTGGATGTCCTACAATATCATGGTTAATTGGGACTCACCACTTTGACAAGGCCCTTTGTGACCTTGGATCAAGTGTGATTGTGATGCCCAAGGTGGTTTTCGACCAGCCAAACTTCATGTAGCTTACTCCAACACCAATGCAACTCCAACTGACTGATTCTTCAGTCCATTATCTGGCGGGTATCGCTGAAGATGTTCTGGTGAAAATCTAGAATTGCTTCATACTCGTGGATTTCGTGGTGCTCGACATGGAGGTCGAGAAGGATACGCCGCTCAATCTTGGGTGACCATTCCTTAGCACCGCGAAGGCTCACATAGATGTGGGAGCTGGAGAAATCCACATCCATATCAATGGCAAGGAAGAGAAGTTTAACTTTTGCCCAAAATTGGAGCAATGCTCCATGATCCATATCAAGTATGAGCTGAGTGTTAAGCACATTCAAGAAGTCGAAATCATACCTCCAAAGGTGTACCCGCTCATTGCATTCATGAGGAATTTGATCTATACGGAGAACCCGTCTTATCGTCCACGCCGACAACCCAAGAAGACAGAGAAGTTTGGGCCTCCCCAAAGACCCAAGTCCACCAAGCCGCCAAAGAAGGAATGACGGAAGAAGCAAGACAAGCCGTCCGAGCCCATTCCTTCGGGCCCGAATGTCAAGAAATGAAGAAGGAGGAATGTCCATCTCATCGGACGGTGGTGAGACCTAGCCAATAGGTTAAATTGGTAGTTATCCTTTTCTTTAATTTTTCTATTCTCTTCATTTGGTTTTCCCATTTAGTTAGATTTTTCCCGCTGCATATTTGGTTTTTCTTAGCAAGTTGAGAATCTTCTATTCAGAACTATCATTTTAATTTATTTATTTTTCACAAAAAGAAAATTGTTTGATTTTGAAAAAAAAAGTTTTTATTCAGAAAACAATTTTTCTGAGTTGCAAAAGTGGTAATTCACCAACGTGCTAATTCCATAGCCGTTGGGGAGCCGCCTGCCAAAAGAGAGAATAGGGGGGCCCACTTGTCAGTTTGGCCGACATGGGAAAAGGGCCATTTTGGCTCTCTCTCCTCCAACAACTACATTTGATTCCCTAGTGACCGTTGGGGAGTGCGCACTATAAATGGTGGCCATGAAGAACATTTCTCCTCACACTTCACCTCATTTCATAGCTCCCCAAAGTCACTCTTGCTCACATTGTTTTCTTGCTCTTCATTGAAGTACTCTTATCCAAAATCCAACTCAAAAAGATTTGCTTTTGTTTGCATTTGCAGTTTGCTCTCAAGCTCTTCAAGGGAAAATTTGTCGGTGGTTTTGCTTTTGCTAACATCACCTCTTTCGAGTTTTTGCCTTGTAGTGTTCTTGTTTGTTGTGGCCATGAAAGGAATGAAGATGTTGTTTGGAAAGAGTAAGGAGGCTACAAGCTCAATCCATGGTGGAGATTCAAGTGCATGTCCCTCTTCTGTTGCTATGTTGCTACACCAGGTTCATGGAAGAGGAGTGTAGGTGAGGACACTCCCATGGGTGAGAGGAGCAACCAGCACCAACTTCTTCACGATGACGACCTCGACATACAAAGTGAAGTTGAAGATCAAGCATGCGAGCTCTTCCAAGATTGTGAGTTTCTCATACGAAGGCTTATGATCCAGATTTGATCTCTAAAATAGGTATAGATTCTGAATTCTTTTCCATTTAACGTGCACTAGGATGGGAAAAATTTGCTCACATAGAGGAGAGAGGTTCACACCTTCTCTCCATTCAATTCCTTTGCACACTCAAAATAGGATTTGATGGTATTACTTTTAGATTATTTAAAAAAGAATACAACATCCTATGGAAAGAATTAAGTGAAATCTTAGGCTTCCATAAACGTTGTTTGCTAGATTTAGACGGTTTGCCTAAGTTTAACAAAGAAAGTTTTTGGTAAGATTTAACTAGTGGGGTCAGATGTAGTGCACCAAGGAATAACCACTTACACAACCGTACTTTACACTTCATGCATAGATGGGTGGCTATGACTATGTTCCCTAGAGGAGATGTAAGGGTAGTGCATGAAGATGAGATGAAAATTTTATTTGCCATGATAAAAAGATAAAAGTTGCTCTAGTTATTGCTATGATGACACAATGGTTAGATTACATTCTAAGAACAGGGCCAATTGAATGCACTTCATTGATTACTCGTATTGCTACTAGGGTAAGAACACTAGAATATTCTTCATTTGAGTATATTGAAAATGAAAGAGAATTGACTAATGAAGGTTATTTAGTGCAAGGACATACCCTTAAGCATGATCAATATGACTCTTTGTTATTTTATTATCCCAGCTTTTTCAATGAAATTTGGTTACCTAACCTGAATTATCATTTGTACAAATGCCAGAGGCTAACCATTGATCTTCTTCCCATCGAGGAAGCCCGAAGAAGTAATGTCTCTGGAAGGGTAACTAGAAGCCGTACAAGGAGAGTGGCCATGCCCCCGACAATCTCCATGATCCATGAGTACGAAGAGGAAGAGAACCCAACAGGTGATGCACCTGGATGGACTCAACCTCCATTGTATGAGACCGAAGGTCCGTCTTGGCATGGATGGTCGGGTGCCACATGGGAGCCACCCCTATCAACTTCGAGCTCTAGCAGCTTGCCCCCAACATCCATGAGAAGATGTCGTTCCGCTTCACCTAGAAGTCATCGTGACTATAGCCAAGGAATGACGGATCTCACTAGACGTATGTAAGAGCTTGAAGTGAGAACAGGTGACATCTACAATACTCTCCAAGGGCATGTACAAGGTATCCAAGACTTGCAACAACACATGGACGCTCAATTCACCAACTTCAACTCCACGCTACAACAACAACAAGCCGATCTCGCGGCATACTTCCGTCATCAAGGGTTCAATCCTCATCATGAAGGTGAGCGAAGAACAAGCTTGGGGGAGGATCCCCATATGAGGTAAATTGTATCACATCCCTTGCATATTTTTTTTCCCATTCACTCATCATCCACCTTGCATATATTAAAAAAAGTAAAGTAGTATAGATTTGTTTTCAAATAAGATAATAGATGTGCGGTAAGAATGACTTGGAATTCACATGGATGAAATGATAAATAGTTGCTCTGTTTTAATTTTCCTAAGTCCCTAGTCTACAACTTACTACTCTCCAATATATTGCTCTCATTGACTAAAATTGCTTTTGCCTTGATTTGGAAATCATGGGTAGCAAAAGCTTAATCCATTTTAAGTTGTTGTGAGATACGATATATTGATAGGGCTGCTATTCCTAGTTTGAAAGTGAAACTTGGATTTCCAGAGAAAATTCTAAAAAGATTTAAGTTACTCTCATTTGATTGGAAAAACCTACCAAAGACATATGATACATCACATTGATAGACCTTATGCATATGCTATTTGTCTTCACATCGAGCTTTGTCGAACTAGTATAGTCCTATGTGAGATTTCATTCATTACTTTTTGAATTCAAGACTTCACTTGCACATGCTATACTTCTATACTAGAAGTAAGCAAAATCCTATCATACCACCAATCCACAATAAAAAAGAGAAACTCCATATAATTCATGCTTAGTACTCTCTCCAAAATTTATTACATAAAAAGGGAGTAGAAGACATGGCTACAAGAAAAATAAAAAGAAAAATAAAATGCATGCTTACATCGTAAGCATGAGAAAAAAAAGAGAAAAGTAGCCATGTGTTCATCCCTGCAAAATAAGAGAGTCCACTCAAAAAGGAGTCATCTCAATATGACATCCACTCCATTCAATCACACATGCACAAGTCTTGAATCAAATTATTTGAATTGATTTCTTCTACTTGCTCTTTTGACTTAGCAATATTATGTGTTGCAAATATGCCTACTATATTACCTACCAAGCTCCACATACAAGCCTTATTTAGAGGTAGGATGAGTGTAGGCACAATGACTTGGTGAGGAAATATTTCCACTACACATAAAGGAGAGACTGAGAGAATCGAATCAAGATACTTATAATCTAAATTGAACTCTCCAGAATTTGAGTGGAACTTGATTTCTAGGGTATGTGTGCTCCATTTGCTGTTCTATCTTTCAACCAACCATGAATAGAAGATGGCATAAGCCCCATAATGACTTAAGATGGGTCAAGTACCATGCCAATTTTTGCAATATTAGGTAGAGTATTTTGTTGTGCACATAATACTTTTGAAAATATAGAACATTGTAGCAACTCCTGATCATCAACCTAAAGTCTTAACTTTGCTCGGGACGAGCAAAGGATAAGCTTGGGGGAGTTTGTTGACGGCTGTTATATGCCAATTTCACCCGTTAATATAACTCAATTATGTGAAGGTATTGTTATTTCTTGCACACATCATCTTTCTATTTAACCTATTTCCACTTGTCCTTGGAGAAATAGTGCATGCAGGGAATTATTGCAACAAATGAGGTAAAAGAGGGTGAACAATCCTATAAAATACCTAGCCATCCAATCAAGCGATGACATGTGGCACCACATGGATCAAATAACCCATAAACAGAAGTATCCGAGGCCATCCAACGGTGTAGCACCCATATCAAGGGATGGGACCCACCCGGTAGTGACTTGGAGAAAGCACACAAGAAATGGTGCAAAGACCAGGTCGACCGACCCCCCTAGTTGGCTGACCTAGTCATGGCGCAAAACTTGGTCAACCGCCACGTGTTGGCTCCTTCCAGCTTAAAGAAGTCCGTGGTGATTGATTCACGCGCTTTTGGTGGCGGGAACCGACCCTTCTCCACCTATAAATAGGACCCCCTACCCTCACTTCACACACACACACACCACTTGAGTATTCATCCATTGTATACACTATTCTCCATAGGTTTAGAGGAGTATAAGCTATAGAGAGGAGAGCCTCTAGTCCATAGTCTAAGTAGGAGAGGAGTATAAGGAGTCTCTTCCCAATTCCTAATTTGGAAAGGTATGGCTCTCATATTCCTATTTGTATTTGTGACTTTGCTCTTAATAAAGATGTTATCTTTAGCCTTCTATTGTTCATATGCTTGAACGAAGCGTTTCTTGTTTGATTGTGGATTACATATATGTGGTAGGAGTAGTATTTATGATTATGTCATACCATTCTCTTTATATCATCATAAACACTACAAACCCCCACTATAGTCTAATTAGCTATGACATGATTATGTTAATATGAATCTCTTATGCTATGAATTAACATTGGTTCAACAATGATTAGTTTATTGCCTTAGGATGGCTTGTGCCTAGGCTCTTAAGGTAATTCCTTAATATACTAGCATGGTGCTAGGATAGATGAGTAGCGTTGAATGTCTCGTAGACCCACGGGTTGAAGAGGTAGGCAGTAGGTGGTGAAAGCCCTATCTGTCCTTTGTAACCCTCCACATTCGGCTATGCCACATGCTCTTGGCGGGAGTCGTCCTAGTATTGCTAGAGGTAAACTCGTGCCCGATGTGTTAATCCACTTAGCATGAGAATTCATAATTGATGTAATCATTAGTAACTAACTTAAGTTGTACATTAGAAGCACAGTAGGAGTATCTGCCTAACTCTTAGCCTAGTCTCTCTTTACCTCATTTACCCCCCTTAGGATAGAATGCTCTTGTGTGTGTCATACTACCTCCAAACTATCAATTACCCATCCTTGCTAGAACCCTACATAGACCAACCTAGTCTCTCCAATTGATGATTGATTTGCTTCCATCTAGCCTTCCTGTGGAAGAATATAAATGACACCCTTCGGGGATACTCTAAAAGAGGAAATGCTACATCGATAGATTTTGTGCGCTTGCGGATTTACAATTGTAATCTAAAAATTATTAACAAGCATTTCTGGCACCCCTGCCAGGAATGAATTGTTAGTAGTGTGTAGGAAATATCAACAAACCCCAAACACATTGCAGATACCTCATTTGAGCCCACCTTTAGTTGGATAGCATAACTCCGACTAGGACAAGACAGGGAAAGAGTAACCGTTCATACGGCAGGCAATATGTGAAAATGAGCATAACTTCATGAACATAAAAGTAATACGTAATTGAATGAACATGCTAATATAGTGTGACAGTATTCGGGTTATAGTTGTTGCCTGGTTCAGGAGTATGGGTTGTCTGACCCCCTAGTACTCAGCCGCAACGCTGAGGAGGCATAGTGCGCACACTTAGGATACGGAACCAGGCTAAGCAGGCTGCACACTCTGGACCTCTCGTCGGCGTTAGCAGAAGTACGAGCCGGCCGGCCCCAGTACTCCGCCGATGCGCTGGGGAGGCAAAGTGTACACGCTTAGGGTGCAGGACTAGGCTAAGCAGGTTGTACACTCTAGACGTACCGCTGGCGTTAGCCTTTAAGGGGAGGAACGTTCAATGCCATGAGACTCCGAGCAAGAAAATAACCAAAGGACCCCGAATTCTCCGATGCCCACCTTGTTCAGGGTGTATGCCGTCTGGCCCCCAGTACTCAGCCGTAGCACGTGGGAAGCAGAGTACACACGCTTACGGTACGGAACCAAACTAAGTAGTTTGCACACCCTGGACCTCCCGCTTGGCATAGACCTTTCATGGGGGAGAACGTATAGCACCACAGGACCCCAAACAATAGGATGACCCAAAGACCACAAATATGGATAGTTACCATAAGCAGATTTGCACGTTGTCCACGCTCGCAGCAGACGGTGACGTTGTTGTCGTGGCGGCCGGAAGTCATTTGACGTCCTGTCCATGAGCTTTATAGGCCCCCTGGTAGGTGTGGCAACTGGTTGGGCACGCCTACCACTTAGTCACATGATGTCGTCGGTGGTCCCCAGCGGAGTGCGGGAGCTTGGGTAGTTGACATTGGCGGGCCTCCTATGGAGCGTCAGGCTTGATTTGAGATGCATGGTCGTCATCGAAGAAGTCTTCGTCAGTGATGCCGACAAGGTAGCCGTTGAACCGAGGTGGCGCCCATCCTAAACGTGTGGAACATCGACGACAGGCCACTTGGGAAGTGTCAGAGTTGGATGCTCTGGCGACACCCATCCTCAACGTGTGGAACGTCGACAGCGGGCCCCCTGGGAGGTGCCGGAGCTGGATGTTCTTGCGTCGCCCGCCCTCAACGTGTGGAACATCGACGGCGGGCTCCATGGGAGGTGCCGAAGATGGATGCTCCGGCGGCACTCACCATTAACGCTAAGAACGTCGACGACGGGTGAAGGCGCAACCACTTTTTAGAAGAAAAAGCTCCTACCTGGCGTGCCAAATGTTGAAGTGTTCTTGCGACACTTCCCCCGGACCTGCTTTGAGAGCACCCCACGGAGGTTCTTGATCAGTGGGGACTTAGTCCTCAGGTCAGGCTACGCATATGAGAGAGGTGTGAGATGGTGATTTTACATGGTTCATACCACCGGAGAGTAATACCCTACTTCATGTTGTGTATTGTATTACTGGAGAGTGTGCTCTCCTGGGTCTGAATGATCTTACGTGCGTCTGAGCGGACCAGCGAGGATCTGTCTAAGTTGGTGGCTGCTCGATCCTTTTATAGTTCAAGGTCGAACAGCTTACAAGTGGGGTTTGGGGTTCGACAGGTGGCCTTGGGCTGATCTTATCCTGTACAACATCTAAAGTGTAATGGCTACCTGCTACCTCTGAGCGTGCGCCAGTGGCCATGGTGTAGCAGGTGATGATGGTGGAGGATGTTCCGTCTTGCATCATAAGCTACCCACTTGGAAGTGGGGTAGCCCTGTGATGCATTCACTGCGATGTGACTGGACGCAACAATACCTGACAGGGGCGTGCGCCACACCTGTGCACCTGGAGGAGGCGCATGCCTTCAATACACGACTGGACAAGATACGCTGCCTTTTACTCTTTGGAGCCCACGACCCATTGCAGGTCGTAGGACACATGCCAGCTCCAGAGCCCTCCTCGATAGTAGCAAGGGCCCAGAGCCAGAAGACGTGTGGCGGCTTTGGAGCCCTCCTTGATGGGAGCAAGGGCTTCAAGTCGAAGGACATGTGGCAGCTCCGGAGCCCTCCTTGGTGGGAGCAAGAGTCCGGAGCTGAAGGACACATGGCAGCTCCAAAGCCCTCATCGGTGGGAGAAAGGGCCCGGAGCCGGAGGACACGAGGCAGCCCCGGAGTCCGCCTCAGCGGGGAGGCCAGGTACGGAGCTTCTTCTAACTTGTACGTGGGGGTACCCGGTGTGCAGGTTCCGACAATGTGTAACTCTAGTCTTCAGAGTTCAGCAACAATGGCAGCATTGTTCTAGGGCTAGTCGACGGGATGCACTCTCCTGTTAAGTAATATTGTGTCTTGAATCCTGTGACACTGTGACAGAGCAAGAGCCGCACTTAGACCTTCCGCATCAACAACCTCTAAATCATACTCTATCCTATAAACCATACTTTATATATTCTATACTTCTATTATGTGCACCCTGTAAAATTTTTCAGTATGTTTTTCATTATGCTTTACAGTGTACCACTGCGGATGGCTTTACAAACCTCATCTAAGGAAGACTTTTTTTGGCAGACCTGATGCAGACAGGGCATAAATTAGATTTGTGCTGCAGCATGGTTTGCAGAACGGAATGGCTATCTAGCGAAGCCCTGAAAGATCCCCGTCACCGAGATCCATCCTTCAGTTTGAGATCCAGAAAGGCCCAAATCCGTGAACTCTACTAGTGTTTTTTCTTTCCAAAAACATAATATGTTATTTAAATTTTTTAAAATGGGTGCTGATTCAAAAGTTGCAAAAATGGGTACCGGTTGTCCGGTTACCTGACGACTCATTCAGTCACAGTAATTTTACGCGCATTCCAGGCAAATGAGTTGTCCAACCACAGAACAACACACCTATTGTTTTGGATGAGTCATTTGATAGTTAAGAGATCCATCCCTATTTTTTTTTATTTTCTGATTTTTAATGTCTTGTTTAAGAGACTAATTATTTTTTATAACAAAAAACAATTAGAACTGTAAACTGGAAAAATATGTAACATTATAGTAACATAAAGAAGGTAGTTATACGAGTAAGTAAATGGTACACTATGGTTCTGCATCTAATTCCGTCCGTCTCGTCGTGTTCTCGTCCCTACCCTTTCCATGATCTGAGGCTATCTTCAACAAAGAGCTCAAAGAGAGACCCAATTTAATTTTGCCTACTGAAACACAGCCCAATCGGCCTCCAACAAACAGCTCATACGCCTAGCCCAGATATGGTATTTAGCGATGAAAACCCATTCCAACGGCTAGCTCGTGAAGACGCCCGAAGGAAATCGGACCCTTCCGCGAGACATCCCGACGGAAGCACGAGCTTGGCGGCGGCTGTGCTGGCGAGGCGAGGATACGCGGGTTTCGACGGCGCCGGCGACGGATCTAAAAGGTTCGTGCACGCTCTTCCTCTTCCCTGTCCAAATCCGTTGGTAGCCCTTTCTGCTCGAGCTCTTGCCGCAGATCCTGCCACGACGCGATCCTCCTGCGCCGTGCTCCTGCCTCGTCGCGGTCCTGCTGCGAGTGCGCCTTTGCTCCTGAGCCGTGTGCCTTGGTCCAGGGTCGTGGTCGTGCTTCTCAGCGACTGGATCCTGCCGCGTGGCACCAGTGTCCTGCTGCTCGGCGCTGGGATCCTGCTGCACCGGGATCCTGCTCCTGCTGTGCCGCTTAGTGAAGTAACTGCCCTCTTGCTCCTGATGGTACAGATGCTACAGCCTCAATTACTAGATGTGCAGATTCTTGGTGTATAAACTTGTACTGACAAATTCACGAAGGTATATGGAACTAGTGTGATGCACGTATCCCTTGTAATCTGAATGCATTCACATTTTATCTCTGCTCTTACATAGTTCTTTCATTGCTTACTATAAAGATATATATGGTTCATTGCTTCCATTAGTAACTGTCCAACAACTGTTCTAGGAATTCCAAAGCTTGGAATCGGTTCACTATAATCACAAGTTGATTAGGCTATCCGCACCATCGCCTCTAAGGCATACTCTCTACACTAATCTCTTTCTACTTTTACAATACGTACTCTAAATTACTCTGCAAAACGGTGTATCCAGTATGCTTTATAGTGTGCCACTGCGGACGATCTTAACTGAAACTAATATGAAGATATTTGGACAAGATGAATAACATGTGCAGGAAGATGAAGTGTTTGGATGGCAGACACAACAGTTCCACCCACAAAGTGATTGAACCTCACTCTTTGCTGCATTTGAGGTAAACATTATGTACATTTATTCTATGTTTTTAGTTAATTCAGGAGGTTGTACCTATGCTTGCAAAGTAATATTTAATCTGTAAACCTTATTGCTTGTATAGTCTGCGAATGTGACTCAAGATGGTACAGTAGAACCTGTTGTTGAAGCGGTACAAGGAAGATCATGTGCCAAACAAGCGAAGCAAAATAACCTTGCACATAGAGGATCTGCCTTCTCAAAAGAAGAGGATAAGATTATTTGCTCAACCTTTTTTATATTAGTAAGGATCCAATAACTAGGGTTAACCAGAGTACACAGGGTTATTACAAAAGAATCCACGAATACTTTTGTAAGCATTGCCCAAATGGTTCAAAAAGAAGTCAGCTAACCATCCAACATAGGTGGCAGAATATCCAAAAGGGGATGAACAAATTTTAAGGATACAAATCAACAGTAGATAGAGGGAATGAGAGCGGCAAGTCTGAATATGACGGAGTAAGTACGATGCGTCGATGCTTTTATTTTTTAAACACTTTGTGGTATGCGTTGCGATAATTTTATGAATGTTGTTGCAGATTGAGGATACAGTGAAGTTGTATGAGAAATATGAGGCATTCACACTTATGCATTGCTGGAAATTGTTGTGCAAAGAGGCCAAGTGGAGCGATCGCATGATTGAACTGAATCGCGCATCATGCTAAATCTACCCCTGCCGTCCAGGCATGTTCTGAGAATGCAAGTCCTTCCGTTGACAGGCCTGAAGGTCGTGACAGTGCCAAAAAGTGAAGGAATAATGAAGGAGCCACTGGTTCGTCAAACACTGCGGTAGATGTGCTGCAACAAATTCATGACAAGAATAGCAAATCCGAAGAGAAACAGGAGCAACAGATGCAAGTGATCCTAAACATGAAGTCCAAAGTAATTGACCTGTACAAAGAAGATATGTAAAAAAGAATTAGGATGAAGGAATATCAGATGATTCTTACCAAGAAGAACATAGAAGTGCGCGAGAAATAAACTGGGGCACATTTGCTTACTGCAGAGGCGGGTGTTATGGGAGTAGACTTAGAGAAACTTACACCCACTATAAGGGCCTACTACATCGCCATGCAGAGCCAGATCATGCAGCGTAGAGGCACATTTGCCCCTCCAAACTCTGCTGAACAAGAGTAGTTATGTAGATCTTTTATGTACTGTTGTTTCATCAATCGATGTAGTATGTTATGTGGACCTTTTATGTACTGTTTTATCCATCAAGGTAGTCTGTTATGTAGACTTTTATATATTGTTTTATTCATCGATGTAATATGTTATGTGAACCCTTTATTTAATCTGTTTGATCAATCGACGTGGAATAACTATGTGAACCTATTATGTGATGACTGATATGTCATTTTGTTTTCTGTGATGACACCACCACACAGGTATGGAAATGCATAACAATATCATGTCGAATTAAGAGCAGCACGCAACACAACACAAGTATGGAAATGCATAATACACAACACTTTTTTACAACAGCACACAATACCACATAACTGCAACATAACTGAACTTCACAACAGGACTGCAAATACTCTCTCAGGCTTCTCATAACAGAACTTCAAAAGAACACATATATGTCAGGCTGCAAAAGAACACAACGATATTGCAAGAGAACTGAACAACACAACAGAACAGCAAATACTCTATCAGACTGCTCATAACAGAACTTGAACGGAGATCACTTGGAAGTGACAGACCCGAATGCAGACCCATACATAGCCCACATGTGATACACAAGATCTGACTTAAGGGAATGTGAGGTCGATTTATCTTGAATCACTAAGTAGGCCACTGTGACATGTTCGTGTTGGGAAGTCTGACACCCCGTTCATCCTCAATTACCATGTTGTGGAGGATAACACAAGTCCGAACAATGGAATTCAAGTCCTTTTGGTTCCATAGGCGAGCAAGCCTATGCAAAATCTTCCAATTCACTTGGAGGACTCCAAAAGCTCTCTCAACATCCTTTCGACAAGCCTCTTATTGTGTTGCATAGACTTTTTGCTTATTGCTAATCGGTGCACTAATGGACTTTACCAAAGTGGCCTAATCATGCTAAATCCCATCTGAAAGGTAATATCCTAGGCTGTAGGGATTTCCATTAACAATATAATTAACAAGGGTGTGTTTCCATTTTTCAAATCATCAAAGAAAGGTGAGCGTTGCAACACATTGATGTCATTATGGGATCCTGAAAGTCCGGAGAACGCATGCCAAATTCGCAAATCTTGAGTTGCTACTATCTCTAATATTAATGTTGGCTTGCCCTTATGACCCTTATACATTTCGGCCCAACCTGTTGGACAGTTTGCCCATTCCCAATGCATGTAATCAATATTGACAATCATAACAGGAAAACCACGTGAGTCATTCACAGATAGTATATGTTTTAATTCAGCCTCAGAAGGTGGCGGGATATTCATCTCCAAACTCCGATATCAATGTCGAAACAAACTCCATCACGGTTTTTAGGACCGTGCTTCACCCATACATTGTTCACCGTCTAGAAAATCAGCCAGGTATCCATATGCTAGCATCTTCACTGTCACGATACATTTCTGTTTTGGTGAGAAACCTAGAACACCAGCACCATTCCTTCGTTGTTTAAAGAAATTATTGGCAGCCGTGACCCGATCAACGGTTCTCAAGAACAATGATTGTTGCATACGGTATCTGGAAAATAGATACATCAAAGATCATATCATTCCACAATTATTTTCCAACAGCCAACAAGTGCAAATTTTAAATCCTATATTTACAATGTACCTTCGGCGAAAATGTTTTGCATTGTATATTGGCGTATTCACAAAGTAGTCATTATCAAGGCGAATTTCGGTACTGATGCGGTCACAAAGAATTGTCTCACGGCCATGAACAGAGCCACCCATCGATGCTTCTTAGGTAGCGTTGCAACAACAACCACACAAGCTTCATTTTCTTCATCCTTTCGTGATCTCGCTGCCGCAGGGCCACACCAAGATGTCTGATAGTATCAAAACACTATGGATGAAGTAGGCTACACACACCATACAGATATCAAATAATGATCTGTGCACAAGAGCAAAATAAGAACAGACTCATGAAAGTGTACTGATGATCTCAGCTAATGCCTGAACTTTTTGACTTGTATTCTCATTCCCTGGACAGCTCACAATGTGAGGTACAAACAGACCAATGTGAGACCTGCAGTGCGCTGGTCCCTGGACCAGCTCACGAATGTATTCTCTCATTCTCTGTTCCCTCATTTTCTGAAATCCTCACAATACACTAGCGTATGGAGCCCTGGACCAGTGCTGCCGCATCCCAACCACAGTGCACCTCTGGACCGCGCCCGCTGCCCTGCCAAGCTGAGCAGCGGCCGCCGCCTCCCACCCTTTTTGTGCAAGGCGTCACTCACACACCTCCTCCAACAGCGGGGCGTGACCACCTCGAGCTACGATTCCAGCCATCCTACGGCTCTTGCCGTGAGTACCTTCCAGCAATCCTACAGCTCCCTCTGTTCCCATGGCGACGGGCTCCAAAATGATATGAAATCGAAGTCGAGAGAGGGGGAGGAGATGGGGACGAAGGAACGAACCGGCAAGCTGTGGTCGGTGTCTGGCAGTCTGCGATCCAAGGTGCGTTTCAGACTGGCGGAAGTCTATGCGCGAAGGGAGATGGGGTAAAATAGTTCTTGCGACCGTTTTGAGGGAACCATTGTGGGCCTTTGTTGGAGATAATTGAAAATAGGATACACATTACAGCCTTCAGCGGTATCCACATCCTCAAAGGGGCTTCGGATTTTGGGTGGTGTTGTTGGAGTTAGTAAGTAAGGATGCGTTTGGTTGGGAGTCAAAGTGGGATGGGATAGATCCATCCCAGTTTTTAGGGATGGGATGGTCCCGTTTTCTGTTTGTCTAGAGGGATGAGACGATCCATGTTTCTTGTTTGTTTTGTGGGATGGTGTGGGACGGAATGATCCCGTCCTTTGTTTGAATGAAAGGATGGAACAGGGACATGTGAGTATGAGTACTTCTGGAAGGTCGTGCGCCTGTCTCCACGGAGGTGGGACGGATCCGTCCCCATGTTTTCGGTGGGATGGTTTCATCCCGCATCTAGGTGGAATATTCTCTATTGAGGGATGACTCCATCCCACATGTCTCCAAACCAAACAACAGAAAAGTGGGATCGTCCCGTCCCGTCCCACTATATCCCTCGAACCAAACACACCCTAAATAGACACGCCGGACGGAAAAATCTCAGACCACTCAGATCCGTCCTTCAGTTTGAGGTCCAGAAGGCCGACTCGCATGAGCCCAGATGCGTAACCTCTACTAGCAGTGCAAAAGTCAAGCCGGCCTAGACAAAAGCCGAACACGAGGCCCAAGTTTCTAGCAAAGCACGGAAAGTTAACGGCTCACGGTGGTCACTGCTCACTGTTCCATGGGCATTTGGCAAAGTAAAAAAAAAAAAAAAACAAAGAGAAAAATAAAAGTGACGTCATCAATTCGTGCCAATGAGAAAAATAAAATTTCTTGATGACGTTACAAAGCTCGTAGTTATCATCTCTATTTCCTTATCCGTATAATATCCTTGATGACGATGCAATTAAGCTTCTCTTCCTGTAAGTTTGATTTTCCACGTATTACCATAGTAAAAAATGATATTCTGAAAACCAGTACGTTCTCTATATGTAATTGATTAGTACTAATGTTTTATGCCTTATTTATATTTACAAAACAAATATTTAAACCTTAATGATTGCCGGAGTATATGAAAAGTTACTCGTAGTAGGCATAATAAGACGGTTGTAAAAAAATGTCCGTTTGATAGTAGACATAATAAGGCTTGGAAGGGGTATGCTCACAATTTGGCACTTATTAGGGCGCCATGTATTTCTATCTACATTTTTTTACCCTCACGTACACTCCTTAATTAGCTCCGCATACGTGGGTACGACGGTTACTTGCCAAATTACATCACGCATACCCCACCAAATACACGCGAAAACAAGTCAAAACAAGAAAGTTGAGAACGAGCGAGTTATACAAGGGAAGGGAAAGAGACGCATTCTGCGCCATGCAAGCACGCAGGGGAATGGCCGCGTCAGTGTCCGTCGGCGATGGCTTCCTCGTCGGCGAGCTCGATGCCAGCATCGGCCAGGCGCTTCTCCTTGTAGACGTACCCTCTTGCGGCGACCGTGAAGAGGCCGAGGTTCATGGCGCTGATAACGCCCAGCAGCCAGTAGAAGTAGTCGAGCCTCCCGTCGTTGAGGTTGTCCGCGAGCCAGCCGGCACGGCCGCTGTGACCGGTCACCTTGTGCACGATGGTGACGAGCAGCGTGCTGAAGAAGAAGCCGAGCGCGCAGGTGCTGAGGAACAGCCCCGTGCTCATGGTCTTCATGCCCTTGGGGCACTCGCGCAGGAAGAAGTCGAGCTGGCCCATGTACGTGAACGCCTCGCCGGCGCCGACCAGCACGAACTGCGGCATGAGCAGGAACACGGTGAGGGTGACGCCTTGCTCCGAGGTGGTCCGTCGGTGGCGCTCGGTGAGCGCAGCCGCCGCCATGCCGGCGACGGAGAGGAAGAGCCCGACGAAGACGCGCCGCAGCGGTGTGAGGCCGTGCGGGTTGCCCGTGACGCGGCGCGCGAGGGGCGCGATGAGGCGGTCGTAGACGGGCACGGTGAGGAGGATGGAGCCGATGAGGAAGACGGTGAGCGAGCCGGCCGGGATCTGGAATCCCGAGCCGCCGACGCCGCGGTCCATGACCTCGGCCTGCGCCACCGAGAAGGTGGTCATCTGCGCGTGGATGGTCCAGAACATGATGGTGGTCGCCCAGATGGGCAGCATCCGCACCACCTGCTTCACCTCCTCCACGTCTGTCCGCGTGCACAGCGTCCATTTGCTCGCGGTGGCCGCCGGTGTCTCTCGGTCGATGATCGCCGCGTGGTCAAGGAACCTGCGCGTATTGTTCACCAAGTATCGTCATTATGAGCGTCATTAATTAGATGATAGGGAAAAGTAAAAAATCACCGTACCATTTTGTCAATTTACAAGAGCGAATACACATTTTGAGATTTTACAGTGTAATGTACTCGATTCCAAGGACGAAGACCAACTTGACTGCAGTGGCGCGACCTGACGCTCGTTTCTTTCGGTTCTGCTCGCGTGACTCGTGATGGTGAGCGTGTGATTCGGCGCGCCAATGCCATGGCCGTGAGCTTGCTCCACAACCGCAAGGCTGAGGACAAACAACAAGGCTGCGGACAAAAATGGCCATACGAGCGTATGCACATGAACGCAGAGCCAGCGCGCCATGTGACTGGGCAGTGCTCGCGACCCGCGGGCCGACGTCTGGCTAGCTACGTCACCTTTCCCAGCTCGTTCTCCACAAGACAAAGCATCTGTTGGGGGACTAAACAACTCCTAGCTAGCCGCGTTGGAAGGAACGGCCGATCGATCACTGAAAGAGCCAGCCAGCAGCAGCAGCTGTGTCTGTGCAGATGCACTGAATATACGTGCTGCATCATCAGGGACAGGCGTTACCTCGCCCAGTATCCAACTTCTGCAGATCGACCTTTACTCTAATGCAAGCTAACCGTCCCTTCAAAGTGCAGCCTATGAATCAATTATAGAGTTGCGAGTCAAAAAGTGAGTTCCGGACCCCATGTTCAGCCGTCGAATTGGCGTCCACCAAGTATGGTGGTGACTGACGGATGGACTGTGACGCTTTTGTCGTTTGGGTTTGGCAGGTGGTTAAGAAACTTTTAGAGGACTTTTTACGGGTGGACCTAAATGGACGCATGTCATCTATTTAAGATGCGCTGCTAGTATGGGAGTATATACTCCTGGCCCAGAAGCAAGCTAACTAGTTAAGCCAACCTAATTCCTTTTCGTCACAGATTCTAACTGGCTCTAGCTACCCAGACCACAACATTTGAGTAGTTCTGGCAACTGCTCAATTTTTGCGAAATTAGTTAAGCCACACACGCACGCGCGCACACGCCCTTCTCTCTCCTTGTAGTTTGAACAGTTTTATGCAGCAGTATATGAAACCCGAATCAATCCCTATACGTTTGCCGACATGTCAAGAGGTGCCATGGGAAGCAAGCAAGCACGAGACAAACAGAAGCGTCACATGTACAGCGAGTAGTACACGCAAGTGGCTCTGGTATGTAGCCAGGGCGTCGCCTCGAATCGACTCAGCATCTGCCTGAGGCCGATCGCCTAGTCCACTGCGTGGCGATCGGCACTGGCTACGCACGATGTCTCACTCCACGTTTACATCACCGCCTACGGCCTATGCCCTCCTCCTCTCGCGTGGTCTGTGCGCTGGTTCGCCCGTGTCTGCATCCGTGCATGGAGCCAACAGCCAAACACTCTATAATTTCTCTACCTTTTTTTTAGCCAAGCCAACCCTGCCCGTTGCCTTCATCCACGCCGGGTATCCGTCACTAGAGTACTAGAAGCTGGACCATCTATCCCGGAGCACGCAGCTGCTGCTACTTGGTGATGGCCAGGCTCGGCCTGCACAAGCAGCACAGGCTCCTCCCGTGTGGCGTGTCTATATGGGGATTCCATGACACTGGAGTAGCAGGCGGCACGACAGCGATCTTGTGACGACAAGAACACATGCAGATGTGGCCTGGATTGTCCTTAGAGTGACAGAGCTGCATACAGACTGCAGAGAGTTGATTTTCTCGAGAATTATTTGTGATCTGATTGGGATGTGAATGTTGAGGCAGTGGTCCACCAATGATGAACTCCGACTCCCCAAATATTTATATCGCAAATTGCCTACAACCTGGGCGGGGCCCTGCTTTAGCTGTATCTTATGGTCTTGTGGATATAGTATATCGATCCGAGATGTGTGTGCACGAGTGATCAACATGCACCAGATAAGGACGATAGGGTGATGCATCTCTTATAACTCGTCGAACAGTCATGACTGTGAGGCAGGTTATTAATGCAATGTGCAAACTGATAATCCCCTTTGATTGAAAATGTTAATTATTTGAATCCACTCGGTTAAACTGTTTGCAGTACTGTTATATCAACTATACTGGTCACTGGCGAGTGAGTAGTAGTGTTGAGTAAGTTAATCACGGAGTAAATGAAAAGGGAATGATGCGAGATGGCTCGTATTCTTACCGGCACTCCTTGCTGTGGGGCAGCCTCTGCTTTCCCTTGACGTCGGTGCCGGCGGCGGTGGCGTCGTCGACGTCGTAGAGCATGTCGGGGTCGGACGGCAGCGGCAGCGCGCGCTTGCTCCAGGCGGCGGCCGTGACGCCGGCCACCTGCGTGAGCGGGCTCCCCACGAGCTTCTTGAACCGGTACTTCCTGGTGCCGGACAGGAACACGGCGAGGCCGCAGAGGATGCCGACGGCGCAGACGCCGTAGCCCCAGCGGCGGCCGACGTTGTCCTGCACGTACACCAGCACGGTGACGGCAAGCAGCGCGCCGATGCTAACGAAGAAGTAGAACCAGTTGAAGAAGCGCAGCATCTTCTTGCGCTCGCCGTCGTGGCCGTCGTCGAACTGGTCGGACCCGAATCCGGACACGCTCGACTTGAGCCCGCCGGTGCCGAGCGCCGTCAGGTAGAGACCCAGGTACAGGACGCCGAGCTGCCTCCCGTTGGCCGGCACGCAGTCGGGGCTCGCGCCCTTCGCGTCCGAGCACGGCGGCGGGCGCAGCCCTGGCGCCGCTGTCGAGATCGTCAGGATCATCACACCCTGTGCATACAAAAACAGCACGCGCGTCCATCGTTCACACGAGTGGTTCGGTTTCTAGCAAAATGAGCATAGCACGCATGGACAGGCGACGAACCGTGGCCTGGACGGCGGTGAAGACGGCGATGGTGAGGTAGCGGCCGAGGTAGGTGTCGGCGACGAATCCTCCCAGGAGGCAGAGCATGAAGGAGGTGCCGATGAAGTTGGTCACGGTGTTGGCAGCCGCGGCATTGCCGAGGTGCATGGTGCCGGTCATGTACGGCACCAGGTTCACCGCGATGCCCAGCGTCGTCATCCGCTCGAACAGCTCCGCGCCTTTCATTCATCCATCAGTTACTCAGTAATTACCACACCAAAGCAAAGTCATTAGCCGTGATCGTGAGGCGAAACGGTTACCTAGGATCATGGCAGCGCATCCCCAGCCGCCGGTGGTGGCGCGGGAAGCGGGACGACCCTTGTAGTCCCAGGCATCCGTCAGGGCCTTGCCCTCCGACGCGGTCTCCGGCAGAACAGCGGCCATCGCAACCTCTGCCCCTTTCGCTCAAGACCGAGAAAGCTGTGAATACCACGCCCGACAGGTGTTGAGCGGTCGAGGGGTTGGGTGTGGGGAGGCTCGTCGGCTCGGCCGGCGCACGACGATGGCTGCTGCTGGCCTGCTTCTTGGAGGTGGAAGGAAGCGCTGCCGGGCCTCTGCTTATATAGGCGACCGCGGGGTGGATCTTTGCGTCGGGAATCGGGTTAACCCCGGACCTGAGAGATCCTCCTCCATTACCTCGCCCTCACCTTTGCGACCTTCACTGGCGAAGCTAGGTGGAATCGACCGATCAAAAAATTTAAAATAGTAAAGCAGTGTGTTATTTGGGGGAATCAGTATCTCCTAGGGTCATCGCTTCCCATGACTCTGGCGCTCGCTAGTTTATTCAATTATTGACTTTCATTACGCTGCTAAAATTTAGTGGAGGATAAAAAGTTCCGACAAAAGTACAAGTACCGGCTTAGACTATCAGTACTAGCATACTCTAAAGTATATTCTATACACTATGTTTCTTCTATTTTTACAGTACGTATTATAAACTTATACTGTGCTACAGTGTATCCAAAATGCTTTACAGCGTACCACTGCAAATTGTCTTAACTGTTGGCTGTGGTGGTTCAGAAAGTGGGACCGTAATTTTCTTACTGTCGCGATACAGACAGGAATGTGTTAGAAGTTAGAGCGTTATTAACCCCACTCCTGTTATCTGTGCACCGTCCTCCCTCCTTTCGTGGAAAAGATTGACACATTTAGAAACTCATACGTTGCACCTGTATTTAAGATTGGTTTTGAAAGCGGAAAATTGAGCAAAAAGTTCACTGTAGATATTCCATCCGTTTCATTTTATTTAACGATGGTCGGTTCTGAATAGTAAATTAAACTAAACAAATGTCAAATAAAATAAAACGAGGAAATATTTCTTAAAAAGTGTGAAAAAACTCTAATAGCCCACGCTCAATGGGGCCTTAAAATTTTGATGTGCATATGCCATTATAAAAATAGAAAAATTCCAATTTTCAAGATATCGAACGATATGCTATAAGTCCAGTATTGAGACCATCCGCACCAGAAACTTCTAAACCATACTATAAAGTTGTTGACTCCACAACATTTACAACGTCCTTTCCAACGCACTCTAAATTTACAACGTGCTCTCCTACACTCGTCGTACTATATAACATACTTTATATCAACTATCTTTTCAACATCAACTACTATTTTCCTTTCCTTTTTTTCCTTTCCTTCTCTTTATTTTCTTCGTTTTTTCTATTTACTTTTATTTCTTTCCTTTTCTCCCCATTCCCTTTCCTTCCCGAACCTTCCTCCAGCAACACGAACCATCACCGCCAGCCCCAGTCTCCGCCGGCGGCCGCGCCATGGACGGGGATGCGCGGAGGCACGCGCGTCGCGATGCATTTCGGTGCTACAGGGTCGCGACGTGAGCGACGCGGCTGATGGTGGCAGTCGTGGTCTTCTTCACCGCATACTCATGCTAGCGGCGGGGCAGGTGCTGATGTGGTGGGACTTGGCCTTGGCCGCGGGAGGCACAGACGAGTCGGTGTTGTTCGACGGCGCAGGAGACTGCGCCGTTGACGACCTCCGCCGCCTCACGTTGGCCTCGTCCGCCACGGTGGGGAGCCCGCGCCGGCTCTCATCGGCGGGGTTCGGCTCCAGTGTCGTGCAGGTCGTGATGGCGCGGCTCGAGGATGAGTTCTGGCACGTCCTCTCCTCCCGCGCCCTCGACATCGAGATCAAGGTGCTCGCCGACCTCAGCTCGCTCTCCATCAACAACGACCGCTCCAACTCGGCTTCCTCCGCCGATGTTGGAACCTGAAAGATCTTTTCGAACTTAAACGCCAACGATATTCAGAGAAACAACATATATGAAATGTTGCTGTTTTGTAGTCATCGAATTATCCGATAATTAGGCCAGAAGCTCATCGGATCAGTTTGTGTTCAAGTGCCAAAGGTCAACTCAGTCAGAAAGTCAAATCAACCGACGAGTTCATTCTGAGAAACATCAGAGCATCCGATGTTCACATTTCTGGAGTTGTGCCAAATTCAACTGATGCTAATCCTCTCATCGTCGGATCATCCGGTATCAATGGTACTTTTGGAATACCCTTACTGTACCATTCGACCGATGCTCCTATCATCTGACGTCGGTTCATTTGGCGTTAAATTTTGAGCTAGGGCTCGGGCCCCACCTATTTAGCGCGCCGTTTCACCTCCTTTTTCTCTCTCCCCGACTCTGCTCATCGCTACCGACGCTCCGTGCTTCAACTCTGCCGCCGCCGCTCCCTCGCCCTGCCGCCGCCCTCCGGCCACCGCCGCTTTCCGGCCGCCGCCGCGCCGCCGCTGCCCTCTAGCGCCGCCACCCTTTGGCCGCCGCCGATGTCCAGCCGCCACCACCCTAAGCGCCGCCGCCACTACTCCCCACGCAGTGCTGCCGCACCTCTGCCGCCGCCCACACCGCAACACCACCCTCTACATCGCCGTGGTGCCCCCCCCCCTACGGTCGTCGTCGCTTCACCGCTAGGGTTCCCCGGCCACGACGATCTTTGTGTCGCCGTCTCGTGCGCCCGAGCTCGTTGTCCCGCGTTCTCACCTCCGTCATCGTCATGGGCCGTGACAAGAAGGGAAAGGGCAAGGCTATTGAGGAGTCGACTGCTAAAAAGCAGAAGATGTCGAAGGAGGCGAAGAAAGCCCTGATGGCTGCTCACGCCGCTGAGGAGCGAGAGCGAGGCCGAGGTGGATCGTTGAGGATCCGCGAGGCCCGACAGAGGCAGCCTCCCATGCCTGAGGAGTCAGAGGAGGAAGAGGAGCCCAAAGTTCCGCTTGTTCGCCGGCGCTCAGCCAGGACCCGTGGGGGTCATCCATCTACAACCCCGAGATCGAGACTGTGAGCAGCTGACCTTCGAGAGGACAGGGCGGCCCAGAGAGCCGTCTATGAGATGGACACCATCGTCCGTGTTGGTGAGGGTGTCCGACTGATAGACTACAGGAAGTTAAAGGCCAAGCAACTCAGGAAGCTTAGGTGGAGCATTTTACTTGAGGAGTGGTTCCCGCAGCCCAGAGAGGCACTTGTGGACAACCGCTTTTGGACCCTGACACAGGCGTCGCTGTACGAGACTTACAGACGTCGGAGCCATAAGCTCTTCCAGCACAATTTCCTGGATTGGGATCAACTTACACTGGCAGCCGAGACGGAGATACGCCCTTACTTTGAGAGGTATAGAGGGCTAGTGGAGCTGATGTCTTATGAGAGGAGTGCCTACATAGAGGACTGGGTCCGAGTATTCTGTACCACACTCTACGTCTCTGAGGGCCGCAGATCCATTTACTTCATGTTTATGGGCCAGCATCATCACTTGACCAGACAGACTTTGGAATAGCTGCTTGGAGTGGATCTCCACGACACTTGCCTACACGAGAGAGTGTATGGACAGGTTGATCCACCGAGGAGGCCACTCACTGGAGGTGTGGCACCACCACTTAAGGAGATACGCTCACTGTTCGCTCAGCCTTTCTCTCCAGACCAGCTGAGGGTACCGGCACTACTCACTCCAGCTGCGCGCACTGTGCACCTTGCCTTGCGCCGCACACTTCTGCCGAGATTCGGATACCTTGAGAGGTTCACCAGCTTGCACCAGACTCTCCTGTTCTATGTCATTAACGGGATGAAGTTCGATATTGTGGACATTCTCATTTGTGAGATGGAGGACATAATAACTGATGGAGTTGGGATGATGAGGCAGCTTGTGTTTGGTCACTGGATCAGTTACTTGCTCTACATGGTAGCCCCAGAGGGGTCCGCCGTGCGTGACAGTCTCAACGACGAGAGCGTCACACGGTTCGGCCACTATCGTGCTCCAGCTCCTGGAGACCGCCGCCTTGGCCGTCTAGTTGAGCATCAGGTCCGTGCCCGTCTCTCAGAGAAAGACTGGTCAGACCTGGAGAAGGAAGACGAGAGACTAGCACAAGCAGAGGCTCAGGGTGAGGATCTACAACATATTTGGTCCGAGAGTGACACCAGCGACAGTGTCGAGGAGTACTTCCCACCTCCTCCCTCACCCAGGAAGCACGACGCGGAGGCTTGAGGCTCGACTGTGCCACCTCCTACTCCACCTCCGGTGTCCGAGGCACAAGTTTCTCAGCCATCTGAGTTGACTTCACTACTCCAGCAGATGGTTGAGTAGCAGCGTCTGGATAGGCTTGCAGCTGAGCAGGCCCAAGCTGAGCAGGCTGCGCATCTCTTGGAGCTCCAGCAACAACAGCAGGAGATGCAGCAACAGATAGCGCGTGAGAGGCGAGAGGACACTGATAGGCTGACTGGGCTGATTGATCAGTTGCACCAACGCTCTCTCGACCAGCAGCAGCAGACACAGCAGGCGATGATGGGCATCCTGTGGTTGATCACCAACCTCTACACTCAGACCGGGATTGCCCCCCCGTTGCAGCTTCCAGGCCTAGCGCCAGGTCCGCCTGTGTTAGCCCCAGCTTCAGCTCCAGTGCCGACTACGCCGATCCCGTCGATTAGCATGTCACCTCTGCTATCTCCAGGCACTCCTATCCACTCTTCCCTACTGGCTATGACGCTTTTACAGCAGACGATGGCGTCCGTTGTTAGTGCCCCATTGCCAGCAGTCCAAACTCAGCAGGCACCGACAGCAGCTCCCGCAGCTCCGGTCTCCTCCACTCCAGCTTCGGCAACAGCAGGCAGCAGCTCCGACGACAGCACCCCCGACGGTGACCAGTTCATCATCGCCCCGAGCGCTCAGGGTCCTTAGGCACTCGGCTTCCTTTTTGGTGTCTTGATGTCAAATGGGGAGTAGAGTCAGGGGGAGGATAGCTTAGTCTCAGGGGGAGTCCTAGATGTAGGGGGGAGTCTATCTTTTTGGGAGTTCTTTTGTAATTTGGAGATTTGTTACTCTTTTGCTATTCATTGATTATTCGTGTGCCACTTATTCTCTTGAGTTATTGATCGTTGAGCTTTCGAGTTATGAATCGTTTTTGAGCCTTCAAGTTTAAGTGTGCTAAATCTTGTACTTATTGCATATCCTCTTAAGTATCGTATTCTTAAATTCATTACTATTATGCTTTACTTGTTGTGTTGTCATCAATCACCAAAAAGGGGAAGATTGAAAGCATCTAAGCCTCCATGAGGTATGGTTTCGGTGATTAATGACAACCATTGGATTTTACTAATGAATTTGTGGATGCAAGGTCTTCCATATCACTCATCACAATCAAATGAAATTTATATGAATATCATCCACTGCTCATTAGATATAATTGGAGACCCCTAAACAATCATTCTATGAGCTCAATCGATTTTTATGAAGATTAGAAGTAAAAGCTCATATGTCAAAATTATTCAACCAATATTGACAACACTCAATGCTTGATAATCATCAGAAGAATATTTCAAACCATTGAATAAGAGGTCACTCGAGAAAATTCCAAAAGAATCACTTAGAACAACTCAAAGCAAACAAAATCAACTCACCAGATCAACCGATGTTTCCAAAAAACAATACATCGGTCGAGTTGGTTTAACAGAAGAAGAAGACCTCAGAACAAAGTGCTCACCGGATCATCCGATGATGAAGGGGATGTTACATCGGTCCATCAGTACAGTAAGCAATCTCCATGGACCAAGTGTAACACCGGACCATCTGATGTACAACTATAAACACATCGGTCGATCACTCCAGTAAGCATTAATTCTGAACCAATTCTGGATGAAGTGCCACTGGATCATCAGATGAGAAGGCAAGTGTAACATCGGTCTAACAACGATCATATCTGACACAGTGACATCAGCTAATTTGGATTCGACCGATGATAACTGAAGGGAGAACATCGGATAATCCGGTGTTCGCAGAACAGTGATGTCAACCTACTTTTCCAACGGCTATTTCGTGGAGGCTGGCTATTTATACCCCTTCAACCAGTCTATTCGACAAGTCTTGACAACCAAAGTTACTCTACACATTCTCAAGCATTCAAGACGTTGAGCTACCACTTCTACATCGTTTACACCACTTACATACCAAGAGATAGGCTAGAACTTGCTAGAGATAGCGCTTGTGTGCTTCCACTCATGGTGATTGGAGTCTCTAGTGTAGTGAGAGCTATAAGGGAGTGTCCCTTAGTGATTGTATTGGAGAGAGCCTTCCGGAGCTTGCCAAGACGGTTGTGGAAGCCCGGAGGATCCAACTTGTACAAGGCTTGAGCTCCACCTTGCCGAGGTTGGCGAACGGAGAAGTATAGTGAAGATCCCTGGTCTTGGTGACTTGGGAGCGGCTATACCCTTTGGTGGGTACCATAACGTGGATGTAGGAAGATCTTGACGATCTTGCTGAACCACGGGATAAATCTCCGTGTCTTCATGTCTTCTCGGGAGTTTGCCCTTCTTCCTCTCCCCTTACACTTATGCATTTCATATACCGCAAAGTTACTATTCACTTGAATGCATAGGTTGTTTGCATAGGGAATCGGGCTTTTAGCAATTAAGTCTTTATCGCTTTAATTTTAGAAAAGAAGCCCAATTCACCCCCCTCTTGGGCATTCGATCCTTACAACCACTCAACACAGAAGGTTGTGCGGAGTATTTCTCCATGGTGATTAGTCAAAAACAGGTGAAAATCAAGGAGATTAGAGCACTTCGGCTCTGATACCAATTGTAGGATCGAAGAGCACATGAAAAGCTACCAAAGGGGGTGAATGGTAGATTAAAACTTTTTCAGCGGAAACAAGAAAAACCCCCCAGCAGAAAATAAATCTGTTAATAAATCGTATGTGCAACTTATCTAAATGTGTTCGACCATGAAAAAGGTAGTATATATTATAGAGAATCAAGTCATGAATACACATCAACAAGAATCACGAAAAACAATCAAGAAAAACTCAAGTTATGATCAAAAGATAGAACAAAGGTCAATCTGTTCTGCCCGAGTAAAAACAGATCTGTAACACTACAAGGAAACTCATGTAGATCAGAAACCACAAATCCAATTATCATGAAATTTTCACATATGATATATGATCAAGTTGTGAATACAACCCAAAAAGAAACACGTCAATTGGATATAAAACTCGAGTTATGATAAAAACAGCAATGCAACATAGTGCTGTACAAAAACTCGACGAGAAAACTTGTCTGAAACAAGTCGGACGAACAAGGCGCAAAAGCTCCTCTAAACTACAAATTTTATTGATCCAAACACAAGAGGAACAGCCCTAAAGTTCTCTGCCACGAGCTCTAACCTCTCTTGCTTATATAACCAGCCCTAAGGCCAACTCAATCCTAACAAGGACTCTAATCCTACTCAATTTCAGCCGAAACTTTTCATAATTGCTCAAGACTTTTCCATACGCAGATAGAAGCAACCTTAATACTTCCAAACACCTTAGGAACATATCTCACATTCTTAAAACAACTCAACTTTGTGACCTACACGAAATCTAACCAAAACAAACTTCAAACTTTCCATAAATGAACCATTATCACCTCAGCCGCAGCCTGATGCATAATCCAGCCGGTTGGACCTTTTTGACCAATTCTTTACGTCCACTTCTCTTCATCACACCTTGGAACCATTTTGAACCATCCATGCACTCCTTGCACATGTGTAAGAACCTTCAAATAACCTCCACGATACCTTCATATGCATTGTTCTTGATCCAAACATGATGCGTGACCTCCCGATCAACTCAACCACAATTCTTCCCAAACTTGGTTGTTGAACCTCATCTTCTCCCTAAGACTAGTTCAATAGATCCCGTCACCAGATATGTCTTGACCTCAAGTAACACCTACACATGAATAAACAACTATCCTTTGTGAGCCCAAGTCCTAGACTTGATAATCGTTAGTTCGAAAACCACAACACTTTACGTGAGCACCTCACATAAACATGTTGCAAACCATATCAAAATATTAACCACCGTAAACAGCCATAACACTTCAAAAACATGGTAAAAGAATACTAAGCAAACTTCACATAAGTGTAAAGCAAGTTTGAAATATTGCAAGTTAAAAGCAGAACCACTACAATCTTGCACCAGAACTTGCCAAAGCTAACCGGACCTTGCTCCGGACCTAGCCAAAGCTAACTGGACCTTGCACAAGCTAACAGGACTTGCGTCAGACCTAGCCAAAACTAACCGAACCTTGCGCCAGACCTAGCCAAAGTTTGTCGGACCTCACGTCGGACCTAGCCAAAATTTGCTGGACCTTGCACCGGACCTGCCCAAAACAATTTGGACTTATTGTCGAACCTTGCCGGAGCTACCTAAAGTATTCTGGACCTTTTTTTGGATCTTGTCAGAGCTCGGACTTAGAGTCGGACCTTTTTGAAAAGAGTGTTTTGGCAATAATCAAAACTTTTATCGTAATAGCCAATGTATTAAGCACACATAGGTATCACAATTATAAATGATGTTCACCATTACCCCTCAAATAAGACATCGAATGGTTGCTGGGGGTGAGTTTACCCAAATTATTTTAGGTGAAAGCTCAACCTCCGTCTTTCATTCCCTACTCATGATTGAGGTCAACTCCTTGATCCTTTCCAAGGAATTTTCCTTTGGGCGGAACAAGGAGTGAGGGATGTAATGATATTTTCCTTCCATAACAATACTTTGAGGCATTCCCAAAATCTTCAAAAAGATCTTCCTGGGAGCACAATGGAAACTCTGAAGGTTGAATTTCTTCGTCCTTCAGTGTCTTTGGTTCGGGTGAGGATTTCATAGTCACAACTTGAGATGGACATGGTATGGGTTCTGAGGTGACTCTGGGGGATCTTCTTGTCTCGACTCATCGTCCTCTTGAGGAGGTTCATCAAGACCGGCAATGAAGAATGTATTTTATAGAATGTGGTCTAGAATTTCTCTTCCTTGAATTGGTGTCTTATGGAGGAAAGAGCCTCCAACCGTTATGTCAAGGTATAGGGCAGAATCTTTGTCAAGCTCGAAACAAAAATGTTGTAATGACACATGTTCGGGAATGGACAAGTCTGGGCCTGATTTGGTTAGCAATGAGAATCTAGCCCATGCTGCACCTATAGATTCCTTCTCGCTTTGCTGAAAGTTGAGAATTTCCATTCGTCGACAGGCAACCTGGGAGAGTGGAAAGAATGCAAGATAAAAATTGTCTCGAAGTTCTTTCCATTTCCATTTGCACTCCCAATGGTATGAGTGTACCACTGCTTCACTCTTCACTTGAGGGAAAAGGGAAACAATTTCCAATTAAAGGTTTCTTGTGCCATGCCCTTGATTAGAAGGCATGAACACAATTGCTCAAACTCCCATAGGTGATGGTAGGGATTCTCACAATCTGTCCCTGAGAAGGATTGCTCCTGAACCATGGCTATAAAGCTAGGGTGGAGTTCATAGCTAGTTGAGAAAATGGGACTCGCCGATGGCAGAGGCTCACAGAACTCACCCTTAGGAGAGGATCGAGAAAGAATGGTGGGTTGCTCCATAGTTTAGATGTTAGAAAGAAAAGGACTAAAGATAAAATAGATACGAGGGTGAACAACGTTTGAAGATCAACATCAACTGTTCCCCGGCAACAGTGCCAGAAATGCTTGTTGACGGCTGGTACGTCACAGATGAAAATCCGCAAGCGCATAAAGAAATCGTTGTAGCACTTCTCCTTAAAGAGTATTCCCAAGGGTATCGAATCCAAGGAATGTGTGTGTGCTAATCTTCTAACTAGTTCAACCAAGGACACAAATCTTGGTGGTAGGCAAGGTATAGAGTGGATTTCCTAAGAGAAGGGGTTCTAATTCAAAATAAGTCAATCAATAGCAGCTTGTATTGGGCACGGGCTTACCCTGGTTTGCCAGGCGACTCTTGTCAAGATCCTACGTCGCAGTCAAACATGGAGGATTACAACAAACAGATAGGGTTGTCACCACCTACCGCCTACCTCTACAACCAGTGTACTATGAGATAATCAAAGGTAACATCAAGCCTAGACACCACGCCGATGCTATCGATTATTTCCCTAACCTCTCTTGCAAAGACTAGGGCCCCTAAATGAATAGAGCAATGAATGAACAAGCAATTAAGGAATTTACTTGCTTGATTTAAATAAGTGAACTCAATTGGAAATCATGTACCATACTTGAGATGGAAAGATATGTCAAGGTACAAAGGTGGAGAGGGTTCAACAAGCCTGAACCCTATCCTTAAGTGGAAGAAGCCCGACAAGCCGGAGCCTTCTCCTTCTCTTTCTCACTCTCTCCCTATTTTCTAAGTACTTAGGCAACACCATGCCTTTGGAGTGTAGTACTAGACTCAAGCTTTTTGTGTGTGGAGTGAGGAACCCCTACCCCCTATTTTTACCCTCCAAAGGTCAGTTTGGAGCCAGAAAAAGCGAGAGAATCAGTCACCATTGTGATCTCCAAGCCGTGAGGATCCAACACATGGCGATTGACCGCGTTTGGCGCGTTTACTTCTTGGGCCAAACTGGGGGTTCGGCCGAACCCCCAACGGCTTCAATCGCGTCGAAACTTCTCTGTGACACTGCTATGTGGGCCTCCATCATGGGTATGGGTGATTCTGGTGATTTTTAGTTGGTTTTCTCCTCCAAGTGGGCCCATGAATCCTTGTGCTTGCGCCTGATTGGTCGGAAGGTGTTTTTCTTAGATTAGCCCCTATAAATACCTATAATTATGGGTATAATTGACCTGCATACAAAATTACACCAACACTTGTGGAAATAGTTAGTATAACTCCTACCACTATGTTGGTTATCTAATCCATATCTTTTATGCAGGGAGTTGACGGTCGGATTTGGCAATTAAGGACTGTTAACACCATCCATGCATCACCGTCGGACGGGTGTATCAAGAATTCTTTGTTCTCACGTACACCTTCTTTGTGCCATGTCATGTGTATTGTGGTTCTTTTGAAAGAAACAACCGCTTCAATCGAGGAGTCATAGGCAAGTAACAAAGTTGCTTACGTGCGGCATCTGTCATCACATTATCGCCTTCGTCATTAACAACTTTGACATACCTCGGTTTATCATATTTCAACCACATGTTCTCGTTAGCTTGCTGTTTCTAGAATATCATGCAGTTGTCTAGGCACACATCAATTTTCTTATAGTTCTTACCGAGACCAGATATCGATTTCTTCTACTGATGCATATCTTTAGGCACTTTGTGAGGTTGTGGAAGGATATCGCTCATCAATTTAATGAGATCGTTGTAGTAGTTGTTAGAAAAGAAGTACTTAGACTTAATTGTCATAAATTTGATCATGAAAGCAAGGATGGTCATATTCGTGTGTTCATGCAAGGGTTGTTCCGATGCATTGAGAAGCTTGAAGAACTCGCCTGCCTTCATTGTAGGAGGATCCTCCACTTCTATAGCCTCTAGTATCTCATCCATCCTATCATTCCCTCGTGCTATCATCATCCTCATCCACTTCTTCTACGACTCAATATTTAGCCTCGCTGTGGAAGGACCAAAACTCATAATGTGGCGTGAAACCGTTTCGACACAAGTGCATCAAAAGTTCCATTCCGTTCAAAAACTTGGTGTTTCGGCATTTCGTACATTAGCGCCACACCTTATCATTCGTTGACAACAAAAATGATCGATCCAATAATTGATATAACTTGGCGAACCACTCATCCGAGTGATCGCTAGATCTGCTCTTCCAACCAATATACATCCAATTGCGGTCTTCACCCATATTTGACTCTGTAGTATAAAGTCAGAGAGAAATTTTCGTTATTTCATACATTGTTTAATGGCATGGCCCTACATCTATTGGAAAGGATAGGTCCTAAACCCACCCAAGAGTGATCGAGGGGGCGTGCTTATGATGAGACGCACGGTCTGAATTCAGATGAAATTTCGGCAGCATAACCCCACTGTTCTCCAACTGCACGCCCAAAAATGGTTCAACAAAGAACAACAGGTATATACCGTCGAAATCTCATCTAGATCCAGACCCGCCTCTGATCACAAGCCATGCCCCCTCAGTCACTCCCAAGCTGTCCAAAAAAGGGACAATTCCGAATCGACACGCCTCACATGCATAACACATGTGAGACAGGGCCAGTTTGAAACGGGTAACATATATTGTACATATTACGTTAATCTTTCATTTCTGAGTGACAAGAGGGGAAAGAACGAGAGAGAGAGAAGGATGAAAGAACAAGAGAGGAGGAAAGAATGGGAGGAAAACTACCCCGTCGGGGCTCGCCATCCACGTGCGGGAGCTTGCCATCGTCACTATCGCTTTTTGCCTTCTTGCCCATCTTGACGAATACATTACCACTAAATAGATCGTGACGGACCCTAAATGGGTCGTGTCGGGCCGGGCTGGGAAGAAGCCCGTTTAATTACATATAATAATTGATGTATCTACCATGATTAACCTAAGCATGATTAAACATATCAATTTATCTAACAAGAAAAAAATAACCTAAACATATCAATTTAACCTATTAATTTATCAATTAAACATATCAATTTAACATATAAATAAAACATATCAATTTAACCTAAGCATGAATAACATATCAATTTATCAATTAAGCATATCAATTTATCTAAACATATCAATTTAACATAAGCATGATTAACAACCATGATAAAACCTAGCTACTAAACAAAAAAATTAACCTAGGGCGGCAGCCGTCGGTGGCTTGGGGTGGGCGGCGGCGTCGGGGTCGCGAGGCGGTGGCGTTGTGCTCGGGGAGGCTGCGACGGGGTGACCGGTGTCGGGGGCGGATAGCGTTCGGTAGCAGGAGCGAGGGAGGCGGCAGCGTCGGGAGCGAGCGAGCAAGTGAGTGAGAGAGGGAGGAGATTCGGGCCGGGTTGGCCGGGGGTATATGCGCTTTATTTGCGATGCCCTGCTAAATTGCGACGACCTTAGGGTTGATCGTCGCAATTCAGGTAAATTGTGACGGTTTTAGTGTTGGCCGTTGCAAGTTATCCTCAAATTGCGACATATTTTTTATTTGTGATGGCCACTGTCGATGTGTACCAACAACACTTCCCCAGTACCACTATAAAGTAGTCCGCGGAGGTTCTTTTTTAGGCAGGGCAAAAATTCAAGAACCAAGAACAAGGTGAACAAGAGAGAGATTTACGTAGTTCGGACCGCCGGAGCGTAACACCCTACGTCCACGGGGGTTTGTGTGATGTATTGCGTGTATATGAGAGCCTGAGTGTCTCCTTTGCAGCTTGTATGGATTGAGATGAGCTCTACCTTAGCAGCGCGACCTTTTATATGCCAAGGTTTGGTGTTTTACAGTGAGGCCGAGGCCCGACATGTGGTCCCGGGCTAATAAGTACCCTATACATGGTCTAAAGGCACTTGATTATGATTTAATTGTGTATTAACGTGCCCTGATGGCGATGTTACTATGTCTTGATACCCCGCTGATTGTGCATCATTAACGCGGGGTTAATGATGCGTTAACCTGGTCTTGAAGGGGCTGATTTATGGTCTTGAATGCCCACACCGTCTTGGACAGGTGGAGACTCCGGAGCCCTCCTCGTCGAAGAGAAAAATTCCAAAGTCAGAAGACACGTGGCAGCACCGGAGCCACCCTTAGCGGAGAGGCGGATCCAGAGGTGCAGAACACGTGGCAACACCGGAGCCACCCTTAGCAGGGAGGCGGGTCTGGAGCTACAGGACACGTGACTCCTGAATGTCTCCTCTCCTGGAAGGTAGGATCCAACACTTCTTTTTCTGGTATGCGAGGGTACCTGATCCGCAGGGTACGGACAGCCACTGGCCTGCCGTCGTAAATTAAACATCTATTTGTGACGACCTCTTTCGTTTGCGAAGGCCCAGATCCAGCCGTCGCAAGTTAGTCTATTTGCGATGGCCGACCGTCGCAAATTTTTTTGACCGTCGCAAATGACCGTGTTTCCTGTAGTGTTAACTACTAAGTATAGATCACCTGACCAATTAATAAGCAGTTTTTATCTGCAGCTCTTAAAACTCAGAACATTTATACTGTAAATCTACATTAGAGCAACGAAGATTTTTTCAAGCGGAACCACTGAAGATTAGCCACGGGTATTACACATGTATACTCAAGTACAACACAATGTCAGAGTTTTTATCAGAAAGGGAGCCCTGACACATCAGTAAAGTTGTTGCCTAATGACTACTCCTTCCTTTTTTAGAAGTTTGTAATCTTCTAGGAAAATAAGAAGGTGACAAACTTGTGAGAAAGGAGGAAGTATGAGGTTACGGGTTCTAATACTTGAACAATCTCTCACATAATGCATGAAAACACTGCATATAAAAGACCCAAAGTGGGTAGGATGCTTCTTTAGACACTACGTAATCGAGAGCTACGTATATCCGAATACCCATTTTATAAGAAACCGTAATTCCTGCAATACCGACAGCACAAGAACCAAGATGGAAGGATTCATGCATAGTCAGCACTAGGTGCAACAACAGTAGTATATACGAGTATCATAAAGATCCATGTCATCGAACGTCAATGGGCAGGTTTCTAGTGATAGAACATGCAGGCCCCAGACCCTGACGATGACATGAGGAATGCCATCTCTATCCTAACTGTCGTTTTTAACCGGCAATTTGGCCCGCTAACTTGTTGGTCCTCCCCCATGTGCATGATTTGAATTTTGAGACATCATAAGGATGGGAGGCCTGTGTTTGTCTGAATCTAGCGTTTAATTATTCACCTATCCTGCCCTTCTGCAATCGGAAAGGCTAATCAGCTCTTCATCGGGACCAAAACCATTCCTGATAATGCATGTCTGTACGCAGCAGCGGAATCTGAAACAGCCAACCAACCAATCTTCCCGAGAGTCTTGCAGTTGTAGCTACATATTTAGTTTCTATATAAAATCCTGTTAACATTGTAGGGTCAAGATCCGCCTACGCTTTCATCCTTTGTACTCCCGCGACAAGTATTTAGGAACGGATAAAGTACATACATGAGCCTAAATAAGAAGACATGAAAGCTTTTCTGACATCATCTATATAGGTTTGGTAAAAGGGAAAAGGATTCGATCGTTCAGGTTTTATAGATTAGCTTGATGTCTGGGGGGATGCTACTCTGCATATAGTTGTAGCCACAAATTTATCACAGCTACATAACCTGAAACAGTTCTAAAGAAAGATACATGTATGGACTATGGAGGAATGGTGTGTTCATCTGAAATACGAGAAAACCCTAGCAGCTGAGCTTAATCCATTAGAAAGGGCAATCAAATATGATGCATGCATTGTGCTTATCTGACAACACGCTTGCATACGAGTTGTGCCAAGAAAAGAAGTTTCCACAACGATCCGCCATAAAGCTTAACCACACAGTGACTGAACCTTCCAACTACGAGGTGCAATTTCATGCGCCTACACGAAGTTAATTGAAAAAGTACGGAACAGGAGATAACTTATCAGGCAACCGGCCAATAATTGAGTAGAAAACTAGAGAAAGTCTCCCATCTACGTGGCATTTGCCCAGGTAGTCTTCATGCTATAGTGTAAACAACTGTGTTTACTTCTAGTCTTGAGGTTTTGTGCAACATCATCAGGTTAACCACACGGCAATCAGCATTTGACAAAGCAACTTGCGACGTATCCTACTTTCACCTTGCTTTATTCTTGTAATAACAAGATCACTAGTTTGCAGAAGGCTATGCTGAGAACTAAATTTGCAAATCTAGTTAGTTAGGTCTGATAGAGAATAATTTGATTGAGAGTCTTTAATTCTGGGAAAAAATATATAGAGGTTTGTTTGAGAATTAGGACGGACGCGTACTGCATACATTGCGCACACGTAACTTCATCTTTCTAGAATGACAGTAAAAGGGGTTAACATCTTCTACTTGGATGTGTTCTTTGAGTAGCTCTAGTGTTTCTTTCATCTTTCCTAGCAACCAATTATCTGATAGCTTGGTGAGAACACAGATATAGGGTGACACCTCGCTGTCAGCAAGTAGCAAGAAACCTGTAAAAGTGAGAACTCGAATCCAGAAAAAAAATCAGTTTATCCAATCCTAATTTAAACCTTTTATCTGTTGGTGTCATGATACAAAATCATGCACAGATTGAACTTAGTCCCAGTTCGACCCATTCCAATGAAACAGCTCAACGGAGATTTTCCTTCAACTGGGACAGCTAGCTGGGACAATAATGTAGGAAATCATCTAGCGTTATCAGATTGGGTTTGTTGAGCACGTCCGGGAAGAGGGATTTGGGCAACGGCCGCAGGCCACGACTCACTCGCCCATGCATGGCGCGAGTCCGTTGCTCAACTCGCACGGCTCCTCTGGTCAAGCCAGCATCCTGTATAAATAACGCACTGCTGAATGGATACGATCGACGATTACCTTCCTACGTGGTATCAGCCTAACAAGATTTTATTTCCACATTCCGCTCATGACCAGCATCCCGACGTTCTTTGTCGCCGGCTCTGAAACCAACCCCTTTGCGGATTCTTACACTCAATTTTTTAGGATAACTAATGATTGAGAAGTCATACCGCTACTACTGGAAATGCTGATGGTTGAGATTGACCTGAAGCGAATGGCATAGGTGGGAAAATAGGTGGATAAGGTTGAAATCCAGTTCCGGCCAACATCGCCATGAATCCTTAAGGTTGTGGGACATATGGCTGACCACTTTGAGAATCCTGTGACATGTATTATTGCAAAATTTATAGTTACAACTTTGTATTATAAGTTGAACTAATAAGAACTGTTATATCTATGATGAAGAGCCAATCTGAAGTCCAGGGTGGGTGGGACGAGGCATACCGGATTGAGAACCGGGAAACTGCATCAAGTCAAAATATTTAGTTAATTAGTTTAACACACATATGGTAAAGAGAGTTCTAATTTTAAGAAGACTGGCAACTTGTGCTGAAAGGAGTGAAACCATCTGTTGACATCTCAAGACGAACATTTCTAGGATCTCTTGCAAACTCCAGATCAAAACAATCTAGAGCTTGCCAAGCCTCGCCATCTGAAGGATGCATCATAATATATTTGTCATCGCTCTCACGTTTCCCTTCAGAATGCCACCTCATCTGCTTTGCTGTTTCTTTAGACAGAAACAACCATTTTAGCCTTGATGTGATAGGTATGTACCGAAGTTGTTTGATCGGTACTTTTGTAGTTATTTATTCTCCATCATCGTTCACAACCTCCACATATTTAGATGACTTGCGATGCATACAATGAGTACCGTTCTTGTGTTCCTTCCAAAACAACATGCAATTATTCTCGCACGCATCAAGCTTCTCATAATTCATGCCTAAATCGGCCAAAATTGTCTTAGAATGGTATATGTCTTTCGGCATCTTATGATTCAACGGAAGGAGATCATTAATTAGTTTCAAGATACCATTGTAGCAATTGTTTGCGAAATTGAACTTGGACTTCATCGCCATAAGTCGTGTCACCGCCTGCAAAACGGTCAATTTTGCTTCCTCATACACTTTTTCATCTGCGTCGGCAAGAAGCTTGTAAAACATCTCCAACTCCTTCAGCAGTGACCGCTCTTCGTACTCTCTAGCAACGCCCACTAACATCTCATCCATTCGATCTTCATCCTCATTTTCTTGCAACTCACTTTCATGATCCATCTCCCCATGCTCGTGCCACACTAAGTAGTCGGGCATAAATCCATGCTTGCAAAGGTGCACCTCAATTTCAAACTTGTACAGACGTCGACGATTACGACACTTGGTACATGGACACATCGCAACACGGGCACCACTAGCAAAGGCTTGCTTAATGAAAACATCCGCGATACGAGCCCATTCCATAGTGTGCGCACCAGTTGAACTCCAACCATCATACACCGCCTTACGATCGTCACTCATTTTCAGCTTATACCTTCAAAGCAGAAAAATCATCATTAGGTTATTTTTATGTTATGTCACGACCCCTACAATTAGTCAGATAGGTCCTAAACCCACCCAAGAGTGACCGAGTAAACATGCTAATGACCAGACACGGAGTCCGAATCCGGATGAAATTTTGACAACATAACCCCGCTGTTCTCCACTACACGCCCAAAAATGGTGTAGCAGAGAACATCAGGGTTATGCTGTCGAAATCATGTCCGAATCCAGACCCCGTACCTATATCTCGTCAAAGCATGTCCTCAGTCACTCTCAAGCTGTCCAAAAAGGTATAATTCCAAACCTGCACGCCTAACATGCCTATCGCATGTGAAACGTGCCGATTTGGAATGGGTAATCAAATTTCTATAGGTTACGTTGCTCATTTTCGTGATTCAGTTATTTACGAGAGAGAGAAAAGAATGAAAGAGGGAGGGGGAAAGTTGGTCAGAGTTGAAAGTTCCAAGTCCGGGTCTGTCGATACCCTAAAAACCGTACACCCCCTGAGATTACAAAGATCTCGAGGGAATGACGACTACTTGAATTGAAGACTCTCGGAGGCCCACTTGTCAGACATGACCGGACCTGCTTCTCCAACATGGTTAATCCCTAGGTCGCCACGTGTACTGCCGAACCGGAGCTACCGCCCACAAGGGGGAGGCTCCGGACCAAGTACCAAAATGGCACCTCCGGACCTAAACCCTGACCGAGAGAAGCTCCGGACCTGACACGTGTCAGGTAGCCCCGGAGCTTCCTGCTTCCCACAGCAAGCTCCGGAGCAGCCACGTGTCCAAACGTCGAAGCTGGCAGCCTCTAACCTCCGGAAGACCTTGTAACGGCTCCGGATCTTCAAAGGAGAGCCAAGGACTTCAAGACCAGTTTAAATGTCATTAATGCCATATTAATGACACTTAAACGGACGATCTTAACACCTGTAACGGCACTGTCGAAGCACGTTACAGGATCATTAACAACAATTAATCGTGTATCAATACTAGTAACCACCGGGGCCACATGTCGGGCCAGGCCAGCTTGTAACGGCCTGTCTTTGTACTATAAAAGGATAGGCCGTCGATACAGACAGACACACACAAAGATAGACATGGAGATCATACGTGACAAACTAATACAACACCAACACACTCGTGGAGTAGGGTATTACGCTCAGGCAGCCCGAACCACGTAAATCCTAGTGTCTCCTGCGTTAAATCGCGATTCACCTTCTTGAGTCTCTGCGCGCCCACACCGAACTACAAACTCCTTCAACACTTTAGCAGTGTCAGGAGATCTGCCGGCTCCAACAGTCGACAGGGTCCATCGTCCACAAGCCTCCGTACTCGTCTTGAAGCATATGTTACGACTAGAATCATCTTTTACGACACGAACTCATTTAATGCGTGCCGTGTCGGGTTGAGTTGTAACATGCACTAATGCACGTACGCCATAATACATTAATCAACATACAAAATCTTCGAACTAAACATTCAGAGTCACATAATGTACAAGTTCAATTATTACATCTTAAATTAGTACAAGTTAAATTCTCAAAATACAATGAAGCACACATTTACACATTAACTATTGCTAATTCAACTTGCATTGTGTGAATATTAGTGTGACATATATATATTAGCATGATGTATACATATTAGTGTGACAATATCAACTCACATATACGTTTAACTCGCTTATACATTCAATTCACATATACATTTAACCAAGCTCACATAATCATATTAGTGTGACAATATCAACAAGTAATCATCATAATCAATCATTAATTAACTTGTAAATGATGGAAGAGAAAATTAACAAGTAATAATCGGGATTACCTTAACCTCTTTGGCAGGGCTCAGAGATAGGAGGCATCGCTGCTCGGGAGATTGGGGCTCGGGAGGCGGGAGGCGGTCTCGGCGCTGGTGAGGCGGGAGGCGGGCTCAGAGCTCGGGATGCGGGCGGCGGGGCTTGGCGGCTAGTGAGGCGGGAGGCGGCGGCGGGAGGCGGGCTCGGAGCTCGGAAGGCGGGCGGCGGGGCTTGACGGCTAGTGAGGCGAGAGGCGGCGGCGGGCTCGGCGGCACTCGGGAGGCGGGCTCGACGCTCGGGAGGTAGGGGGCAGCGACGGTGAGGCGGGAGGCAGGCTCAGCACTGGTGTGGCGGAGGCAGCGGTGGGAGGCGTGCGGCGGGGCTCGGTGCTGGTGTGGCGGAGGCGGCGGGGCTCGGCGGCGGCGGCAGGTGAGGCAGGGCTTGGTGCGCGGGTGGATATGGAAACCGAATAGGGTTTCAGGGACATGGACTACAGGAAACACGGTCATTTGCGATGGCTGGATTTATTTGCGACAGCCAGCCGTCGCAAATAGGTTAAATTGCGACGGTATGACGGTGGCCGCCGCAAATAATATGGTCGTCGCAAATAAGTACTAATTTGCGACATCCAACACTAGGGATGTCGCAAATAATCTCTTATTTGCGACGACCAACCCTAGGGCCGTCAGAAATAAGAAACCCGTTACAAATAAATACTTATTTGCGACGGCTGCAAAATAGACCGTCACAAATAACGTTAATTGTTACGGCCATAAGTTAAAGCCGTCGCAATTAAGGACGTCGTCACAAATAAGGGCTATTATAGTCCGACGCGACCCCAACGGTTCATTCACCTCCACACCGAGCCCCCGTCGCCTGCTGCGCCCCCGTCGCCGGCCCGCTATCGCTGCCCCGCCGCCGCCACCACTCCCGCTGCGAACCCACTACCCCAGGCCCCGCCCCCGCAGTGTCGCCCCCTCTAGCTAGACGCGCACTTGCCCCGAGCGCGGCGCCGCCCCCTCATCGCCGGCCCGCCATGCCACCGGCCCCGCTCCCGCAGCGCCACCCCTCCGGCCTCACCCTCGCCCCGAGGCGCCGCTCCATTCGGCCGCCGGCCTGCCGCGCCACCGGCCCCGCCCCCGCAGCGCCGCCCCTCCGGCCGCGCCCTCACCTCCTGGCGCCGCCCCCTCCGGCCGCCGGCCTGCTACGCCCCCGACCCCGCCCCTTCCAGTGGTGCCCTCGCCGCCCCCAGCCCCGCCGCGAGTGGCCTTGCCCCTGCAACGCCCCCTCCCCCATCGTCCCTGCGCGGAAAGCACCACCCGGGCGCCCTCACCGCGGCCGCTGCGCCCTCGGCTCCCCCGCGCTCGACGTCGCCGCGCCCTTGCCGCCCTCGGCTCCGGACAGCAGCACCGCCGGTCTCATCCAACACCTCCGCCATCCGTCCGACGTCGCGCCGTACGTATGTTACTTGTTAATTGTTAATTGTTCTTATATTTAGTTTTTATGATCAGTTGTTATGCGAATTATTAATTGTTATGCGAATTATTAGTTGTTAATTGTTCTTATGAGTAGTTGTTAATTGTTCTTATGATTAGTTGTTAATTGTTCTTGATGATTAATTGTTATGCGAATTATTAGTTATTAACTGTTCTTATGATTAGTTATTAATTGTTCTTATGATTAGTTGTTAATTGTTCTTTATGATTAATTGTTATGCGAATTATTACTTAGTTGCAATGTTTTCAATATTTGTAACTCTATGGCCTTGTCTGTCATCCTGAATTTCTATTCTGTTTAGTATATGTTTGGATTTTAGTGCATTTATATAATATTTGTGACACACGTGCATTGATATTTAATGTTTTTGAGTGACTACTTAATACATTTAAATAAAGGAGTTTTGGGCCGGCTCAGACCAACTCGGAAGGGCACGACACGCAATAATTGTGATTGTGCCGCGTAGACCATTGTAGTGGTACCGTATGTGTCAAGTTGACACGGAAGTGAACGGGTTGGTGAGGATGTCAATGACCCGCAATTGTGTGGACGGTGAAAATGGATGTGGAATTGTCATCTAAGACGAACTTTCCTCTCACTCTTTCTCTAGTTGTTTCCTCTCTCTTAAATGACTTCAAAATGAAAATGAGCAACGTAACCTATGGCAATGTATTACCTGTTTCGGATTGGCACGTCCCACATGCCATTGGCATGTGAGACGTGCAGGTTCAGAATTGTCCCTTTTTGGAAAGCCTGAGAGTGACCGAGGGGGCGTGGCTTGTGACAAGACGCGGGTCCAGATTTGGATGAGATTTCGGTGGCGTAACCCTGTTGTTCTCTGCTGCACCATTTTTGGGCGTGTAGTGGAGAACAACGGGGTTATGCTGCCAAAATTTCGTTCGAATCTGGATCATGCGTCTCGTCATGAGCATGCTCCGCTCGGTCACTCTTGGGTGGGTTTAGGATCTATCTGCCTAGGTTGTAGGGCCGTGACATAACATAACAATGAAACTAATAATGATTTGTCTGCTTTAAAGGTATACTCTGACGCGTCTCGTCATGCTGTCAAAATTTTAGGACCTATCCTGTATACATTAACGACAATTTCTTTTGCGTTAAACTGCAGAGCCAAACATGGGTGAAGACCGCAGTTGGATGTATACTGGCTGGAAGAGCAGAACTGGTGGTCACTCGGATGAGTGGTTTATCAAGTTAGATAAATTTTTGGATCGAGCATTTTCGTTGTCAACGGAAGATATGGTGCGGTGCCCATGTACAAAATGCCGGAACACCAAGTTTTTGAGAAGATTGGATCTTTTGTTTCACTTATGTCGAAATGGTTTCACTCCACATTATGAAGTGTGGACCTTTCACGATGAGACTAATTCTCGAGTCATAGTAAAAGTGGATGAGGATGATGATATAACAGAGGTTGATAGGATGGATGAGATGCTAGGAGCTCTGGAAGCGGAAGATCCTCTTACAAATGAGGCAGAGAAGTTCTTCGAGGAGCTGAAGAAATCACAAGAGCCATTGCATGAACACACGGTTGTGACTGTACTTGCTTTCTTGACCAGATTTATGGCAATTAAGTCCAAGTAATTTTTTTCCATCAACTGCTACAATGATGTCGTGAAATTGATCTACGATATCCTTCCACAACCTCACAATGCGCCACCAGATACATATCATTCAAAGATCAAGATATCTGGTCTCGGTATGAAGTATTAGAAAATCGATGTGTGCCCTGACAACTGCATGCTATTCTAGAAAGAGCACGCCAATGAAAAGACGTGCTTGAAATGTGGTAAATCGAGGTATGTCGAAGTTGTTAATGATGATGTCGATAATGTGATGATAGATGTCGCACATAAGCAGCTTCGTTACTTGCCTGTGACACCTCAGTTGAAGCGGTTGTTTCTTTCAAAAAGAACCGCAAGACACATGTGATGGCACAAAGAAGGTAAACGTGAGAACAAAGAATTCTTGATGCATCCGTCCGATAGTGATGCATGGAAGGCGCTACACCGTTTTGATCCAGACTTTTCTCGTGATGCGAGGAATATTCGCATCGAATTAGCAACATACGGATTCTCACCGTTCAGTACGAACGCCACGCCATACTCATGTTGGCCCATCTTTGTCATTCCGTACAACTTGCCACCTGCTTTTTGTACGAAGAACGAGTTCATGTTTCTCAGCCTCATTGTACCTGAACTTGATCATCCCGGGTCACATCTCAACGTGATGTTAAAACCGCTGATCGAAGAATTGAAAGTCTTGTGGACAGGAGTCGAAGCGTACGACAGTTATAAGAAGCAGAAATTCAACCTTCGAGTTGCTTATTTGTGGTCCGTCCATGATTTGCCGGCATACGGCATGTCTTCCGGATGAAGCACTCACGATCATCTGACGTGTCCGATATGTGCTTCAAACACGGATTGCTTTCGACTAACTCATGGAGGCAAAATATCTTACTTCGATTGTCACAGATGTTGGCTGCCCTCGAATCACATATTTAGGCAGCAGAGACATGTCTTTCGAAAGAACACTGTTGTCACTAAAGTACCACCGAAGCGTCTCAATGGGTCAGAAATTTCTGATATGTTGGAAACTGGTGCCTGATGAAGGTCGTCCTGGATATTTTGTAGGTTATGGAGAGGAACACAATTGGACTCACATATGTGGACTTTGGGAGCTACCGTATGTGAAGTCATTGATTCTAATGCACAACATTGATGTCATGCGTCAGGAGCATAACATGAGCAAAAGTATCATAAGCACTTGCATGGATATGCCTGGCAAAACGAAAGACAATTATAAAGCTAGACTAGATTTGGCAGACATTTGTCACCGTCCAACTCTTGAAATCTCTGAAAGTGGTGGAAAGCCACGTGCTTCTTTCTATCTTTGATCGAAAGAAAAGAAAGAAGTTATGAAAAAACTTTAAAATTCCTAGATGGTTAAGCAGCTAGCCTGAAACGATTTGTAAATGTTAACACAGGTAACCTCACTGGGTTGAAGAGTCATGATTATCACATTATAATAGAAAGACTCTTACCTGTTATGTTTCGAGGCTATCGAGATGATGCGGTGTGGAAGGTTTTAGCCGAGCTCAACTATTTCTATAGACAACTTTGTGCTAAAGAAATCAAGATCGGGATGATGGATAAGTTAGAGAAGGAGATACCCATACTTTTATGTAAGATGGAAAAAAATTTTCCACCAGGTTTCTTCAATCCAATGCAACATCTTCTTATCCATCTTCCATTCGAAGCTAAAGTTGGTGGTCCTGTGCAATATAGGTGGATGTATCACATTGAAAGGGCGCTACGACATCTGAAACCAATGGTTGGCAACAGGGCAAGGGTGGAAGGGTGCATCGCTGAAGCATATGCTCTTAAGGAAGTAGGATACTTTTCAAGTGTCTACTTTGCGGAAGAAAACAATATCAATACTTCGACGATGTGGTACAATATGGACAAAACACCCCCTCTAAGCGAACTTGCCATTTTTCAAACGAGAGGCACCACCGTTGGTAGCTACACGACCTACGTGCTATCCGAACATGAAAGGACTGTTGCTTTACTCTACATGTACGCAAACATATAAGGCATGCAGGAATACTTCGAGTAAGTGTTTGTACTACATTTATGCTAATCGACATATTTTGCTACACATGTATTCTAAAAGATGTTTTTTCATGTTCAGCGAGTTCCACAGACAATGTTGGCCACATAGGCATCAACCTACAACCAAACAAGTCGAAGGGATGCGAAAAGAAGGAATAAATGGGGGGAAGAGTTTCCTATCCTGGTTTAGAGATTATGTAATATTCTCTCGTCTTCTATGTATTATAAGTTACTATTATTAAAGAAGTATTATTTTAACTTACGATCATTTATGACAGTGTCGGACTCACAATGTCCATGAAGATTTGCGGCAGGTATCTTATGGATTGGTGAATGTTAGAAGCTATGGTCAATATGACGTAAATGGCTTTCGATTCCGTACAACTCATTTTGAAGCTCTTCGTCCTCTCGAGGCAACATCAAATTCCGGTGTTGTGACGAGAGCAATGAACACTCAAGGGAATTTAACCGATTATTATAGGATCATTAACAAAATCCTTGAATTTACTTTTACTGGAAATAAGACCCTTTGAGTTGTCTTCTTTGACTGTGACTGGTTTGATCGCACTCATGGAACTCGAGAAAACCAATTTGGAATGGTGGAAGTGAAACATAAGGACCGACTACGAGGTTACGATACATTTGTTCTTGCACATCAAGTGGAACAAGTGTATTATCTACCTTATCCATGCACGAAGCTCAGAGCTTTGTGGGTGGTATATAAAGTGAATCCTCGTGAGCGTTTATATACTCCTGGGGATGATGGTTACCATGATAGCGAATACGTTGAAGAAGTGTACCAAGAAGAAGAGTTGCCAGACACTTTTATCGTCGAGCATGGTGCAGGACTCGATCAATTAGTTGGAGATGTTGAAGACGTTGAATATGTAGAGGTAGATGATATGTGAAAATGGAAATTAGAATAGGTCACGATGGAAGATCGTTGGGCTGGTTTAAGGAGTAGGGCACAGTCACATGATAATGATGTTGATGAATTTTGAAAGTGATTACAAGTAATGTTTTCTTAAAGATAGTAACATGAATTTTGTATATTTTATTTGCATATTTACTGATTATCTAATTAAAACAGGATGGCGTCAAAGAATGGTAAGAAGGTGCTGCCGACGAGGGGGTTCTACCCCTCTAGACCTGAGGACACTTTCACTGGTGCCTCGTCAACTAGGAGCAGACGCTCTCAGCTGCTGGGGCACGTTCTGAGCAGCTCTAGAGCTTCGTTACAGGTAAATTTTACTCGTTTTTGACAAATTCTAAAAATTAAATTTCATATTAAACTTACTTATGAATCATTTGAATGTTGTAGTCCTCACCGACTGACTCAGAGGTTGCGGTGCCAGTTGACCTTGGCTACCCTTCAGTGAGCCAGCCCTCGGCCAGCCAGCCCTCGGCTGGCGATCCATCTGTTCCTGAGGCCTTTGGCTCGGCTGGTGACGAGCCGTCTGGGTCACCTGACATGGCGCCCCAACAGACGCGGAGGACGAGGAGGACTCACTTTTTCAGTCCTCCTGCGGTCCCTTCATAGAGGATCATGATTCATCCAGTCGGAGACAGGTAATAAAAATTATAGTGTTCAATTTTAATTTCTTTTTGTTACTTAAGTAATGAATCAATAAATATCTTGCAGGGTTTGGGACGACACGTATTTCACCGGTGAGAGACACCAAAGACCGGTGAACGGTGTTCTCGGGTCCTTAGTGCGTTTGCACTATCCCGGGGTCATCGACGGGGTGCCTGCTCTTTCGTGGGAGGACTACGCACGCATCCATCACCAGGAGCACGAAAACCTTCATGAGGCCGTATGGGCCGATTTTATGGTAAGTATGTTAAAAATAGATTCTAAGTTTTAACTTTTAAACTCTTTTAATGAACATCTCTTCAATATATTCTTTATCACAGGTAAGATATACTTTAGAGGACCCGAACGACCCTCGCCTGGTTGAGGATGCGAGGCGAGTGTTTCACTACAACGCTGCCAAGGCGCTTTGACAAGCTTTGTTGAACGCCCGTGTTCAAATTATAAATGAGCACTTGAAGGCGAACCAGCACCACGTGCTACACTTCCGGCAAGAGAGCAAGAGGCACCTGACGGAGGAGGAGTACGCGCAGGTACGTGGGGTGTAGTAAGTATTTTTTTCTGATAATTTCCTCGATGGTATTTTTAACGACTTCCAACTATGTGCAGGGCCACGTGAGCTGGTTGCAGGGTCGAATCAATGCATTTCGGGCCCTTTGTCGCTACTGGGCTAGCGATGAGTTTAAATCTAAGTCCGAGAAGGCTCGAGAGTGCAGAGGGGTCGAGGGGAAGAGCAGGCATGGCCAATATAACCACTTGCATTTAGCTAAATGCATGGTAAGTGTATGTAACTTATGTTTATATATTCATAATATATTGTTCGTACTAAAACGTATTAACAGGAGGGCGAGACGGGGGTGCCGCCGACCCCTGCTGAGATTTGGAAGAGAGGTCACAGGGACCCTTCTCAGCCTCAGGGGTGCAGTCAGGCTGCAGCCGAGCGATTGGTAAGTTTAGAAATCATTCATATTAAATATAACTATATGTATTGTTGAACTTACACGATTTCTTTATTTTGCAGGCTAAGTACGGGGAGGAGGCTAGGAAGATACACGGCTAAGATTTCGATTGGAAACGTGAACCAATCGATCCTCAAGCCGCGTATGCAAGCGGAGGTGGAAAAGCACACGGAAGGTGAGTTTATAAGTCATTTTATCATTTTCAATTCAAAGTATTCAAGATATTTCAATTTGATATTACTGACTCTCTTTTTTATAGGCTCACCATATTCGACGGAGTTGTCGACTCGCGGGCGGGGAGACCTGCGAGAGGTAGCTCCACGCAGGCTTCTTCGGTGGGCACGACAGGTCGTCGCGTCTCACAGAGGGACATTGAGATGCAGTCCCTCTGACAAACTGTAGAAGAGAACTTCAGGCGACAGGAGGAGAAAATGAGGGAGGTGGAACGCCAAAGGATCTTGATGGAGGCCATGATCCAAACTCAGGCATCAGCGTTGGCACAGATGCGGGAAGCAATGGAGGTAACAAAATAAAACTAAAGTTCTCATTAATTCAGCGTAAATGACTTACTAATATGTAACATTTAATGTTTGCAATGACAAGCCATGGCTCGGGCGCAAGGTCTGGGGATCCAGCTACCGCCACTACCACCGGTCCTTCCAGGTGATCCTTCTTCTGCGTGTCAGGTAGTTTCTATGTCAACTTAACAATTCTAGTTTTAACTCAACTTAACCAAAATAAAGCAAGGAAATGGAGTGATAGTGAAAGATAGATAGAGTGAGAGATGAAGTTAGAAGAGGGAGGAATATAGAGAAAAAGGGATTGAAATAGAAGAGAGAGGAGATAGTTAGATAGAAGAAAAGGATTGAGATGGAAGAAAGAGAGATAGAAGAAAGTGTGAGAGATAGTTAGATAGAGTGGGAGAGGAATGACGAGAGAGAGGGAGATGGGATATAGAAGGAGAGGGAGAGAGAGAGAAAGGGAGATGTAGATTGAGATAGAGGCAGGAAGATAGAGGGAAAATGATAGCAATAGAGAGATAGAGAGAGAAAAATGAAAGAAGAGAGGAAGAGAGGGGATCTACATGGAGATAGAGGGAGAGGGAGGGAGAGATGTTGATGCATTTATATTCTAACTCTAAATTTCACTAATTGCAGGGATCTGCGACGGCTGCACAAACTCCGTCGCCGTCGCTACCGCCACCTGGAATGAGGCGCGACGACGACTTCGACTTCGAAGGTGGCTACGGAGGTGGCTACGGAGGTCAGACGGAAGAGTGAGCACTTGTTTGGTTTGTTTATGGTGATGCCATGCTTCGACGATGTGTTGTGATGTGTTTTGAGACTGTTATGATGTTTATGTGACTGTTTGTGATATATTGTCTGTTGTGAGCCGGGTAGTATTTTCTATTATTTTAAAAAATAAAAAATCTTATTTGCGACGGCTTTTTATACAGTATCGTCGCAAATAAGGACCCAGGCCGTCGCAGTTAAGCCTCTGCTATTTGTGACGGCCTGGCCGTCGCAAATAGCTACGTGGGTCCCGGAGGAGGACACATGGGCCCTGCCAGCTGAACTTATTTGCGACGGCCTGACTGTCGCAAATAGGGTTTAAAATGCGATGGCCAGGCCGTCCCAAATATTGGTGCAGGGCCCACCTGCCCCCGGGCAATAACTTGCAACGGCCGCTGCGAGCCGTTGCAAATATACTTATTTGCGATGGTGGCCGTCGCAAATAAGCTTAATTGCGACGAGTAATTTGCGACGGCTCGAAACCGTCGCAAATAAGCAAAGCCGTCGCAAATAGCTTATTTGTGACGACATTTACCTTATTTGCGACGGCCCTGGCCGTCGCAAATCGTCGGGATTCTTGTAGTGACGCGGGCGAGAATTTGATCCTCTAGTGGGGGCCCACGAGTATGACCATTGGCTTTTTGGCCGACGGCTTTATTTTAGCCGTTGGTTTTGTCGGTTTGCCCGATGGCTCTAATAGAGCCGTCGGTTTAACCAGGCAGACCGACGGTTGTACATTATATGCGTCGTTTGAGCCAGGTCGGCCGACGATGGCTATAGGTTACGTGCGTCGGTTCCTTTAAACTGACGGTCATATTTGGACTATATGCGTCGGCCCCGACGACTCTAAAGATCCCGACAGCCTATTGCTTGGTTCCTATAGTGGAAGAACATGGTCCAAGTTCCCCGACCCACAGTGCACCTCCTCTGGTCTGCCATTCGAGGACTCTTTCTCGACAACGCAGATCAGAAGGCCGTCTACGCCCTCCGGAAATTTCATGGACTATACCAAGGAGATATCAACATCTCTGCGTATTTCAGTCGACTGAAAGAGCGAGCTGGCTTGCTACGAGACATTGGACATCTCATCTCTGATTCCGCGATGGTCATCAACGCTCTTCGCAGATTGTCTTAGAAGTTCAGTCACGCCATCTCGGTGATCATGGCATGCAAGCCGCTGCCCTCCTTCGGCTTCGTGCGTTACTACCTGCTCCAAGACAAAAACTGCCAAGCACACACGATGAAAATAGTGGCCAACACAGCCCTCTTGGCGACGGGTAAAACCAACGCCAACTCGTCCTCCTCGTCGTCAAGTTCTTTTGCGCCTCCCTCCAACAACCAGCAATCCTTCAGCAACAAGAATAGCAGCGGCGACCGTCGTTGCCAACATCGCCAGAACGATGGACGCAACCCCAACACGCCAAACTCGGGTAATGCCACCGGAACCATGGGCGTAGTGACTGCTGGCGCGCCATGGCCTCCCTGGAACGCGACCCACACAATCCGTGGAATGGTGTCGTTCAGGCATGGCAGATGCCGTTTTGGCGGTCGGCCAACTCCGGCTTGCTGGGTCCACGTCCAGGCCTTCCTCAATAGCAGGATCTTAATGCTGCCACGTTGCCAAACTACAACGACATGTACGTCACTGGACAACAGCAACCCGTAGCTCCCGCGGGCCGCGGGGCTGCTCACTGCTCTCCAAGGCGTGCCACCACCAAGCCAGTACTCAGGTGGAGACTGGGTGCTCGACACCGGTGCGAGCTCGCGCATGGTCAATAATCCCGGTATACTTTCTTCCTCAACACCACAACATCCCTCAGCGATCAATGTTGGAAACGATGCTTCTGTGCCTGTGCAATGCGTCGGTCATGCAACCATCACAAGACTGATCACCACCTTACATCGCGACAATGTCCTTCTATCACACAATTTGGTCAAGAACTACTCTCAGTACGTGCACTAACACGCGATAACAATGTTTCTATTGTTTTTGATCCTGTTGGTTTTGCAATCAAGGATCTCCATTTAGGGACGACACTACTCTATTGTGACTCTACCGGCAACCTCTACTCTCTCTGTTCATGGAAGAATAGAGTCAAGCAACATTGCTCCTTGGTTCCCACATTTTCCTCTCCAACTTGGCACGCTCGCTTGGGACACCCGGGACATGCAATCTTCAATGCATCCTATCGACGTTCAGCTTCAGGTGCACCAAAGCCGACAGCCACTCATGCATGCGATGCTTGTCAGCTTGGCAAGCATGTCCGCCTCCCTTTTCAGTCATCCAATAGCTTGTCCATGTTTCCCTTTCAATTGATACATTGTGACGTGTACTTCACCCGTTCCTAGCAATTCTGGCTTCAAGTTTTATCTTGTGTTGCTTGACAATTTCTCAGATTTTGCATGGACCTTCCCGCTTCGCCACAAATTGGATGTTCGTCCTACGCTCGTCACTTTCCATGCATTCGTTCAAACACAATTTTGCTAGCCGATTGCATCTCTCCAAACAAACGATGGCAAAGTGTGCCAACCTCCACGACTTGACATGAACTTCCGAAGTCTACGTCAATAGCGAACTTCTCTCATGCCGCATGCATGGGATCCATCAACCACCACGGCCCACACACCTACGAGCGCATCCCGACCTTTCCATCAGCTACCGCACATCCCCGATCCGCAAAAGCTCAGCTGCCCAACAGTGCCCACACCGTGCTCAATGCAATGCCACCCGTCGCTCCACCAACATACATGCATGCACCACCCAGGGAAGGAAACTCCCGGAGGGCGCATTTCCCTTCCCTGGGTAAATTATCCACCAAGGAGATAAATTCCCTGTGGCTATTTGGGAACTCCAGGGCTAAAAATCCGTTAAACATCATCAAAGAATTACACGAGCGCAAGAAGACGGAACAAAAAAATATTCAAAACCTTCCATGAGTTACCGAACGATCACTATGCTGCTGCGTGACTGATGCATGGATGGATGGACCCCGGTGGACCTGAGCGGCCGATCGTCGGTCTCGTCCATTGACGCGCCCCGCCCCGTCGACGCCGACCCCGTCCAGTCGAGCTCCTCGATGCGCACCACGAACTCCGGCATCACCGGCCGCTGGTCCGGAGCCGTCGCGGTGCAATCCATGGCAGGACGCAACATCTCCACCATCGGGTGCCGGAGCAGCTCCGCCTCGAACACCTCGGACGTCCACTCCTTCCTCACCACGGAGCACGCCCACTGCACACGGGGAAGGAGAGTGGCGCGGGGGAGGCGGGGGCAGGCGACCGGCACGAGGCATGACAAGAGCGGCAGCGCGGATCGAGGGCGGGAGCCGAGAGACGCGGGGTGAAGAATGGCGGCGCAGAATCATGTGGGTGGGAGGCAAGCGGTGCGGGGGCGTGCGAGTGAGGAAGGGTTTTCCTGCCCGACGTGGTGAGGCCGGGACGAAAAGGCCTGGGTTCCCTCGTGGGTTGGGCCGGGATTTTTGGCTGCCAAGTGCACCGACAGGAAATCTTGACCCGTGGTTTTTTCGGTCTGGGATTTTGCCGGGATCCCACCGGGTTACTGGGTTACCAAAGGGACCCTAACTGTGCCGCCCCGCCCCAGCATTTGATGGTCACGCGCGCCCGTGATGGCATCATTCTTCCCAAACCTAAGTACGCAGCGACCGCCATACACCAACCCTCTCCACCGCCCACATCCGTGTGTACAGCCATGAAAGATCCTGAGTGGATGGCCGCCATGCAAGAGGAATTTGACGCCCTCCAAGCCAACTCAACTTGGACGCTCGTACCTTGGCCGCATGGCATCACCTGATCAACATCATCTTTGACAAGTGGATCTAAACTTAGGGCCTGGTTCTAAACTTAGGGCCCTGTATGGCCTCAAACAGGCACCTAGGTCCTGGTTCTAAACTTTCACAAGTGCGATCCACGACATCGGCTTTCAGAACACCGGCTCCGACTCATCACCGTCCATGTACAAGAATGACAAAGGCATGGCCTATCTGCTACTCTATGTCGTTGACATAGTTCTTGCTGCATCTTCAACACGACTACTACAATGCTTCGTGGAAAACTCAGCGGAAGATTTGCTATGAAGGATCTTGGTCCGTTGCATTTCTTTCTCGGTATCTAAGTGAAGCGTTCCAAAGATGGGTTCTTCCTCAACCAGACGTCCTATGCCGAAGAAGTCCTGCAACGTGTCAGGATGATGAACTGCAAGGCCTTTTCCATGCCGGTCGACACCAAACCAAAGTCATAAAGCATTGACAGTGAGCTGGTTTCGGATGTGTCCTTCTAGAGGAACATTGCAGGGGTGCTGCAATATCTGACGCTAACGTGGCCTCCAGCTTTACTCTTCCTCAAGCACGACTCTGACGGCTTACTCCGACACCGTTTGGGCTGGATGCCCGGATATACGACGTTCGACATCCGACTATGGCATTTACTTTGGCGACTTCCTCATTTCCTGGTCCTCGAAATGTCACACAAAGGTGTCTCGTTCCAGCATGGAGGCCGAGTACCTGGCAGTTGCAAACGCCACGGCGGAGTGCTGCTGGATTTGTCAGCTACTCAAAGAGCTTCACATTGACATACCGAAGGCAACAGTCATGAACTGCGACAACATATCGACAGTCTACCTCTGCCAGAACCCCATTCATCATCGTTGAACCAAGCACGTCGAACTTGACATTCACTTCGTTCGCGAGAAAGTTGCTCTCAGGGAATTGCGAGTTCTTCACGTTCCAATGAAGATGCAATTCGCGGACATCATGACGAAAGAGCTCCCTACTGTTGGAAGTACCGGACAAGTCCGGTAGTGAGACCGGACTAGTTCGGTTGTTATCCATTAAGGGTAACCGGACTAGTCCGGACCCTTACCAGATTAGTCCGATATTGTCTAGTAAGGATATCGGACTAGTCCGGTCAGTTTAGTAACTGTCAGTTTGAACTCAAAATTGACATGTATTCTAATTGAAAGGACACAACCCATCGAATGCTATGTCCCTGATCGGGGGACACAACATTCCGAAGGGTTGGGAGGCTCCCTCTTGTGTCTCTTGGTCAAATATAAGAAGAGGGTCAAGTGTATGATCAAGTAAGGCTTATGTATATACATACACACACTTGAACTCTCTTAATTCTCAGAATCCGATCAACATTCCAAGAGGAGAACAAGGGGAAACGCCTCTCGTCGTAATTCTTCTTGCGACCTTGTCTTGTTGGCTCGATGGTCGCATCGTCAAGTAATAACAAAGATAGAGGAGAAGGTATTAGTAGTGTTCTTGTGCTATTTGAGATATAGCACTTGATGTTGATTTAGTATTCAGATTTCTCCATGTAATTCGAGATGATTTAGTGGCTATTTGATCTTTGGGCTCTTTTTTGATTCTAACAATGGTATCAAAGCCGTTTAGACTACTAATCATTTCAAATTGAGTTTTGATCAAATTTTTCCGCTGTAAGTTTTGAAGGTTTAGATTTGTCCGGTATATGGACCGGACTAGTCCGGTATGCCACAATAAAGTGGTTAGATTTTTCGGATCAGTGCATTTTGATGCGTTCATCTGATTGAAAACCTATTAAGCACTTCGGATTGAAATCAATTGTGAAAAATAAGTTGATTTTGTAAGATGTTAAGATTAAGATTCCCTTTTGGGTATTTCAGCATTTTCCATTTTTTATATGAAACTTTTCCAGTGTTGGCCAGACTAGTCATGAATAGTACAAACCAAATCAGAAAAGTTCAATAAAGAATAGATCAAATGTTTCTGGAATAGTACCGGACTTGTCCGTCCTATGGACCAAACTTGTCTGGCCATGGTTCTGTTTTAAGTTTTGACATGTCCGGTGTATGGACCGAACTAGTTCGGAAACCATACTGTAAGAGTTCGGACTAGTCCGGCCATGTGTGGACTAGTCTGGGCTATACAATTAAGTTTTCTTATTTAATTAAGCTTCCACTATGAATTAAGTTTATATTTTCATAGCAATTTGGTCGAGTAACCAAAGTAAAAGATAAATTACTATGTCATTTTAAGTTGCATGGAATTCTATTGAGTAACCAAAGAAAAAAATAGAATTGCCATGTTTTTTAAGTAATATTATGTCATTATTAGCCGAGTAACCAAAGCAAAAGACATTAATGTCATTTTCTTTTTAAGTGCATAGTAATTTGGTTGAGTAACCAAAGCGAAGATAAATTACTATGTATTTCAATTGTTCTCCAATGTTAAGTTTTAACGTCATTATTGGCTGAGTAACCAAAGCGAAAGGCACTAATGACATTCTATTTTAAGAACATAGTAATTTGGTCGAGTAACCAAAGTGAAAGATAAATTAATATGTTATTTTTCAGTTATTCTCAAATGTTGAGTTTTGTTTAAGTAACCAATGTGAAAGATAAAACTCAACATTATCTTATGATTAATATCTATGCATTCACTCATGATCTCGTTTTTGATTAAGAAGTTTCTTCTAATGAGAATTCAACACTGAGTTTTATCGCTTTCATTAATCCACTCAATGTAAGCAATTATGGGAGATGGAGAGAAAAGTTGCAGATTGTTTTGGCAGTCTCCAAGATGGACTTGGCTCTCACAACTCGTGATTTAGTTGAGCCGGTGGCTCCAGTAAGAAAAGTTGATAAAACTCAGGAAGCCTTTGCTGTGAGGACAAATGAATATACAAATGAGCTATTGGCTTGTTACATAGCCAAAGATAAGTGGAAACAATCAAACAGGAAATGTTTGATGGTTATTAAGGGCACTATCACTGAGATCATTCGGGGAGCGATCCCTAAATGTGAGATTGACACTGAGTACCTCTAAAAGATTGAGAACCATTTAATGTTTTTTCTAAGGCAACAACAAGTACTCTTATCAAGAAACTTGTTACTGAGAAGTATTATGGAGGTGATGTGCGAGAGCACATTTTAAGGATGACAAATATGACAACAAAACTTAAGCCTATAGATTTGGGGATTAAAGATGAGTTCATTGTGCATCTCATTTTTGCCTCACTTCTAAAGGAATTTGAAACATTCGTCATCAACTATGACTCTCAACCTGAACTATGGAACATAGAAAAACTCATGGCTATATGTGTTCAAGAGGAAAGATGATTAAGCCCCTTCATGATAATGATGCTATTAATTACATGATGGGAAAAGATAAGGCTAAGAAGAATTATTCTTCTAAGCAATCTTTTGAGTATCATGGTTCTTCTCACCATGATAAAGATAAGGGTAAGGCTCTATAAAGCCATCCTTAACGTAAGGATGTGAAAGTAGAGAAAGATCAGTGCCACTTTTGTTTAGACAAAGGTCACCATCAAAAGGAATGCATAGGGTTCTTTAAATGGTGTTGTAAGCGACAATCAGTTTTCCTCACATCAGAGTAAGAGTAATTGAATCGATTCTGGAATATATTTAAAAGTATGGTATTGTCGCGTAGGTCATATTTCGAGGGGGAGAATTGAACAATTGATTTAACAATCGATTCTTTCTTATTTGGTTTTTTTGGATTCAGAAGAATGCATAGACTAAGAAAATTAAGAAGGGTGCCATATGCAGTGCGGGAATTTGGAATTAATCCATGCGGAAATTTGTGGTCCATTTCCTATAGTATCTGTTGATGGTTTTAATTCATTCATAACCTTCACGAATGACTATTCTTGTATGGCTATATTTATCGAATTAAAGAACGCTCTGAAGCATTGGATAAATTTAAGATATTTAAGGCCGAAGTTGAAAATCAGCACAATACTAAGATAAAAGTGGTAAGATCCGATCATGGTGGTAAGTACTACGATTGTCATACCTTGTATGGCCAAGTTCCTGGATTATTTTCTCTATTCTTACAGGAAAATGGCATAGTCACGCAGTATTTCAACATCGGGCGAGCCTCAGTAACATTGAGTAGCGGAACGGTGCAACCGTACGCTAATGGACATGGTAATATCCATGTTAAGTCAATCAGATTTGCCGGTTACCTATTCATGTGCTAAATTGGATCCCTAGTAAGTTGGTAACTAAAACACCATATGAGTTGTGGAGGACGTAAACCCTCATTAAGTTAAATGCATACATGAGGTTGTCCCGCTGAGGCAAAAATGTTTAACCCAAACATTGGTAAGTTGAATGTTAAGACAATAAGTTACCATTTTATTGGCTATGCAGAAAAGAGTAAGGAATATCATTTCTACTATCCAGAACGATATACTAAGTTTGTGGAAACAAGGCATGTCGTCTTTTTAGAGGATGCCATGATCAGGGGGTACAGTAAGATGAGAAATTAATTTTGAAGAGAAGCGGGTTTATGTACCCACTCATATGATTCAAGAACCTTATTTCTCATTACCTACTGTTGTTGAATTATCGGTGCCTATTGGTAAAGATTCAACACATGTTGTTAGTTCTTCATTGACAACAGAATTATTAAGGATGAACTTTCTCATACCGTTGTCATTAATAATGAAGGGAAACAACAACCTCAAAATTAGTATAATGTGCAATTAAGAAAATCTCAACGAGAAAGGAAATCGACCATTCCAGACGATTATGAGATATATTTGAGTGAGACAATTCAAATGGAGGATGATCCCACCACATTTGAAGAAGCTATAAGAAGTCCCCAATCATCTGAATGGCGTAAAACCATAGAGGATGAAATAAGGTCTATGGAAGCAAACAAAGTCTAGAATTTAATTGATGTTCCTAATGGAGCCAAAACAAAATAGTAGGCTTTGAATGGGTCTACAAAATTAAACATGACTCCAAAAGGAATATTGATAAGTTTAAGATTAGACTTGTTGAAAAAGGCTTCACTCAAAGAGAAGGGATTGATTATAATGAGACATTTTCACCCGTCTCAAGTAAGGATTTGCTCAGAATCATTATAGCATTAGTTGCACATTATAATTTAGAATTACATAAGATAGATGTAAAGACGACATTTCTCAATGGTGATCTATATGAGAACGTCTATATGACTCAACCGAAAGGTTTCGTTGTTAAGGGTAAGGAACATATGGGATGTCACTTAAGAAAGTTTATTTATGGACTTAAAAAAGCATCAGGTCAGTGGTATCTCAGGTTCGATGAGACAGTAAGAAAGTTTGGGTTTTAAAGAAAATAAGGAGGACAATTGTATTTATGTTTAAGAATGGGAAATTTATTTTCCTCATGATTTGTGTAGATGATATACTACTTGTAAGTGGTGATGTCAATCTACTATCAGAAACTAAGAAGTTCTTGTCCTCTTATTTTGATATGAAAATCTTGGTGAAGCATCCTATGTATTAGGCATAGAAATTTACTGAGGTAGAAATAAAGGGGTATTAAGTTTAGAGCAAAAGACATACCTCAGGAGCGTACTTAGAAAGTACGATATGCATGAAAATAAATCTTTGTCTGCTCTAATGAGTCAAGGTTGGTAAGTATAAAACCAATAAGAGGTCGACTTAATAAGAATCGGTTCTAAAAACTTCTTGCTGTCAGAAGTTTTATGTATTGCTCAATTCCTAAGTTACCTTGACAAAGTTTAAGTATCAAGTTAATTTTGGCATAAGTAAGTCCAATCCAGATGACTGGATGGAAATAAGTATTACTTGTAGTTTTGCAAGTATCAAGGTCTCATGGTAAGTTAAGTGTAGGATTAAGTCATTAGAATAATGACTTAGGCTCCCTTTGAATTGAAGGAATGGCAAAGGAATTTTGAAGGATAGGATTTGTAAATGATTTTTTCCTACATGACCATTTGGCTCACAGAAAAAACAAAGGATAGTTTTCATAGGAATGGATTTCTTTGCTAAATTTTATAGGAAACCTAACATGAGCTTGGACCTCTTTTTCCTTTCCTGGCTCATGTTGCAGGTTCCTTTGTTTTTCCTATGATGCTGCCAAAGGGCTTCTCATCTCAATTCCTATATTTTCAATTCCTATAGGATTACAAAAACATACAATTTCAATTCCTATGTTTTTTCTATTCCTGTGTTTTTCAGTTCCTTCAATCTAAAGAGAGCCTTACTAAGACTCAGTTTGTGCGAGATGTGTAGTAAATCCACATCAGTAATCAACACTTGCATAATGGATATTTATTGTAGAAAAGCTCCTAATTTAGGATCACTACATCATGTGTGAGGCATACAAAATATATTATAAATGAGACCACTGAGCAGACACAGTAAGTAAATCTGAATTATGAGTGGTTGATAGTATTAACCACTTAAGTTTATTGTACTCCAGAGACAACAAGTCATATGTGATGCCAAACACATTGACATAAGTTATGTGTTGTAAAAGAGTATATCCGAAATCATATTAAGCAGTGAATATTAAGCAAATTAGTATCAAGCGAATACTTGCGGATCCGCTTACAAAAGGTTTTCCACCCAACGTGTTCAGTGAACATGTGGCTAGCATGGGTTTAAGAAAGAACCTATGATCACTGGATATTTAGGGGCCAAGTAAGAGTAAGGTTCATTTTAAGTGTGAGATGTATTGTGGTCTTTGAGTCTAACAATACATAAATGGTTGTTGTGATGCGTCGTACCCTATATGTCAAGCATGAGAAAATGGACATTAAGTTTAGTATTAAGTAAGTTGATAAGTTTTAAATTCGAGTTCAAGGGGGAGAATGTTGGAAGTACCGGACAAGTCCGGTAGTGAGACCGGACTAGTCCGGTTGCTGTCCAGTAAGGGTAACCGGACTAGTCCAGACCCTTACCGGACTAGTCCGATATTCCGATGTTGTCCAGTTAGGATATCGGACTATCCGGTCAATTCAGTAACTATCAGTTTGAACTCAAAATTTACATGTGTTCTAATTGAAGGACACAACCCACCTAATATTATGTCTCTGATCGGGGGACACAACATTCCTAAGAGGTGGGAGACCCCCTCTTGTGTCTCTTGGTCAAATATAAGAAGAGGGTCAAGTGTATGATCAAGTAAGGCTTATGCATACACATACACACACTTAAACTCTTTTAATTCTCAAAATCCGATCAACATACCAAGAGAAGAACAAGGAGAAATGTCTCTCATTGTCATTCTCCTTGCGGCCTCTCGCCTTGTTGGCTCGATGGCCGCATTGTTAAATAACAACAAAGATAGAGAAGAAGATATTAGTAGTGTTCTTGTGCTATTTGAGAAATAACACTTGATGTTGATTTAGTATTCAGATTTCTCTATATAATTTAAGATGATTTAGTAGCTATTTAATCTTTGGGCTCCCTTTTGATTCTAACACGTACTGCTCTTTTTGATGATTTTAGATCGAGTTTATGCGTGCGTTGTAACCCAGCATTAAGTGAAGGGGAGCGTAGGAAATCATCTGGCGTTATCAGATTAGGTTGTTGAGCACGTTCGGGTATTGAGCAACGGCCGCAGGCCACGTCTCACGTCACCCACGCATGGCGCCTGTATTCCATGCATGGCGCGAGTCAGTTGCCCAACTCGCACGGCTCCTCCTCTGGTCAAGCCAGCATCCTGTATAAATAACGCACTGCTGAATGAATACGTACTTTCCCACAAATAATTAAATAGTTTACACATTACAGAGCATCATTCTTCAATCTCTATGCGCTAATAAACATGGAATAACCCATCCATTATCTCTGCACTTTGGCGGTTAGAGATACAACCCAAACTGAGAAGTTCACAAGGCCAACTCGCAACACCCAAGACACTATCTATCAGAGCTTCGATCTCCGTGTAGATTCTCGATGGAATGAGTATCACATGGCGTCGGAATGAAGGTAGGAGGCAGAAAAGAATCTGAGTTATTGTGAGCTGGGAAAGCTAATGATACCGAGGACATGCTCCGTCTGATACCTGATTAGGGAGCAAGAGCCCGGCAAGCAATGTGCATACGCTTGTGTAATTGTTGGGAACGTTTAATATCGGTTACCTAACGAAGTAAGTGTTAGCGATAATGCAGCTTATTATGATTGTATGTCAAGTAGTAAAGAAATGTGAAATGGAGCGTAACCTAATAGTGAAGTATTTTGAGTAGCACTAATCAGATCATGAGTTCGATTCCCTGTAAGAGCAAATTTTAGGTTGAATTTCACAATAGTAAATGCAAGTACAAGAGTCATGTGCACTGGATCTGGAGTGCACTGACGGAAAGCCTTGTTCTAGACAATAGGTTGTGAGTGACTGCATTTGTACTCGTTTGTAATAAATTGGTCATAACCTCCTTGGAGGAAAAGGTAAGGCTTCACCCATCATCTAAAAAAATAGTTAAGAAATGGTGCATGATGTGGGCTAGAGATAGGAAGACATCGACCGTCTCAGGAACGAGTTTATCTCTTTGTAACCTTATCTCTAATCCATGCTATGCTATATAAATAATACCAGGGCATGCATGCAACGTAGAGTGCATCGCTTTCGCAAATCATTTTCACAGTAAGAATCAATCCTGGACTTCAAGCTGCTGGTAGTTCTGAAACAGATAATTCATGCGTTCTTCGTTTCTGAATGAGAAAGGAAATAAAGTACACGTTGCCGAAATTGTTTCAGGTTTATTATGACCAAAGCATGATAGTATACATCTTACTAGTAACGTTTAGTAGAATTTGTTATTATTGCGCCCGACGTCAAGCAGATCAGAGAGCCAAACAAGCCAGGTCATTAGCAAATTAAAACAATATATATTATTGTCTTTGCGTGGTCGAGTAATTGACCATCATCATGGCCCTTCTAAACTCGAGATCACAAAATCTCCATTAAAAAAAAACAGTTACATCCTTTTCCTTCGCTTCTCCTTTAATTTGAGATTCGTGGACTGAAACATGATTGGAGCGCCCCCAATCAGCATCTGACCTGTACACGTCTCGCTTTCAATGCACCAAATTTCACAATTTCTATCAGACGAAAGGCTTACATATCTACCGATCCACGTATTAATAGAATATAAAAAACAAAGAGATAAATAGAAATATTCGTGACCATCTGATTCTAATCTGACAGTGGGATGAATTGTGTCGTTCGGTTATAAATTCGCAAGTTGAAAACATATTAAGAAGATAGAAAGAATAATTAAACACAGCAAGTAATAATAGTTGCTCGGGTCTGCGTATACTTAAAAGGTTCTTTTAATTAAGTACTATAATCAGCAAGTCAAACACAATTATTGAGAAAAAAATAGGTGGACTGCTCGCAATCTCTATCCGCGGCAGGATTCCCTCTCCCATCTTTTGGGTATCTCCAAGAGCCGGTTTGGAATAGGTAATAAAATATTAGCGCTATTATTCATTCCTCACATGATAAGCGATCAGGTGGAGTACGTGCTCGTCGCCACTATTTCGCCCTTGTTTATGCATGCTGCATAAGGCAAGTGAGAGAAGAAGAAGAGCTTCAATTATCACAACTCAGAATGTTGACACATACAATGCTTTTAGGTCTGGCTTTTATTCCGCAATATGTGGCGTTATATTGTAACTACAGGAAAACCAGCAATTTACGACGGTCAGGAACCGTCGTAAGTAAAAGAAAAACCGTCGTAAATAAGTCATTTACGACGATAATTCTTATTTACGACGGCTTCTGACCGTCTCTAGTTAACAGTCATAAATAACATTTGATGATATGTAGCAACAACACTTCCCCCGATACTATTTAGAAGTAGTCTGCAGACATTCATATTTAGGCGAGGTGCTAAACAAAATCCAAGAACGAGGTGACACATGAATTTTACGTGGTTTGGGCCGTCTGAGCGTAATACCCTACTCCATAGGATATGTGTTATTTGTATGAGAATACGTAAGACTGAGCTTAGTTGTGTGTGTGTGATGCCTTTCTATCGTGCAGCACAACCCTTTTATACGCCAAAGACTGAATGTTGCAGTGCGCCAGGACCCGACATGTGGCCCCGACCGTATTTACCATCCTATACACGATCTACATGCATAATGATGGTTAATAGCGTGTTAACATGCCTTGATGGCAGCGTTACCGGTCTTGATAGCCTCCTGATCATACGTCATTAACATAGAGTTTAAGACACATTAACCAAGTCTTACAATGACAATTTTATTGCTTTTAAATGTCAATGCCATCGAAGATCCCAAAGTCCTCCCGTTGTAGACGTAGATCCGGACACCTGACACAGGGCATCACCGGAGCTTCCCTCAGGGGGGAGGTAGGTCCGGTGTTATAGGACACATGGAAGCACCAGAGCTTCCCTCAGTAGGGAGGCAGATCCGTCACTACAGACCCATGGCAGCGCCGGAGCCATCCTAAGAAGGGAGGCAGGCCCAACACTACGAGACACATGGCAGTGTCGGAGCCACCCTAAGGAGGGAGGCAGGTCCGGCATTGTGGGACACGTGTTGCCTCCGGAAGTCAACAACACTAGAAGATGGAACTCAACGAGTCTTCTTATGGTACGAAGGGATATCTGGTATGCAGGGTATCGATAGTGGCCCTCGGGCCCACCTCTCGTGAGATTTTGATGTTTCGATGCCAGTGGTGGGGTCATTATCTCTCCTGCACTGCTGCTTCAACTTTCCTATTGGGACACGACCCTTCTTGATTTGGCAGGTGAGATACATGACTTGCGGTCTCATGCAACTGAAGGACGTCGGTTCCCAATACAATTTTCGTATCGGTTTCCCAGCGCAATCCCTGTAGCCCTGACAGGCCGCCGTCCTTGGGTTTCCATATTCTCATCATGACAATGGTTCATTTGGTGTGACTTGTTCGGTAAAGTTGACTCGGGCCCCCTTTGTCATTGACGAAGTAACTTTGTTGAGCGTAATCAAGGTCCGGATGCAGTTGCCATCCAAGTGTTGCAGAGGCTTAATAAAGGGAGAGGCTTTGTAAGAGGAGAGACCTCTTATGCATCAATATGTTCTTGTGCATAGAGTTCCCTGCTTGAACCCTTGCATCGCGCTCCCACTTTTGCTCCACTTTGCGGCGATAGAACTCAGACTTCTCCCCAACAAGTTGTAAGCAAGAAGGACCATACAAGAGTCCAGAAGCTGATGGGCTAGCAGAGCGACTCCTTCAACAATGCTATTCGCTGTGGCAAGCTCCCGTTCAAGAGGGAGCGCCCTAGCGACATTGTCTACTTCTCAGCATATGTCATGGTTGGGCTTGTTCTGCCTGTGTCCAGCTTCTTGTTGATGCTGCTGGAATCATACGGGCTCCAACTGCGACATCTCGACCCTCACTCGATATTGCTGGTGGCGATCTTTGTCCACTTTTGCGAGATGTGGGTACGCATGCCGCCCTGCGTGCCGCTATTCCAGACCTTCTTCACACTCTGGGCGACAGCTAAAGGTAACACCCTCTTGGGATTATACTACTTCATAAGACGTAGGAATCCCCCATACAAGTACATCATGTCCTTTCCTTCTGGAAAGTGGGAGACCTGGAAGACCGATTGGGAAGTTATCCAGGTGGACCATCACGATCGGTTGGAGCTGCCAGAAGGATGCCCGATGACGGAGTCCAACTCCTGGGAGGTGCTCCCAAAGCTGACACAGGAGTACAACCCCATGCTATCAAGAATCTGGAGCTTGGTCGACAGAGGATTGACATCTCTGATGGTCCTTGGCCACTTTCTGACCAACTGCTGGGCTCTGCTCAAGGAGCGAGAGTTTGCAGCTTGGTCATACTCCGGAGAAATGGATTTCCTCCGGATTGATGTTGGTATGGGGACCAACTTAGATGAGAATACCCTGAAGCTCCATCTGCAGAAGTTGTACATTGGAATTTTATTAAGAGATGACCTTGTACCTCTGATAGAGTTCTTGCCTCTGTGTGTAGTTCCAGAGGTCAGGAGGGAGCTGAAGAAGGTGATGCCGGTCCTTGACGATACAGGTCTTGCAGTGCGACAAGGGAGCATTCTGCCAGCAGGGATTGTGATCCTCGGAGCTTCAGCCCCTGCCCACATGGAGGGTCCGGACCTGCAACTGTCAGTGGGAAGGCAAGGCTCCTGCAGAACCAAGTCAGAGGAAGTCTTACTCAAGTCGGGGCAAAGGCAAAGATCCCATCAACACCTCTAGTCAGAAGAGGAAGATAACGCGGGCTGATGGCATCTCTGTTAGAGAAGCTTTGATGAAAGCGGTGCCACTGCCTCGCCCGACCCTCAAGTCAGTGTTGGTTGTGCCTCCAGCTACGACAACCTCGGCTCCGGCGGCCAAGGTGAGCTCCGAGCTCGAGAAATCATCTTCGAAACCAGTACCTACGACGGGCACTAGATTCGGCAAGTCTTCTACTCCAGTCCCGATGCCAACAGTGGGCTACGAGTCAGGAGTGTCTTCTCAGATGATAGCACCGGGTGTGAGAAACAATGCAACACTTTCTTCAGAGATCACAGCTGTAGTGCCGCTGGTGGCTGCCATGCCTCCTGAGGTGAAGTCCGGAGCTTCTGCCTCACAGGCGATAGTGGATTCTGACTCTGGCCGTCCAAGGAAGAGGTTTCATGCTGACTAGAGCTGCAGCGTCCCCAGATAATGATCGGCACTTGAATTCGTGTTTTCCTCTTACTTCTTGCTTTTTGTTGAATTTGTTTTTTCCTCTGTTTCCAGAGTGTCAAGAGTTGTCACTACTCCAACACTAGCAACCAATCAGGTCAGGGTTGCAACTGTGGAGACCATGCTGGCCAATGCTCCTGTTGATCCTGCGGCCTCTCCTATGGTCATGGCGGACAACACGGCAGTTCCAAAGTCAACTGGCACCAAGATTAGCTCAGGACCAGCAGTAAAAGATGTCGTGGTTGCATCAGACCATGAAGAACAAGCGCCGGAGCAAGCTCTTGTTATCACAGAGTTAACAGAAGAGATACCGGAGCTAGCACCAGAGATACTGGCGCCCAAAATTGATGCCATGCCGGAGCCAACGATAGACGTCGAGATAACTCCTGCACCGGAGGTAGACACTGCGATGGCAGCTGAGCTTGTGCCTGCAACGAAACCTTCAGTTGACGTTGCACCGGGGCAGCCGGTTGACACCACAATGGTGTCAGAGTCAGCACTTGAAGATCCAGCTGCAGGACCTTCAATGTCTGCGCCGAAAGTTGACGAGCTCTCATAACTCAGTGCAGCTGAAGTCGAGTTGTTGGAGTCCATGCTTGTACCATGGGCTCCGACAAATGTTGCTAAATACATGGAGGCGCCAGAAGACCCCGAGGAAGGTCCAGAGCCAGTCCCTCTGGACTTAGAAAATGCCTGCTCCAGCCTTTGCCAAGTGCAGCTTGGATTTGACTTCTGCAAGACCCTAAAGGTAGAGAGAGAAACTCTGAAGTCATGGCAGAAGCTACTGTACTTCAAGACAAAGCTGACTTAGACCTGCTTTGCTAATGAAAGGGAAATATTTGTGACCAAGAAGGTGCATCAAGACTACATGGACAGACTATTGGACGAAACGGAGGTTGTGATTAGAGCTTTCGATGAGAAGACTTGTGAAGTCTTTGAGAAAGCAAGAGAAAAAGATGATATGGTAGATGCTCGCTCAGATGCCTTAAATGAGTCGAGGGATGAGCTCCTCAAGCATCGAGAGTCGTTAGACAATAGGAGCAGGAGCTCCAGAAGAGAGGCGATGTAATTTCTCAGAAGTTAGCGCGCGGCAAGCAAGACTTAGCTGACCGCGCTGAGAAATTCAAGTCCTGGTGCGATTGAGAAAAACACCAAGTATGGCTAGCAGGAGAGGGAGTCAACAAACGGGAAAGTGTTGTCTCTGCTAGGGAAGACAAGGTGAAGCCCAAAGAGAAGGAGATAAGAGATAAGAAGGACCATCTGAACCTCCAAGAGAAATAGATCATTGACCACAAAAAGCAGTTAGCTAAGCGGATTAAGCAGCATGCCAAGGAGCTCGAGCAGTTCTCAAAGGAAGGTTCCGCGGATCTATCATCCGCCAGGAAGTCTTTGAGGACCTCCGGACCTTACACAAGGTCGAAGCCCAACATATATGGGACTTCCTGGGGTGCACGGAGGAAGCACTGCTGCCTTTGAGCTTTAGTCCAGTTCGACTGGTAGACACAAAGCCTGAAATGGACAGAGCCTTGACAACATTGAATTCAGCTAGAGACAAGATGGGAAGACTAGAAGATGTAATCTGCGACCAGCTTGAAAATGAGGGAAAGTCTCTAGCCAAGTCAGTCGCCAAATATGTACTGACTTGCTTCTGCAGCCGGGACCTCTCGATGTATCTAGCTCCGGTGAACGATGGACCCATAGCTGAGACAAAAGAAGCTGCCGAGGCAAGTGTCCAAGAAGCTACCGGGAAGGTTGCTGCATTGTTCCAGCGGAACTCCAACTAGTAGCTAGGATTTTTTTCTTCCGTTTGTATCTTCAACTTGTAAAATCTTTTGAACTTTTTAATGAAATCCTCTTGAATTCCATTTTTTGCCTTCAATATTATCATTGCATTAGTCTTGTTGGCCCCCTGGTAGATGTGCTCAATGATTGAGGACACGTACCATAAGGATCTTAGCAATGTCTTGAAGATGTTGTAGTAGCTCCGAACTTAAAACTTCTGAGTGAGCTCCGAGAGGACCTCCGAAGTTAGACAGTACCAAATATCTACTTATGAAAGTCAACGCCAGGTCCCTGGATGGTGCCGGAGCTAAGGAGCTAGGCTCTCTGACAGCGCCACACATCAACTTTTGAAAGTCGAATCTTGGCCCCTGGGGACATCAAAACTCTTCATAATGTATTTTCCTGCACGAGAGATACAAGAAAATGCTTCTTCTTGCCTATAGCTTAGCTGCGGCTTATTGTCCTTAATTAAAATTTAGGTCCTAACCAACCCAATGCAATATACTTAGTATACTGGTTGTACTTTCATAGGTACGTGTGTTGTCCAAACCCACCTTATTGTGACACAACACCGAAATAGGTAGAGTGGCGTACTTAGGGTGCTGGACCAGGCTAAGTCTGTAGCCAACTCCGGAACTGTCATTGACATTGTTTTTCAGGCGAGTAGACCATTCAACTAAAACTAGACCCCAAAAAAGTCTACCAGTTATGCCAAAACAATGTCACATGAATTCTTAGAGACCAAATTCCAAAAGGATTGCACAGTTCCACTATTGGCAAGAAGGTAAAAGGAAGGAAAAATTACAAGTTTGAGCAAAATAAATGCACGTAGAGTTTGTTTTCATATAAATGTATTTCATTATAAGTCCGAATAACACGGGAAGGCAAGGACACACTTAAGTACTAGACCAAGTTATGTGTGCTAGACATCTTGGACCAGCCCGACTCTGTTCATAGACTCTATGAAATACTCTATACAATAACAAACTCACCTCCGTGCTAAGTGTATAACTTACGGAGGTGCTCTATATTTCAAGGATTAGAAAGCGGTTTCCCATCCTCTGTTGCCAAGTGAACGCATCCGAGGCGGGAAACCTTGATGACTCGGAAGGGACCCTCCGAGTTGGGTGAGAGTTTGTTCATCCCTTCTCGAGATAGTATTCACCGCAGCACCAGATCACCTTCTTCCCACTACCGGTTGCGGACATGCCTATGGTGATTGTAACACCCTCAATTTTCGCATCATGCATTGCATACATGATCATGCATTAAACATTAGGAGAAAAAAAATATAAAACATAAAATATACATATACAAATATGAGTAGCAAAAGAAGAAAAAGAAAATAATAATTATAGCCTAAAACTTGTAATAGGGAATGAGTATAAAAATAATAATAATAATATATATAAAAGTATATATAAATAATATATATAATAATATATAAAAAATAAAATAAAATATAAATAATAAAATATATTATAACAATAATAATATAAAAAATAAAAGAAAAAAAAGGAAAAAAAAGAGAAAAAGAAAAAAAAAAGACTACTGGCCAAGCGGCCGAGCCGGCCCAGCCAGCAACCCCGCGCAGCCCTGCCCAGCCTGCTCCCGTGCCCCGCAACGCGAGCGCGCAGCGCGCACTCCCGCCCGAGCGCCCGACCGGCCTCGCCCGCGCGCCTGCCGCACAGCCCGCCACCTGGGCCCCGCAACGCGGCCCGCTCGCCCACGCGCCTGATCCCGCGCAGCGCTCCCGCCCACGCGCCTGGGCCCCGCACCGCAACTCCCGCCGACCGAGTCAGTTACGCACCGAGCCGGCCTCGCACCGCGTGCCCCGATCCCGCGCAGCGCGCTCGTCCACCCGCGCCTCGGCCCCAGCGTGCGATTCCCGTGCCCTAGCGCCGCCTGCCGCGTCGGCTATAAAAGTCGTAGCCCTCGTGTTCCCTCGACACTAGAAAACCACGCCGCCGGATCAAGAGAAAACAACCCTAGAGGCTAGAAAAAAAAGGCACCAGGAGCTGCGCCGCTAGGGAGAAAAAAAAGAGAGGGAAAAAAAGGGAGGAAGAGGAAGAAAAAGAGGAGAGCATCGTTGTCCGCCGGAGATCTCGTCGTCGTCGCCGTGCCGCCGGAGGACCCTTGCGCCATCTACTTCGTCTACGCGTCGCATTCATCCCTCGATCTTCAAAGCCATCGCATCTACGGTAGGATTCGTTTTTCCGATGCGAATTTTAGCGACATATTAGATCTAATAGACGTAAATTGATTTTAGTTGCATTGTCTTTTTATTTTCAGCAGCATTAATCCATGCTAAAACCCCCGTAAACTCATATGAACACGTATGAACTAGTTGCATCTAATTAATAAACAACCGTAGTTAATCAATTATTGTACTTTGCATGCATGCATGTCATCGCATGTTGATTAATGTGTGTGCATCATGTTGATTGTATATGTTTTCTTGTATGTGTGATTGCGAGTAGAGGGAAGTGCTCAAGAAGTTGTGTACGAGGATTTCGAGAACCAAGACTTCGAAGCGCTTGAGCAACCCCATCCATCGGAGCAAGGCAAGTGTCCTTGAAGCATATTGATCCTGTTTTTAAAATAAATGTTTTGTTTGCAAACTGCATGCTTGTGTCAATTTGATAGGAATCCTATGGTAGGAAGTTTACTAGATTTGTTTAACCACCCTTGTCACCTGGAATATATGGTAGAGAGTCGGGAAGGACTTTTTACCTTTTTGCTTCGCTTAATTAATTGGGATGGCAAACAACACTACACATTTAATTATGCATCAATGATATTTTGGTTAATGTGAACTGGTCAATACGATGGGTGATCTAAGCAAGCCTGGTATGTGGATGGGTTGGATGTTATGGTGGTTTGCTTGCTTTAGATCTAAGGACCGGTTCATGCGAGAATAGGCCAGGACTACAGTGCCACCACGAGGCCAAGTATGGGTGCGGCGTAGCTGATTAATTAGGGCTTTGCTAGTGCTGTTTGGACCATTGTGGATGCTCGGGGAAGGGGTAGTCGGATTGGGTTTGTTGATTATTGGCGGGACTATCCTGGGATCTGAATGGCTCAAGAGGGGGCCCTTGGTTGAAGATGTGCTCAGTTGGAGACATCGCCACCGGTGAAACCTCAGTGGGGTCTGAATAGACTAGTAATCCCTTTGTAAAGGCTATTTCGTGATCTCTTGGCCATACACCAAAGGAAGTGTAATTGGCATAAAGGAGGTTCTTTAGTCGCCGACGGGTGATGAAATCACAAACACGTCGGTAAAGTTGTACAAACTCTGCAGAGTATTAAAACTATCATGATAGCCGTGCTCCCGGTTATGAGCGCCTGGATGACCTACATGATTAGAGGGAAATTGGGATTTGGGATGGTTATGGTTTGGTAATGGTTATGGTTGATATTATGGTTATGGTTATGGTTATGGTTATGGGATGGAATTATGGTTTATGACATTGATTATGGTTATTGGCAATGATAAATTATGGACTGGTATTATGATGGTTACATGGTTTATGATGGGTTTACTTCACATAAATATGATACATTGCTTTTCCAAATGTTTTACTGTACTTTTCAGCACTTAGCCATTATTATTGCCGTCATTTGAATCAACCACATGTCATACTTTCCACACTTGCTGAGTACGACATGTACTCACTCTTGCAATCCCCCCCCCCCCCCCCCAACAGTTGCAGGTCAAAATTGTGAGTTTAATGGCGATAATGTGGAGATCTAGGCCGTGTCTACCGTCAGCTTTGCCTGTGGTGTTGCATGGAGCTGCGCTATCCCTTTTGCTTAATTGCTTAGTTGCTTATTAGTTTATTTCCGCTGCATTAGTTGAACTTGTCATTAATATTCATTAGAGGTTGTATTCGAGGATAATAAGGTTTATGTAGTAAAATTTGGTTAATTAATCTTTTTTTGTGGTAATTGTCTATATATCAGTTGTGATTGCACTCGTGTATGTGTGATGAACATCCTGGACACACATATGCGTTAGCTTGGTTCAGTTTTCGGAATCGGGCGTCACAGATTGGTATCAGAGCCACAGATTGACCGTAGGACGCAACCTAGATAGAATGGACACTTAGAGCACATAGGAGCACTCAGGAATCGATGTGTTTTTGCTTAGTGTGCTGTTTGCTATATATATATTATTTGCTTGTGTGCTTAATAGAGGATTTTGGGATGCTTTAGCATTGCCATGTCCACCTAGGCTAGTATAGCTAGTTGGTTAGCTTCATATCCCTTGATGCATATAGTTGGAGACGTTTCTAAATTCTTACCTATTGCTCTCCTTCAGATGGTGAGGACTCGCAATCAGACGGATGTCAATGACGAGGAGGAACCATGGAGTACCTCAGAACAATACTGGACAAGGACCTGCTCATAGAGCTATCAATATTGAGCAGCTACTGGCTATGCAGAACCAGCTCATGCAGACCATGATACAAACTATGGGACAGCTGCAGGCTGGCAATAACAACAATCAGCCCCACATGCCTCCACCGCCACCCCCGCCTCCTCATAACCGGTTGGGAGAGTTTATGAGGACTAGGCCGCCGACCTTTGCTCAAGCCGCAGACCCTATGGATGCGGATGATTGGCTCAAGTCCGTGGAGAAGAAGCTAGCCATTGTCCAATGCAGTGACCGGGAGAAGGTCCTGTTCGCTTCTCATCAACTAGTTGGAGAAGCTGCGAATTGGTGGGATTCTTCTTGCAATGCTCATGAGAATCAAGAGAGGATCACCTGGGCGGAATTCAAGGAGGGTTTCCGTTCTCATTATGTGCCCGTGGGTGCTATGATCTTGAAGAGACAAGAATTCGAGAACTTAAGGCAAGGAAGATCAAGCGTGAGTGAATATCTCAATAAATTCACTCAACTCTCAAGGTACGCGCCTGAAGATGTGAGCCGAGACAGCCGGAAGCAATATTTGTTCATGAGAGGCCTCAACAATGAGATCCAAGTGTAATTGCTCAATTGTGACTATGCCAACTTCCAGAAGCTTGTGGACAAAGCAATTGTTGTGGAGAATAAGGTCCGTGAGATGGAGCAAGACAACAAGAGGAAGGCGCCATATCAAGGACATCGACAAGGAAGTAATGTGCACCCTTGCTTTGCGCCGCCCAATGCGCCTCATTGCAGCTCCTCTATTCCTGCTCAGCGCCCTGGTTATGCACCACGCCCAACTCAGTTTGTGCAGCAGCGCCCTGTCATGCAAGCACCTAGGCCTCCGATGCCTTATGCGCCTCATGCTGATTTTCCTGGAGCCAATACTCAAAACCAAGCTCGTCCCAATAATTCTGGTGGAGTTAAGAAGTGTTATACTTGTAGAGAAGCTGGACACTTTGCGCATCAATGTCCTAAGTCACGCCTTGGTCAAGGAAGCAATGCGTCGAGGCAAAACCCAAGAACTAATGGAGGACAACCACAAGGAAGCCGTGGACAGTAGAATTTTGCTCGTGGCAACGTGAACCATGTCTCTACGGAGGATGCTCAACAAGCGGATGACGTGGTCATTGGTATGTTTCTCGCCAACTCCAACCCCGCGACTATGTTATTTGATTCTGGAGCATCGCATTCATTCATTGCATCGAAGTATGTTGCCAAGTATAGTTTGCCTATCTCTCATATGAAGTTTACCCTGTTGGTTAAGTCTCCTGGAGGAGAGATGAGGACAAATATAGTATGTCCAAAAGTAAGCCTTAGAATAAGGGGGGTAGACTTCTCCGCCAACCTCATTGTTTTGAATTCTCAAGGATCGGACATGACACTTGGAATGGATTGACTACGGAAGCATGATGGAGTGGTCCAATATGCCACAAGGACAAAGCAATCGACATGTGATAGGGAAGTTAGCATTGGAGTTGATGCGTCGCAATAAATATCAAAGCTAACCAATCATCAAGGACTACTCCAACGTAGTGAAGCGCATGACTGAGTTGCTAACAAGGGGAAAACTTCTCAAATGGACTCTATCTTGCTAGGACGACATTGAGGAGGTGAAGAAGAGATTTATAACTACACTGATGCTGGTATTACTAGACGTGAGCAAGAAATTTGGATTTGTACGACGCATCAAGACAAGGACTCGGATGCGTGCTTATGCAAGAAGGTCAAGTGGTCGCCTATGCGTCCAGACAATTGAAGAAACATGAGCAGAATTACCCAACACATGATTTAGAACTTGCAGCCGTAGTACATGCATTGAAGATTTGGAGACACTATATTCTAGGACATAGGTGTGAAATTTACGCGGATCATAAGAGTTTGAAGTATATTTTCACACAAACGGATCTGAACTTGAGGCAACAAAGATGGTTGGAGCTCATCAAAGATTATGATTTGGGGATCAACTATCATCCGGGAAAAGCCAATGTAGTGGCCGATGCCTTGAGTCAGAAAGGAGTAAGTAATCAACTCACGGTTCGAGAATTGCCATCTGAGCTATGTAAGGAATTCGAAAGGTTGAACCTCAGATTCGTGAATGAGATGGGAATAATGGAGTTAAATTCAACCTTGGAGCAAGAAATTCGAGAAGCACAAACCATGGATGAAGAGATCAAGGAAAGGATCGAGGAAGGGAGAGAATTCAGATTCAATGAAGACGAACATGGTACCTTATGGCTTGGAAAGAGAATCGTTGTGCCTAATGTAAAACATATTCGGGAGACAATATTAAAGGAGGCACATGACTCGCCGTACTCAATTCATCCCAGTTGTACAAAGATGTACAAGGACTTGAAGACATGCTATTGGTGGGCCAGCATGAAAAAGGACATAGCCGAATATGTTGCATTGTGTGACGTGTGTCGACGAGTTAAAGCTGAACATCAAAGGCCAGCAGAATTATTGCAGCCATTAAAGGTTCCAGAGTGGAAGTGGGAAGAGATTGGTATGGACTTTATAGTTGGACTACCACGTACACAGTCCGGATATGACTCGATTTGGGTAATTGTGGATCGGTTAACAAAATCAGCCCACTTCATTCCTGTCAAGACCACATATACCACCGCGAAGCTAGCAGAATTGTATATGGAGCATATTGTGTGCCGACATGGAGTTTCAAAGAAAATAGTCTCGGACCGAGGTTCTCAGTTTACCTCCATATTTTGGCAGAATTGCATGAAGCAATGGGAACAAGGTTGAACTTCAGTTCGGCGTATCACCCTCAAACAGATGGACAAACCGAGAGGACCAACCAAATTTTGGAAGACATGTTAAGAGCTTGTGCATTAAAGCATGGGAAAAGTTGGGATAAAAGTTTGTCGTATGCTGAATTCTCGTACAACAATAGCTACCAAGCAAGTCTGAAAATGTCACCCTACGAAGCATTCTACGGAAGGAAGTGTAGGACTCCCTTGTTTTGGAATGAAACCAGAGAGAATCAAGTGTTTGGTCCCGACGTGTTACAAGATGCTGAAAGGCAAGTCCAAATAATACGGGAAAGCTTAAGTGCTGCCCAGTCTCGACAGAAGGGTTATGCTGATAATAGGCAAAGGAGTCTGACTTTTGAAGTTGGAGATTTTGTATACCTCAAAGTGTCACCTATCAGAGGTCAGCGACGGTTTAACGTCAAAGGAAAACTGGCACCACGTTACATCAGACCGTTCAAGATTTTGGACAAACGAGGAGAAGTGGCATATCGACTAGAGCTGCCGACGTATCTCTCCGATGTACACGACGTGTTTCACGTCTCTCAACTCAATGTGACGCCCAGTTCCAAAAACTGAACCAAGCTAACACATATGTGTGCCTAGGATGTTCATCACACATACACGAGTGCAATCACAAAAGAGTATACAGAAAAATTACCACAGAACAAGATTAATTATCAAATTTTATTACACAAACCAGATTATCCTCGAATACAAGCTCCAATGAATATTAATGACAAGTTCAACTAATGCAACAGAAATAAACTAATTAAGCAACTAAGCAAACTAAGCAAAAGGGATAGCGCAGCTCCAATCAACACCACAGGCAAGCTGACGGTAGACACGGCCTAGAACTCCGCATTATCATCATTAAACTCCCAATCCTGACCTGCAACTGTTGGGGGGGATTGCAAGAGTGAGTACATGTCGTACTCAGCAAGTGTGGAAAGTATGGCATATGGCTGATTCAAATGATGACAATAATAATGGCAAAGTGCTGAAAAGTACAGTAAAACATTTGAAAAGCAACATATTATATGTATGTTAAGTAAACCCATCATAATCATAAGTAATACCATAATACCAATCTGAATTCACTACCATCATCAACAATTCCAGATTTCACCATCGTCAATAGCCATATTCAATACCAGAAATTAATCCATAACCATCCATAACCATTACCAAACCATAACCATTCCAAATTCCAATTTCCCTCTAATCATGTAGGTCATCCAGGCGCTCATAACCGGGAGCACGGCTATCATGATAGTTTTAATTAACTCTGCAGAGTTTGTACCTCTTTACCCACGTGTTTGTGATTTCATCACCCGTCGGCGACTAAAGAACCTCCCTTATGCCAATTACACTTCCTTTGGTGTATGGCCAAGAGATCACAAAATAGCCTTTACAAAGGGATTACTAGCCTATTCAGACCCCACTGAGGTTTCACCGGTGGCGATGCCTCCAACTGAGCACATCTTCAACCAAGGGCCCCCTCTTGAGCCATTCGGATCCCAGGGTAGTCCCACCAATCATCAACAAACCCAATCCGACTACCCCTTCCCCGAGCATCCACAATGGTCCAAACAGCACTAGCAAAACCCTAATTAATCAGCTACGCCGCACCCATACTTGGCCTCGTGGTGGCACTGTAGTCCTGGCTTATTCTCGCATGAACTGGTACTTAGATCTAAAGCAAGCAAACCACCATAACATCCAACCCATCCACATACCAGGCTTGCTTAGATCATCCATTACCATACCATATTTAACCAGTTCATGTTAACCATAATCTAATCCATGCATAATTAAATTGAGTGGTATAGTTATTCCCATTCCAGTTGATTAAGCGAAGCAAAAAGTAAAAAGTCCATCCCGACGCTCTACCATAAATTCCAGGTGACAAGGGTGGTTTAGCAAGTCTAGTAAACTTCCTACCATAGGATTCCCATCAAATTGACACAGCGTGCAGTTTTACAAACAAAACATTTATTTAAGAAAAACAGGATCAATATGCTTCAAGGACACTTGCCTTGCTCTTGCTGTTGATTAGGGTCAAAGCCTTCAAACTCCTGGTGCTGTAGATCCTCCGTGACACTTTCTAGCGCAAATCCGTCTAATCCACACAATAACATACAAGACAAGAAACACAATCAAAGAGTGCACAAATATTACTCAATATGACATGACATGCATGATTGATGCAAATGCAAGGTAGAACTTGTTACTAGATTGCTTTTAATGATAACTAACTAGTTCTAATAGCTTTTAACAAGTTTATACAGGTTTGGATTCGATTAGATCAAATTTTAGAATTAATTCAACACAAGTTAACCAGAAAGATCGGACTAGTCCGCTAGGGACCGGACAAGTTCGCCCTTGACGAGATCAGCAGATTAGGGTTTTCTAGATCGACGTAAATTCGGAGATCAGGGGTTGAATTCACATAGGGAAAAGAGAATAGAAGGTATACCAGGTGTTTAGAACTCCAATGAACCAAGAAACTTGGAGGTAGCACTTGGATCTTGATGATCTAGGGTTGGTGATGAACTTGGAGATGAATTGGTGGTGAAGGACGAAACTTGGTGGAGATCTTGATCCTCCTTCGTTTCCTCCTCTTCTTCTTCTTGTTTGGGATCTTCTCCTCCCTCCTTGATGGTGGCTCCCCACGAACTAGGGTTTGGGTGGGTGGAAAAGTGGCAAATAGATGTCAAACCAAGGGGTGGGGCTATTTATATAGAGGTGGAGGCTAGGGTTAGATGGATTTCGAGTTTTGGGATGAGTAGAGGCCAGTTTAGAGTCCCACATGGGCTCTAAAAGAGTTAGGCACGACGTACCTAGGCCCATTTAATGTGAAACCCAAGAAACAAGCCGTAAAACAAAAGATCAATTCGGAGTCACGAAATATCGGACAAGTCCGGACAGGACCGGACTAGTCCGAAGTCGTCCAGAGAGAAAATCGGACAAGTCTGGCCAAACATCGGACAAGTCTGAATTTGAACAGAAAGGAAAACGGACAAGTCCGCTGGAACACCGGACTAGTCCGGAAAAGTCCAGGGACTTAGCAAATTTTCAAGGATTCATGGAATATCGGACTAGTCCGCACAAAACCGGACAAGTCCGAAAGTTTCCAGGGGCAGAATCGGACTAGTCCGCAGCAAAAACGGACAAGTCTGTTTTTAGTCAGAGAGAAATCGGACTAGTCCTCAGCAAAACCGAACTAGTCCACACTTTCCTACATTTTTAAGTGCGGTTTTGCTCCAAATCAATTTTAAACTTGTTCCTCTTGTTATGGGTTAATGTTAAACATGTATATGAGTGCATGCAGGGCATGATGCATGAAAATGAGGGCGTTACAAACCTACCCCCCTTAAAATGAATCGCGCCCTCGAGATTCGACGCGGAAGAGAAGAGATAGGGAAATTCCTTCCTGAGGTCATCCTCCAATTCCCACGTCGCTTCTTTTTCGGTGTGGTGCTTCCATTGAACTTTACACCATCTAATGACCTTGTTCCTTGTGACCCTCTCCTTAGTTTCCAAGATTTTGACCGGTTGCTCGGCATACGTCAAATCTTCCTCTAGTTCCGATTCTTCCATTGGCACTTGTTCTTCCGGTACTCTCAAGCACTTTTTGAGCTGAGAAACATGAAAGACATCATGTACGTCTGAAAGATGAGCTGGCATCTCCAACTTATACGCTACTTCTCCTCTTTTGTCCAAAATCTTTAATGGTCCAATATAGCGAGGTGCGAGCTTACCCCTTATGTTAAACCTCTTATGACCTCTCATTGGTGACACCTTGAGGTAAACAAAATCTCCTATTTCAAAGGCTAATTTCCTTCTCCTATTGTCCGCATAGCCTTTTTGTCTTGATTGGGCAGCCCTCAAGTTTTCACGAATTATTTGGACTTGCTTTTCGGCTTCTTGCAACACATCCGGACCAAATAATTGAGCTTCTCCTGCCTCATTCCAGAATAAGGACGTCCTACACTTCCTCCCATAAAGCGCTTCATATGGTGATATTTTCAAGCTTGCTTGGTAACTATTGTTGTATGAAAATTCCGCGTATGGCAAGCTTTTGTCCCAACTTTTCCCATGCTTTAAAGCACAAGCTCTTAACATGTCCTCCAAAATCTGATTGGTCCTCTCGGTTTGTCCATCCGTTTGAGGATGATATGCTGAACTAAAATTCAACCTCGTTCCCAAAGCTTCATGCAACTTTTGCCAAAACCTGGAAGTAAATTGGGAACCTCTATCCGAGACTATCTTCTTCGGTACTCCATGTCGGCACACAATATGATCCATATACAATTTTGCTAGCTTCGCGGTGGTATATGTGGTCTTGACAGGAATAAAGTGAGCTGATTTTGTCAACCGATCTACAATGACCCATATTGAATCATAGACATACTGGGTTCGCGGTAATCCGACTATAAAGTCCATACCAATCTCTTCCCACTTCCACCCTGGAATCTTCAATGGCTGCAATAACCCTGCTGGCCTTTGATGTTCCGCCTTGACTCGTTGGCATACGTTACACAATGCAACATATTCGGCTATGTCCTCCTTCATGCTATCCCACCAATAGCAAGTCTTCAAGTCTTTGTACATCTTCGTACAACCTGGGTGAATCGAGTAAGGCGAGTCATGTGCCTCCTTTAATATTGTCTCCCGAATATGCTTTACATTAGGCACAACGATCCTCTTTCCAAGCCATAAGGTACCATGTTCATCCTCGTCAAATCTGAATTCTCTCCCTTCTTCGGTTCTTTCCTTGATTTCCTTGATCTCCTCATCTGTGGTTTGTGCCTCTTGAATTTCTTGCTCCAAGGTTGGGTTTAACTCCATCATCTCCGTCTCATTTGCAAATCCGAGGTTCAACCGTTCAAACTCCTTACATAACTCTAATGGTAACTCTCGAACCGTGAGCTGATGACTTACTCCTTTTCTACTCAAAGCATCGGCCACTACATTGGCTTTTCCCGGATGATAGTTGATCCCCAATCATAATCTTTGATGAGCTCCAGCCATCTTCGTTGCCTCAAGTTCAGATCCGTTTGTGTGAAAATATACTTCAAACTCTTATGATCCATGTAAATTTCACACCTATGTCCAAGAATATAGTGTCTCCAAATCTTCAATGCATGTACCACGGCTGCTAGTTCAAGATCATGCATTGGGTAACTCTGCTCATGCTTCTTCAATTGTCTTGACGCATAGGCGACCACTTGACCTTCTTGCATCAACACACATCCAAGTCCTTGTCTCGATGCATCACAATAGATGTCGAAACTCTTGCTTACATCTGACAATACCAAAACTGGGGCTGTTGTTAACCTTTTCTTCAACTCCTCAAAACTATTCTGACAAGCTTGAGTCCATCGGAATGCCTCCCCCATCATTAGCAATTCCGTCATAGGCTTGGCTATTTTGGAGAAGTCCTTGATGAATCGACGGTAATATCCAGCCATTCCAAGAAAACTCCTTATTTCCTTGACATTTTGCGGCGGCTCCCACTTCAACACGTCTCTCACTTTTCCGGGGTCAACCGATATTCCTCCCCCTGAGATTATATGACCCAAAAATGGCACCTCTTTCAACCAAAACTGGCACTTGTTGAACTTGGCATACAATTGATGCTCCCTCAATTTCTGCAGTGTAAGCCTCAAGTTTTCCTTATGTTCCTTCTCATCCTTCGAGTAGATCATAATATCATCAATAAACACCACAACGAACTTATCCAAGTACTCCATGAAGACCTTATTCATGAGGTACATAAAGTAGGCAGGCGCATTTGTCAATCCAAATGACATCACGGTGTACTCATAAGATCCATACCGTGTTCTAAAAGCTGTTTTGGGTATGTCCGATGGTCTGATCTTCATTTGAAAGTATCCCGACCTCAAATCAATCTTGGAAAACACACAAGCGCCTTTCATCTGATCAAACAAATCCTCTATACGGGGCAAGGTGTACTTGTTCTTGATTGTTACCTCGTTGAGAGCTCGGTAATCCACACACATCCTTTGGGATCCATCCTTCTTGTCCACAAATAGAACGGGCGCTCCCCAAGGTGAAGAACTAGGGCGAATAAAACCCTTCTCTAATTGCTCTTGAATTTGCTTCTTGGGCTCTGCTAATTTCATAGGAGGCATCCTATACGACCTCTTAGCTATAGGTGCAGTTCCAGGTATTAAATCAATAACAAACTCAATGTCTCGATCGGGTGGCATACCTGGCAACTCATCTGGAAACACATCCAAAAACTCACACACTACCGGAATCTTCTCAATTGCGGCACCGTCCACATGATTCAGCTCCAATTGCTTCGGTGCGGTTTGAGATGCTTCAAATTCTATGGTGATCCCTTCCTCATTAGTCAACTTCACCGTCTTTGTGGCACACTCAATAACTCCATTGTGCTTCCTCAACCAGTCCATACCAAGTATAATGTCCAATCCTTGAGAATCCAAAACAATGAGGTTGGCGGAGAAGTCTACCCCCCTTATTCTAAGGCTTACTTTTGGACATACTATATTTGTCCTCATCTCTCCTCCAGGAGACTTAACCAACAGAGTAAACTTCATATGAGAGATAGGCAAACTATACTTGGCAACATACTTCGATGCAATGAATGAATGCGATGCTCCAGAATCAAATAACATAGTCGCGGGGTTGGAGTTGGCGAGAAACATACCAATGACCACATCATCCGCTTGTTGAGCATCCTCCGTAGAGACATGGTTCACGTTGCCACGAGAAAAATTCTGCTGTCCACGGCTTCCTTGTGGTTGTCCTCCATTAGGTCTTGGGTTTTGCCTCGGTGCATTGCTTCCTTGACCAAGGCCCGACTTAGGACATTGATGCGCAAAGTGTCCAGCTTCTCCACAAGTATAACACTTCTTAACTCCACCTGAATTATTGGGACGAGCTTGGTTTTGAACATTGGCTCCAGGAAAATCAGCACGAGGTGCATAAGGCATTGGAGGCCTAGGTGCTTGCATGATAGGACGCTGCTGCACAAACTGAGTTGGGCGCGGTGCATAACCAGGGCGCTGAGCAGGAATAGAAGAGCTGTAGTATGGCGCATTGGGCGGCGCAAAGCGAGGGCGCACATTACTTCCTTGTTGCTGTCCTTGATATGGCGCCTTCCTCTTGATTTCTTGCTCCATCTCACGGATCTTATTCTCAACCACAATTGCTTTGTCCACAAGTTTCTGAAAATTGACATAATCACAATTGAGCAATTGCACTTGGATCTCATTGTTCAAGCCCCTCATGAACAAGTATTGCTTCCGGCTGTCCCAACTAACATCCTCAGGCGCATACCTTGAGAGTTGAGTGAATTTATTGAGATATTCACTCACGCTTGATCTTCCTTGCCTTAAATTCTCAAATTCTTGCCTCTTCAAGAGCACAACACCCTCCGACACATAATGAGAACGAAAATTTTCCTTGAATTCGACCCAAGTAATTCTCTCTTGATTCTCATGAGCATTGCAATAAGAATCCCACCAATCCGCAGCTGCTCCAACTAGTTGATGAGAAGCAAATAGGACCTTCTCCCGGTCACTGCATTGGACAATAGCTAGCTTCTTCTCCACGGACTTGAGCCAATCATCCGCATCCATAGGGTCAGCGGCATGAGCAAAGGTTGGGGGCCTAGTCCTCATAAACTCTCCCAACCGGTTATGAGGAGGCGGGGGTGGCGGTGGAGGCATGTGGGGTTGATTGTTGATATTGCCAGCCTGCAGCTGTCCCATAGTGTGTATCATGGTCTGCATGAGCTGGTTTTGCATGGCCAATAGCTGCTCGATGTTGATAGCTCCCTGAGTAGATCCTTGTCCAACGTTGTTCTGATGTACTCCATTGTTCTCCTCTTCATCATTGCCATCCCTGTGGTTGCGAGTCCTCACCATCTGAAGAAAAGCAATAGGTAAGAATTAGAGAACGTCCCCAACTATATGCATCAAGGGATATAAAGCTAACCAACTAGCTATACTAGCCTAGGTGGACATGGCAATGCTAAAGCATCCCAAAATCCTCTATTAAGCACACAAGCAAACAATATATATAGCAAACAGCACTCCAAGCAAAAACACATCGATTCCTGAGTGCTCCTATGTGCTCTAAAGTGTCCATTCTATCTAGGCTGCATCCTACGGTCAACCTGTGGCTCTGATACCAATCTGTGATGCCCGGTTCCAAAAACTGAACCAAGCTAACGCATATGTGTGCCCAAGATGTTCATCACACATACACGAGTGCAATCACAAAAGAGTATACAGAAAAATTACCACAGAACAAGATTAATTATCAAATTTTATTATATAAACTAGATTATCCTCGAATACAAGCTCCAATGAATATTAATGACAAGTTCAACTAATGCAGCGGAAATAAACTAATTAAGCAACTAAGCAAACTAAGCAAAAGGGATAGCGCAACTCCAATCAACACCACAGGCAAGCTGACGGTAGACACGGCCTAGAACTCCGCATTATCACCATTAAACTCCCAATCCTGACCTGCAACTGTTGGGGGGGGGGATTGCAAGAGTGAGTACATGTCGTACTCAGTAAGTGTGGAAAGTATGACATGTGGCTGATTCAAATGACGACAATAATAATGGCAAAGTGCTGAAAAGTACAGTAAAACATTTGAAAAGCAACATATTATATGTATGTGAAGTAAACCCATCATAATCATAAGTAGTACCATAATACCAATCTGAATTCACTACCATCATCAATAATTCCAGATTTCACCATCGTCAATAACCATATTCAATACCAGAAATTAATCCATAACCATTACCAAACCATAACCATCCCAAATTCCAATTTCCCTCTAATCATGTAGGTCATCCAGGCGCTCATAACCGGGAGCACGACTATCATGATAGTTTTAATTAACTCTGCAGAGTTTGTACCTCTTTACCCACGTGTTTGTGATTTCATCACCCGTCGGCGACTAAAGAACCTCCCTTATGCCAATTACACTTCCTTTGGTGTATGGCCAAGAGATCACAAAATAGCCTTTACAAAGGGATTACTAGCCTATTCAGACACCACTGAGGTTTCACCGGTGGCGATGCCTCCAACTGAGCACATCTTCAACCAAGGGCCCCCTCTTGAGCCATTCGGATCCCAGGGTAGTCCCACCAATCATCAACAAACCCAATCTGACTATCCCTTCCCCGAGCATCCACAATGGTCCAAACAGCACTAGCAAAGCCCTAATTAATCAGCTACGCCGCACCCATACTTGGCCTCGTGGTGGCACTGTAGTCCTGGCTTATTCTCGCATGAACCGATCCTTAGATCTAAAGCAAGCAAACCACCATAACATCCAACCCATCCACATACCAGGCTTGCTTAGATCATCCATTACCATACCATATTTAACCAGTTCATGTTAACCATAATGTAATCCATGCATAATTAAATTGAGTGGTATAGTTATTCCCATTCAAGTTGATTAAGCGAAGCAAAAAGTAAAAAGTCCATCCCGATGCTCTACCATAAATTCCAGGTGACAAGGGTGGTTTAGCAAGTCTAGTAAACTTCCTACCATAGGATTCCCATCAAATTGACACAGCGTGCAGTTTTACAAACAAAACATTTATTTAAGAAAAACAGGATCAATATGCTTCAAGGACACTTGCCTTGCTCTTGCTGTTGATTAGGGTCAAAGCCTTCAAACTCCTGGTGCTATAGATCCTCCGCGACACTTTCTAGCGCAAATCCGTCTAATCCACACAATAACATACAAGACAAGAAACACAATCAAAGAGTGCACAAATATTACTCAATATGATATGACATGCATGATTGATGCAAATGCAAGGTAGAACTTGTTACTAGATTGCTTTTAATGATAACTAACTAGTTCTAATAGCTTTTAACAAGTTTATACAGGTTTGGATTCGATTAGATCAAATTTTAGAATTAATTCAACACAAGTTAACCAGAAAGATCGGACTAGTCCGCTAGGGACCGGACAAGTCCGCCCTTGACGAGATCAGCAGATTAGGGTTTTCTAGATCAAAGTAAATTCGGAGATTAGGGGTTGAATTCACGTAGGGAAAAGAGAATAGAAGGTATACCAGGTGTTTAGAACTCCAATGAACCAAGAAACTTGGAGGTAGCACTTGGATCTTGATGATCTTGGGTTGGTGATGAACTTGGAGATGAATTGGTGGTGAAGGACGAAACTTGGTGGAGATCTTGATCCTCCTTCGTTTCCTCCTCTTCTTCTTCTTGTTTGGGATCTTCTCCTCCCTCCTTGATGGTGGCTCCCCACGAACTAGGGTTTGGGTGGGTGGAAAAGTGGCAAATAGATGTCAAACCAAGGGGTGGGGCTGTTTATATAGAGGTGGAGGCTAGGGTTAGATGGATTTCGAGTTTTGGGATGAGTAGAGTCTATTTTAGAGTCCCACATGGGCTCTAAAAGAGTTAGGCACGACGTACCTAGGCCCACTTAACGTGAAACCCAAGAAACAAGTCGTAAAACAAAAGATCAATTCGGAGTCACGAAATATCGGACAAGTCCGGACAGGACCGGACTAGTCCGAAGTCGTCCAGAGAGAAAATCGGACAAGTCTGGCCAAACATCGGACAAGTCCGAATTTGAACAGAAAGGAAAACGGACAAGTCCGCTGGAACACCGGACTAGTCCGGAAAAGTCCAGGGACTTAGCAAATTTTCAAGGATTCATGGAATATCGGACTAGTCCGCACAAAATCGGACAAGTCCGAAAGTTTCCAGGGGCAGAATCAGACTAGTCCGTAGCAAAGACGGACAAGTCTGTTTTTAGTCAGAGAGAAATCGGACTAGTCCTCAACAAAACCGGACTAGTCCGCACTTTCCTACATTTTTAAGTGCGGTTTTGCTCCAAATCAATTTTAAACTTGTTCCTCTTGTTATGGGTTAATGTTAAACATGTATATGAGTGCATGCAGGGCATGATGCATGAAAATGAGGGTGTTACACTCAAGAAGTGTCTCAGGGTACCGAAAGAACAAGTGTCGATGGACGAGTTAGAACTTCAAGAGGATTTGTCCTATGTCGAGCAACCTATCAAGATCTTGGACGTAAAGGAAAGGGTCACGATAAATAAGAGGATCCGTTGGTGCAAAGTGCAATGGAAGAACCACACAGAAGCCGAAGCTACGTGGGAACGTGAAGAAGACCTGAAGGCAGAATTCCCGCATCTTTTCTCCACGCTGTCGAATCTCGAGGACGAGATTCACTTTAAGGGGGTAGGTTTGTAACACCCTCAATTTTCGCATCATGCATTGCATACATGATCATGCTTTAAACATTAGGAGAAAAAAAATATAAAACATAAAATATACATATAGAAATATGAGTAGCAAAAGAAGAAAAAGAAAATAATAATTATAGCCTAAAACTTGTAATAGGGAATGAGTATAAATATAATAATATATATATATATATATAAAGTATATATAAATAATATATATAATAATATATAAAAAATAAAATAAAATATAAAAAATAAAATATATTATAACAATAATAATATAAAAAAATAAAAGAAAAAAAAAGTAAAAAAAAAGAGAAAAAGAAAAAAAAAGGACTACTGGCCACGGGGCCGAGCCGGCCCAGCCAGCAACCCCGCGTAGCCCTGCCCGGCCTGCTCCCGCGCCCCGCAACGCGCGCGCGCAGCGCGCACTCCCTCCCGAGCGCCCGACCGGCCTCGCCCGCGCGCCTGCCGCGCAGCCCGCCGCCTGGGCCCCGCAACGCGCCCCGCTCGCCCACGCGCCCGATCCCGCGCAGCGCTCCCGCCCACGCGCTTGGGCCCCGCACCGCAACTCCCGCCGACCGAGTCGGTTACGCATCGAGCCGGCCTCGCACCGCGTGCCCCGATCTCGCGCAGCGCGCTCGCCCGCTCGCGCCTCGGCCCCAGCGCACGATTCCCGTGCCCTAGCGCCGCCTGCCGCGTCGGCTATAAAAGTCATAGCCCTCGTGTTCCCTCGACACCAGAAAACCGCGCTACCAGATCAAGAGAAAACAACCCTAGCGGCTAAAAAAAGGCACCAGGAGCTGCGCCGCCAGGGAGGAAAAAAGAGAGGGAAAAAAAGGGAGGAAGAGGAAGAAAAAGAGGAGAGCGCCGTTGTCCGTCGGAGATCTCGTTGTCGTCTCCGTGCCGCCGGAGGACCCTTGCACCATCTACTTCGTCTACGCGTCACATTCATCCCTCGATCTTCAAAGCCATCACATCTACAATAGGATTCGTTTTTCCGATGTGAATTTTAGCGACGTATTAGATCTAATAGACGTAAATTGATTTTAGTTGTATTGTCTTTTTATTTTCAGCAGCATTAATCCACGCTAAAACCCCCGTAAACTCATATGAACACGTATGAACTAGTTGCATCTAATTAATAAACAATCGTAGTTAATCAATTGTTGTACTTTGCATGCATGCATGTCATCGCATGTTGATTAATGTGTGTGCATCATGTTGATTGTATATGTTTTCTTGTATGTGTGATTGCGAGTAGAGGGAAGTGCTCAAGAAGTTGTGTACGAGGATTTTGAGAACCAAGACTTCGAAGCGCTTGAGCAACCCCATCCGTCGGAGCAAGGCAAGTGTCCTTGAAGCATATTGATCCTGTTTTTAAAATAAATGTTTTGTTTGCAAACTGCATGCTTGTGTCAATTTGATGGGAATCCTATGGTAGGAAGTTTACTAGATTTGTTTAACCGCCCTTGTCACCTGGAATATATGGTAGAGAGTCAGGAAGGGCTTTTTACCTTTTGCTTCGCTTAATTAATTGGGATGGTAAACAACACTACACATTTAATTATGCATCAATGATATTCTGGTTAATGTGAACTGGTCAATACGATGGGTGATCTAAGCAAGCCTGGTATGTGGATGAGTTGGATGTTATGGTGGTTTGCTTGCTTTAGATCTAAGGACCGGTTCATGCGAGAATAGGCCAGGACTACAGTGCCACCACGAGGCCAAGTATGGGTGCGGCGTAGCTGATTAATTAGGGCTTTGTTATGCTGTTTGGACCATTGTGGATGCTCGGGGAAGGGGTAGTCGGATTGGGTTTGTTGATTATTGACGGGACTACCTTGAGATCCGAATGGCTCAAGAGGGGGCCCTTGGTTGAAGATGTGCTCAGTTGGAGACATCGCCACCGGTGAAACCTCAGTGGGGTCTGAATAGACTAGTAATCCCTTTGTAAATGCTATTTTGTGATCTCTTGGCCATACACCAAAGGAAGTGTAATTGGCATAAAGGAGGTTCTTTAGTCGCCGACGGGTGATGAAATCACAAACACGTGGATAAAGTGGTACAAACTCTGCAGAGTATTAAAACTATCATGATAGCCGTGCTCCCGGTTATGAGCGCCTGGATGACCTACATGATTAGAGGGAAATTGGGATTTGGGATGGTTATGATTTGGTAATGGTTATGGTTGATATTATGGTTATGGTTATGGTTATGGTTATGGGATGGAATCATGGTTTATGACATTGATTATGGTTATTGGCAATGGTAAATTATGGACTGGTATTATGATGGTTACATGATTTATGATGGGTTTACTTCACATAAATATGATACATTGCTTTTCCAAATGGTTTTACTGTACTTTTCAGCACTTAGGCATTATTATTGCCATAATTTGAATCAACCACATGTCATACTTTCCACACTTGCTGAGTACGGCATGTACTCACTCTTTCAATCCCCCCCCCCCCCCCCCCAACAGTTGCAGGTCAGAATTGTGAGTTTAATGGCGATAATGTGGAGATCTAGGCCGTGTCTACCGTCAGCTTTGCCTGTGGTGTTGCATGGAGCTGCGCTATCCCTTTTGCTTAATTGCTTAGTTGCTTATTAGTTTATTTCCGCAGCATTAGTTTAACTTGTCATTAATATTCATTAGAGGTTGTATTCGAGGATAATAAGGTTTGTGTAGTAAAATTTGGTTAATTAATCTTGTTCTGTAGTAATTATCTGTATATCGGTTGTGATTGCACTCGTGTATGTGTGATGAACATCCTGGGCACACATATGCGTTAGCTTGGTTCAGTTTTCGGAACCGGGCGTCACAGTGATAGCGCTGGAGCACCTGACGGTATTGAGCGTTTTGGACAGTTGATCGGCATCTTACCTCGTCGACGAGGTCTAGGTCATCTGAAAGTGCATCTAGGCATACCTTGTGGATTTTTGTTGATTTATGACAAACGAATGAGATCCTAGCAAAATTGTTGAGATGAGCGCAGGTTTTAAAGAAATTAGGAAGAAAGCGCAAAAAGGAAGGAGAATGAGGATCTAAAGCAAAAAGAGCTCAAGAGCCGGAAATATTTGATTATTTTGTATGGAGTGTGTTGGAGAAACACACCCCAAGAGCTCAAGTGAACAAATAATTCAACTCACTGCAGAATTCAGGAAAACCGGACTAGTCCGATATACACCAGACTAGTTCGATATCTCTCTAACAAAGATCGGACTAGTCCCCCCTTGTGCGGACTAGTCCTCATCGCTTCACTCTTGCACAACAACGGACAAGTCCGATATCCATCCGTCTAGTCCAATAATCCTTTGACTAAAATCGGACAAGTCCGCCAAGTACGGACTTGTCCTTAACCCTACAGTTTTAACTACACCGGACAAGTCCGATATCAGCCGGACTAGTCCAAAAACTCTCTGACTAAATCGGACAAGTCCCTCAAAGTGCGGACTTGCCTCAGTTCTTCACCGTGTTCACTACACCAGACTATTCCCATATCAATCGGACTAGTCCGAAAAGTTTCTGACTAAAAACGAACTAGTCCACACCAATAATGGACTAGTCCAGTAATATCAACACTCCACATGCCGCACATCGGACTAGTCCGGAGTCCTCACGGACTTGTCCGGACATCACAAACCCTAACGGTAACTTTTGGAAATCCTAGTATAAATAGAGGTGTACGACCATACATCAGTATCTCTCGACCTCCTGCGCCGTCACACCTTCCAAGAGCCCAAAATACACATATCTCCACACATTCTAATCCTAAAAGGATCAAATCATTGAGGATTAGCAATTGATCAAAGGAGAGACTTGGTCTACACATCTTGAGCTCTTGGGTTTGATCTCTCGCACACTCTTGTTGTTTATTGTATATTTTTCGAGTGTGTTTGGTGGTGTTCTTCATTGTAATTCTTGTGGAGCCCTCAACTTGTGAGAAGGCCCGTTGAATGAGTTATTTGCCCCTTTGGTGATTAGTGGAAGAGAATCGGCCTCCATGGCAATTCGACGAGGGTAGGGTTGGTGAAGACCCGGTCCTTCGTGGTCTCCTCAACGTGGATGTAGGTTTTCTCCGTGGGAATCGACCCACGGGATAAAGTCTTGTCTCACACACTTTTGTTTCATCGTTCATCATATTTTAGGGTTCACATAATCTTGTGTAACTCACGTTTAAACATTGGAATTAAAGTTGATATTTGCCATACGTTGTTTCGTTAATGTAATACATATAAGTTGCAAATTACTTTCCGCTGCATAGGGTACTAGAAGTGAATTTATCGATCAATCTTAATCTTTCTAGGCCATGCATACCGGACTAGTCCGCACAATACCGGACTAGTCTGATCTCCCTGTATTTGATAAATCTGTTAAGTGTTTCAAGGATCGACAAAAGTTCAAAAAGCCCATTCACCCCCTCTAGGCTAAATTCATTTGGTATCAGAGCTAAACTCTTCAAAAAAGACTCACCGCTCGAAGAGACGATGTCGAACATCAAGGATGCACACAAGAACTTCAACAACGAGAAGGGTGATGATGAAAAGGCCCAAAGCTGGAGAAGCTCCTCGATGCCATTCAAGACTGTGAGGACGATGACGAAGAGATGCTTCAAGTCAAGGCTCTTCTATGGAAGAAGGCACTCTCCCCAAAAGGGAAGAAGAAGATCGACGATGAAAAGAAGAAGGGGGTAGTCACACCGACTACTCCCGATATCCTTTTGACTATGAACATTTGAATTCTAACAATAGTCATTATTTATCAATTCCTTTAGGGAAAGCACCTTATTTTGACGGCAATGATTATTCAATGTGTAGACAAAACATGAAAATGCACCTTATATCACTTAACCCAAGTCTTTGTGTAAGACCTATGTGTGCTGAATACATTGGCTTGTAGTGAATACACTTGACTTTGATGATAAAAGTTTTAAATATCACCAAAACACCTTTTTATCAAGGTCCGAATCTAGCTCTGAGCTATAGCAAGGTCCGACCATAGGTCTGACTTGTTTTGGGTAGCTCCGGCTACGTTAGATGCTAGGTCCGACTTCTTGGTAAGGTCCGACTAGCTTTGGTTAGCTCCGATGAGCTTTATCTTTAGCTCCGGCATGTCTTTGTTAGCTTTGGCATATATTTTATAGCTCCGACATGCTTTTGCTAAACTCCGACGTACTTTGTCTAGCTCTGGTTTTGGGTTGACTAGTTTTGACTAGTTTTTGGTAAGCTCCGGTGCTAGGATCTACTAGTTTTGTTAAGCTCCGGCAGGTGCTTCATTGTACTAGTTTTGGTAAGCTCCGGCGCTAGGTTCTACTAGCTTTTGATAGCTCCGGCTCAAGGTCCGGGTTGCTCTGGCAAGGTCCGGAACTTGACCGTAGTGCTTCTGCTTTTCATTTGCAATGTTTCGTACTTGCTTTACATTGTTGGAAAGATTGCTTAGTATTCATTTGCTAATTTTTTGGTGCATTTTGGTTGATATGGATGATATCATGTTACTGTGGTTTTGCAACATGCTTATGTGAGGTTCTCACGTAGGGTGTTGTGTTCGGAACTAACTTGAGTCAAGTCAAGGACTTGGGCTCGTATGGATTGGTTGTTTATTCATGTGCAGGTGTTGCTTGAGTTCAGGACATGGCTGGTGACGGGATCCATTGGACTAGTCTCAGGGAGGAGATGAGGTTCCAACAACCAAATTCAGGAGTAATTATGGTTGAGCTGATCAGGAGGTCGCGCAAGATGATTGAATCAAGGGCGGTGCATATGAAGGTTACTGGACATCGAAGGAAGGTGTATGCACGTATGCATGCGGTGCATGACGTGGCAACATGGTTCCAAAGATGGTTTATGGATGGGAATATCTGGTTGGAAGGATCGGATTGTATCGGTTGATGACTTCGGCTGCGACGGAGTCGGTTATGGCTCGGTATGGAAAGTATCGAGTTGGTTATGTTAGGATTTTGTGTGGGTCACGAATTTGAGTTGTTTAGGAATGTGGGATACGTTCCTAAGGTGTTTGGAACTCTTAATATTGATTCTATCTGCGTATAGAAGAATCTTGAGCAGTTATGGAAAGTTACGATTTGTGATCTAAGTAGGATTGGAGTCCTAGTTGATATTGGGTTGGCCTAAGGGCTGGTTATATAAGCAAGAGAGACCAGAGCTCGTGGTGGACGACTTTGGGGCTGTTCCTCTTGTGTTCTATTGAATAAAATTCATAGTTTTAAGGAACTTTTGTGCCTTGTTCGTCTGACTTGTTCCAGACAAGTTTTACTCGTCGAGTTTCTGGACAGCACTACCTTTCGTCGGTGGTTTTATCATAACTCGAGTTTTACAGATCCAATTGACGTGATTCTTTTTGGGTTATCTTCAAAACTTAATCATATATAATATGTCAAAATTTCACGGTCATTGGATTTGTGGTTTTTGATCTACACTAGTTTCTTTGCAGCATTCCAGAACTGTTTTTTTCTCGGGTAGGGCAGATTGACCATTGTTTGATCTTTCGATCATAGCTTGAGTTTTTCTCGACGGATTTAAGTGATTCCTTTTGTGTTGTCTTCGTGACTTGATTCTCTCTGATATCCATCACTTTTTTCATGATGAAACACATTTAGATTAGTCTCACACACGATTTCTTTAAAAGATCATTTTCCTGCCGAAGGGGTTGGGGTTTAATTGTTTCTGCTGCGTAAGATTTTTAAATCTACCATTCACCCCCCTCTGGTAGGTTTTCACGTGCTCTTCGATCCTACAATTGGTATCAGATCCACGGTGCTCTAATCTTTGTGATTTGCGTGTGTGTTTGAGTAATCATCATGGAGAAGTACTCTGACAAACCTTGTGTGTTTGCTGGTATTGATTTTCAGGTTTGGAAGGCACGCATGGAGGTTTTCATCCAGGCACAAGGCTTTGCAATATGGGAGAAGGTATACAAGCCTTACGAAGTGCCATCAAACGATCAAGTTACATCTACAAATCTGAGAGATGTCGACAACAACAACAAGGCTCAGAACTTGATCATACAAGGATTAACTCAAAGCGACTTCGACCGTGTTGCACACCTCCGATCTGCATACGATGTGTGGAAAGCACTTTGTGACTACCACGAAGGATCCAACACGATCAAAGAGGTAAGGCAAGACATGTTCAAAAAGGAATACATGCGCTTCGAGATGCAACCCGGTGAGTCTATTGATGACCTTTTTGCTCGCTTTAATAAGATTCTCAGCAACTTGCGTAGTGTCAATGTTAATTTTTTAGATGCTGAAAATGCTAGGCAATTGCTAAGTGCATTAGATATGTCAATTTGGGAGATGAAAGTCACATCTATTCGTGAATCTACTGCCATGAGTTTACTTACTTTAGATGTGCTATATTCCAAGTTAAAAACTCATGAAATTGACATAATCTCACGTAAGAACCCCAATAAGTCTATTGCATTTGTTTCACAACGTGATATGTCTAGCTCCGGCCAATCATCATCTTGCAATACTCTTGCTTTGTTGTCCTCACTAACCGTGGAGCAGATCGAAGAATTTCCAGAAGAGGAGTTGGCACTCATCTCTACTAGATTCTCAAAAGCATTGCAAAATGTTAGAACTAGAAGGAGAGGAAGCTCCGGACCTCAACGTTGTTTTGAATGTGGTAAAACAGGACACTTTCGTACAGAATGCCCTAACCTTTCAGGTCCGACCACCCGGGAAGAAAAACAAAACAAGGTCCGGACCTCCTCTGGAAATTCCAACAAGAAGAAGAAAGGTACCATAGGACGCAAGATGATCAACAGTTTCATCACCGCGCTTCAAGAGTTCAGTTCAAGTGACGTGGACATTGGAAGTGATGAAGATGAAGATGATTTGGCAAACTTGTGCTTTATGGCGGGCAAGTCAAGATCAAGTATGGAGGAGGCAGAACACAACAGCGACAATGAAGAGCTATGTCCTACTTGCAAAGAAATGTGTGATGCTATTTCTCGTGCCACTATTATTGTTAAGAAAAAGGACAAAAAGCTTAGGGATAGTGCTACTAAAATTGAATCACTAGAATCTGAAATCAACCGTTTAAAAACTTTGATTCCTCGTGATAATGCATGTTCCTCATGTGATTTAATATATGAACAATTGTCCTCATTAAGAAGTGCGCACACCTCCACACTTGATAAACTTGAGTTAGAAATTGAAAAGAACAAAGAGCTTGCTGCACTTAATGATAAAAACTTGAAAGATGCTAGCTGTTCTACAATTGATTTGCATTGTTCTACTTGTGATGATCTTGATAAGAAACTACAGGATGCTATGAATGAAATTTCTATATTGAACAATGCTTTACGTTCTCATGAAGTTAAATTTTGTTCCAATTGCAAACTAAAAGGAAAAACTTCGTGTGAAAATTGCCTTGATCTGTCCAATAAACTTGATGACATGCATAGGACATTAGATCGGTTTTGTAATAGGAATAAGAATCTAAACTTGCTGCTGAATTCTTCCAAGTCATGCAATGATAAAACTGGTTTAGGTTTTGATTCTCATGCTCATGCTAAGGCACATCCACCTAAAATTGTAAAGTCATTAGGAAGTGGTTTGATTCAAACAGTTCCTAAACAAAAAGGAGTAGTTTTCAAATCTGCAGGAGTGTTGTCTTATTCGGTTTCAAATAAAAATATTGCTTGCTCATCTAGACATAAACACAAAGATAAATTTCATTGTACCTTCTGTGGTAGAGATGGTCATGTCATAGATTTTTGTTATAGACTAGCTAAACAACAGAAAAGAGAAAGAATGGTTGCTAGATCTCATAACTTTCATGCAAAATTTGCTGCTCACATTGATCCGAATGTACAACCTGCTGTTTTGAGTCAAAAACATTCAAAGTTTACCTCCGGACCTTCTGTTTTTGCCTCCGGAGCTACTGATTTTTGTGCTACACAAGTAACACCTTATAGGTCAGTAGTTAAGAATAAAAAATCTCAAACTTTGACTCATAAACCTGCTGTTTTGTCTCAGCTTTCGCGTGTTTTTCCTACTGCACGTCGCGTGACTCAGTACTGGATTCCTAAATGCATTTTGACTAACCCCAGTGTTGAGTCGTCGATGTATTATGCTTTTACGTAGGTTACATGTTTGAGGAAGGAGAACATTTGGATTGTGGATTCAGGTTGCTCACGCCACATGACCGGTAACAAAGATTGGTTCTCCTCCCTCTCTTTTGTGTCACGTGTAAAAAATGTTACTTTTGCCGATAATTCTTCAACTCCTATAATTGCTAAGGGTTCGGTTAGAGTAAATGATCACTACACTTTGAAGGATGTGGCACTTGTCAAAAATTTGAAATACAACTTGCTTTCTGTTGCACAATTGCTAGATGAAAATCTAGAAATTATTTTCAATAAAAACTGCTGCAAAGTTGTAGGTTCAAATAGTGAGCTTATTTTTAACATGTCTCGGTTTGGAAGAGTTTTTAAAGCTGATTTTGATAAGCATAGGTGTCTAGTTGCTAATGATTCAAAGGACTTATATTTTTGGCATCGTAGACTTGGTCATGTAGGCTTTGATCACCTAACGCGTGTTAGTGCTCTTGATCGCATACGTGGGTTGCCTAAGCTTAAAGGGGACAAAGAAATTATGTGCTCTTCTTGTAGACATGGTAAGATGGTTGCAGGTTCACATACTCCTCTCACAATGATCATGTCAACTTTTGCATCTTGACACCGTAGGACCTTCACGTGTTCAATCCTTCGGAGGTAAATGGTATGTTCTTGTTATCGTTGATGATTATTCTAGATACTCTTGGGTTTACTTTATGGCGTCTAAGAATGAAGTTTTTAGTCACTTTAGAACTTTATTTCTTAGATTATAAATTGATCACCCAGGATCATTAAAAGCAATTAGAAGTGATAATGGAACTAAATTTAAAAATCAATCTTTTGATCACTTTTGTGCTGAAAATAGAATAGATCATCAATTCTCTTCATCATATGTACCTCAACAAGACTGTGTTGTAGAAAGAAAGAACATAACCTTTGTTGAGATGGCTAGGACTATGCTTGATGAATATCAAACTCCTAGTAAATTTTGGGCTGATGCGTTAGCAACCGCTTGTTATGTCTCAAATCGTGTTTTCTTGCGTGCTAAGCTAGGTAAAACACCATATGAGCTCTGGTTTGGACATAGGCCTAGTGTTACACACTTTCGGGTCTTTGGTTGCAAATGCTTTGTTAAGAAACATGGTAATCTTGATAAATTTGAACCTAGATCCCTCGATGGCATGTTTCTTGGTTATCCATCTCATACTAGAGGCTACCGTGTGCTTTTACTTGACACTAACAAAATTGTGGAGACTTGCGAAGTGTCATTTGATGAATCTAGCCCAGGTACAAGCTCCGGTGTTGCAGGACCAGATCCGTATCCTCAGGGGGAGGGTATTTTCGAAGATGAATAAGAGCCGGTGATACTGCCTGGTAGTTCCGAAGAGTATACGTGTCCAGCTCCGGACATTGAACAAGCTCTGGCTATCACCTATGCTGGTCCTGATCATCCACAAGTCACAAGATCATCAATCTACGATGAACCTAATGAAGAAGAAGCTTGTGAGACATTTGTTCCCCTACGGTTTTACAAAGATCATCCCCCACAACAGATGATTGGAAGCTTGCACGAACGAGTCACACGGTCCAAGTTTTGCAGTCCAAACTCTCATGCTCATTCTGCTTTTGTTGCTTCTTTTGAACCCGAAGATATATCACACGCACTCACTAATGAATCTTGGATTATTGCCATGCAAGAAGAGTTAGAAAATTTTGAAAGAAATAATGTTTGGAAACTTGTACCTCCACCTCAAGGTCACACTTTAATTGGAACTAAATGGGTATTTAAAAATAAACAAAGTGAGGATGGGGTTGTGGTTAGGAATAAGGCTAGGTTGGTTGCTCAAGGTTTCACTCAAGTTGAAGGTCTATATTTTGATGAAACTTTTGCTCCTGTCGCTAGATTAGAAGCCATAAGAATTTTGTTAGCTTTTGTAGCATCTAAAGGTTTTAAGCTATATCAAATGAATGTTAAAAGTGCTTTTCTTAATGGCTACATATATGAGGAGGTTTATGTCAAACAACCACCGGGTTTTGAAAATCCAGATTTTCTTAATCATGTTTACAAACTGTCCAAAGCCTTATATGGTCTCAAACAAGCCCCTAGAGCATGGTATGATAGGTTAAAAACATTCTTACTTGAAAAGGGGTTTACCATGGGCAAGGTTGATAAAACTCTTTTTGTGCTTAATCATGGCAATGACTCATTATTCGTTTAAGTGTATGTGGATGATATTATCTTTGGTTGTGCTTCTCATGGTCTTGTGTCCAAGTTTTCAGCAATGATGAGTTCCGAATTTGAAATGAGTATGATGGGTGAACTCACTTACTTTATGGGGCTGCAAATCAAGCAAACCAAGGAGGGTACCTTTGTGCATCAAATGAAGTATACCAAAGACCTCCTAAGGCGCTTCAACATGGACAAAAGCAAGCCTCTTCGGACACCAATGGGAACATCAACAACACTTGAACTTGATGAAGATGGTGAACCCGTGGATCAAAAAGAATATAGAAGCATGATTGGATCACTTTTGTACCTCACGGCATCAAGACTGGACATACAATTCAGTGTATGTCTTTGTGCACGGTTTCAAGCCTCCCCACGTGCTTCACATCGTCAAGCCGTTAAAAGGATTCTCAGGTACTTACATGAACTCAAGAATTTGGCATTTTTCTTCCTTCTTCCTCAACCGTTACTTTGAAAGCTTTTTCGGATGCTGATTTTGGGGGTTGTAGGATTGACAGGAAAAGTACTTCGGGTGCTTGTCATTTTCTTGGTAATTCTTTTGTTGCTTGGTCCTCTAGAAAACAAAATTCAGTTGCACAATCCACAGCCGAATCTGAATATGTAGCTGCTGCTAGTGCTTGCTCACAAATTCTTTGGATTGTTCAAACACTTAAGGACTATGGGGTTGATCTAGATAGTGTTACACTGTTCTGTGATAACACTAGTGCCATTTGCATTGCTAAAAACCCCGTGCAACATTCTAGAACTAATAACATTGACATTAGATATCACTTTCTCAGAGATAATGTTGAAAAAGGAAACATTGTGCTTCACCATGTGGATACCGAACAACAATTGGCTGACATATTTACAAAACCTTTGGATTTCACTCGTTTTTGTTACATTCGTAGTGAAATAGGGGTTATGCATCCTCATGGCTTAAATTGAGGGGGAGTTTTTGAAACTTGGGAAGTCTATGTGTGAATCTGAAATTAAAATAATATGAGCATAGTATTTCATACATATATGAGTTTGTGATTCCTTTACATACTGAAAGTTCTTACTACATTACTCGTGTTATATATTTTGTAGTTTTTGCCATGTCTAGTAATTGGAATAATTACTTACCCTAAAACTGGTCATGGTCGAACTTTCTTGCTGTTTTGAACTTGTTACATGTTCACAAGTGCTTTTAATCATTAAAAATTCATCAAGTAATCAACTCACATGTTGAGTTTTTATGAACAAATATAAATTGAGAAAAGATCACGAGAATATGCATGCATCGCACTTCTTCTTTTGAGATGGCTTATCATTGCACTTAGATATGAACTTGGAAGAAGTTGTGTATGACTAAAACCATGTCCTTAAGCTTCTGATTGTCAAATGACATAGGCTTTGCTTGGTTGGTTAGAATAAGGTAGATGCGCATATAATCTCTTGCAAATATCATATGATCTAAATTTATGCTTTGAAAAATAATAAAATGCAGCAACTAGTGTCATGCTTTCAGGTTTTTAAATAGTTAAGTTTGTGAGATCATGACTTGCTTAAATTGAAAAATTACATTTGATCTCTAGCATGGCTTACACTACCTTATATATTTCATTGATGTGATAATGTAAGGTACTTGATAGTATGACTTGGATGAGCTCTGTTTATATGTATATGTTATAATATGCTCATAACAACTAAAGAGGGAGAGATAATTTGTTTATATGCTCATGACTTGCTGAATACATTGTCAAAGGGGGAGAGATAAGCATGAAGAGAAAGAGAATATGTGCATAAGAAGAGATAATAAAGGGGGAAAGATAATATGGGATGATTTTTCTTCTCACTTTACTTTTGATTCACAAAGGGGGAGAAATTGCCTTCAAAACTTTTATGTGAATAAGCCAATGTTTGGATTTTTAATGGTGTTGCCAATGCATTCATCAAGGGGGAGATTGTAAGACTTATGTGTGCTGAATACATTGGCTTGTAGTGAATACACTTGGCTTTGATGATAAAAGTTTTAAATATCACCAAAACACCTTTTTATCAAGGTCTGACTCTAGCTCCGAGCTATAGCAAGGTCCGACCATAGGTCTGACTTGTTTTGGGTAGCTCCGGCTATGTTAGATGCTATGTCCGACTTCTTGGTAAGGTCCGACTAGCTTTGGTTAGCTCCGGTGAGCTTTATCTTTAGCTCCGGCATGTCTTTGTTAGCTCAGGCATATATTTGATAGCTCCGGCATGCTTTTGATAAACTCTTACGTACTTTGTCTAGCTCCGGTTTTGGGTTGACTAGTTTTGACTAGTTTTTGGTAAGCTCCGATGCTAGGATCTACTAGTTTTGGTAAGCTCCGGCAGGTGCTTCATTGTACTAGTTTTGGTAAGCTCCGGCGCTAGGTTCTACTAGCTTTTGATAGCTCCAGCTCAAGGTCCGGGTTGCTCTGGCAAGGTCTGGAACTTGACCGTAGTGCTTCTGCTTTTCATTTGCAATGTTTCGTACTTGCTTTACATTGTTGGAAAGATTGCTTAGTATTCATTTGCTAAGTTTTTGGTGCATTTTGGTTGATATGGATGATATTGTGTTACTGTGGTTTTGCAACATGCTTATGTGAGGTTCTCACGTAGGGTGTTGTGTTCGGAACTAACTTGAGTCAAGTCAAGGACTTGGGCTCGTATGGATTGGTTGTTTATTCATGTGCAGGTGTTGCTTGAGTTCAAGACATGGCTGGTGACGAGATCCATTGGACTAGTCTCAGGGAGGAGATGAGGTTCCAACAACCAAATTCAGGAGGAATTGTGGTTGAGCTGATCAGGAGGTCGCGCAGGATGATTGAATCAAGGGCGGTGCATATGAAGGTTACTGGACATCGAAGGAAGGTGTATGCACGTATGCATGCGGTGCATGACATGGAATCATGGTTCCGAAGATGGTTTATGGATGGGAAGATCTGGTTGGAAGGATCGGATTGTATCGGTTGATGACTTCGGCTGCGGCGGAGTCGGTTATGGCTCGGTATGGAAAGTATCGAGTTGGTTATGTTAGGATTTCGTGTGGGTCACGAATTTGAGTTGTTTAGGAATGTGGGATACATTCCTAAGGTGTTTGGAAGTCTTAAGATTACTTCTATCTGCGTATAGAAGAATCTTGAGCAGTTATGGGAAGTTACGATTCGTGATCTAAGTAGGATTGGAGTCCTAGTTGATATTGGGTTGGCCTAAGGGCTGGTTATATAAGCAAGGGAGCCCAGAGCTCGTGGTGGACGACTTTGGGGCTGTTCCCCTTGTGTTCTATTGAATAAAATTCATAGTTTGGAGGAACTTTTGTGCCTTGTTCGTCCGACTTGTTCCAGACAAGTTTTACTCGTCGAGTTTCTGGACAGCACTACCTTTCGTCGGTGGTTTTATCATAACTCGCGTTTTACAGATCCAATTGACGTGATTCTTTTTGGGTTGTCTTCACAACTTGATCATCTATCATATGTCAAAATTTCAGGTTCATTGGATTTGTGGTTTTTGATCTACACGAGTTTCTTTGCAGCATTCCAGAACTGTTTTTTCTCGGGTAGGGCAGATTGACCATTGTTTGATCTTTCGATCATAGCTTGAGTTTTTCTCGACGGATTTGAGTGATTCCTTTTGTGTTGTCTTCGTGACTTGATTCTCTCTGATATCCATCACTTTTGTCACGGTGAAACACATTTAGATTAGTCTCACACATGATTTCTTTAAAATATCATTTTTCTGCCGAAGGGGTTGAGGTTTAATTGTTTCCGCTGCGTAAGATTTTTAAATCTACCATTCACCCCCCCTCTGGTATCTTTTCACGTGCTCTTCGATCCTACACTTTGGAATATAGTGTGTACAGGGATAGATATCCCGGATAATGATGAAGAGCTAACTCCAAGACAAGAACAAGCCATTCATCAGAATGCTCAAGCTGCAGCTGTGATCACTTCTTCATTGAGCCGAGACGAGTTCACCAAGGTGGATGGACTCGAAATTACTAAGGAGATATGGGACACTCTACAAACCGCACATGAAGGTGATTGTCATGTACGTGAAGCCAAGACTGAAATGATTGAAGGCAAATTGGGAAGATTTGCTATAGAAGAAGATGAATCACCACAAGATATGTACAATCGATTGAAGTCTCTAGTCAACAAAGTTCGAGCATATGGCAGCAAGAAGTGGAATGATCATGAAGTTGTGAAGTTGATACTTAGAGCATTCATGCCTCACAACGTGACCCTTTGCTCTATGATTAGAGAAAGCCCCAGGTATCGGAAAATGACCCCGGATGAACTTCTTGGCAATATTATCAACTTTGAAATGATGGAGAAGCAAGCCAAGCATGTCAAGGAAATTGCCGATCTTACCTCGGCAAAGAAGAAAGGAGTTGCCTTGAAGTCAACTTGTAAACCCATGTTGAAAGAAGCTCAAGAAGCTCATGGAGAAGATGACAGTGATGATGAAAGCAATGATATCAATGAAGAAGACATGATCTTGTTCATGAAGAAGTTCAAGAAAATGGTGAGAAGAAGAAAGGGTGGTAGCTCAAACGAAGGAAAACCAAGGGACAAACAAAGACCCAAGATGAGACGAACATGCTACAATTGCGGAGAATATGATCACTTCATAGTAGATTGTCCATATGAAGAAAATAAGAGGAAGACTAAGGACAACAAGCCTCAATCGAAGAAGATGTTCAAGAAGAAGAAGCAATCTGTTCAAGCGCATCTAGGGAAGGAGTGGAACTCCAATGATGAATCCTCATCTGAAGAAGAAGAGGAGATGGCCACCATAGCCATCAAGAAGACTACCAAGAAATCCACTCTCTTCTCAACCGTGGGTGGAAGGACAACGACAACACATGTCTAATTGCCAAGGAAGGTAAAAGAAAGGTAACACCTAAATCTTCCTCGTCACATTCTTTTACTAGTGATAGTGATAATTCTAGTGAGGATGATAGCAGTGATGAAAGTGAATACATGCTTAAGGGTTTAGACAAAAAGACTGCTGCTAAAATGAAAATTTTACTTCATAAGATTGTTTATAAGGAGAAGTTGGTCAATCGCCACGAAGATATGATCATCAATCAAAAGGAGGAATATCTTGAGATTGAAAAGCTTCTTGAGCTTGAAAAAGAGCAAAGTAAATCATTGGAACTTGAGTTAACTTCAAGCAATGAAGCCTGTTTGAAGCTAAAAGACTCAAACATGGCTATCAAGGATGAACTTGTCAACTTAACCAAAGTTAACAAGATCCTTGAGGTACAAGTTGAGTCACTCAAGCAAAGTGGTTCTTCATCCTCTTCAAGCTCACCTTCCCAACAAATCAAATCCGAAACTGTTATTACTTGTACTTGTGCTAAAAGTGACACTAACTTGAAGAAAAAGCCAAACTTGACAAAGGACAAGCAACCTTCCCAAAGTGGCATATTTGACAAGGAGAAGGTCAAGTATGCACGCAGTGCATACTCGGTCACAAGACCTTCTAATGACAAATATGGCATTGGGTATTCTTATGGTGAAAAGCAAAACGCTAGAAGCCACAAGAATAACATGGATTACATTGCCTTTGTCAAGGGAAACTCTTCTCAAGTTAGAAAACTTAATAATGTTGATAAATTTAACATTGTGAACACATATGAACAACAACTCCTATTTAGAACATTTGATGCTCCATATGTACTTATGAAAGGTAATCTTGGAAGAGTTTATGCCAAATATATTGGCCCATGCCATGGGAACACCAAGTCTCATGTGTGGGTGTTCAAATCACTTGTGACTAACCTCAAAGGACCCAAGCAAGCTTGGGTACCTAAGACCAAGGCATAATTTTTTTTTGCAGGCTTATTCATCGGGTGGAGCAAAATGGGTGCTAGATAGTGGATGCACCAATCACATAACCGGAGGAAGTAGAATGTTCGTGGAATATGAAGAAAATGAAGATCCAAGCGAAGGCATTTACTTTGGTGATAATAGTCAACGAAGAGTGCTTGGTACCGATAATATTGCAATTTCATCACAACATACTCTTTCTCATGTATTACATGTTGACTCCTTGGATTATAACCTTTTGTCCATATCTCAACTATGTGACAAGTGTTATAATTGTTTATTCACTAATGAGGGTGTGACCGTCTCTAGAAGGAGTGATAAATCAGTTGCATTCAAGGGTGTGTTAAAGGGAAAACTTTATCTACTTGACATCAACAAAGATAAAGCCGAACTTGACACATGCTTGATTGCAAAGACCAACATGGGTTTGCTGTGGCATAGACGACTAGCACATGTTGGTATGAGGAATCTTCAAAAACTCCTCAAAGGCGATCACATCCGAGGTTTGAAGGATGTTGTTTTTGAGAAAGACAGGCCTTGTAGAGCGTGCCAAGTCGGGAAGCAAGTAGGAGCACCCCATCCCGCAAAGAATGTCATGACTACAACAAGACCGTTCGACCTCCTCCACATGGATCTATTCGGTCTAATTGCTTACATAAGCATCGGCGGTAATAAATACGGTTTAGTCATTGTTTATGATTTTTCACGCTTCACGTGGGTTTTCTTTTTGCATGATAAGACAAAAACTCAAGGAACCCTCAAGAAGTTCATCAAGCGTGTCCAAAATGAATTCATTGAAGATCAAGAACATACGAAGTGACAATGGGACAGAATTCAAGAATACCCAAGTTGAGGAGTATCTAGACGAAGAAGGGATAAAGCACAAATTTTCAACACCAAATTCCCCTCAACAAAACAGAGTAGCCAAAAGGAAGAATCGAACACTCATTGAGAAGGCGAGGACAATGCTCGATGAATACAAGACTTCAGACAGGTTTTGGACTGAAGCGGCTAACACCGCTTGTCACTCCATAAACCGACTATATCTTCATCGGTTGCTCAAGAAAACTTCATATGAACTACTCACGGGTAACAAGCCGAATATTTCATATTTTTGAGTTTTTGGTTCAAAATGCTATATTCTCAACAAGAAGCCTAGGGCTCGAAGTTTGCTTTGAAGTCCGATGAAGGTTTCTTACTTGGCTATGATTCGAACTCCTACACTTATCGTGTCTTCAACAAGACCTCTGGACTTGTAGAAGTAGCACGTGATGTAGTGTTCGATGAAACTAATGGCTCTCAAGTAGAGCAGGTTGATCAGTGTTTGATAGATCAAGAAGAATCTCCATGTCAAGCATTGAGAAGAATGGCGTTGGGCAATGTTTGACTGCAAGTGCCACCTCCAAATGCGAATGAAGAAGATGAACCACAAGTGGAGGAAAATGATCAAGGGGGAGGTTCCACACAAGATCAACATCAAGAAGATCAAGGTGATCAAAACATCAATGAGGGCAACTATCCATGGGGAGAAGAAGACGATAATGAAGATTCAAGACCATAAGTGCCAGATCCAAGAGTACACCAAAGCATCCAAAGAGGTCACCCCGTCGATAATATAATCAGTGACATCCAAAAGGGAGTAATAACTCAATCTCGCATAGCTAATTTTTGTGAACACTATTCTTTTGTATCTTCTTTGGAACCATACATGGTTTAAGATGCATTAGAAGATCCGGATTGGGTGATGGCGATGCAAGAAGAATTGAACAACTACATAAGGAACGAAGTGTGGGAGCTTGTTGAAAGACCCAAGTCCAACATCGTCAGCACTAAATGAGTCTTTCACAACAAGCAAGACAAACATGGAGTGGTAACAAGGAACAAGGCACGACTTGTGGCCAAAGGGTACTCACAAGTCAAAGGTTTGGATTTTGACGAGACTTTGGCTCCCGTAGCTAGGCTTGAATCGATTCGTATACTACGTGCATATGCTACTCACCATGATTTCAAGCTTTATCAAATGGACGTGAAAAGCGCCTTCCTCAACGGACCGATCAAGGAGGAGGTGTACGTGGAGCAACCACCCGGTTTTGAAGATCAAGAGTACCCCGACTATGTGTACAAGCTACGTAAGGCTCTCTATGGCCTCAAACAAGCTCCTAAAGCTTGGTATGAGTGCCTTAGAGATTTTTTGATTGAGAATGGCTTCAAGATTGGTAAAGCTGATCACACTTCGTTTACTAAACACCTTGATGATGATGTTTTCGTCTGCCAAATCTATGTTGACGATATTATATTTGGTTCAACTAACAAATCCTTTTGTCAAGAATTTAGTAAGATTATGACAGATAGATTCGAGATGTCCATGATGGGAGAGTTGAGATACTTTTTGGGATTCCAAGTGAAGCAACAAAAAGACGAGATGTTAATAAGCCAAACAAAGTACACTCAAGGCATACTCATGAAGTTTGGAATGGACAAAGGAAAGCCCATAAATACTCCCATGGCGACAAATGGACACTTAAATCTTAATGAAGATGGACCAAACATGGATCAAAAGGTATATTGCTCCAGGATTGGCTCCTTACTTTATTTTTGTGCATGTAGGCCTAATATCATGTTGAGTGTATGTTTGTGTGCAAGATTTCAAGCCAATCCTAAGGAATGTCATTTGACAGCCGTTAAAAGAATCTTGAGATATATAGTTCATACACCCAACCTAGGCCTTTTGTATCCTAAAGGTTCAAAATTCAATCTCATTGGATACTACAATGCAGATTATGCTGGATGCAAGGTAGATAGAAAATGTACCTCTGGTACTTGCCAATTCCTAGGTAGATCTCTAGTTTCATGGTCCTCGAAGAAACAAAATTCTATTGTCGTATCCCCGGCCGAAGCAGAGTACGTTGCAGTTGGGAGTTCTTGTGCACAACTCCTTTAGATGCGACAAACTCAAAGGGATTACACTTACAATATGAGCCATATTTCACTCCTTTGTGATAATGAGAGTGCCATTAAAATTGCCTATAACCCCGTTGAGCACTCTATAACCAAACACATAGACATCCGGTATCACTTTTTGAGAGATCACTCAATGAAAGGAGACATAGCCATTTCCCATGTCAACACTAAAAAAACAACTAGCCAATATCTTTACCAAGCCACTTGATGAAAAAACGCTTTTGTGAGCCCTGAAATGAACTAAATATCCTTGATGCTCGGAACGTGGCTTGAAAACTTGCATACCTGTATGCCATCTTCAAAACCATGTTGCTTGTGTTGAAAAATCATCTCTCTCTATTTTCTCCAAAAAACTATGTTAATTACTCGATCTTGGTGAATTATGGTCATAGCTTGATTGTTGTATGTTTACTGATCATATTCATCAAGATTATTTGTGTGTTTTTGCCCCTATTTTTCTTTTTAAGCACCTTCGAATATATACAAAAGGCCTATATTTTTTTTGTCTAGGTGACCATAGACTAGTCTGTGGTTACCCAGGACTAGTTCGCACACTGCAGACTAGTCCGCTGAGTTTTCCGGTAGTCCGGAATAGTTCGGTCCGACCACGAACTAGTCCGATTTTTTGACTCCATAACCCTAGGGTCGGCGCAACCCTAATATTCTTCCTCCTCAGAACCACTCTCACATTCTCTCTCTTCACTTGAGTGCTCCCAAGGCAATTTCGCAAAATCTTCATCAAATCCATAGACTAGTCCGCATCAAAAACCTCCTAAACGCCTCAAATCGAAGGATTTGGTAAATTCATCTCCAAACCCTAGATAGTTTGACTTTCTTTGTTCTTGCTCAAAAAGCTTAGCACTCCTGGCCAATACATGCTCTAGTGATGTATTCCATTTACCCTAGAACACTTTTGCATTGAGTAATCTAAAATTTTGTCAAGTTAGGTTTTGAACAACTGCATAACGGACTAGTCTGTTCTCAGGGCGGACAAGTCCGGTACTCCAGACTAGTCCGACCCTGAACAACAGACAAGGCTGGTATGCCCTGATCAAACCCTAACTTATATCAATTCAATGCAATTCCTTGTCATACTTTCTTATCCATATCCATTATATCTTTTTTGTCAGAATCATGTCGAACTCAAACGAAGATATCTCTGACTTCAAGGCCGAGATGGATCAAGAAGTGTTGCCTCGTGTCTTGGAGTCTCTCTCCAACAAAAGGCAAGAGCGTGCTGCCGAGCCTTCGCCTACTCCACCTGGGGTGCTTCGAAAGGTTTTGGCCAAGAAACCAGCTTCCAGAGGGAAAGATACGGCTGGTCCTAGCTTGGCGGCTCCACGCCAAACCAAGGGCAAAGGAAAGGGACTTGCTTCCGACCCGATTGGTCCATTGGAGATGACTGCTCCAAGACAAGGGAATAGAAACCCCTAAAAAGAGAAGTTCAATGGCAAGGGGAAAGATGTAGCATGGAATCTCAAGAAGATTGATGCCTATAGCAGTGGCAAGAAGGCAGCTAACCCAAGATTTTGGAGTCACATTCATGCGGACTACTACAATACCGTGTACATTCAAATGAAGACTCTAGTAGTCCACAGCCAATGGATTGACTGGACCTACTTTGAATGGAAAAGTTGCAATGCCTTTGAGGAAGTAATAGAGGATGCAAAGAGACATGGCCTCAAGGACTTGCTCTCCTTTAGGTATAACTGGATTGATGAGATCATCGCTCAATTCTTTGCAACTTGCTACTTTGCCAGCGATGAAGAAGAGAGAGTGACTTGGATGACACATGGATCCAAGTACACAATCACATATGATGAGTTTGTCAGGCTGCTGCATCTAGAGGACACCGACAACAATGCAATTGTGATTCACAATCTTGGTGTTCTGGAGAAGGACAAGATGGACTTTCTCTATGATACTCGCCTCACGTTCAATCCTCCCTCAACCAAGACATGAAGCCCTTCTTCATTGTTCTCAATAGAGTTCTCCGGAAGACCATTGCTCCAAAGGATGGAGATACTGGGAGTGTCCAAGGGTACTTGAGAACCTTGATGAAAGTGATTAGTAGGAGGAGAAAGTTTGAAATCATTAACTACATATGGAACGACATGGTAAACATCTCCTGCACCCCTAATCGCTCCTGTGGCTATGCACCGTATATCATGTTTATGATAGAGAAGGTCACAAGCATAGAATTTGTGAAGGATGTTGAGCATATAGCTGTGAGGCCTCAGAAGTCGCCTCAAGCTGGTCTTCCAACTGCTCCATCCCCTGTTTCAAGTGAAGAGGCTCCTAGAAGAGCCCAAGGAGAGGCAAGACCTCCATCTATCTCTAGAGCCCCTCCATCTAGCAAAGGGTCCGCTAGTGGAATCTTTGGTTCTTGCCGCAAAACTGAGGGGAAAGTTCATAAGATGAAAAAGGCAAGAAAGGAGGAAATGCGTTACATGAAGGAAAATATCAAAGCCATTTTTCAAAAACTAGAGATTGAGCCTATTGGGTCTCTAGTCATTTTAGAGGACTCCGCTTCTGACTTCTCGGAGCTTCCACCTCTTCACCTTTCGAGCTTGCTTACTTTGGCATTCGGGGCACGACAAGTGGTTCCTCCCCTCTTCCTCCTCAACCTGATGAAGAAGATGACGAAAGGACCGACAGCGTGGAGTGAGCCGACAACGACAAGTAGATCCCTCCTCTCCTTTTTGGTGCCTTGATGCCAAAGGGGGAGAGATTGAGGGGGAGTCTTAGGTTATAGCTTTAGTTTGAGAGAGAGAGAGAGAGCTCTATTTGTGTTTTTGTTGTGACTCTGTCATGCTTTTGGGTTTGTAAAACTTTAATCATGCTCTCTCATTGTTTTGGACATGTAGTGAAATGATGACTATGTTATGCTTATGATCAATGGTTTATGTTTAAATCTGCTATGTATGCTTGAGATTCTTGATGTCATTATGATTATTCCCCTTATGATATTCACATCAATATTATTGCTCACACACATAGTTTTGCATCCCACCATAAAGAGTGCACATATGTCTTATGTCTACATTGCCTATTTTGTTGAAAGCTCATATGTGCACACTTTATGAAAATCTGAATTTTTATCATATTTGTGTAAATCTCAATTGGTTGTCATCAATCACCAAAAAGGGGGAGATTGAAAGTGAGTCTAGGCATCCCTTGTGGGTTTTGGTTGATTTATGACAAACAAATGGGATCCTAACAAAATTGTTGAGATGAGCGCATGTTTTAAAGAAATTAGGAAGAAAGCGCAAAAAGGAAGAAAAATGAGGATCTAAAGCAAAAAGAGCTCAAGAGATGGAAATATTAGATTATTTTGTATGGAGTGTGTTGGAGAAACACACCTAAAGAGCTTAAGTGAACAAATAATTCAACTCACTGCACAATTCACAGGAAAGCCGGACTAGTCCGATACATACCGAACTAGTACGATATCTCTCTGACTAAGATCAGACTAGTCCCCCCTTGTGCAGACTAGTCCTCAGCACTTCATCTTGCACAACAACGGACAAGTCTGATATCCATCGGACTAGTCCGATAATCCTCTGAATAAAATCGGACAAGTCCTCCAAGTCCGAACTTGTCCTCAGCCCTACAGTTTTTCACTACATCGAACAAGTTTGATATCAGCCGGACTAGTCTGAAAACTCTCTGACTAAAATCGGACAAGTCCCACCAAGTGTGGACTTGTACTTAGTTCTTCACCGTGTTCACTACACCAGACTAGTCCGATATCAACCGAACTAGTCCGAAAAGTTTCTAACTAAAAACGGACTAGTCCACACCAGTAACGGACTAGTCCAGTATATCTAAACACTTAGGGCTTTCCACACGCCGCACACCGGACTAGTCCGGAGTCCACCACGGACTAGTCTAGACATCGCAAACCCTAACGGTAACTTTTGGAAACCCTAGTATAAATAGAGGTGTATGGCCATACATCAATATCTCTCGACCCCCTGCGGCGTCACATCTTCCAAGATCCCAAAATACACATATCTCCACACATTCTAACCCTAAAAGGATCAAATCTATGGCCATACATTGTTTCATTGTTGTAATACATCTAAGTTGCAAATTACTTTCCGCTGCATAGGGTACTAGAAGTGAATTTATCGATCAATCTTGGTCTTTCTAGTCCACGCATACCGGACTAGTCCGCATAGTACGGGACTAGTTCGATCTCCCTGTATTTGATAAATCTGTTAAGTGTTTCAAGGATTGAAAAAAGTTCAAAAATCCTATTCACCCCCCTCTAGCCTACATTCATCATCATGCCGGAACTGGTCCTGTGCGGCTTCATCGTAGGACTGGACTCACAGAGAACCCATGGCGATCTCCGGAGGAAGGACTGCTTCAGCTCCGTACACTAATAAAAATGGAGTTTCTCCTGTAACCCGGCTGGGTGTTGTCCGGCTAGCCCATAATGCGGACGAAAGCTCTTCAATCTAGTTGGCACCATGCTTTTCAAGCGTTCGTAGGTGAAGGTCTTGAGTCCTTTTAGAATTCTGCGTTTTCTCTCTCGGCTTGACCATTACTTTCCGGATGTGATACTGATGCGTAGCTGAGATTGATGTCGTGGTCTTCGCAACACTCTTGAAATGTTGCACTAGTGAATTGGGTACCATTATCAGTGATAATTCTATTTAGAACTCCAAATCTGTAGACTATGGACTTCAAGAACTTGATAGTTGTCTGCTTGGTGATTGTCACAACTGGAGTTGCTTTTGGCCACTTTGTAAACTTGTCTATGGCAACATAGAGATACCGGTACCCTCCGACAGCTTTTTGGGAAAGGTCCCAAAGTATCCATCCCCCACAGAGCGAATAGCCATGAGGGAGGAATCATTTGCAGTGACTGCGGCGGTGTGTGAATTTGTTTGGCAGGAAACTGACATGCCTCACACCTCTTGACCAGCTCGACTGCATCCTGGAGTGTTGTAGGCCAGAAAAAACCATGCCGAAAGGCTTTACTGACCACCATGCTGGATGACGCATGATTCCCACACTCGCCTCCATGGATTTCTACAAGGAGCTTGCAGCCTTCTTCTTGGGAAATTCACTGCAATAGGATGTCGTTGGCGCCACATCGATAGAGATCCCTTTGTACAAACTGTATCTTTTAGCCAATCTGACAATCCGTTCAGCAGAAACACCGTTTTCAAGAAGGATGTTGTCTTTCAAGTAGTCCCGGACCTTCAAGATCCATGCATCGGGACTGAGTTGAGGTTCTGGATCTTGCGTGCTAGGTTTTGAAGCTTCCTGTAGCACCTATGATCCTTGGTGGATGCCATGGTAATAGGGTCACCGGGACCGCCAGCTTCGGGGAGCTGGTCTCACCCCCATCACCCAGCTCGGCTGGCTGAGCAGTAGGTGCTGGTAATCTCCTGACAAAAACTCCTTGAGGTGTTGGAGCCCCGGTAGAAGCCTTCATCGAGAGATCATTAACTTCAGCGTTATTGAGATGATGGACATGGCAGAGGTCCAGGACATCGAAGTCTTTGTGCAACTTCTGGACTTCAAGAAGATACACTGCTAGCTAAGGGTTATTGCAACTACATTCACCTTTGACTTGTTTGATGATGAGATGTGAATCTCCCTTCACCAGCATCTTCTAGACGTCAAATGATAATGTCGTCTTCAGTCCGAAGATGAGGGCTTTGTACTCCGCCATATTGTTGGTCGCCTTGAAGTCAAGGCGGACCATGTACTTGACCTTTTCCCTGGTCGGTGCGAGAAGAAGAATTCTAGCTCCGGCCCCCTGCTTCTGTATGGAGCCGTGGAAAAAGAGAGTCTAGTGGGGATCGGTGAAGACCGAAACCTTAGGTTCTGTCACCTCAAGGTCAAGAGCTCCTGGACCAGATGAAGATAGGGTCCATTCCACGACAAAGTCAGCTAGCGCTTGACTCTTGATGGCGTGTCGAGGTTGGAAGTCAAGCTCGAACTCTACCAGTTCTGCAACCCACTTGGCGTTGTTTCCTGTTGAATTGGGATTATGCAGAATAGCAAGTAGTGGGTAAGAATTTACCACTGAAATCTTGTGGGCTTGGAAGAAGTGGCGTAGCTTCCTTGAGGCAATAATACTTCATACAGTAGCTTATGCACCTCAATGTACCATGTCTTAGCATCATGGAGTACTTCACTGATGAAGTAGACTAGTTTTTGGACAGTTCAAACCCTGTCGGAGGGGTTCGAACTTTCTTCTTCTTGAGCAGTCAAAATTCTCTTGGAGGGGAGAGGTTGATCCATAGGCAACTTGCCTTTAGGATCCGTGCTTGGGAGTTGGGACCCAGGCTCACATCGATGATCTTCTCCTTCAGATAGCTTCGGACCCTCTCGGAGGGATCTGAGCTTCTCTAAGAGGAGCTTGGAGATGTGTCTGGCCTTTCCGCGACTAGAACCATACTGACAACTTCTGTCGTTGCGGCAATGTGAAGCAGAAGAGACTCACCAAGCTCTGGAGCTACCATGATCGGCAACTTAGTAAGAGAGTGTTTCAGCTCTTGAAATGCCTTCTCCACTTCTTCGAACCAATGGAAATGTCTGGACTTCCTCAATAGCTTGAAGAAGGGAAGTGCTCGCTCAGTCAACCTTGACATGAACCAGCTGAGGGAGGCTAGACAACCAGTAAACTTCTGGATGTGTTTGACACGGGCAGGAGGCCGCATCGCTTCAATGGCTTTTATCTTGGTCGGATTTGCTTCAATTCCTCAGTGGATCACCAAGTATCCAAGAATCTTTCCGGAGGAAATCCCAAAGACACACTTGTCAGGGTTGAGCTTCGTGTTCGTGAGGTGCAGCTTGTCAAAGAAGGATTTCAGGTTGTCCAGCGGAGAGTCTTTGTTCCTCACTTTGACAACGATGTCATCGACATAGACTTCCATTAGGTCCCGAATAAGCTCCCCAAAGGTTTTGTGTATAGCTCGTAGAAAGGTGCAGAGAGCATTTTTGAGACCATAAGGCAATGCTGGGTTACAGTATAGACCATCTACTGTGATAAAAGAAGTGTGTTCTTCATCTTAGACATTGGAATTTGATGGAAACCAGAATATGCGTCTAGGAAACAAAGTATCTCAAACCAGAGGTAGAATCCACTATCTGATCTATTCTTGGTAGTGGAAAGGGGTCTTTTGGGCATGCCTCATTTAATGTGGTGTATTCGATGCACATCCGAAGCTTCCTGCCAGCCTTGGATACAACAACTGGGTTTGCCAGCCAGCTTGGGTGATGCACCTCCTGAATGAATCTAGCGTCAAGTAGCTTCTCAATATCTTCTTGGATGAAGTTCTGCCGCTCAACAAATTGCTTCCGAGGCTTCTGTTGTTTAGGTCGTGCATCGGGGTAGATGTTCAGATGACGCTCGATCACCTCCTTGGGGATCTCACACATTTGTGACGGTTGCCAAGCAAACACGTTGACCTTTGCCCCGGGGGAAGTGATGAGCGTGAGTTCCTATTTGTCACCTAGACCTCCCGTTACACAAGTGGTCTGAGCGGCATCAGAACCTGTAAGACCTATATGTGCTGAATACATTGGCTTGTAGTGAATACACTTGGCTTTGATGATAAAAGTTTTAAATATCACCAAAACACCTTTTTATCAAGGTCCGACTCTAGCTCTGAGCTACAGCAAGGTCCGACGGTAGGTCCGGCTTGGTTTGGGTAGCTCCGGTTCCGTTCGATGCTAGGTCCGACTAGCTTTGGTCAGCTCCGGTGAAGTTTTGTCTTTAGCTCTGATATGTCTTTGATAGCCCCGGCGTGTTTTTGCTAAGCTTAGAGTTGATGTTTCTAGCTCCGGCTTTCGGGTTTACTAGTTCCGACTAGTTCTGGTAAGCTCCGGCGCTAGGTCCTCCTAGTTTTGTAAGCTCGGGCGGGAGCTTGGTTGTACTAGTTTTGGTAAGCTCCGGCGCTAGGTTCTACTAGCTTTTGTTAGCTCCGGCTCAAGGTCCGGGTTGCTCTGGCAAGGTCCGGAACTTGACCGCAGTGCTTCTGCTTTTCATTTGCAATGTTGCGTACTTGCTTTACATTGTTGGAAAGATTGCTTAGTATTCATTTGCTAAGTTTTTGGTGCGTTTTGGTTGATATGGATGATATCGTGCTACTGTGGTTTTGCAATATGCTTATGTGAGGTTCTCACGTAGGGTGTTGTGTTCGGAACTAACTTGAGTCAAGTCAAGGACTTGGGATCGTATGGATTGGTTGTTTATTCATGTGCAGGTGTTGCTTGAGTTCAAGACATGGCTGGTGACGGGATCCATTGGAATAGTCTCAGGGAGGAGATGAGGTTCCAACAACCAAATTCAGGAGGAATTGTGGTTGAGCTGATCAGGAGGTCGCGCAGGATGATTGAATCAAGGGCGGTGCATATGAAGGTTACTGGACATCGAAGGAAGGTGTATGCACGTATTCATGCGGTGCATGACGTGGCAACATGGTTCCGAAGATGGTTTATGGATGGGAAGATCTGGTTGGAAGGATCGGATTGTATCGGTTGATGACTTCGGCTGCAGCGGAGTCGGTTATGGCTCGGTATGGAAAGTATCGAGTTGGTTATATTAGGATTTCGTGTGGGTCACGAATTGGAGTTGTTTAGGAATGTGGGATACGTTCCTAAGGTGTTTGTAAGTCTTAAGATTGCTTCTATCTGCATATAGAAGAATCTTGAGCAGCTATGGAAAGTTACGATTCGTGATCTGAGTAGGATTGGAGTCCTAGTTGATATTGGGTTGGCCTAAGGGCTGGTTATATAAGCAAGGGAGCCCAGATCTCGTGGTAGACGACTTTGGGGCTGTTCCTCTTGTGTTCTATTGAATAATATTCATAGTTTGAAGGAACTTTTGTGCCTTGTTCGTCCGACTTGTTCCAGACAAGTTTTACTCGTCGAGTTTCTGGACAGCACTACCTTTCGTCGGGGGTTTTATCATAACTCGAGTTTTACAGATCCAATTGATGTTATTCTTTTTGGGTTGTCTTCACAACTTGATCATATATCATATGTAAAAATTTCACGGTCATTGGATTTGTGGTTTTTGATCTACACGAGTTTCTTTGCAGCATTCCAGAACTGTTTTTTCTCGGGTAGGGCAGATTGACCATTGTTTGATCTTTCGATCATAGCTTGAGTTTTTCTTGACGGATTTGAGTGATTCCTTTTGTGTTGTCTTCGTGACTTGATTCTCTCTGATATCCATCACTTTTGTCACGGTGAAACACATTTATATTAGTCTCACACACGATTTCTTTAAAAGATCGTTTTTCTGCCGAAGGGGTTGGGGTTTAATTGTTTCTGCTGCGTAAGATTTTTAAATCTACCATTCACCCCCCTCTGGTAGCTTTTCACGTGCTCTTCGATCCTACAGAACTGATTTTGACGACTTTGACGAGAACGTCGGTGTCGCTGCTTGGTTGCACACGAGGTGCGGATTTTGAGTTGCGTTGGCGCGAGCTCGAAGGTTGTTGAGTAGTCTGCTCCTTGCCGGTTTCAGCAGCTTCTCAAACATTGTAACTCCAGCAGTGCGGTCCCCTCGGATCCAGAGGACACCTGACGGAGTTGGCATCTTCAACACCAGGAAGCCGTAGTGGGCCATCGCCATGAACCTGTGCAGGGCGGGCTGACTAATGATGGTGTTGAAGGGAAGGTTGATGTGTGCTACAACAAAGATCAGCTTCCCCGATCGGTAGTTCTCCAGAGTTCCAAAGGTAATTGGCAGAGAAACTAATTTAAGTGGTGTGATAGCTCCCGGACCTACTCCGGAGAATGGCCGCATGTGCCAAGGGTCCTAGAGGTTGAGCTGAAGCTTCACGAAGGCGGTGAAGCTGATAAGGTTGAGTGCCGCCCCACTATCAACCAAGACGTTGGAGAGCTAGACATTGTTGATAGTTGGAGAAACAATTAAAGGTAGTTGCCCAGCTCCGACCATGTTCTTCGAACGGTCAGAAGCATCGAAAGTGATGGGAGTGTCCATCCACTTCTGATGAGGCTCCGCCTTGGAGGTAGGAGTAGCAGCAGCCATCATCTCCCGATGCAAAGTCTTAACTACGCGTCGAGAGGTAATATCCCACCCCTCCATACATCATATGGAGAGTCTTCTGACGTTCGTTGTCGGAGCTGGTGTCAGAGTCATCGACGGTGTTGCAGATCACCCTTAACGCCTTCTTGGTGTCTTGGAAACCTAGCTTTTCTTCGGACGAAGCAACGACAACCTTCTGTTTGCCTTCCCGCTGGCGGAAAGGTGCGTCATCTTGACGCTTGCTCTAGCATTCAGCAAGCTTTTTGACCTCGCGGCAGTCTTCAAGATTATGGCCCCTGGATTTGTGGATCAGGCACCACATCTTATCACTGTCTTCGGACGATGGTCATGGTCGCTTATCGAGGCGTGGCCCCCGACCACCAGGTGTTGATGCTACTGCAGCAGTAGGTGCTGCGGCAAGTGACTTGTTCTTGCCACTTGACTTCTTGCTTTTCTTTTTGCCACTACCTTGGATGGCAGTAGATCTGACTTTGGAGATGGACTGCTTGGCCTCTGCAACTGGTTTGGAGTGCATCTCCCGGCCCTCAGCAGCACTGACACATGTATTAGATAGGCTGAAGAGTTTCATAACGTTACTGACATTTTTGTTCGTCATCTTCTCCAACATCTTCTTGTCTCGAACTCCCTGTCAGAATGCAACAACGAAAGAAGTGTTTGAGATACAAGGTATGGTATTCCGTACCTGAGAGAGGTCTAGTTTTGTGCCAGGCCAGGTGTAGGAGCGAAGTTTGTGGTAAACTGGCGACAGAGCTCTCCCCAACTGTAGATGGAGTCGGGAGGTAAACTCATGAACTAGGACCTTGCTGTGCCGGTTAACGCCACAGGGAAGTATTTGGCACAGATAGTCTCATTACCCCCTGCGGTGAAAATACCGTAGAGTATATCTTAAAAAATTCGGCGAGGTTGACGGTCCCATTGTATTTTTCTGGCAGATGCAGCCTGAATTTGGTTGGCCTTTCCACCATGCAGAGATGTGAGGCGCGGGCCGAACAGCCGCCTCCTACTCCTAGAGGAGAAGTGTTTTCATGAGCAAGCCGCCTCTCGCGACTACGCTCGATGTTGACACGGCCATCTTGCCTCATGTACAGGTGGTCGATCTCCGACCGGAGATCTTGAGTCGGGAGCCTCGGTGCCGTGTGATTGTGTATGGCCATACCAGTAACGGACTAGTCCAGTATATCTCAACACTTAGGTCTTTCCACACGCCGCACACCGGACTAGTCCGGAGTCCACCACGGACTAGTCTAGACATCACAAACCCTAACGGTAACTTTTGGAAACCCTAGTATAAATAGAGGTGTATGGCCATACATCAATATCTCTCGACCCCCTACGCCGTCACATCTTCCAAGAGCCCAAAATACACATATCTTCACACATTCTAACCCTAAAAGGATCAAATCTATGGCCATACGTTGTTTCATTGTTGTAATACATCTAAGTTGCAAATTACTTTCCGCTGCATAGGGTACTAGAAGTGAATTTATCGATCAATCTTGGTCTTTCTAGTCCACGCATACCGGACTAGTCCGCACAGTACGGGACTAGTTCGATCCCCCTGTATTTGATAAATATGTTAAGTGTTTCAAGGATTGAAAAAAGTTCAAAAAGCCTATTCACCCCCTCTAGCCTACATTCATCACACGCCGGAACTGGTCCTGTGCGGCTTCATCGTAGGACTGGACTCACAGAGAACCCATGGCGATCTCCGGAGGAAGGACTTCTTCAGCTCCGTACACTAATAAAAATGGAGTTTCTCCTGTAGCCCGGCTGGGTGTTGTCCGGCTAGCCCATAATGCGGACGAAAGCTCTTCAATCTAGTTGGCACCATGCTTTCCAAGCGTTCGTTGGTGAAGGTCTTGAGTCCTTTTAGAATTTCTGCGTTTTCTCTCTCGGCTTGGCCATTACTTTCCGGATGTGATACTGATGTGTAGATGAGATTGATGTCGTGGTCTTCGCAACACTCTTGAAATGTTGCACTGGTGAATTGGGTACCATTATCAGTGATAATTCTATTTAGAACTCCAAATCTGTAGACTATGGACTTCAAGAACTTGATAGTTGTCTGCTTGGTGATTGTCACAACTGGAGTTGCTTTTGGCCACTTTGTAAACTTGTCTATGGCAACATAGAGATACCGGTACCCTCTGACAACTTTTTGGGAAAGGTCCCAAAGTATCCATCCCCCACAGAGCGAATAGCCATGAGGGAGGAATCATTTGCAGTGACTGCGGCGGTGTGTGAATTTGTTTGGCAGGAAACTGACATGCCTCACACCTCTTGACCAGCTCGACTGCATCCTGGAGTGTTGTAGGCCAGAAAAAACCATGCCGAAAGGCTTTACTGACCAGCATGCTGGATGACGCATGATTCCCACACTCGCCTCCATGGATTTCTGCGAGGAGCTTGCAGCCTTCTTCTTGGGAAATTCACTGCAATAGGATGTCGTTGGCGCCACATCGATAGAGATCCCTTTCTACAAACATGTATCTTTTAGCCAATCTGACAATCCGTTTAGCAGAAACACCGTTTTCAAGAAGGATGTTGTCTTTCAAGTAGTCCCGGACCTTCGAGATCCATGCATCGGGACTGAGTTGAGGTTATAGATCTTGCATGCTAGGTTTTGAAGCTTCCTGTAGCACCTATGATCCTTGGTGGATGCCATGGTAATAGGGTCACCGGGACCGCCAGCTTCGGGGAGCTGGTCTCACCCCCATCACCAAGCTCGCCTGGCTAAGCAGTAGGTGCTGGTAATCTCCTGACAAAAACTCCTTGAGGTGTTGGAGCCCCGGTAGAAGCCTTCATCGAGAGATCATTAACTTCAGCGTTATTGAGATGATGGACATGGCAGAGGTCCAGGACATCGAAGTCTTTGTGCAACTTCTGGACTTCAAGAAGATACACTGCTAGCTAAGGGTTATTGCAACTACATTCACCTTTGACTTGTTTGATGATGAGATGTGAATCTCCCTTCACCAGCATCTTCTAGACGTCAAATGATAATGTCGTCTTTAGTCCGAAGATGAGGGCTTTGTACTCCGCCATATTGTTGGTCGCCTTGAAGTCAAGGCGGACCATGTACTTGACCTTTTCCCTGGTCGGTGCGAGAAGAAGAATTCTAGCTCCGGCCCCCTGCTTCTGTATGGAGCCGTGGAAAAAGAGAGTCTAGTGGGGATCAGTGAAGACCGAAACCTTAGGTTCTGTCACCTCAAGGTCAAGAGCTCCTGGACCAGATGAAGATAGGGTCCATTCCACGACAAAGTCAGCTAGCGCTTGACTCTTGATGGCGTGTCGAGGTTGGAAGTCAAGCTCGGACTCTACCAGTTCCGCAACCCACTTGGCGTTGTTTCCTGTTGAATTGGGATTATGCAGAATAGCACGTAGTGGGTAAGAATTTACCACTAAAATCTTGTGGGCTTGAAGAAGTGGCGTAGCTTCCTTGAGGCAATAATACTTCATATAGTAGCTTATGCACCTCAATGTACCATGTCTTAGCATCATGGAGTACTTCACTGATGAAGTAGACTAGTTTTTGGACAGTTCAAACCCTGTCGGAGGGGTTCGAACTTTCTTCTTCTTGAGCAGTCAAAATTCTCTTGGAGGGGAGAGGTTGATCCATAGGCAACTTGCCTTTAGGATCTGTGCTTGGGAGTTGGGAACCAGGCTCACATTGATGATCTTCTCCTTCAGATAGCTTCGGACCCTCTCGGAGGGATCTGAGCTTCTCTGAGAGGAGCTTGGAGATGTGTCTGGCCTTTCCGCGACCAGAACCATACTGACAACTTCTGTCGTTGCAGCAATGTGAAGCAGAAGAGACTCACCAGGCTCTGGAGCTACCATGATCGGCAACTTAGTAAGAGAGTGTTTGAGCTCTTGAAATGCCTTCTCCACTTCTTCGAACCAATGGAAATGTCTGGACTTCCTCAATAGCTTGAAGAAGGGAAGTGCTCGCTCAGTCAACCTTGAGATGAACCGGCCGATGGAGGCTAGACAACCAGTAAACTTCTGGATGTGTTTGACACGGGCAGGAGGCCGCATCGCTTCGATGGCTTTTATCTTGGTCGGATTTGCTTCAATTCCTCAGTGGATCACCAAGTATCCAAGAATCTTTCCGGAGGAAATCCCAAAGACACACTTGTCAGGGTTGAGCTTCGTGTTCGTGAGGTGCAGCTTGTCAAAGAAGGATTTCAGGTTGTCCAGCGGAGAGTCTTTGTTCCTCACTTTGACAACGATGTCATCGACATAGACTTCCATTAGGTCTCGAATAAGCTCCCCAAAGGTTTTGTGTATAGCTCGTACAAAGGTGCAGAGAGCATTTTTGAGACCATAAGGCAATGTTGGGTTACAGTATAGACCATCTACTGTGATAAAAGAAGTGTGTTCTTCATCTTCTTAGACATTGGAATTTGATGGAAACCAGAATATGTGTCTAGGAAACAAAGTATCTCAAACCAGAGGTAGAATCCACTATCTGATCTATTCTTGGTAGTGGAAAGGGGTCTTTTGGGCATGCCTCATTTAATGTGGTGTATTCGATGCACATCCGAAGCTTCCTGCCAGCCTTGGATACAACAACTGGGTTTGCCAGCCAGCTTGGGTGATGCACCTCCCGAATGAATCTAGCGTCAAGTAGCTTCTCAATATCTTCTTGGATGAAGTTCTGCCGCTCAACAAATTGCTTCCGGGGCTTCTGTTGTTTAGGTCGTGCATCGGGGTAGATGTTCAGATGATGCTCGATCACCTCCTTGGGGATCTCACACATTTGTGACGGTTGCCAAGCAAACACGTCGACCTTTGCCCCGGGGGAAGTGATGAGCGTGAGTTCCTATTTTTCACCTAGACCTCCCATTACACAAGTGGTCTGAGCGGCATCAGAACCTGTAAGACCTATATGTGCTGAATACATTGGCTTGTAGTGAATACACTTGGCTTTGATGATAAAAGTTTTAAATATCACCAAAACACCTTTTTATCAAGGTCCGACTCTAGCTCTGAGCTACAGCAAGGTCCGACGGTAGGTCCGGCTTGGTTTGGGTAGCTCCAGTTCCGTTCGATGCTAGGTCCGACTAGATTTGGTCAGCTCCGGTGAAGTTTTGTCTTTAGCTCCGACATGTCTTTGATAGCCCCGGCGTGTTTTTGCTAAGCTCTGAGTTGATGTTTCTAGCTCCGGCTTTCGGGTTTACTAGTTCCGACTAGTTCTGGTTAGCTCCGGCGCTAGGTCCTACTAGTTTTGTAAGCTCGGGCGGGTGCTTGGTTGTACTAGTTTTGGTAAGCTCCGGCGCTAGGTTCTACTAGCTTTTGTTAGCTCCGGCTCAAGGTCCGGGTTGCTCTGGCAAGGTCCGGAACTTGACCGCAGTGCTTCTGCTTTTCATTTGCAATGTTTCGTACTTGCTTTCCATTGTTGGAAAGATTGCTTAGTATTCATTTGCTAAGTTTTTGGTGCGTTTTGGTTGATATGGATGATATCGTGTTACTGTGGTTTTGCAACATGCTTATGTGAGGTTCTCACGTAGGGTGTTGTGTTTGGAACTAACTTGAGTCAAGTCAAGGACTTGGGATCGTATGGATTGGTTGTTTATTCATGTGCAGGTGTTGCTTGAGTTCAAGACATGGCTGGTGACGGGATCCATTGGACTAGTCTCAGGGAGGAGATGAGGTTCCAACAACCAAATTCAGGAGGAATTGTGGTTGAGCTGATCAGGAGGTCGCGCAGGATGATTGAATCAAGGGCGGTGCATATGAAGGTTACTGAACATCGAAGGAAGGTGTATGCACGTATTCATGCGGTGCATGACGTGGCAACATGGTTCCGAAGATGGTTTATGGATGGGAAGATCTGGTTGGAAGGATCGGATTGTATCGGTTGATGACTTCGGCTGCAGCGGAGTCGGTTATGGCTCGGTATGGAAAGTATTGAGTTGGTTATATTAGGATTTCGTGTGGGTCACGAATTTGAGTTGTTTAGGAATGTGGTATACGTTCCTAAGGTGTTTTTAAGTCTTAAGATTGCTTCTATCTGCGTATAGAAGAATCTTGAGCAGTTATGGAAAGTTACGATTCGTGATCTGAGTAGGATTGGAGTCCTAGTTGATATTGGGTTGGCCTAAGGGCTGGTTATATAAGCAAGGGAGCCCAGAGCTCGTGGTAGACGACTTTGTGGCTGTTCCTCTTGTGTTCTATTGAATAATATTCATAGTTTGAAGGAACTTTTGTGCCTTGTTCGTCCGACTTGTTCCAGACAAGTTTTACTCGTCGAGTTTCTGGACAGCACTACCTTTTGTCGGTGGTTTTATCATAACTCGAGTTTTACAGATCCAATTGATGTTATTCTTTTTGGGTTGTCTTCACAACTTGATCATCTATCATATGTCAAAATTTCACGGTCATTGGATTTGTGGTTTTTTATCTACACGAGTTTCTTTGCAGCATTCCAGAACTGTTTTTTCTCGGGTAGGGCAGATTGACCATTGTTTGATCTTTCGATCATAGCTTGAGTTTTTCTTGACGGATTTGAGTGATTCCTTTTGTGTTGTCTTCGTGACTTGATTCTCTCTGATATCCATCACTTTTGTCACGGTGAAACACATTTATATTAGTCTCACACACGATTTCTTTAAAAGATTGTTTTTCTACCGAAGGGGTTGGGGTTTAATTGTTTCTGCTGCGTAAGATTTTTAAATCTACCATTCACCCCCTCTGGTAGCTTTTCACGTGCTCTTCGATCCTACAGAACCGATTTGGACGACTTTGACGAGAACGTCGGTGTCGCTGCTTGGTTGCACATGAGGTGCGGATTTTGAGTTGCGTTGGAGCGAGCTCGAAGGTTGTTGAGTAGTCTGCTCCTTGCCGGTTTCAGCAGCTTCTCAAACATTGTAACTCCAGCAGTGCGGTCCCCTCGGATCCAGAGGACACCTGACGGAGTTGGCATCTTCAACACCAGGAAGCCGTAGTGGGCCATCGCCATGAACCTGTGCAGGGCGGGCTGACTAATGATGGTATTGAAGGGAAGGTTGATGTGTGCTACAACAAAGATCAGCTTCTCCGATCGGTAGTTCTCCAGAGTTCCGAAGGTAATTGGCAGAGAAACTAATCCAAGTGGTGTGATAGCTCCCGGACCTACTCCGGAGAATGGCCGCGTGTGCCAAGGGTCCAAGAGGTTGAGCTGAAGCTTCACGAAGGCGGTGAAGCTGATAAGGTTGAGTGCCGCCCCACTATCAACCAAGACGTGGAAGAGCTAGACATTGTTGATAGTTGGAGAAACAATTAAAGGTAGTTGCCCAGCTCCGACCATGTTCTTCGAATGGTCAGAAGCATCGAAAGTGATGGGAGTGTCCATCCACTTCTGATGAGGCTCCGCCTTGGAGGTAGGAGTAGCAGCAGCCATCATCTCCTGATGCAAAGTCTTAACTACGCGTCGAGAGGTAATATCCCACCCCTCCATACATCATATGGAGAGTCTTCTGACGTTCGTTGTTGGAGCTGGTGTCGGAGTCGTCGACGGTGTTGCAGATCGCCCTTAACGCCTTCTTGGTGTCTTGGAAACCTAGCTTTTCTTCGGACGAAGCAACGACAACCTTCTGTTTGCCTTCCCGCTGGCGGAAAGGTGCGTCATCTTGACGCTTGCTCTAGCATTCAGCAAGCTTTTTGACCTTGCAGCAGTCTTCAAGATCATGGCCCCTGGATTTGTGGATTAGGCACCACATCTTATCACCGTCTTCGGACGATGGTCATGGTCGCTTATCGAGGCATGGCCCCCGACCACCAGGTGTTGATGCTACTGCAGCAGTAGGTGCTGCGACAAGTGACTTGTTCTTGCCACTTGACTTCTTGATTTTCTTTTTGCCACTACCTTGGATGGCAGTAGATCTGACTTTGGAGATGGACTGCTTGGCCTCTGCAGCTGGTTTGGAGTGCATCTCCCGGCCCTCTGCAGCACTGACACATGTATTAGATAGGCTGAAGAGTTTCATAACGCTACTAACGTTTTTGTTCGTCATCTTCTCCAACATCTTCTTGTCTCAAACTCCCTGTCAGAATGCAACAACGAAAGAAGTGTTTGAGATACAAGGTATGGTATTCCGTACCTGAGAGAGGTCTAGTTTTGTACCAGGCCAGGTGTAGGAGCGACCGAAGTTTGTGGTAAACTGGCGACAGAGCTCTCCCCAATTGTAGATGGAGTCGGGTGGTAAACTCATGAACTAGGACCTTGCTGTCCCGGTTAAGGCCACAGGGAAGTATTTGGCACAGATAGTCTCATTACCCCCTGCGGTGAAAATACCGTAGAGTATATCTTAAAAAATTCGGCGAGGTTGACGGTCCCATTGTATTTTTCTGGCAGATGCAGCCTGAATTTGGTTGGCCTTTCCACCATGCAGAGATGTGAGGCGCGGACCGAACAGCCGTCTCCTACTCCCAGAGGAGAAGGGTTTTCATGAGCAAGTCACCTCTCGCGACTACGCTCGATGTTGACACGGCCATCTTGTCTCATGTACAGGTGGTCGATCTCCGACCGGAGATCTTGAGTCGGGAGCCTCGGCGCCGTGTGATTGTGATAAGGCACAAAAGGAGTACGTTACATCGCTTGTTGGGAGGGCGCACATCTCCTATGCTACGACGCCAAAGGACCAAGTCTTCCAGACAAGGTCCTGTTACGGGTATGTGCCTGCCCTACATCGGGCAGATCGTGGTTGTTGTGCCTGTGGTTGCAACCATATGCTCAATGTCAACACGCCATTGCTCCAGCGTGGTCGGAGGAGCTCCCGATGCTGGAAAACACTGGAGGAGAGTTCGCACTGCGTTCAACGTGTTCTCAGGGTTGTTGGTCGATTTTGTGACTGATGCAAAGACACCATCCTGTTGTGCAGCGTTCACTGCTGCAGCAGGTGGTGGTGGTTGTTGTGGCGGGATGAAGTCTGCCATCTATTGAGCATTGGCCGGATTAAGACCAACTGCTTGTCCATCCAGTCTGGTCGAAGTGGCAGCAGAGTTCACCATCTTGGGGATCTTGAGCCCCCTACCTAGCGCGCCAAATGTCGAAGTGTAGCAACGACACTTCCCCCGATCCTACTTAGAAGTAGTCCGCGGAGGTTCATATTTAGGCGGGGCGCTAAACAAGATCCAAGAACAAGGTGACACAGGAATTTTACATGGTTCGGGCCGCTTGAGCATAATACCCTACTCCACGGGATATGTGCTGTTTGTATGCGAATACATAAGCCTGAGCTTATTTGTGTGTGTGAAGCCTTTCTATCGTGCAGCGCAACCCTTTTATACGCCAAGGACTGACTGTTGCAGTGCGCTAAGACCCGACATGTGGCCCCGATCGTATTTACAACCCTATACACGATCTACAGGCATAACGGTGGTTAATAGCGTGTTAACATGCCTTGATGGCAGCGTTACCGGTCTTGATAGGCTCGTGATCACGCGTCATTAATACAGAGTCAAAGACACATTAAACAAGTCTTACAGCGGCAGTTTTATTGCCCTTCAATGTCAGCGCCATTGAATATCCTGAAGTCCTCCCGTTGTAGACATAGATCCGGACACCTGACACGTGGCATCACCGGAGCTTCCCTCAGCGGGGAGGTAGGTCCGGTGCTATAGGACATGTGTCAGCACTGGAGCTTCTCTCAGTAGGGAGGCAGGTCTGGCACTACGGACACATGGCAGCGCCAAAGCCACCCTAAGGAGGGAGGCAGGTCTAGCACTACGGGACATGTGGTAGCGCCAGAGCCACCCTAAGGAGGGAGGCAAGTTCGGCACTGCGAGACATGTGTTACCTCCGAATATCCACAACACTGAAAGGTGAAACTCAATGGGTCTTCTTGTGGTACGAAAGGATACCTAGTATGCAGGGTATCAAAAACATTATTTACGACAGTAAGATCCAACTGCATAAAAAAAACCAGGTTCCATGTAAGTAGTTGTGGACTATTTACAACGATCGAGTGGTCGTCGTAAATAGCAATGGTGTATTTACGACGGACTACTTGGCCATCTTAAATTGTGTGTGCTTATTTGCGACGATCTGTATATAGTTCATTCTAGATAAAGGTTTCCATCTTTTTAAAAAATTTAAAAATATCTAACCCGACACGATGACTAGCTCACAAACATATACAACGGTGCCGCGTATATACACACACACACACACACACACATATATATATATATATATATATATATATATATATATATATATATAATCACACAATACAAATGTCTCTAAACTACACGCTACCGCGTTTCCTACCCCGCTCTCTACCTCTAGAGCCCAGGAAGTCGTCCTTGCACCGCCATGCAGGTGTCGGTAGATCTCGCGATGGCGTGTGAGCCTCCATTGCCGATTCCTATGACGTAAAAGTGTGGTTTGACAAATTCATAGTTTCAAAACTTATAGCAAGCTAGAAATGACCAGCTACTGTGAAACTGGCGGCGGTCATGGGGAACAATGACCTGCTGCTGCCTAGAGGCTAAGGTATGTGATGGCATAGCATTAACATATTTTTATATCATTAAAATGCTTGAAATATTAAGTATTTTACATATTTACTTGCATGGTCTCTTGCATCTGTACCATAAACTCGCCTTGCGCCCTAGCATCTACCTCTTGCCTCCGGAGCCTCTCATGCGTCATCCAAAGCTCCTCCTAGACACCCTGGATCTCCAAATCCCTCTTCGATGGAAGCGGACTCAGTCCGGACAACTGCGATGAAGAGTAGGGATGAAAATGGTACGGTAAATTTCCAGATCATCCAACTTCTTTTTCGACAAATATCGAAACGATTACCGTTTTGGTCAGAAATATTCAAAAATGGTCTGGAATAAGAAAATTGAATTCGAAAATAGGAACAGACACTACATAAGAAAATCTCATCTGAGACGTGCCCGAACGAAGAAGGGAGACGAACAAACTGTGCGTCTCCATCGTCGCGTCTCATATTACGTTGTCATCAGACACGCGCGGCAAGCATGTCGCCGATCATCCAAAGTGCGAGAGATGCTCAAAGATAGCACGTCTCCTTTCTTTGAGTCATAACAGACGATCTTTATGATGTCATTGGAGACGTGATTTCCGCATGTCACCCATCAGCATACATGCGAGACAAGCACTAACATAGCACGTCACAGGTTTATTGACTGATCCGAGATGCTCTTTATTGAAGCACATTGCAGATTTGTTTACTGATCTGATATGGGCTTTAAGGAAGCTTGTCTCCTTTATTTAGGTAATATGAGACGTTCTCTGTTACAGCTTGTCGCAGATTGTTTACAGGCATGGTCTCCTATTAGGTGCCCCCACTCCTGATTATCCTGGTTGCTGGCTACATCCTGGAGCTAGCCTGGATTTGGCAGTCGCATTGTCAGTGTTAGCAACATACACATACATGAACATATGTATAGCAAAAAGATCACACCTCAAATTATATTGACAAATCAAATACACTGTTCATCCTTGTTACAAAGTAACTAAATACACACATTATAACTGTCATCATCTAATCCTATATACCGAAATGAAAATAATCCCAATCAATGACTTCATTAACGATGAGCCTTCATAGCCTCTAATGCTCTGACTGAGACATCCTCAAATTCAATAAATTCACTGAATCATATAAAACATTATCAAATTGTAGTCACATTCGCTTAAACAGTCACATAAGGGAGCAAATATCTGAAGGCTTAAGAACGAATTGGTATACAATTGTAATAGACACATGAACTTTAGTGAATGGAGAACTGACCTTACTTGTAGCACAGGCAGTTGATGAACATTTGCAAAACATCAGCAGAAAAATTGTTCTCATCGTAAAGGACATGGTAGTGAGCTGGTGTTCTTGCCCTCTGAAAAATCAAACAATTTACATTCCATTAATGCATTAATAGCCTGATATCAAAAATTCGTGAGAGAAATACTAATTATCGCATAGGTACCTTGATTACAGCATGGCTGCAGAGATAGAAATCAAACTCACTAGGATAGCAAATGCGAGTGTCAACCACAGTTCTTGTAGTTTCAAGGGTTTGCAAATCAGAATTCATTATATACAACATCACTTCTGCATTAGACATAAACAAGGAAAATGAATGTATACTGTAATGAAAATTCTCCCTTTGGATCATTGACTTCATTAACGATGAGCCTTCATTGGACATCCTAAAATTTAATAAAATCACTAAAATGCACGCTCTGAGGGCAGGGTCGAGGCGGCGACGTGCTACGGGGACAGGAGACGAGGCGGCGACGTGCTCCGGGACGAGCTGGCGGAGGCGCCAGAGCGGCAGTTCCTCAACTCTCTGATGACAGCAGGCCGGCGTGCTCCGGGATAGGGAGAACATTTTCACTTATATGAAGGCGGCGGCGTGCTCATACCGATTACTGAGGTCAGAGTCGAGGCGGCAGCGTGTTCCGAGGATAGGGGACGAGGCAGCATGCTCCAGCGTGCTCAACTATCTGATGGCGAAGTTACGAGTTGACGGCGGGGTCGGGGTCGATGGCGAAAATGCGACAATAACAAAGAGCAAGTTGAGTAAGAGGGACGACGGCAACATGCTCAAGAGGTATGATTACTAGGTCGAGAGAGCGCGCGAGAGATAAAAATTTTCGCCAAGTGTTGGGAGAGAGCATGCGAGATAAAAATAGCAAAACTCGGAGACGGTCCTCTCTAACACGTGTCTCTCATTTCAGCGTCTCCCTTTGGTAGAGAGAGCGCGAGTAAGTTTTGCGCAAAAATTTTTGCCAGAGAGCGTGTCAGAGCTAAAAATAGGTCAAAATTCGTAGATGTTCATATATAATGCACATATCACATTATTTTTTCACCGAACGGGCAAACCGCATGCGAAAGCTATTGTTCCCGCGAACAACAGCTTTCGCATGCGGACTTGTCCAACTGGAAACTCTGCGCAATGACTTATATGATCAATGCAATGTGCTCAAATTTCCAAGGTGGGATAAAAGATCTTCAATATGAATCGGAGACGCGCTCAGGTAAGGCACGTCTCCCTTTTGCTGGATCTCAGAAATCAGAGACACGCCTTTTTAAAGTGTGTCTCTCATGCACTCGTCTCCCTATTGCCACTCGCACGACATCGTGAGCGTCGTTGCCACTCGCACGTTATTGTGAGCGTCCGTTGCAGGAATAAACAAACGCAATGACATTGCAATTAAGGGATATAATTAGAATTCAAGGATAAATAAATACAATGATATTACAATTCAGAGATAATTTGCAACTCAATGAATTTCATAGTCCATACACATTGCATGCCCTCTAAACTAATATGGAATCTAAATTATTCCTAAAGCTCCCATCGATCAATCTAAACTGTACCGTCCAACTTGCTCTCGAACACGTCTCTTATATTCTCTTGGATCATGAAAATATTGACATTCTTTAAATTAACAAATGTCAAATGATGAATGAATAACCTACGTTGGTCACTAACACAAAGTGTCTAAACTTGATAAGTAGATTATAGCAATCATTTTAAACATCGGGCGCATTTGGCTAACGAAACAAACACCGAACTTCAAGTAGTATAGTTTTGATTGTAAAACCAGTCCACCACCCCTACGAAATATCAATTTCAGCAACATAAGAAACCAGTTCAAATAAGTTCAACAACAATTACTAATTACATGAGGAAAATAAGTCTATCTTACAATCTCTTGATCAAGAATCCCAGAGTGCTCCTGAGCGATGGACATTTGGGTGGAAGAAACCACGTGGAAAGGCGCATCTTGGAGGCACCAAAGGATAGTCCTCCAAGGATGAGATTGTTAGGGGGTAGTAACCACCTTCCTAGTCAGTCTACAAAGGAAACTAATTAATAAGAGGATGGTTATACTCATATGATTGTGCTTGTTCATCATGACTTACCCCTTCTTTACCAGGGACGATGCACTGCCACTCCAATAAATCTCCCGATTCAGGCTTCGCAGAGAAACCCTATGCACAGAAATTGAAAATACAAAAAACAAACAAGATGGAAAAACAAAACTACTGTTAAGTTCATCAGTCCATTGCAGAGCTATATATATACAACCATGCGACTAGTGTGAACAGTTAAGTACATACATGGGGATTCTTCTTGCACCACACCAAGCACTCCTCCTTCAGTCAGCTACGCCAAGCCGATATCTAACCCATCCAGGAACAGTGACAAGGACAGTGACGACGACGACGACGGTGTTGGCGAACAGAGGTGGCGGTCGCACTGGAGTTGGTCGATTAGTAAAGGAGCGTTGGTCTTAGTAAAGGAGCACCAGAGGCAAAGAGACGAGCGAGATAAACGCGAGATGAGCGATACTAAAGCGAGACGTGCGCTACATGAAAGCGCGTCTTCCGTTGTTGAAAGAGAGACACACGACACGAGGACTGCGGAGAACTTAATTTCAGCGGCGGTGGTGCAGAGACACGTGCGACCGGCGTGCGCGACCTTTCATTTTCCCAAGATGGTATCGATGCATCCCATCGTTCCATCAATGCGTGGGAAACCAACCGCTCCATCGGCGACTCCGCACACACCTTATATAAGACTCATCATCACCCGTCAGTTCTCCACAAGCTCGTCGCTCATCCGTTTCTTCTTCTTTGTCTTCTCCACGCCGATGATGCACCACCACCATGGCCAACGTTCCACCTCCAAGCCTTCCGGGGGAGCCACCGTGCAAGAAACTATGTTGCACCTCTCCCGAGAGGTTCAACACAGAGCAGTGCCTCCTTATGGCGCAAGAGGCGTACAACAATACGTCTCGCGCTATGAGTTCCTTAGGTCTAGGTACCCTTCCACAGTTTTGTAAGACCTATGTGTGCTGAATACATTGGCTTGTAGTGAATACACTTGGCTTTGATGATAAAAGTTTTTAATATCACCAAAACTACAACAAGGTCCGACGATAGGTCCGGCTTGTTTTGGGTAGCTCCGGCTACGTTAGATGCTAGGTCCGGCTTCTTGGTAAGGTCTGACTAGCTTTGGATAGCTCCGGTGAGCTTTATGTTTAGCTCCGGCATATCTTAGATAGCTCCGGCATATATCTGATAGCTCCGACATGTTTTTGCTAAGCTTCGAGTTATTTTATCTAGCTCCGGGTTTTGGGTTGACTAGTTCCGACTAGTTTTGATAAGCTCCGGATCAAGAACCTACTAGTTTTGATAAGCTCCGGATCAAGAACCTACTAGTTTTGATAAGCTCCGGATCAAGAACCTACTAGTTTTGATAAGCTCCGGATCCAGGATCGACTAGTTTTGGTAAGCTCCAGGTCTAGGATCTACTAGTTTTGGTAAGCTCCGGTTCCAGGATCTACTAGTTTTGGTAAGCTCCGGCGCTAGGTTCTACTAGTTCTTGATAGCTCCGGCTCAAGCTCCGGGTTGCTCTGGCAAGGTCCGGAACTTGACCGCAGTGCTTCTGCCTTGCATTTGCAATGTTTCGCACTTGCTTTACAAGATTGGAAAGATTGCTTAGTATTCATTTGCTAAGTTTTTGGTGCGTTTTGGATGATACGGTTGATATCATTTCTACTGTGGTTTTGCAACATGCTTATGTGAGGTTCTCACGTAAGGTGTTGTGTTCGGAACTAACGTGAGTCAAGTCGAGGACTTGGGCTCGTATGGATTGTTTGTTTATTCATGTGCAGGTGTTGCTTGAGTTCGAGTCATGGCTGGTGACGGGATCCATTGGACTAGTCTCAGGAGGAGATGAGGTTCCAACAACCAAGTTCGGGAGGAACTGTGGTTGAGCGGGTCAGGAGGTCGCGCAGGATGATTGAATCAAGGGCAGTGCATATGAAGGTCGAAGGAAGGTGTTCGCACGTATGCATGCGGTGCATGACGTGGCAATATGCTTCTAGAGACGGATTATGGGAGGAAGATCTGATTGGAAGGATCGGATCGTATCGGTTGAAGACTTTGGCTGCGGCAGAGTTGGTTATGGCTCGGTATGGGAAGTATCGAGTTGGTTATGTTAGGATTTCGTGTGTATCACGAATTTGAGTTGTTTAGGAATGTGGGATACGTTCCTATGGTGTTTGGAAGTCTTAAGATTGCTTCTATCTGCGTATAGAAGAATCTTGAGCAGTTATGGTAAGTTCCGATTGTGATCGGATTAGGATTAGAGTTCTAGTTGTATTGGGATGGCCTAAGGGCTGGTTATATAAGCAAGGGAAGGCCAAAGCTCGTGGAGACGACTTTGGGGCTGTTCCTCTTGTGTTCTATTGAATAAAATTCATAGTTTGAAGGAACTTTTGTGCCTTGTTCGTCCGACTTGTTCCAGACAAGTTTTACTCGTCGAGTTTCTGGACAGCACTACCTTTCGTCGGTGGTTTTAGCATAACTCGAGTTATACAGATCCAATTGACGTGATTCTTTTTGGGTTGTCTTCACAACTTGATTGTTTATCATCTGTCAAAATTTCACGGTCATTGGATTTGTGGTTTTTGATCTACACGAGTTTCTTTGCAGCACTCCAAAAACTGTTTTTCTCGGGTAGGTCAGATTGACCAGTGTTTGATCTTTTGATCATAACTTGAGTTGTTCTCAACGGATTTGAGTAATTCTTTTTGTGTTGTTTTCGTGACTTGATTCTCTCTGATATATATCACTATTGTCACGGTGAAACACGTTTAGATTAGTCTCATACACGATTTATTTAATAGATCATTTTTCTACCGAAGGGATTAGGGTTTTATTGTTTCCGCTGCGTAAGATTTTTAAATCTACCATTCACCCCCCCCCTCTGGTAGATTTTCACGTGCTCTTCGATCCTACAATTGGTATCAGAGCCAGGTTGCTCTAATCTTTGAGATTTGCACGTGTTTTTGACTAATCATCATGGAGAAGTACTCCGCCAAACCTTGTGTGTTTGCTGGTATTGATTTCCAGGTTTGGAAGGCACGCATGGAGGCCTTCATCCAGGCGCAAGGCTTCGCAATATGGGAAAAGGTATACAAACCTTATGAAGTCCCGCCTAATGATCAAGTTACGGCTACGAACCTCCGGGACGTCGACAACAACAACAAAGCCCGAAACTTGATCATCCAAGGACTCACTCAGAGCGACTTTGATCGTGTCGCGCACCTCCGGTCAGCATACGACGTTTGGAGAGCTCTCTGTGATTATCATGAAGGCTCCAACACAATCAAGGAGGTAAAACAAGATATGTTCAAGAAAGAATATATGCGTTTTGAGATGCAACTAGGTGAGTCTATCGATGACCTCTTTGCTCGTTTCAATAAAATTCTCAGCAACTTACGTAGTGTCAATGTTAATTTTTCTGATGCTGAGAATGCTAGACAACTTCTTAGTGCATTAGACATGTCAGTTTGGGAGATGAAAGTAACATCCATTCGTGAATCAACTGTCATGAGTTCTCTTACATTAGATGTACTCTATTCTAAACTAAAAACTCATGAAATTGACATCCTAGCACGTAAGAACCCAAACAAGTCTATTGCATTTGTCTCACAACGTGATATGTCTAGCTCCGGCCAATCATCATCCTGCAATACTCTTGCTTTGTTGTCCTCACTAACCCTGGAGCAGATCGAAGAAATTCCAGAAGAGGAGTTGGCACTCATCTCCACTAGATTCTCAAAAGCATTGCAAAATGTGAGAACTAGAAGGAGAGGAAGCTCCGGACCTCAACGCTGTTTTGAATGTGGTAAAACAGGACACTTTCGTACAGAATGCCCTAACCTTTCAGGTCCGACCACCCGGGAAGAAAAACAAAGCAAGGTCCGGACCTCCTCTGGAAATTCCAACAAGAAAAAGAAGGGTACCATAGGACGCAAGATGATCAACAGCTTCATCACCGCGCTTCAAGAGCTCAGTTCAAGTGACATTGATTTTGAAAGTGATGAAGAGAATGATGACTTGGCAAACTTATGCTTCATGGCGGGCAAAGCAAGATCAAGATCAAGTCAGGAGGAAGCAAAACACAACAGTGACGATGATGAGGTATGTTCTACCTGCAATGAAATGTGTGATGCTATTTCTCGTGCAACTATTATTGTCAAGAAAAAGGACAAAAAGCTTAGGGATAGTGCTACTAAAATTGAATCACTAGAATCTGAAATTAACCGTTTAAAAACTTTGATTCCTAGTGATGATGCATGTCCCTCATGTGACTTAATCTATGAACAATTGTCCACATTAAGAAGTGCACATTCCTCCACTTTAGACAGACTTGATGAAGAAATTGAAAAGAACAAAAAGCTTGCTGCACTTAATGATAAAAACTTAAAAGATGCTTCTTGTTCTACAGATGATTTGCATTGTTCTGCATGTGAAAATCTTGATAAGAAACTAAAAGATGCAATGAATGAAATTTCTATGTTGAACAATGCTTTACGATCTCATGAAGTTAAAAATTGTTCCAATTGCAAACTAAAAGGAAAAACTTCATGTGCAAACTGCCTAGACTTGTCCAAGAAACTTGATGACGTGAATAGGACACTAGGTCGGTTTTGTAATGGGGATAAGAATCTAAACTTGCTGCTGAATTCTTCCAAGTCTAGCAAAGATAAAACTGGTTTAGGTTTTGATTCTCATGTTCATGCTAAGGCACATCCACCTAAAGTTGTAAAGTCATTAGGAATTGGTTTGATTCAAACAGTTCCTAAACAAAATAGAGTGGTTTTCAAATCTGCAGGAGTGATGCCTCATTCCGTTTCAAATAAAAATATTGCTTGCTCATCTAGACATGAACACAAAGTTAAATTTCAATGTACCTTTTGTGGTAGAGATGGTCATGTCATAGATTTTTGTTATAGACTAGCTAAACAACAGAAAAAGGAAAGAAAAATTGCTAGATCTTATAACTTTCATGCAATTAGAAAAACACAACCTGCTTTAGTGAGTCAGAAATTTCAAAAGGTAGCTTCCGGACCTTTTGGTAAGAAATCCGCAAAAGCAGCTCCGATGGTTCTGATAGCTCCGAGAGCTACCGGATCTTCTGTTGTTCCCTCCGGAGCTTCAGTTTTTGCCTCCGGACCTTCTGCTTTTACCTCCGGAGCTACCGGTTTTCACTCTAAACAAGTAACAACTTCTAAATCAACTGTTAAGAAAAGAAAACCTCAATCTTTGACTCATAAACCTGCTGTTTTATCTCAGCATTCGCGTGTTTTTCCTGCTACACGTCGCGTGACTCAGTACTGGATTCCTAAATGCCTTTTGACTAACCCCAGTATTGAGTCATCGGCGTATTGTGCTTCTATGTAGGTTACACGCTTGAGGAAGGAGAATATTTGGATTGTGGATTCAGGTTGCTCACGCCACATGACCGGTAACAAAGATTGGTTCTCCTCCCTCACCTTTGTGTCACGTGTAGAAAATGTTACTTTTGCCGATAATTCTTCAACTCCTATAATTGCTAAGGGTTCGGTTAGAGTAAATGATCACTACACTTTGAAGGATGTGGCACTTGTCAAAAATTTGAAATATAACTTGCTTTCTGTTTCACAATTGCTAGATGAAAATCTAGAAATTACTTTCAATAAAAACTGCTGCAAAGTTGTAGATTCAAATAGTGAGCTTATTTTTAACATGTCTCGGCTTGGAAGAGTTTTTAAAGCTGATTTTGATATGTCTTCTTCTAATCATAGGTGTCTAGTTGCTAATGATTCAAAGGACTTATATTTTTGGCATCGTAGACTTGGTCACGTAGGCTTTGATCACCTAACGCGTGTTAGTGCTCTTGATCGCATACGTGGGCTGCCTAAGCTTAAAGGGGACAAAGAAATTGTATGCTCTTCTTGTAGACATGCTAAGATGGTTGCAGGTTCACATACTCCTCTCACAATGATAATGACAACTGAACCATGTCAACTTTTGCATCTTGACACCGTAGGACCTTCACGTGTTCAATCCTTCGGAGGTAAATGGTATGCTCTTGTTATTGTTGATGATTATTCTAGATATTCTTGGGTGTATTTTATGGCATCTAAGAATGAAGTCTTTAGTCACTTTAGAACTTTATTTCTTAGATTATCAATTGATCACCCAGGATCATTAAAAGCAATTAGAAGTGATAATGGAACTGAATTTAAAAATCAATTTTTTGATCACTTTTGTGCTGAAAATAGAATAGATCATCAATTTTCTTCACCATATGTACCTCAACAAAACGGTGTTGTAGAAAGAAAGAACAGAACCCTAGTTGAGATGGCTAGGACTATGCTTGATGAATATCAAACCCCTAAGAAATTTTGGGCTGATGCATTAGCAACCGCTTGTTATGTCTCAAATCGTGTTTTCTTGCGTGCTAAGCTAGGTAAAACACCATATGAGCTCCGGTTTGGACATAGGCCTAGTGTTTCACACTTTCGGGTTTTTGGTTGCAAATGCTTCGTTAAGAAACATGGTAATCTTGATAAATTTGAACCTAGATCCAATGATGGCATGTTTCTTGGTTATCCATCTCATACTAGAGGCTACCGTGTACTTTTACTTGACACTAACAAAATTGTGGAGACTTGTGAAGTGTCTTTTGATGAAGCTAGCCCAGGTACTAGTTCCGGTGTTGCAGGACCAGATTCGTATCCTCAGGGGGAGGGTATTTTTGAAGATGAAGAAGAGCCGGTGATACTGCCTAGTAGTTCCGAAGTTGACACGTGTCTAGCTCCGGACATTGAACAAGCTCCGGCTATCACCTCTACTGGTCCTGATCGTCCACAAGTCACAAGCTCATCAATCTACAATGAACCTAATGAAGAAGAAGCTTGTGAGACATCTGCTCCCCTACGTTTTTACAAAGATCACCCCCCACAACAGATGATTGGAAGCTTGCACGAACGAGTCACACGGTCCAGGTTTTGCGATCCAAACTCTCATGCTCATTCTGCTTTTGTTGCCTCTTTTGAACCCTAAGATATATCTCACGCACTCACTAATGAATCTTGGATTATTGCCATGCAAGAAGAGTTAGAAAATTTTGAAAGAAATAATGTTTGGAAACTTGTACCTCCACCTCAAGGCCACACTTTAATTGGAACTAAATGGGTATATAAAAATAAACAAAGTGAGGATGGGGTTGTGATTAGGAATAAGGCTAGGTTGGTTGCTCAAGGTTTCACTCAAGTTGAAGGTCTAGATTTTGATGAAACTTTTGCTCCTGTCGCTAGATTAGAAGCCATAAGAATTTTGTTAGCTTTCGCAGCATCTAAAGGTTTTAAGCTATATCAAATGGATGTTAAAAGTGCTTTTCTTAATGGCTATATAGATGAGGAGGTTTATGTCAAACAACCACCAGGTTTTGAAAATCCAGATTTTCCTAATCATGTTTACAAACTGTCCAAAGCCTTATATGGTCTCAAACAAGCCCCTAGAGCATGGTATGATAGGTTAAAAACATTCTTACTTGAAAAGGGGTTTACAATGGGAAAGGTTGATAAAACTCTTTTTGTGCTTAATCATGGCAATGACTCATTATTCGTTCAAGTGTATGTGGATGATATTATCTTTGGTTGTGCTTCTCATGATCTTGTGTCCAAGTTTTCAGCAATGATGAGTTCCGAATTTGAAATGAGTATGATGGGTGAACTCACTTACTTTTTGGGGCTGCAAATCAAGCAAACCAAGGAGGGTACCTTTGTGCATCAAACAAAGTATACCAAAGATCTCCTAAGGCGCTTCAACATGGACAAAAGCAAGCCTCTTCGGACACCAATGGGAACAGCAACAACACTTGAACTTGATGAAGATGGTGAATCCGTGGATCAAAAAGAATATAGAAGTATGATCGGATCACTTTTGTACCTCACAGCATCAAGACCGGACATACAATTCAGCGTATGTCTTTGTGCACGGTTTCAAGCTTCCCCACGTGTTTCACATCGTCAAGCCGTCAAAAGGATTCTCAGGTACTTACATGGAACTCAAGAATTTGGCATTTTTCTTCCTTCTTCCTCAATCGTTTCTTTGAAAGCGTTTTCGGATGCTGATTTTGGGGGTTGTAGGATTGATAGGAAAAGTACTTCCGGTGCTTGTCATTTTCTTGGTAATTCTCTTGTTGCTTGGTCCTCTAGAAAACAAAGTTCAGTTGCACAATCCACAGCCGAATCTGAGTATGTAGCTGCTGCTAGTGCTTGTTCACAAATTCTTTGGATTGTTCAAACACTTAAGGACTATGGGGTTGATCTAGATAGTGTTCCACTGTTCTGTGATAACACTAGTGCTATTTGCATTGCTAAAAACCCCGTGCAACATTCTAGAACTAAGCACATTGACATTAGGTATCACTTTCTCCGTGATAATGTTGAAAAAGGAAACATTGTGCTTCACCATGTAGATACCGAACAACAATTGGCTGACATTTTTACAAAACCTTTGGATTTCACTCGTTTTTGTTACATTCGTAGTGAAATAGGGGTTATGCATCCTCATGGCTTAAATTGAGGGGGAGTTTTTGAAACTTAGGAAGTCTATGTGTGAATCTGAAATTAAAATAATATGAGCATATTATTTCATACATATATGACTTTGTAATTCCTTTCACATACTGAAAGTTCTTACTACATTACTCGTGTTATACTTTTTGTAGTTTTTGCCATGTCTAGTAATTGGAATAATTACTTACACTAAATCTGGTCATAGTCGAACTTTCTTGCTGTTTTGAACTTGTTGCATGCTCACAAATGCTTTTAATCATTAAGAATTTATCAAGTAATCAACTCATATGTTGAGTTTTTATGAACAAATATAAATTGAGAAAAGATCAAGAGAATATGCATGCATCGCACTTCTTCTTTTGAGATGGCTTGTCATTGCACTTAGATATGAACTTGGAAGAAGTTGTGTATGACTAAAACCATGTCCTTAAGCTTCTGATTGTCAAATGACATAGGCTTGGCTTGGTTGGTTAGAATAAGGCAGATGCGCATATAATCTCTTGCAAATATCATATGATCTAGATTTATGCTTTGAAAATAATAAAATGCAGCAACTAGTGTCATGCTTTCAGGTTTTGAAATAGTCAAGTTTGTGAGATCATGACCTGCTAAAATTGAAAATCACACTTGCTCTCTAGCATGGCTTACACTACATTATGTATCTCATTGATGTGATAGTGTAAGTTACTTGATAGTATGACTTGGGTGAGCTTTGTTTATATGTATATGTTATAATATGCTCATAACAACTAAAGAGGGAGAGATAATTTGTTTATATCTCATAACAATTAAAATCTCTATTTTACCTTGCTGAATACATTGTCAAAGGGGGAGAGATTAATCACACATTAAAAAAAAAAGGAGAGATAATAAAGGGGGAGACATTTTCATTTTCAAAAGGGAGAAAGATTTTCATTTACGTTTGTTTTACAAAAAGGGGAGAAGTTGTTTTCAAAACTTTTATTTGAATAAGCCAATGTTCGGAATTTTAAATGGTGTTGCCAATGCATTCATCAAGGGGGAGATTGTAAGACCTATGTGTGCTGAATACATTGGCTTGTAGTGAATACACTTGGCTTTGATGATAAAAGTTTTTAATATCACCAAAACTACAACAAGGTCCGACGATAGGTCCGGCTTGTTTTGGGTAGCTCCGGCTACGTTAGATGCTAGGTCCGGCTTCTTGGTAAGGTCTGACTAGCTTTGGATAGCTCCGGTGAGCTTTATGTTTAGCTCCGGCATATCTTAGATAGCTCCGGCATATATCTGATAGCTCCGACATGTTTTTGCTAAGCTTCGAGTTATTTTGTCTAGCTCCGGGTTTTGGGTTGACTAGTTCCGACTAGTTTTGATAAGCTCCGGATCAAGAACCTACTAGTTTTGATAAGCTCCGGATCAAGAACCTACTAGTTTTGATAAGCTCCGGATCAAGAACCTACTAGTTTTGATAAGCTCCGGATCCAGGATCGACTAGTTTTGGTAAGCTCCGGGTCTAGGATCTACTAGTTTTGGTAAGCTCCGGTTCCAGGATCTACTAGTTTTGGTAAGCTCCGGCGCTAGGTTCTACTAGTTCTTGATAGCTCCGGCTCAAGCTCCGGGTTGCTCTGGCAAGGTCCGGAACTTGACCGCAGTGCTTCTGCCTTGCATTTGCAATGTTTCGCACTTGCTTTACAAGATTGGAAAGATTGCTTAGTATTCATTTGCTAAGTTTTTGGTGCGTTTTGGATGATACGGTTGATATCATTTCTACTGTGGTTTTGCAACATGCTTATGTGAGGTTCTCACGTAAGGTGTTGTGTTCGGAACTAACGTGAGTCAAGTCGAGGACTTGGGCTCGTATGGATTGTTTGTTTATTCATGTGCAGGTGTTGCTTGAGTTCGAGTCATGGCTGGTGACGGGATCCATTGGACTAGTCTCAGGAGGAGATGAGGTTCCAACAACCAAGTTCGGGAGGAACTGTGGTTGAGCGGGTCAGGAGGTCGCGCAGGATGATTGAATCAAGGGCAGTGCATATGAAGGTCGAAGGAAGGTGTTCGCACGTATGCATGCGGTGCATGACGTGGCAATATGCTTCTAGAGACGGATTATGGGAGGAAGATCTGATTGGAAGGATCGGATCGTATCGGTTGAAGACTTTGGCTGCGGCAGAGTTGGTTATGGCTCGGTATGGGAAGTATCGAGTTGGTTATGTTAGGATTTCGTGTGTATCACGAATTTGAGTTGTTTAGGAATGTGGGATACGTTCCTATGGTGTTTGGAAGTCTTAAGATTGCTTCTATCTGCGTATAGAAGAATCTTGAGCAGTTATGGTAAGTTCCGATTGTGATCGGATTAGGATTAGAGTTCTAGTTGTATTGGGATGGCCTAAGGGCTGGTTATATAAGCAAGGGAAGGCCAAAGCTCGTGGAGACGACTTTGGGGCTGTTCCTCTTGTGTTCTATTGAATAAAATTCATAGTTTGAAGGAACTTTTGTGCCTTGTTCGTCCGACTTGTTCCAGACAAGTTTTACTCGTCGAGTTTCTGGACAGCACTACCTTTCGTCGGTGGTTTTAGCATAACTCGAGTTATACAGATCCAATTGACGTGATTCTTTTTGGGTTGTCTTCACAACTTGATTGTTTATCATCTGTCAAAATTTCACGGTCATTGGATTTGTGGTTTTTGATCTACACGAGTTTCTTTGCAGCACTCCAAAAACTGTTTTTCTCGGGTAGGTCAGATTGACCAGTGTTTGATCTTTTGATCATAACTTGAGTTGTTCTCAACGGATTTGAGTAATTCTTTTTGTGTTGTTTTCGTGACTTGATTCTCTCTGATATATATCACTATTGTCACGGTGAAACACGTTTAGATTAGTCTCATACACGATTTATTTAATAGATCGTTTTTCTACCGAAGGGATTAGGGTTTTATTGTTTCCGCTGCGTAAGATTTTTAAATCTACCATTCACCCCCCCCCCCCTCTGGTAGCTTTTCACGTGCTCTTCGATCCTACAAGTTTACTAGAATGGGTACCCTCGACCACTACCCCTATTCGAGATGATAGCCTAGGTGCTCGGCGGAGGGCAGTAGAAACCTGGTGGCGGCGACGGAGAGCAACCTCGATCTCGGGGTTGCACCGCCGGTGCAGCCAGAGCAATCGGCGCAGCCGGCCTAGGCTCCTGTTGCACTAACGCCGGAGTCGCCGCCGGAGGAGGAGGAGGAGGATTCGAAGGAGGAGGAGAAGGAGTAGTAGGATTTAGTTTTTCTTTGTTGTTGTTAGTTGATGTTTTTTTCTTGTGTCTTTTACTTTTTTCTTGTGTTTTGTAATATATTGATTAATGAATAAAATTTATCTATATTCAACCGTGTGAATGAATGAATGTGTGGTGTGTTCATTGTGCGGATAGTGAACTGTGTGAAAGAAATTACAAACATGAAGGATTTTGATTATTTTATGGACAAGTGAATGTTTTAGTTATCAAATGAATGTGCTCTAAGTTCAGTGATTTGTGCTATCAACAGTGGACCGAAGCAAAATAGAGAAAATCATGAAGCTAAAGGAGACGTTGCTAATAGGAGACATGCTTTTTGTTAGAGCGCATCTCCCTTTTAGCAGAGAGAGGGAGACATTGAGCATAGGTGACGCACTTTGGTGATAAGCGCGTCTCCATTTTGCGTCTCCACACAGACCTTATATAAGGCGCCATCAGTCTCTCCTCTTCTCTTCATTTGTCTTCTCCGCGCAAACAACCCACCATGGCCAACATTCTGCCGCCAAGCCCGCTGAGGGAGCCACCCTGCAAGAAATAGTGTCGCCGCTCCCCCGAGAGGCTCAACAACGAGCTGCTCGAGATGTTGTTCGATAGGCTATTCGACCGGTTCTAGAGGCTGCTCAAGACAATAGCCGAGGTGCTTAGTGCCGAGGGCTGTAGTATCCTGGTGGCAGCGATGACGAGGAACCTCGATCGTGAGGTTGCACCACCGAATCTGGACCAGCTGGAGCAACTGGCGGAGCAGCTGGAGTAGCCGGCCAGGACTCCTGTTGCACTGGCGCCGAATGGTCGCCGGAGGAGGAAGAGGAGGAGGAGGAGGAGTAGGATTTAGGTTTTCTTTTGTTATTTTTAGTTGATGTTGTTTTTTCTTTTCTTGTGTCGTGTACTTTTTTCTTGTGTTTTGTAATATATTTTTAATGAATGCATGTGCTATCTTTGTTCATATGTGTGACGAGTATCTTGTGTGTTCAACTATGAATGAATGAGTTTCATCGATCAGTGACGTGTTCATGTCTGTCTGACTGAGGACAAAGAAGTCATGCTTTCTGTAAAGTACGCCTCATTTCTTTCGCAAAAAGGAGACGTGCTTTGTCAGAAGTGTGTCTCCTGTTTGTTAGAGAGGAGGGCGCATCGCGGATACCTACTTAAGTGAGATGGGCTGTATTGTAACTCGTCTCCTTGTACGTTCAACCGAGCCATGTTAGATCCTCGTTGAAGCGGGCACATCTCGCTTAACCATATCAGAGACACCCTCCTTTAAGCGCGTCGCCCATCTTTGTCTCCTATTTGGGTTTCTTACGTAGTGGGAAATGATTTCATCTATTTTTCGACCAAATAGTCGGAATACCGCATTCGATCGGAATTTTTCCAAACAATTCCGACTAATTTCCGAATTGGCTCGCACTACGTAATAAAGGCTCAACTGAGACATGCTCAAACAAAGAAGGGAGACAAAGCCACTGATAGTCAAGATATAAAGAGATAAAAAATAGTAAGGAAAAGGAGAGGAGGAGGGGACTAACCCTTTGTTTTAAGATCCACTGGTAATCACCGCAAGACTTTTAGAAGGACACCTCTGAAAAGGGAAAGAACAGGGCAAGAACAGAGCAGATCCGGTAGCCACTTGTTCTGTCATAGCTGGGAGGTCGTAGAAGGGAAATATAAAATCGAGCTAAACCGATTTAACGCACGTCTCTCTATAGAGGTAATGGGATACGAGCCCGCTTCTATGACAAAAGGAGACGCGCCTGACCGGTAGGTATGAATGACGCGCTGGCTTCGATCATGATAGGAGACGTGTGCCAAGAAAAGCTCGTCTCAATTACGAAACAAATATGAGTTTCGCTCAAGTAAAGAGTGTCTCCCGTTTGTCAGAGAAGATGGCGCGTCTCGAATAGTTATTTAACAGAGACGGACTGTATAGTAACGCGTCTCCTTGTACGTTCAACCGAACCATGTCAGATCCTTGCTGAAGCGAGCTCGTCTCGCTTAACCGTATCAGAGACGATCGCCTTTGAGCTCCTCGCCTATCTTTGTCTCCTATTTGGGTTTCTTACGTAGTGTCGTTTGTCTTTAGGCGATGGAGATCTGGCCCATAGCCTGGCCGTTCGTGGGTGCAGCCGTGCCGCCCGTGTAGGTCAAGCGATCACTTCGCGGCGCAAACCCTACACGCGGTCACATGGCTCATGCGTCACGCCCAAACTTTCTTCAGAAGCTTCGATCCGCCATCCTGAAGCTTCCCCTCCATCATGAACAGGTGGCACCACTCATGTTCGTGAGCGGCGCCTTCCTCCATCGTCGCCACCACAACGACTTGATCCCGCCTCTGCATCGAGCAAGCACTATATATTTGGCAAAACAAATCCATAGTGGTATTGCACAGCACAAAGCAGGAACAGTCTATTATCTGTCCATCGGGGTCGTGTAGCACCCAACCGACCACGAACACGGTCCGTCGAGGACGTAGAGCACAAAGCAGACAGAGAAATGGGAAAGCAGAAAGAAACCGGAAGGCCCAAATCTTTCAATGGGGGGCAACAGCGGCGGCGTGGGTAAGCATAGGAAGGTAGCCGTGGAGCGATCTGGCAGGCATTTGTGCCCGGTTTGGGCGTGGGGCTGCATCGAGTGCGTGGCCACCAGCCTCCTCGGCACCCACGGCGGGGAGAGATGGAACACCACCATCGCCATGGTGGTCACGACCGCCACCGACCGCGCGCTCATCGCCATCATCGTCTCCACCCGCGGGTCGGTTTCCCCTCAGTAGCCCCCCTTCAAGTCGTTGTTCCTGTTGCTACGGCCTACTCGCTCCAGGAATTCAAGTTCTGTATATTAAAAGCTTTTGTTTTATGTGACATGGACAGATAATGAGTATGTGGAAATTGTTGATTGAATAGAGACTTCTTGTTATGCTACATTTTGATTTGGATGAACATTTATTTTTATTATGGATATACAATGTTGTGGGACATTTTTCTGGGAAAAAACGAAACCGTCGCGATATCGACATATTCCCGTTCTGATATTGACATATTCCCGTTCCGATATATCCGTTTCCAAAGTTTTTGATACCGTAATTGTTCTAGTTAATTCCATTTTTCGAAAATTTAATAAGAAAATGAAAATGATTTAGCTATTTTTCTGTACGTTTTCGACTGTTTTCATCCCTAATGAAGAGGCTCTCAAGGAAGGACACGCCTCCCTCGAGTCAATCACTCCATCTAAGATTGCAAACCTAAAAAAGAATAAAAATTAAGATGAAGATTTTGTATCTTGAATTGACAAAGATTAAAATAGATTGGCGAGTTACTCACCGTGCTTTAGTCTTTCCGCCTCTGCTGGTATACAAAGCATGGGGGTTGATTGGTGAGTTTTCCCAATAGTACCCTTCACCGTGAAGTTCACCAACTCCTACCCATACTTTGCCTACAAATACAAGAAAATCATATAAGTGTGTTAACAAGATTATTAGCTATAGTTGAATTCAAGTTATTTATCATTTTACCAGTCGATTCGTTGCCATCCGTGAGCGCAACTGGTCCGGCTATGAATGGTCACTTCTCCTGTGACCCCTCTTCCAAACATGCATAGCGGTCGGCTCCTGATCGCTCTCGTGCTCCTGTGAATACGTGTTAGTAAAATAAATATATTATGAATACTTAGAAATAATTTAGAGCATACTTACCATGCGTTTAGCAAGATGAAGATGTCCATCGGGGTCATAGGTATGGACCCCTAGGACCCTCTGCTCTCTCGTGCCCCCCTTGGACACATTGATGAACTAACCGCTGGCCGAAAGCCTATAGAGGGCTCAGCACGCATCCTGACGGGAACAGTCCTCTAATCAGGAAACACCGACCTGCACACATTTAGTATTTGATCCAACTAATTATTGAATTTAATCAACTAATACAAAAGATAATATACTAATTAAACATTTAAGCAACTAATAAACAATTTAATCAACAAATTCAACAATTATTTAACTAATTATTGAATTAATGAACAAATTGATAGATTAACAATCAACAATTTAACTAAAATTTTTAGCAACTAATCAACAATTTACTCAACAAATTAAACACGTAATTACACATTCAACAACTAAGTCATCAATCAAAGGAGTGACGGGGTGGAGGTGGGCAGCTCAGGAGAAGAGGTGGGCGTGGCCGGGGGGATGGGGGTTGGGCCAACGGTGCGCGACGAGGGGAGACGAGGGGGACTGGCGATGGTGACGGGAAGAGCCAAGGGGCGATGCGGCGAGGGGGGCAAGGGGGCGGCAATGCGTGGTGATGTGAGGGGCGAGTCGAGGGGGTGGCGGTCTACCTGGCACGGGAGGGAGGCGGCGCAGGCGAGGTGACGGCAGTGACGGCGACGAGGCGACTGCAACACAGTGACGGCGCGAGAGTAGTGAAAGGTGGGGCGTAGCGCGAGTGAAGGACTTGGGTGCACCGAGCCGAGTATAAGACTACAATCTACGACGACCATCTTATTTTCGACTGCACACAACAAAGACAGTTGTAAGTAAGGTTTCATTCTGACCGCCTACGTCAATCATCGTAAATAAAAGACTTATTTACGACAGTGGATTTCAACCGTCGTAAATAACATTATTTACGACGGTTAACAAAAAACCATCACAAATAAAAGTGATTTTCATAAATTTAGTGTTTTCCTGTAGTGTATACAATAATAAATAGTAACTTTCTACCTTTTAGGATTATAATTAACTTAATTTATCAATGGACAAAAAAGTATTTCGTATCGTGAAATGTGAGAAGAGTAGTTGGACGTGTGCGTTGCACACGAACCGTTCGATCATTTCGAGCGACCTCTACGTCGAGATACTCAAAGCGATGCATGATACTACGGGTTCACTTAGAGAATTAGCGCATGCATGCAGCCACGCCACCATGCTGCCCGCCGCGGCGCACGCCCCGCCGGAGCAGCTTACTCGTCTCGGCCTCATGCATGTGCCACTACTACAAAAAGCATTTTCACAGGCGCCTCGATTTTTCAAACACAGGCGGTCTGTAAAAAAAATGTGATTGTGATGATGAATGATAAAATAACCGTCTGAGATGATAGAACATCATAGGCGGTATTTAAAAAAAACCGTCTGGGTAAATACATGATTTTCTCAGGCGGCTATTAATTTAGAACCGTATGTACCGTAACAAACTTCACAGGCGGTTTTTACTTAACCACCGCCTGGGTAAATACAATATTTTCACAGGGCAATCATTGTTTAAGAACCATATGTACTGGTTCTGTAAGATCGAAAAGCACGTGTAAAGCTACCAGAGGGGGGTGAATGGTAGATTAAAACTTTTCAGCGGAAGCAATGAAAAACCCCTCGGCAGAAAAACGATCTGTTAAAAAAATAGTGTGTGCGACTAATCTAAAGATGATGAATTGTAACTAAAGAAGTATAGATTCTGGATAATCATGTCACGAACACGTCACAACAAGAATCACGAAAATTCATCGAGAAAAACTCATGTTACAATCGAAAGATCAAATAAAGGTCAATCTGTTTTACCCAAGAAAAATAGTTCTGAAATACTGCAAAGAAAATCGTGTAGATCCAAAACCACAAATCCAATAACCGTGAAATTTTACAGATGATATAAAATCAAGTTGTGAAGACAACCAAAAAGAATCACGTCAATCGGATTTGTAAAACTTGAGTTATGATAAAACCACCGAAGAAAGTTAGTGTTGTGCAGAAACTTGATGAGAAAGACTTGACGAAAACAAGTCAGACAAACAAGGCACAAAAGTTCCTTCAAACTACAAATTTTATTGATCAAAACACAAGAGAAACAACCCCAAAGTCGTGCCCCATGATCTCTAGCCTCCCTTGCTTATATAACCAACCCTTAGGTGAACCCAAACCTAACTAGGACTAATCCTACTCAATTCACGAATCAAAACTTTCCACAACTGCTCAAGACTCTTCTATATGCAGATAGAAGCAATCTTAATACTTCCAAACATCTTAGAAACGTATCCCACATTCCTAAAAAACCTCAAATTCGTGACCCACACAAAATCCTATCATAACCAACTCAAAACTTTTCATATTCAAGTCAAACACGACTTAACCACAGTCTGAGTCCATAACCTAGTCGGTTGGACCTTTCCGACCAATTCTTTACATCCACATCTCTTCATCACGCCTCGGAACCATGTGGCCATGTCCATGCACTCCTTGCATACGTGCAAATATCTTCCAACGACATCCACGATACCTTCATATGCATTGTTCTTGATTCAAGCATGTTGCACAACCTCCCAATCAACTCAACCACAATTCCTCCAGAACTTAGTTGTTGAACCTCATCTTCTCCCTAAGACCAGTTCAATGGATTCCGTCACCAACCATGTCTTGAACTCAAACAACACCTGTACATGAATAAACAACCAATACTTTTGAGCACAAGTCCTCGACTTGACTCTTGTTAGTTCCGATAACCACAAAACCTTACGTGAGCACCTCACATAAGCATGTTGCAAACCATAGCAAAAAGATAACAGCCATAACCACCAAAACACACCAAAAACTTAGCAAAAGAAAACTAAGCAAACTTTCCATAATCCAAAAAAACAAGTTTAAAACATTGAAAATTAAAAGCAGAACCACTGCGATCAAGCTCCGAACCTTGCCAAAGCTAACCGGACCTTGAACTAGAGCTTACCTAAACTAACAGGATCTAGCGCCGGAACTTACCAAAGCTAGCAGGACCTAGCGCCGGAGCTAACTAAAGCTAGTCGTACCAAGCGTCGGAGCTTACCAAAGCTAGTTGGGCCTAGAGTCGAAGCTAACCAAAGCTAGTCGGACCTAGACAAAGAAAGTCGAACCTTTCGTCGTACCTTGCCGGAGCTACCCAAAACAAGCCGGACCTATCATCGGACTTTGCTGGAGTTTGAACCTAGAGTAGGACCTTGATGATAAAGGTTTTTTGGTAGTATTCAAAACTTTTATCGCCATATCCAATGTATTCAGCACACATAGGTCTCACAATCTCCCCCTTGCACTACAGGAATATCGATCACTTACGTCGGCCAGGGCCGACGTAAGTAAGGCATAAACCGACGTAACTAACTTAATTACGTCGGTTTTCCTTTGATTACGTCGGCGACAGGCCGACGTAGCGGTTTGGACGTAATTAAGGTAACTTACGTCAGCCACCGACGTAAGTTACTTAATTACGTCGGTCTGCAGAAGCCGACGTAAGTTAAATGACGGGATCGGCCTTGGGCTACCAGGCACCGACGTAAGTTACTTACTGACGTCGGCCGGCCCACGTAAGTTGGTCTGGCTGACGTAAGTGATCGATATTCCTGTAGTGTTGATGAATGCATTGGCAACACCACTTAAAATCCGAACATTGGCTTATTCACATGAAAAGTTTTGAAAACAATTTCTTCCCCTTTTTGAAAATAAAATGAGATAGAAATAAATTTTTCTCCCCCTATACTTATTTCTCCTCATTGCATACTTCTCCCCATTTGACAATGTATTCAACAAGGTACAAAAGAGAAATTTTAATTTGTTATGAGCACATTATCACATATACATATAAAACAAAGCGCATCCAAGTCATACAATCAAATAACTTATACTATCACAATAATGAGATGCATAAAGTAGTGTAAGCCATGCTAGAGATCAAATGTAATTTTCAATTTAAGCAAGTCATGATCTTACAAACTTAACTATTTCAAAACCTGAAGGCATGATACTTGTTGCTGCAATTTTTCAAGCACGAATTTTGGTCATATGAAATTTGCAAGAGATTATATGTGCATCTGCCTTATTCTAACCAACCAAGCCAAGCCTATGTCATTTGACAATCAGAAGCTTAAGGACATGGTTTTAGTCATACACAACTTCTTCCAAGTTTAGATCTAAGTGCAATGATAAGCCATCTCAAAAGAAGAAGTGTGATGCATGCATATTCTTTTGATCTTTTCTCATTATTTTATTTGAACATAAAAGCTCAACATGTGGATAGTTTATTGATTAATTTTTCATTATTAAAAGCACTTGTGAGCATGCAACAAGTTCAAAACAGTAAGAAAGTTTGATCATGACCAGATTTAGTATAAGTAATTATTCCAATTACTAGTCATGGCAAAAACTATAAAATGTATAACATGGGTAATTTAGTAAGAACTTTCAGCATGTAAAAGGAATCATGAAGTCATATATGTATGAAATGCTATGCTCATATTATTTTAAATTCAGATTCATACATAAAGTTCTAAAGTTTCAAAACACCCCCTCAATTTAAGCCATGAGGATGCATAACCCCTATTTCGCTACGAATGTAACAAAAACGAGTGAAATCCAAAGGTTTTGTAAAAATGTCAGCCAACTGTTGTTCGGTATCTACATGGTGAAACACAATGTTTCCTTTTTCAATTATCACAGAGAAAGTGATACCTAATGTCAATGTTCTTTGTTCTAGAATGTTGCACGGGGTTTTTAGCAATGTAAATAGAACTAGTGTTATCACAAAACAATGAAACACTATCTAGATCAACCCCATAGTTCTTAAGTGTTTGAACAATCCAAAGAATTTGTGAGCAAGCACTAGCAGCAGCTACATATTCAGATTTGGTTGTGGATTCTGCATTTGAGTTTTGTTTTCTACAGGACCAAGCAACAAGTGAATTACCAAGAAAATGACTAGCATCGGAAGTACTTTTCCTATCAATCCTACAACCCCCAAAATCAGCATCCGAAAAATCTTTCAAAGTAGTGGTTGACGAAGAAGGAAGAAAAATATCAAATTCTTGAGTTCCATGTAAGTACCTGAGAATTCTTTTGATAGCTTGACAATGTGAAACACGTGGGGAAGCTTGAAACCGTGCACAAAGACATACGCTAAATTGTATGTATGGTCTTGATGTCATGAGATACAAAAGTGATCCGATCATGCTTCTATATTCTTTTTTATCCATGGGTTCACCATCTTCATCAAGTTCAAGTGTCGTTGTTGTTCCAATTGGTGTTCGAAGAGGCTTGCTTTTGTCCATGTTGAAGCTCTTAAGAAGGTCTCGTGTATACTTTGTCTGATGCATAAAGGTTCCCTTCTTAGTTTGCTTGATTTGCAGCCCCAAAAAGTATGTTAGTTCTCTCATCATACTCATCTCAAATTTTGAACTCATCATAGATGAAAACTTGGAAGCACAACAAAAGATAATATCATCCATATACACTTAAACTAATAATGAGACATTGCCATGCTTAAGCACAAAAAGAGTTTTATCAACCTTGCCCATGGTAAATACCTTTTCAAGTAAGAATGTTATTAACCTATCATACTATGCTCTAGGGGCCTGTTCCAGACCGTACAAGGCTTTGGACAGTTTGTAAACATGATTAGGAAAATTAGGATTTTCAAAACCTGGTGGTTGCTTGATATAAACCTCCTCATCTATGTAGCCATTAAGAATATCACTTCATCCATTTGATATAACTTGAAACCTTTAGATGCAGCAAAATCTAACAAAATTCTTATGGCTTCTAATCTAGCAACAGGAGCAAAAGTTTCATCAAAATCTAGACCTTCAATTTGGGTGAAACCTTGAGCAACCAACCTAGCCTTATTCCTAACCACAACCCCATCCTCACTTTGTTTATTTTTAAACACCCATTTAGTTCCAATTAAAGTGTGACCTTGAGGTGGAGGTACAAGTTTCCAAACATTATTTCTTTCAAAATTTTCTAACCCTTCTTGCATGGCAATAATCCAAGATTCATTAGTGAGTGCGTGTGATATGTCTTTGGGTTCAAAAGAAGCAACAAAAGCAGAATGAGCGTGAGAGTTTGGATCGCAAATCGTGGACCGTGTGACTCGTTCGTGCGAGCTTCCAATCATTTCTTATGGAGGATGACTTTTGAGAATCCGGAGGGGAGTAGACATTTCACAAGCTTCTTCTTCATGTTCATCACAAACCAATGAGCTTGTGACTTGAGGACGATCTGAATCAGCAATGATGATTGTCGGTGCTGGTTGAGAATCAACATCCGGAGCTGAACCAAAGTCATTAGCTGCTGAATTTTCACGCAGCGGCTCTACTTCTTCCTCATCTTCAACGAAAATGCTCTCCCCATGTGGATATGGATCCGGAGCTGCAATGTTTGAGCTAGTACCTGGGCTAGCTTCATCAAACGACACCTCATAAGTCTCCACAATTTTTTTAGTGTCAAGTAAAAGCACACGGTAGCCTCTAGTACGAGATGGATAACCAAGAAACATGCCATCAATGGATATAGGTTCAAATTTATCAAGATTACCATGTTTCTTAACAAAGCATTTGCAACCAAAGACCCGAAAGTGTGTAACACTAGGCCTATGTCAAAACTGAAGCTCATATGGTGTTTTACCTAGCTTAGCACGCAAGAAAACACGATTTGAGACATAACAAGCGGTTGCAATTGCCTCAACCCAAAATTTTCTCGGAGTTTGATATTCATCAAGCATAGTCCTAGACATCTCAACTAAGGTTCTGTTCTTTCTTTCTACAACACCGTTTTGTTAAGGTACATTTGGTGAAGAAAATTGATGATCTGTTCCATTTTCAGCGCAAAAGTTATCAAAAGATTGATTTTTAAATTCAGTTTCGTTATCACTTCTAATTGCTTTTAACGATCTTGGGTGATCAATTGATAATCTAAGAAATAAGGTTCTAAAGTGACTAAAGGATTCATTCTTAGATTCCATAAAGTAAACCCAAGAGTATCTAGAATAACCATCAACAATCACAAGAACATATCATTTACCTTCGAAGGATTGAACACGTGAAGGTCCTACGGTGTCAAGGTGCAAAAGTTGACCCGATTCAGTTGTCATGATCATTGTGAGAGGAGTATGTGAACCTGCAACCATCTTAGCATGTCTACAAGAAGAGCACACAATTTTTGTGTCCCCTTTAAGCTTAGGCAGCCCACGTATGCGATCAAGAGCACTAACACTCGTTAAATGATCAAAGCCTACATGACCAAGTCTAAGATGCCAAAAATATAAGTTCTTTGAATCATTAGCAACTAGACACCTATGCGTAGAGGAAGACATATCAAAATCATCTTTAAAAACTCTTCCAAACCGAGAAATGTTAAAAAAAAGCTCACTGTTTGAGTTTACAACTTTTCAACAATTTTTAGTGAAAATAATTTCTAGATTTTCATCTAGCAATTGTGAAATAGAAAGCAAGTTGTATTTCAAATATTTAACAAGTGTCACATCTTTCAAAGTGTAGTGATAATTTACTCTAACCAAACCCTTAGCAATTATAGGAGTTGAAGAATTATCAGCAAAAGTAACATTCTCTACATGTGACACAAAAGAGAGGGAGGAGAACCATTCTTTGTTACCGGTCATGTGGCGTGAGCAACCTGAATCCACAATCCAAATGTTCTCCTTCCTCAAGCATGTAACCTACATATAAGAACAATACGTCGATGACTCAATACTGGGATTGGTCAAAAGGCATTTAGGAATCCAGTACTAAGTCACACGACGTGCAGCAGGAAAAACACGCGAAAGCTGAGATAAAACAACAGGTTTATGAGTCAAAGTTTGAGATTTTTTGTTCTTAACTACTGACCTATAAGGTGTTGCTTGTGTAGCATAAAAATCAGTAGCTCCGGAGGCAAAAACAGAAGGTCTGGAGGTAACAACAGAAGGTCCAGAGGCAAAAACTGAAGCTCCAAAGGTAAACTTTGAGTGTTTTTGACTCATAACAGTAGGTTGCATGTTCCTAACATTCGGTTTAGTATGTGTAACAAATTTTGGATGAGAGTTATAAGATCTAGCTTGCTTTTTTTCCTTTTTATGTTGTGTAGCTATTCTATAACAAAAATTCATGACATGACCATCTCTACCATAATAGGTACAATGAAATTTAACTTTGTGTTCATGTCTAGATGAGCATGCAGTATGTTTATTTGAACCTGAATGTGACAACACTCCTGCAGATTTAAAAGCCACCTCTTTTGGTTTAGGAACTGTTTTAATCAAACCACTTCCTAATGACTTTACAATTTTAGGTGGATGTGCTTTAGCATGAGCATGGGAATCAAAACCTAAACCAGTTTTATTATTACAAGATTTGGATGAATTCAGTAGCAAGTTTAGATTTTTGTCCCCAATACAAAACTGCTCTAGTGTCCTATTCATGTCATCAAGTTTCTTAGACAATTCTAGTCAGTTTTCACAGTAAGTTTTTCCTTTTAGTTTGCAATTAGAACAATATTTAACTTCATAAGCACGTACAACATTGTACAGTATTGAAATTTCATTCATAACATCTTTTAGTGTCTTTTCAAGATCATTACAGGTAGAACAATTCAAATCAATTGTAGAACAAGAAGCATCTTTTAATTTTCTGTCATTAAGTGCAGCAAGATTTTTGTTCTTTTCAATCTCTAAATCAAGTTTATCAAGAGTGGAGGAGTGTGCATTTCTTAAGGAGGACAATTGTTCATATATTAAATCGCATGAGGAATAAGAATCATCACTAAGAATCAAGGTTTTTAAACGATTAATTTCATATTCTAGTGATTCAATTTTAACAGCATTGTCTCTAAGCTTTTTGTCCTTTTTTTCTTAACAATAATAGTTGCACGGGAAATAGCATCACACATTTCATCACTAGTAGGACATACCTCTTCTTTGTCACTTCTGTGTTCTGTATCCTCCATACTTGATCTTGATTTGCCCGCCATGAAGCATAAGTTTGCCAGATCATCTTCATCTTCATCACTTCCAATGTCTACATCACTTGAGCCAAGTTCTTGAAGTGTGGTGACAAAACTATTTATCAGTTTGCGTTCTGTAAAACCCTTCTTCTTCTTATTGGTATTGATAGAAGAGGACTTGACTTTATTTTGCTTTTCATCACGGGTAGAAGAACCTGAAAGTTTAGGGCAATTTGTACAAAAGTGTCTTGTCTTACCACATTCAAAGCATCGTTGAGGACCGGAGCTTCCTCTCCTTCTAGTTCTCAAATTTTGCAATGCTTTTGAGAACCGAGCAGAGATAAGTGCTAGCTCTTCTTCTGGAAATTCTTCAATCTATTCTAGAGTTAGTGAAGACAAAAAAATCAAGTGTATTGCTAGATGAAGATTGGTCGGAGCTAGGCATATCACGTTGAGAAACAAATGAAAGAGACTTGTTGGGGTTCTTACGTGAGATTATGTAAATTTCATGAGTTTTCAGTTTAGAATATAGCACATCTAATATAAGTGTACTCATGACAGTATATTCCTGAATAGATGTGACTTTCATCTCCCAAATTGACATGTTTAATGCACTTAACAATTGCCTAGCATTTTTAGCATCTGGAAAATTAACATTGACGCTACGCAAGTTGTTGAAAATTTTATTAAAGCGAGCAAAAAGGTCATCAATGGACTCATTGGGTTGCATCTCGAAGCGCATGTATTCCTTTTTGAACATATCCTGCTTTACCTCCTTGATCGTGTTGGATCCTTTGTGGTAGTCACAAAGTGCTCTCCACACATCGTACACCGATCGAAGGTGTGCAACACGGTTGAAGTCACTCTGAGTTAGTCCTTGGATTATCAAGTTGCGGGCTTTGTTATTGTTGTCGACATCTCTTAAGTTTGTAGCTGTGACTTGATCGTTCGGTGACACGTCGTAAGGTTTGTACGCCTTTTCCCATATCGCGAAGCCTTGCGCCTGGATGAAAGCTTCCATGTGTGCCTTCCAAACCTGAAAATCAATACCAACAAACACACAAGGTTTTGCCGAGTACACTACAGGAAACGTGTAAAGAAGTGTCGGCCTTATCGCCGTCAGTAAGCCACTGTAGCCGACGGCCTTACGGTAAACCCGCCGGCCTACTGACGGCCATACCTGACGACTCCTAGTCAACGTTCTTAACACTTTAAAGACGTAAGGATCGACGGCTTTAGACAATTAAAGACGTCGGGTCACCTACCCTGACACCTTTACTCCGTAGGCGCCATATGGCCATCGGTGGAGGCAGACCGACGGTCATATTGCTTTAAGGTCGTCGGCCCATGTGCCCCGACATCTTTAATTCCTTTTAAAGCTGTCCGCCCCGACGGCCGTATCTGCGGCACGTAGGCGCTCTAGGGGACTTATAGCCGTCGGTTTCATTGCCATACCGACGGCTTTATGGTCCTTATGACCGTCAGTCATTAGAAACCGACGGCCATATTGGCAGTTTTTTTTAAATACCCGGCTGTTTTCCCTCCCTCCCCGGGTGGGAAGCCTGTGGTTCATCATAAAACACAAATATATAACAATATACAGATCATATTTTGCACATACATAATCCACAATTTCCCTACAACACATATAATCCACAATTCCACACAATGCAACCGATATATCACATTCTTCACATAGTCATACAACAACTAACTTAATGTATCAACAAGTGCAATCCAAATTAGTTCAAGAGAAACGCATCGCAAACACCATTGTGAAGATTACTCCGCTTCCATGTCATTGTTCTAACCTCCACCACTTGCACCTCCGGTGTTCAAATTGAGGAAATCATAGCAACCATGAGCGGAACCCTATGAGAAACAAATAAAAGTTAACTTTGCATTAATAGTTACAATTCATATGTCTCAATCTTTCTAAAAGTCACAAATGTCCAGCTCACATGTGTAATTAACTTAAAGGTATTACCAACTATGTCATTGAATAAATCGCTAAGTATTGTTCAAATTAAGCTACGCTATCATTAGAGCTAATGATTTAGTAATCATACCGCTGCGGCGCCCAGAGGTGTTGATGGTTGACTATGCCCCGAAGTGAAGGGCAACGATGGGAGAACACCTGGATAAGGCTGCAATCCAGGGGGCCAACATTGACATGAATCCCTGATGTGGAGGATAGGCTTGACCACTCTGGGAGCCCTGAGACAAATATGATTAGTATTTCATACAATCAGTCGAATTAATAAGAAATGCGGTTATACTTCTGAAGAAGAGCTTGTTGTCTGGGCTGCATTGGACGAGGCATACCGAACTGCGATCTAAAGCCACCTTGAGAAAAGAACTGCATAATGTAAGAATATTCAGTTACTGACTTTAACACAAATATGGTAACAAGTATACCAACTGAAGTAAAGTAGTAATTTACCTGCGACATCATCTCGAACTGAGGTTGTTGTGGCATATTAGATTGAGTTCCAGTGTTGCCTTGACCTAAGAACTACACAAAGGAAATTATTTGTGAGATCTTAAGTAGAAGCAGTATAGAAACGAATAAACTATTCAATTGTTAAGATTACAAGTTACCTACGCCATATACAGATACTACATCTGCTGCATCTGCTGCTGCCGCTGCATTTGTATTTGTTGTATTTGTTGTTGTTGCTGTTCCATTTTCTCCTCGTACCGTCTTAATTTTTCTTGCAATACCTCATCTGCAACACGGGATCGACTCGAACTGGAAGTAGAATACCGTCGTCCCACATAAGCGTCACGTTCCACATAACCGTCGCCTAATCCAAGCCTACAAAAATCACAAATGTGATGAATCAATGGTAATTAACCTTTAAACAATCATTAACTTTACTCGTACCTCCCATGCGGTACGCCTCCACTGGCTTCGTACGCTGCACCCACATCCAACGGCGCTCTTAAATAATCTACATCATCTTCATGCTTTTTCTTGAGACACTCAACATATTTTGTCTGTAACATTAAATTAAGTTCATGAGTAAGAGTCATCAAAGATAGATTTAGTTCATAGATAAAGAGCAGTCAACACACTTACCACTTTTTGTGTTGCCGCCTCATCACACAACTGCTCCGGGCGCACCGGATTTGTGCCTCTGTGCCCCCTGAGGTAAACCTCGATAAAAGAAGGAGCGACACCAGTTTCAACTTCCTGCAACATCAGAATACAACATCAGTTCAATCAATGAAATTTTTTGAAGCAATTTACAAGTGATTATGATAGTTCATACCATTCGTTGTGCCATCCGCACATGTCCATCTGCCCCATAACGTTGTAGTCCAGGCTTGCTCTTTCGGTTGCTTCGGTTTCTCCTTGAAATATCTTTGAACTCCTTCGACGCCAAATATTCGCATAGCCATTCCCAAGCTGTCGGATCTACACAGATCCAATCCACACTACTTTCCATATACTCATGCTTCTGCAGATAAATTGTAGCTGCTCGCTTGTTTGTCATGGGCTGACGCAACTTGTTCTTGTAATATACGGTCACAGCCTTGATCCGTGCATCAGAGAAGGAGTCCTTCGTGAGCTTTCTTGCTGACGTCTCGAAAACAGACCTCGCATATGGTGGAGCCACACCTTCCTCCAATTTAAATATACCCTACATAAAGCCAACAATTAGTATTAACCAAAGTAAGATGCAACCTATTTCAAACAATGAAAACAAACTCACCCAAAAAATCTCCCAAACTTCGTCCTGACAAGTACCCACAGTGCCATATGGTTTCAGGGCATAGTGATCCCAATTATGCGCGACAATTAGTTGACCGCCCGCAAGAACCATCCCCGGAAAGCAAAACCGGATGGCATTTCCCAACTCTGTGTTAACACAGCGTCGATGCCCCCTGCCATCCCAACCAATCTCGAGCCAGCACCTAGTACCCTTTGGCCTTATAACCGCACGCGTAACGGGACTTTTACTTGGAGTACATAAAAGGTGCCTCTGCAGCCTGTACAAATAACATTAGTTAGTTGACAAGAAAACCAAATGTATAAGATAACTTATCAAATAATTCAAAAAAATACCTATAAGGGCATCGATCACTCTGTCCCTCTGCTGCCTCTCGTAACTCTACCAATCTTGCCAACCTTGCATCTCGTTTCGGGTCTTCTTCCAATTCGCCACTCTCTTCACCCTCAGTACCATCCTGTCCACCCTCAGTACCATCCTGTCCACCCTCAGAAGATGACGTCCCAAAGACCTGCGCCAGAATCTCCTCTGCTCCTAAGCCTCCTCCCTGCTCCTGAACCTCCTCCATTGTGCATGCTTCTAAGCCTCCCCCCTGCTCCTGAGCCTCCTCTGAGTACACACCTAAGCCTCCTCCTGAACCTGGTGCTAGCTGGCTCGATGCCTGCTCTGTCACACACCCCAAAGTTGTCTCTGTCTATCTGCACTCACGGTCGTGCCCTACAAATGCAAATAAACATATAGCAAATAGTAAATAGCTGATTATGATATTGAAGTGTTTTAAAAAAATAAAGTACCCGAAACAAGGACGTGTGAACCGAACCACTACTGTGGTGAGACGCGGAGGAATTTAAGTTTCATCACTTCGCTTCTTTCCTTTTTTGAAATGCTTCCACATCTACACAAATTTCAAAATAATGATTAGTATACGAGATTATTAAACAATAAACAATAAATGATAAAGACTAAAATATGTACACAATAAAAATTTAAATCTCAAAGAATGCGAACAATAAGAACTAAAAATAACCAGTATTAGAATGTGCTAAAAATCATCAGCATCTGATTCTGCTTCTATCACACGTGCATGAATATTTTCATGTCCCTCTTCTTCTATCATCTCTTCCTCAAACTCTTCTCCTTCACTATCTTCTTCAATAATTCTATTTTGCTTTTCAATAATCCTTTGAGATTTCCGAAGATGTTTTCTCGAAGGGTCGGCTTGTTCTTCAGACATTAACTCTAGAGTAGTACTAGCAATTTCTACAAGCCCTGTCCCAGAAGATACCCTAATATCTTGTACTTCCTCGACTTTATATTGATAAACACCACCATCATTGTCTTCTTGATTGTCTATGTACTCATCATAACGACGAGGGTGCACTTCATGGTTAACTTTATATACAACCCATCAATTTTTCAAACTTGGATGAGGATAACTTAAATAGTACACTTGTTCCACTTGATGTGCAAGTAAAACATTGTTGTTAGGGGCTGTATAGCGTGAGTTATGGTTGACCTCCACCATTCCAAAATCATCCACTCGCGTGCCCGATGTTGGATCAAACTAGTGACAGTCGAAGAACACCAGCTTCAGTTCTTTCGTACCGCCAAATGTGTACTTAATTATTTTTTGAAGAACACCATAGTATTCCTTCACTTCTCCACTATCCTATGCAGCCGTTATACACACTCCACTGTTTGATGTGGCTACAAGTGGACGAATTGCTTCTAAACTTGCCGTTCAAAAACGATATACATTGATATCGTATCGGCTAAATTCTCTAGCTTTCAACTGACCATTCGCGATCTGTCGCAAATCATCGGAGATGTTGACATATTTCATAGACTACATGTACAACAATATACAAAGTTAGCATCTTATAATAAGTATATGAACTATGATTGAAGAACAAAGGATATCGGAGAAGTTAGCACATTACATGTTCACGGAACCAGTTCACGAAGTTTTTGCCACCTTTTATGCCATGCTGAAGTAGATTATCCAATTGACTTTGCATCGGCCTTCGAGAAGATGTCCAATACAGATTGTCAAACATTTCAAAAAATGGTAACACTTGTTCCATGTTGAAAAACATGTAAAGCATGGTGTAGTTTCTCTCTTGCTCTGAAATATAATGAGAACTGGCAACCCCGACACCTTTACCCTTCCAATGAAAAATTTTAAGGTCAGTCATAGGCTCCTCTTCAGCATCATGATATCGTGTCATAGATGCATTCAAATTGTTGGCACGTGCGAAATATTTGCTAGAGAAGTTTGTAATCTCTTTAGCTGCAAATGCTTCTGCAATACACCCCACAACTCTTGTCTTGTTGCGCATTGTAGCTCTAAGTTTTTTTAGTTCTCTTTCTTGACTATACATCCACCTGAACTATGCAGGTCCTGCTACTAACGCTTCATAAGGCAAATGCACCAGCAAATGTTGCATAACATTCATAAATCTAGGTGGAAAGACTTTTTCCATCTTACATACAAGCATGATGATTTCTTTCTCCCACTGCCACATTATCTTCTTCTACACTTCCTTAGCACATATCTGCCTATAAAAATAGTTAAGTTCATCAAATTATCTTCCACAAGTCAGGTTTGAAGTATCCACGAAACATTACTAGTAACAGTTTTTCCATCATAATATGGTAATCATTACTGTTCAGCCCATTCAGTTTGCCTGTGCTAAGATTAACACATTGTTTTATGTTAGCTACATAGCGGTCTGGAAACTTCAACGTTTTCAACCAACTAAGTATTTGTTTTCTTTCTTCTGGCTTGACACAGTAAGGAGCTCGTGGCCGAATTTCATTTCCACTTGCATTTGTTCTAATCTAAAACTCAGGACGATCAGAAAGATCATCTAAATCTTTTCTTGCATTCAAATTATCTTTGGTTTGACCGGTAAAATCAAAACACATGTTTATTATGCTTTCAGCGACATTACGCTCCTGATGCATCAAATCAATATTGTGCGGTAGAAGCAGCGCCTTTGCATATGGTAGCTCCCAAAGAAAAGAAATATGATTTCAGTTGTGTTCTGTACCATACCCCTCGAAACCAACTTCTTCGGACTGTTTTAACTTTGCATGCCATGTCATTTTTTGCTCGCTTGTCAATCAACGAGGTGCTCCTTTTGTAACTCTTATGCCTTTTCGGAATGATTTTGTATCTCTCCTGAAATGATGATTTGAAGGAAGGAATCGTCGATGACAATCAAAAAACCTGACTTTTTTCCCATACTTCAGCCTTATGGCATTAGTGTCACTCATACATATAGGACAATACAATTGTCCGTGGACACACCAACAAGAACAAATGCCATATGCCAACAAATCATGAATTGACCATAGATACGCGGCACGTAAGTCAAATTCACATTTCATATGATTGTCATATGCTTTTACACCTTGTCACAACTCTTCAATCAACGGTTGCATAAACACATTGATTTTCTTGTCTGGATGTTTAGGACTAGGAATGACCGCCGCAAGGAATATGTATCCTTCTTTCATGCACATGTTGGGAGGGAGATTATAGGGCATGATAAAAATAGGCCAACAAGAGTATGGACTGTTACTAGTGCTGAATGGAGTGAAACCATCTGTTGACAACCCAAGACGAACATTTCTCGAATCTCTTGCAAACTCCGGATCGAAACGGTCTAAAACTTGCCAAGCAACGGCATCCGAAGGATGCGCCATAACGTCTTTGTCATCGTTCTCACATATCCCTTCAGAATGCCATCTCATGTGCTTCGCTGTTTCTTGAGACAGAAACAATCGTTTAAGACTTGACGTGATTGGCATGTACCGAAGTTGTTTGATCGATACTTTTGTAGTTATTCGTTCTCCATCATCATTCATGACATCCACATATCTAGATTTCTGACAATGCATACAATGAGTATCGTCCATGTGTTCCTTCCAAAACAACATGCAATTATTCTCGCACACATCAATCTTCTCATAATTCATGCCCATACCAGCCAAAATTTTCTTAGATTGATATAGATCCGGCGGCATCTGATGACCTGACGGAAGGAGATCACTGATCAGCTTAATGATACCATTGTAGCAATTGTTCGCGAAATTGAACTTGGACTTCATCACCATAAGTCGTGTGACCGCTTGCAAAACAGTCATATTGGCGCCCTCATACACTTTTCGATCTGCTGTGGCAAGACGCTCGTAAAACTCCTTCACCTCCTTCGGTTGTGACTGATCTTCGTACTCTTTACCAATGTCTGCTATCATCTCATCCATCCAATTTTCATCATCATTACCGTATGACTCATCATCATGCTCTGTCTCCCCATGCTCACGCCACACCAGATAGTCGGGCATAAATTTGTGCTTGCAAAGATGCAACTCCACTTCGGACTTATCCAGACGTTTCCGACACTTGATACACGGACACTTCGCAACACGAGCATCACTAGCAAATGCATGGCTCAGAAAAGCATTTGCGAGATGACCCCATTCATTAGTGTGCGCACCAGTTGAACTCCATCCTCATACATCGCCTTACGATCGTCACCCATTTTAAAACTGCATCAAATAAGTATATGTTAATGAACATATATGGTTACTTCATAGTTTGTTTAATGTCATGACCTTACATCTATTGTCCAAGATAGGTCCTAAAATTTCGACAGCATAACGCCGCCTATTTAACACTACACCACCATATCCGGTGCAATTCTTCAAGTAAAAAGGGGCAGGCAGCGCCGACAGCCTAAACAAAGGCGGCCACGCGACTGCACATGACGCAGGGCCAAAGCCACTAGACGCCTGCTTTAACTTCATACTAAATGGGTCTTACCGTTACTTCATAGTTTGTTTAATATCACGACCCTATATCTATTGTCCAGGATAGGTCCTAAATTTTCGACAGCATAACGCCGCCTATTTAACACTACACCCCCCTATCCGGTGCAATTCTTCAAGTAAAAAGGGGCAGGCAGCGCCGGCGGCCTAAACAACGGCGGCCACGTGACTGTACATCATGTCAGGGCCAGATCGCCTGGACGCCTAAGCGGCAACTAGGCGTCGCCTAGGCGATGCCTTACGAAGCCTGCTTTAACTTCGTACTAAATGGGTATTGCCGTGCCGCCAGTCGTGCGGCCCGCTGCCGCCTGGCGCCATGCCGTTCCTTTCCAGGTGTACCGTCGCTACTCCTCCACCATGCTCCGCCATCCTTCCCATGTCCGCCTCCCTGCGCCGTTCTCTCCTGTCCCTCTGCCTCCTCCTTCCTCAACGTTGGGATTGCGCCGTTCTTCCCTATCCCCTCCGCCTTCTCCTTTCTCAACGTCGGGATGATAGTACTCCCGACTTTGTTTCCTTAGTGTCGACTAACAACATTTCTCTCTAAAATACGTTGGCGACTACGAGGTAGACTAGAGTTCGACTATGATCGACTAATCGCCCTAATTGACGAATAATCGTCTAGTTGATCCTATTCACCTATATAGTAATAAACAATAAAAAAATTAAAATAAACATAATTGAACCTGAATACTATGATAATCAAGTTAACATACACATATATGGATAAAACACAATATAAAATTGCACAAGTAATGATATAGCAATTCATACACTAATCAATTCAAAAACTTAATGCCACGCTTATCAGAATTCAAAAACTTAATTTATAGACAAGTTCAAGGTTTAACCTTATCCGAGGAGCGGAAAGAGCGAAGGTGGAGACGTGCAGACCGGGAGCGGCGGCCGGTGGGGCACTGGGCAGCGAGGCGGCTGCGCTGGGGCGCCGGGGCGTGGCGGCCGGGGGCGGGACGCGACAGTCGGGGCGCTGGAGGCGGGGCGCTGGGCGGCCGGGCGCTGGGAGGCGGCGAGCGCATCGAGGCACGGGCGGTGGCGGGGCGGCGACGCAGGGCGCGGGTGGCAGCGCGGGCGACAACGCCGGCGGCGGGGCAGCAGCTCGGGGACGTGGGCGGCGGCGCAGAGCTAGCGATGAGAGCAGCGTGCATGGGCGAGTGGAGTGTTAGGTTTTCCCGCTGTACACGCGATGTGAAGGGTTTTAAAGTCGTCAGTTACAAAGAACCGATGGTCTTAGTTGAGGTCTGTGGGGCCCATGTTATGGCTGTCGGCTAAAGCGCTAAAACCGACGGTCATAGCTTAGCAGGGCGGGGGCCACTTTAAAGCCGTCAGCTCTTTTGTCTGGGTACACGGTATTACAAATCGGCGGGAACATTGTTTTTTTTGCGCTGCGGGGCCCACCCTAAGGCTGTCAGCCCTGTGGCATTAAACCGACGACCACAGTTAAAGCCGTCAGCCTCTGTGCTGAAACCGACGGCCATATTGAAGCCGTCGGCCTTCGTCGCCTAGCCGATGGCCATAAATATATAAGTTTCGGCTTCTCTAAACCGATGAATTTACATAGATTTAAAACGTCGGTGCTGACGATTTTAATTTGGCCGACACTTCTTTATTCGATTCTTGTAGTTGTATTTGTCCATGATGATTAGTCAAAAACACGTGCAAATCACAAAGATTAGAGCACCGTTGCTCTGATACCAATTGTAGGATCGAAGAGAACATGTAAAGCTACCAGAGGGGGGTGAATGGTAGATTAAAACTTTTCTGCAGAAGCAATGAATAACCCCTCGGTAGAAAAACGATCTGTTAAAGAAATCATGTGTGCGACTAATCTAAAGGTTATCAATTGTAACTAAACAAGTACAGATTGTGGAGAATCAAGTCACGAAGACGTCACAACAAGAATCACAAAAATCCGTTGAGAAAAACTCAAGTTACGATCAAAAAATCAAACAAAGGCCAATCTGTTTTACCCAACAAAAACAGTTATGGAATACTGCAAAGAAACTCATGTAGATCCAAAACCACAAATCCAATAACTATGAAATTTTCACAGATGATAGAAAATCAAGTTGTAAAGACAACCCAAGAAAATCACGTCAATCGGATCTATCAAACTCGAGTTATGATAAAACCACCGAAGAAAGATAGTGCTATGCAGAAAATCGACGAGAAAGACTTGATGAAAACAAGTCGGACGAACAAGGCACAAAAGTTCCTTCAAATTACAAATTTTATTGATCAAAACGCAAGAGAGACAGCCCCAAAGTTGTGCCCCACGAACTCTGGTCTCCCTTGCTTATATAATCAGCCCTTAGGCCAACACAAACCTAACTAGGACTCTAATCCTACTCAATTCACGAATCGAAACTTTCCATAACTGCTCAAGACTCTTCTATACACAGACTCAATTGGTTGCCATCAATCACCAAAAAGGGGGAGATTGAAAGTGCATCTAGGGATCCCTTGTGGGTTTTGGTTGATTTATGACAAACAAATGAGATCCTAACCAAATTATTGAGATGAGCGCAGATTTTACTGAAAACATGGAGAAAGCGCAAAAAGAAAGGAGAGTGAGAAATCAAGTTGGAAAGAGCTCAAGAGATGAATAGAATAATCTTTGTGTATGGAGTGTGTTGGAGAAACACACCCCACGAGCTCAAGCTAATTTTAATCACTCTCACTGCGCAAATTCATACAGGTCCGGACTAGTCCGATATACCCCAGACTAGTCCGATATCTCTCTGTTCAAAATCGGACAAGTCCTCCAAGTGCGGACTTGTCTACACGGTCCAGGTTTACACAGACCAGTCTAGTCCGATATCACCACGGACTAGTCTGATACCTTTCTGACTAAGATCGGACTAGTCCTCCCCAATGTGGACTAGTCCTCAACACTTCACAGTTTTGCACGAAATCGGACAAGTCCGATATCACCACAGACTAGTCTGATATCCTTCTAACCCAAATCGGACAAGTCCGATATAAGACCGGATCAGTCCGAAAAACCTTCTGACTAAGATCGGACAAGTCCTCCAAGTGCGGACTTGTCCCCAATTCACTAAGGGTTTCACCACCACAGGACCAGTCCGATATGTGTCAGACTAGTCTGAACTTTTCCAAAGACAAAAATAGACTAGTCCGCTCCAGGCCGGACAAGTCCGATGATTCAGGACACTTAGGGTTTTCCACACGCTGCACACCGGACTATTCTGGAGTCCACCACGGACTAGTCCGGACTTTGAAAACCCTAACAGTAACACTTGGAAACCCTTGTATAAATAGAGGTGCACGGCCCAACTATGACCACTCTCGACTCCCAGCGCCCTCACACCCTCCAAGAGCCTAGAAAACACGTCTCTCCACACAATCCAACAAAAGAAATATCAAATTTGTGTGGATCAACTCTAGATCAAAGAAGAGACACGATTCTTCACGTTTGAGCTCTTGGGTTTGATTCTCTAACACACTCTTGTTGTTTTATTGTATATCTTACGAGTGTGTTCTTGGTGGTGTTTTGATTTGTAATCTTGAGGAGCCCTCAACTTATGAGAAGGCCCCTTAAACACAGTTATTCTTACCCCTTTGTGATTAGTGGAAGAGAATTGGCCTCCGTGACGATTCAATGAGGGTAGGGTTGGTGAAGATCCGGTCCTTTCGTGGGCTCCTCAATGTGGATGTAGGTTGCCTTCGTGGGAACCGAACCACGGGATAAAAATTGTGTGTCTTCACTTTGTGTTTATAGTTTATTGCATCTAGGGTTTAATTGATCTTAGTCAAATTACGTCAAAACTTGAAACTAAGGTTATCTTGTGCTATCCTCAGTTTAATTGAAGCAACATACTCTAATTATATCTTAATTTTCGCTGCGTAGAGTACTTGGATCGAGATAATCGATCAAACTTGATCGATCTAGTCCGCAAGCACCGGGCTAGTCCGCACACTACCGGACTAGTTCGATTTATGTATTTGATCAAGTTGTTGAGTGTTGTAGGTTCCGATTAAAATTTAAAAAGGCTTATTCACCTCCTCTCTAGGCCACATTCACCGGCGGCAGCCGTCACGAGCGGCACGGCGCGAGGCTCGGCCACCGAGCGAGCGCAGGGGCGAGTGGCGTGGCGCCCCCGTATGGAGCGGTTGTGCCGCGTCGGCGATGCGCCTCCGCCGTTTCCATGGCAGCGCAGCCAGCGCAATGCGCGGCGCGCGCGCAGGGGCATGCTGCACGGCTGGCCCGCACTTGCAGGTGCAGCTCCTGCGTCGTTTGCAGCACACGGCACAGCTAGCATGCGCGCGTAGGCGCTATACAGCATAAAGTCGTGGCTAGCACTTGTGTAGTGCAGTCCTTGCACACGTGAGTCACAATCCATGAGAAGGATCAAGGGCAGCGTCAACATATGGTGACGGCGTGGACTCCAAAAGGAGCAGCAACATTACCCATTACAGATAAGTCCTTTACTTGATTTCGTTTAAGTCTACCATTTGATCCGAATTTTGGGTTCTAGGGTTTCAAGATCTGGGGATTTTTGGGGATTCTTTCTACTTGACAGTGCTAATCCAACACAAATAGGCACAAAAGTGACTAGGATGGCTCTTGATACCAATGTTAGAAATTGAGCTTTAGGGATTCAACTTAATCATGATTCCTAATCACTATTTGCGCACTAATGAACATAATAAACATGATTAAGGATGAGGATTAGCACAACTTACAGGATGAAGAGTCGTTCACAGTCATGAGTGTCGTCCTGCTTCTTGAGGGCGACGGGAAGAGGCTCGGTCCTTCCCACCAAACTTGCTCTCGTGTGGATCGGGTTGCATATGCTTTCCGGATTAGGGAGTTGTTAACCAAAAGGTGAGTGACGTTTTCCCCTCTAATCACGTTTTATAGAGCAAGGCGATAGGGGGACTGAGCCGGAGTTAGTTTCAAACGCCTCTGATCGTGGCGTGATTTGTGCGGGAGTCACGATACCGTTGGTACCAGACTCCCTTTTTCTTTTTCCTTTTTCCTTTTACTCATTTATTTCCCTTTTCTTTTCTCAGGTTGAACCGAGATTAACTAACAAACTGAAGTCAAGGAGGTACATCTGATCTGGCGCTGTTTCACGTGGTCTAACGAACAGCAACAACCCACGATGACAAGAATAGACCGAGCGTTTACTACACCTCAATGAGAAATGGTCTTTAGTACTCCTGTCCTGCAAGCATTATCATCATCAATATCGGATCATTGTCCACTGTTGTTGAGTCCATTTGAACCTAACTATAGGAATCATTTATTTCGTTTCGAATAACACTAGCCAAACATGCCTGGGTTTTTGGAATGCGTGCAGGAGGCGTGGCACCTACAAGTACCTTCACACCATAATGCCGTGATCAAACTTCATATCAAACTTTCCAGGACAGCCAAAGCTTTGCGCAGATGGTCTCACCTACACATCCCACAAGGCAAGTTGGCATTGGTACTGTGCAGGGAAGTCATTCTTAGATTTGATGAAGCCATGGAGACGCGGTGCCTTACTGATCCACAGAAGGAGGTCAGAGCACTTCTTAAGCATCGAATATTGGGACTTGCAGCGATCGAAAAATCACGTGCTAGGCAACAATCCTGCCTGACATGGATTCGAGAAGGGGATGCCAACACACAATACTTCAAACTATTGCAAACTCGCATTGGAAAACAAACTTCATTCAATCCCTAGAGACGGATGGCACGACAGCCTTCTCTCAGACAGAAAAGCACGGGATAATTTTCCAGCACTTTAAAGAACACCTGGGGACCCATCATCCCAAAAACATTGCTCTGGATTTTACACGATTGGGTTGGCAGCAAAGGGACCTGCAGCAAATGGATAGAGATATTTCAGAGGAAGAAGTATTTAAAGTGATTAAGGGAATGCCCAAGTGCAAGGCGCCAGGCCCGGATGGCTTTTCCGGCCTATTTCTTTCTACGTTCTGGGACATAATCAAAACTGACCTTCTCGCAGCAGTGAACCAATTCTGCCATTCTAATCAATAGGGGCTAAAAAATCTGAACTCGGCGTTTGTAGTTCTCATTCCAAAGAAGATGGACCTGAGAGAATTACGGATTTTAGGCATATTAGTCTGATCCATATTTTTGCCAAAATACTATCAAAGATATTGGTTGATAGACTAGCCCCAGAGCTTGACAACATGATATCCATGCACCAGAATGCCTTCATAAAAAAGAGATGCATTCATGATAATTTCTTGTTTGTGCAGCAAACGGTGCATGAAGTACATAAAAAAAGATCGCCAACCTTATTCATCAAGTTAGACTATCGGTACCCTAAAAACCATACACCCCCTGAGGTTACAAAGATCTCAAGGGAAGGACGTCTACTCAAATTGAAGACCCTCGGAGGCCCACTTGTCAGACATAACCGGACCTGCTCCTCCAACATGGTTAACCCCCAGGTTGCCACGTGTACTGCCAGACCGGAGCTACTACCCCCAAGGGTGAAGCTCCGGGCTAGGTACCGAAACGGCACCTCCGGACTTAACCCCTGACCGAGAGAAGCTCCGGAGCTGACACGTGCCAGGCCGCCCCGGAGCTTCCCGCTTCCCACAAGCAAGCTCCGGAGCTGCCACGTGTCCAAACGTCGGAGCTGGCTGCCTCAAACCACCGGAAGACATTGTAACAACTCCGGATCTTCAAAGGATAACTGCGGACTTCAAGACTCAATTAATTGTCATTAATTCCATGTTAATGACAATTAATCAGATAATCTTAACACCTGTAACGGCACTGTCGGGGCCCGTTACAGGGTTATTAACAACAATTAATCGTGTATCAATACTAGTAACCGCCGGGGCCACATGTCGGGCCAGGCTAACTTGTAACGGTCTGTCCTTGTACTATAAAAGGACAGACCGACGGTACACGGAGGAGAGGCTCTCGAACGCTCTCAAGCACACAAGTTAATACAACACACACACACCCGTGGAGTAGGGTATTACGCTCAGGCGGCCCGAACCACGTAAACCACTGTGTCCCTCGTGTCCAATCGTGATTCACCTTCTTGAGTCTCCGCGCGCCCACACCGAACTACAAACTCCTCCAACACTTTAGTAGTGTCAGGGGATCTGCCGACTCCAACAGTCGACAGTTGGCGCGCCAGGAAGGGGCGCCTGAGATTTTCAAAGAATGGTGAATTCTGCGGCTGGATCATCCAACGGGCAACCTGCTGCTCAGGCTGTCGGAGGCAATCCCTCCAACATGCAGCCACCAGCAGGAGCCTCAGCACCAGCAGGAGTCACACTCCCACCACCACCATCTTCTCCGGCAAGACGTGCCGGGCAACATGATGGTGCGCCGGCGTCACATACTGCGCCGGCAAGTCGTGACAACCCAGAACACGCGCTCCATGCAGCGCGTGCTCTTCTCCAGCGACCACCACCTCCGGATGCATCTCAAGATGCTATGGAGCAATGGAGGGCTGATGTTGAGCATTTGGTCGCAGCAGCGGCCGAACGACTCAACAACCAGGGTCCTCCTCCTTCAGGGCGAGCCCCGTCGCAGCGACGGACGTTGTCTGGAAGACTTGGTCCACATGTCTCCAACAACCGAAGACGAGCTGCGTCACAACAAGTGACGTCGTTGCCCTCTGGGGCACGACGCACCCATACGGCATCTCGGCTTTCGACACACGACCTCCGGGCGGAGCTTGATCGCCGATACCGCCAACAGGATGGCCGTGTACATATCGAGCGAGCTCGAGAAAGACGGGATGCTCAAGACCTTTCTACTCTGGAAGGAGTAGGAGGAGGCTGTTCCGCTCTAGCCATGCACCTGCGCATGGTTAGATGGCCACAGAAGTTCCGGCCACACTTGCCTGAAAAATTCGACGGGACTGTCAAACCCGTAGAATTTCTGCAGATATACTCCACTGCAATCTTAGCAGCTGGAGGAAACGAGGCCGTAATGGCCAACTACTTTCCAGTGGCCTTAACTGGGACCGCCAGGTCCTGGTTTATGAGCCTTCCACCCAACTCTATTGACAGTTGGGAGGAGCTGTGCCGATAGTTCACTGCCAACTTCGGGAGTTCATACACCCGACCGGGCACTGAACTGGACCTTTTTGCGGTCATGCAAAAAGGGGGAGAATCTTTGCGGTCATTCATCCAGAGGTTCTCTCAGGTACGTAACACAATCCCTTCTATCTCAAGCGCTTCTGTCATTGTGGCATTCAGACAGGGTGTACGAGACAAGAAGATGTTGGAGAAGTTGGCGATCAAAGAGATCACCAGCGTCACGGAGCTCTTCAGTTTGGCTGACAAATGTGCCAGAGCTGCGGAGGGCCGTGAAATGCACTCCAAACCAGCCTTGGAGGATCATAAAAAATCCTCCAAAGAAGAAGCCGCTACCTCCGGGAGTGGCAAGAAGAAAAAGAAGACCAACGGCAAGAAGAAGCCGTCGGCCGGCACATCCAACGTTGCAGCCACTGCAACTCCTGGTGGCCGGGGGCCACGCCCTGAGAAGCGACCTCAACCGTCTTCCGAAGACGGTGGCAAATCCAAAATGTGGTGCCCCATTCACAAAACGGGCAGCCACAGGCTGGAAGACTGCCGGGAGGTCCAAAACCTTACTGAGCGCTACAACAAGCGCCGGGAAGGGTCTCCTTTCCGACAGAGGGAGGGAAAACAGAAGGTTGACGAAGCTCCGGCTGAAGAGGAATTAGGGTTTCAGGACCCCAAAAAGGTCCTGAAAGCCGTCTACACCTCCGTCGACGATGACTCCGATGTCTCCGACAACGAGCGTCGGAAAACCATGAACACCATCTTTGGTGGATCATGGGACATCACTTCTCGTCGTGTCATAAAGACTATGCGACGGGATATGGCTGCTGTAGCTCCTACAGCTAGACCGGAGCCACATCGAAAGTGGATGGACACACTCATCACTTTTGACGCTTCGGACTGTCCTCAAAGCATGGTCGGAGCTGGCCAATTACCCTTGATGGTATCTCCCACCATCAACAACATCCAGCTCCATCATGTTATGGTGGATGGAGGCTCGGGGCTGAACCTTATAAGCTTTGAAGCTTTTACCAAACTTCAGCTTCGACCTTCGGATCTTCAGCCCTCTCGACCATTCTCCGGAGTAGGTCCGGGGCCATTACCCCACTCGGAGCTATAATTCTCCCCGTTACCTTCGGGACACGGGAGAAGTACCGCACCGAGAAGTTGGTCTTCGACGTTGCTCAGATCAACTTACCATTCAACGCCATCTTGGGTAGACCTGCCCTATACAAATTTATGGCAGCTGCTCATTATGGATACTTGGTGTTGAAGATGCCAACACCAGCAGGCGTTCTCCGGATTCGTGGAGATCGCACCGCCGGAGTAACTGCTCTGGAGGAGCTCCATGCACTCACCACTGCGCAAGAGGAGGACTCCAGACAGGGGCAAGCTCCAAAACCTCCGAGCATTCGGCAACGAGGCTCGACCTCTGCTCCCCGTGTGCAGCCAAGCGGCGACACCGACATCCCCGTCAAAGTCGTCCAAATTGGTTCCGATGTCACTCAAACCACCCGCATATCGGGTGGGTTGAATGACAAATAGGAACTCGCGCTCATCACTTTCCTCCGGGCTAACGTTGACGTATTTGCTAGGCAACCGTCACAAATGCCTGGGATCCCCAGGGAAGTGATTGAGCACAATCTGAAGATTTACCCCGACGCTCGGCCTGTGCATCAGAAACCTCGGAAGCAATCTGTAGAGCGACAAAACTTCATCCGACAAGAAGTGAAGAAGTTGCTCGAAGCCGGATTTATCCGAGAAGTCTACCATCCAAAATGGCTGGCAAACCCAGTCGTTGTGCCCAAGGCCGGCGGGAAACTTCGGATGTGCATCGACTACACCACACTGAATAAGGCATGTCCAAAAGATCCATTTCCACTACCTAGAATAGATCAGATAGTGGATTCCACCTCCGGGTGCGAGTTACTGTGTTTTCTAGACGCATATTCTGGATATCATCAAATCAGGATGTCTAGGGAGGATGAAGAGCATACTTCATTCATCACAGTGGATGGATTGTATTGTTACACAGCCATGCCGTTTGGTCTCAAGAATGCAGCTTCAACCTTTGTACGAGCTATGTACAAAACTTTCGAAGAACTCATCAGAGACATAGTGGAAGTGTACGTCGATGACATCGTGGTCAAAGTCAAAAACAAGGAGTCCCTCTTGGACACCTTGCGGGCTGTCTTCGACAAGCTGCGGGCCACCCGCACAAAGCTAAACCCAGACAAGTGCGTCTTCGGGGTTAGTTCCGGAAAGCTTCTTGGTTTCCTGGTAAGTCACCGGGGCATAGAGGCTAATCCGGCGAAGATAAAAGCCATTGAAGACATGCGGCCACCAACCCGCATCAAAGACGTCCAAAAATTAACTGGATGTCTAGCAGCCCTCAGCCGGTTCATTTCAAGACTGGCGGAAAGAGCACTTCCCTTCTTCAAGTTACTGAGGAAGTCCGGACCATTCCAATGGCCTGAAGAAGCAGAGAAGGCATTTCAGGAGCTGAAAGAGTTCCTCACCACCCTACCAGTCCTGGTAGCTCCGAACCCTGGTGAGCCTTTATTGCTTTACATTTCAGCTACTGACGAAGTCATCAGTATGGTTCTGGCTGCGGAGAGACTGGAACTACCCAATACTCAGGAATCCAGACCCCTTCGGGAGGGTCCGGAGGTTCCTGAAAGCGGGTTTGGGTCCCAGCTCCCAGACTCAAACCCACAAGAAGCCACTTCAGAGGACCCGGACCCCTCTAAGAGGGTCCAGGTCATTTCTGAAGAAGCTCCGGGTTCCTCCACCCAGAACCCGGAGGTCCCCGAAGAGAGTCTGGACCCCTCCGAGAGGGTCCGGATCAATGAAGAGGAAGCTCCGGACCCCTCCAAGAGGGTCCGGACCATTCAACGCCCGGTATACTTCATCAGTGAAGTGTTACATGATGCCAAGACTCGATACCTAGAAGTGCATAAACTGCTTTATGCAGTTCTTATTGCCTCAAGGAAGCTTCGACACTATTTCCAAGCTCACAAAGTCTCGGTGGTGACCTCATATCCACTTCGAGCGATCCTGCATAATCCCAATTCAACTGGGAATATTGCAAAGTGGGCAGCGGAATTGGCTGAATTCGATCTTGAATTCATTCCGAGACAAGCAATCAAGAGTCAAGCGTTGGCAGATTTCGTGGCAGAATGGACTTCCTCTCCATTAAACCCTGGGGGCCCCAGCGAGCAGAAGACGGAACCTCAAGTTCCAACCTTCACTAAGCCTCACTGGACCCTTTATTTCGACGGCTCCATGCAGAAGCAGGGAGCCGGAGCTGGAATCCTTCTCCTCGCACCAACTGGGGAGAAGGTGAAATACATGGTACACCTTGACTTCAAGGCAACCAACAACATGGCGGAGTATGAAGCACTCATCTATGGATTAAAGGTGGCACTATCATACGGTGTCAAGCAATTGCTGGTCAAAGGAGATTCACAACTTGTCATCAAGCAGGTGAAGGGTGAATGCTCCTGCAATAATCTCCAGCTAGCTGCTTACCTCCTTGAAGTCCAGAGGCTTCAGAAGGACTTCGAAGTCCTAGACCTTCACCATGTTCAGCGTGCTCACAACGCTGAAGCTGACGAACTCTCGACCAAGGCGTCAACTGGAGTTCCGGCTCCTGACGGAACCTTTGTCCAGAGGTTGTCAAAACCCACAGTTCAGCCTACCGAACTGAACGAAGGGGGCGAGATCAGCATCCCGAAGCTGACGGTTCCGATGGCCCTGTTACCATGGCAGCCATCAAGGGTCGTAAGTGCTGCCGGAAGCTCCGAGCAACCCAGCATGCAAGACTCAAATGCTCAAGTCAGTTCCGATGCATGGATCTCGGAGATCCGGAACTACTTGAAAGACAACATCCTTCCTGACGATGATGTATCCGCTGATCGAGTAGTCAGATTGGCTAAAAGATACACGTTGGTAGAAGGGGATCTCTACCGGCGCGGTGCCAACGGCATCCTAATGCGGTGCATCACAAGGTAAGAAGGCTGCGAGCTCCTCGCAGAAATCCATGGAGGCGAGTGTGGGAACCACGCATCTTCCTGCACGCTGGTCGGAAAAGCCTTTCGGCACGGCTTCTACTGGCCTACAGCGCTCCAGGATGCCACTGAGCTGGTGAAGAAATGCAAAGCATGCCAATTTCATGCAAAGCAAATTCATACACCTGCTCAGTCCTTACAAATGATACCTCCCACATGGCCTTTCGCTGTGTGGGGGATGGACATCTTGGGACCCTTCCCAAGAGCCGTCGGAGGTTACAAGTTCCTGTACGTCGCCATCGACAAGTTCACCAAGTGGCCGGAAGCTACTCCCGTTGTGACGATCAACAAACAATCTGCAATCAATTTTCTACAACCCATCGTGAGCAGATTCGGAGTCCCAAATAAGATCATCACTGATAATGGGACTCAATTCACAAGCTCCGCATTTCAAGGATATTGCGAAGACCTCGGCATACAAGTTTGCTACGCTTCCGTAGCTCATCCTGCCAGCAATGGACAAGCCGAGAGAGCAAACGCAGAAATCCTTAAAGGACTCAAAACACGCACTTATGAGCGCTTGAAAAAGCACGGAGCCAATTGGATCGAAGAGCTTCCGCCCACTCTATGGGCCAACAGGACTTCTCCAAGTCGGGCAACCGGAGAAACACCCTTCTTCCTGGTGTACGGAGCTGAAGCGATCCTTCCTCCGGAAATCACCTTGGGTTCCCTCCGAGTCCGGACCTTCGACGAAGCCGCGCAGGACCAGCTCCGGCGCGAAGACCTAGACCTCCTCGAGGAGGGAAGGTGCCAAGCAGCTGTTCGGAATGCCCGATACCGCCAAGCTCTACGGCGCTATCACCAGTGGCATGTACACAACCAACAGCTCGAGGAAGGCGATCTGGTGCTACGGAGAATACTATCCAGAGAAGGGCAAAACAAACTCTCCCCCGGCTGGGAAGGGCCCTTTCGAGTGATCAAAGTATCCCGTCCCGGAAGCGTTCGCTTGGCTACCGAGGATGGGACACCTCTCCCAAATCCTTGGAACATCGAGCACCTCCGTAAGTTCTACACTTAATTTCACGGAGGTGAGTCTTAAGTAACTTGAAATGTATGTTATAGAGTCATTGTACAGAGTCGGGTAGTTCCTCCGGGAGAGCAGCCGGACCTTTCCCGAAAGGTTTGAAAAGCTCATGCAACACTTGACACAGTCTCCGGACTAAAAGTGTGGTTAACTACCCTGGGTCAAACGAGAAACCAAACACACTTAGCCTGGTTCCGTACCCTAAGAGTGTACTTGTTTCCCCTGTACCCCGGACCTATAATGAAAGACATCTTCATGTGAAATAGACTCCACGTGCATTCATCTTTGCATAGGCTCGACATTTTTATTTTTCTCTTTCTTGTCTATAACAGAAACGTGCAATTCTTAAGAAGTTCTAGTTTGACCGGTTTACATACGATTCGAGTTGAATTGTCAGATTTTTTGGATTTAAATATTGTCTGTGGCCAACTCGCCTGAAAGCCGCCAAGCCATTCTAGGGCCGGAGTGCGCTATCGACTTAGCCTGGTCAAGCACCCTAAGTACGCCACTCTACCTACATCCCGGCAGACCGAAGTAGGGTGGGTCCATGGACAATTGGATCTAAAATAAAAGACAATTCATCCAGTCGTATTAAAAATCGTGTTCAACTTAAAATTTTCTTAAGAACCGTAAGCCGCGACGAAGTTATAGACAAGGAACGAATTTTACTATTTTTCTTGGCTTAAGTGTGCAGGAAAAATGAACCCTACGTAGATGGAGAAAAACCGGAGCTAACCAAGTTCCGACTCCCACCAGGGCGTCAACCGTAGGCGTTGACTAAAAGATGGTGAGAAGACCCAGTCACTGGAGTCTGTTGCCAACAAACCAAGTGTGGCAAAGGTCATTGCCGGAGCTGCTAAGCTCCGACACCTTGGAGTATTAACTATCGACGCTCAACGTGTTGATAGAGGCTATTGCCGGAGCTACTAAGCTCCAGTGATGGACAGTGCCGGAGCTTCTAAGCTCTGACAACTTCAGGGGACCTTCACTATCAAAAACTTCGGACCTAAATTCCACAAGTTCGAAGCAAATTCGTCTTCAACAAAACTCAACATCCTTTTGGTACATGTCCACAATCAAATTGTGCACATCTACCAGGGGGCCAAGTGAAGATAAAGATGTTGAAGACAAAAAAATGAAATTCGCAAAAAACTGGGGATTTCATTTCATCTGAAGACCGGAGATTACATCCGGAGACGAGGGATTACAAAATTGAGGAAGAAGAGAAGATACAAGTAAAGGCTAAAAGAGACGGTCCTAGACCCTATGGAAGAACTCGGCAACTTTCTGGGCGACCTCCGACACGCGGGCTCGGGTAGCTTCGCCTTCTCTTTCGACGGGGCCTTCAAGCACCGGGTCCAGAGGAAATCGAGAGTTCCGGCTGGTGTAGCACGTCAACACATATTCTGTGACGTTCCTAGCCAGGGATTGCCCCTCGACCTCCAGCTGGTCCGCGATGACATCGCCCACCTTGGAGAGCTTGCTGCCTGCGGCGCTCAACGCTTGCAACGCGAGGTCAGGCTCCGGCTCCGGATCATCCGCGTGCACGGGGCTGAAACCCATCGGCGTCAGCGCGTCGTCAGCCTTGCCCAGGAACTCCCAAATCTGCAGGGAGTCCGCCTTCCTCAAGTTCTTCATCTCCTCCAGGGATCTCCGGGCCGCCGTCAGCTCCGAATTCTCGCGGGCAAGGCGCTCAACTTCTTTGGCGTTTTGCTGGATCTTCGCAGCAACCCGCTTCTCAAGTCTTCCGAGCTCCTCCTCCCGGAGGTGGATCTTGTTCTGGCGGTCGACCAGGTCCTTCTCCCTAGCCTCCACTTTCTTCTCCCGGGCGACAAGGGCACACTCGTATTCGTAGAGTTCCTGCCCCCGCACCCAGGTCTTCTCCTCTTCCTCGAGGCAGCGCTCTTCCAATTTCTTAGTGCGCTCCTCGAGGCCCTTGTCCGCCAGAGCTGTTTTCTCCGCGAGCTCTTCTTCCCGTCGCAAGACGTCATCCCGTAGCTCTAGGAGTTTTTGCACCTCATCCTCGAGCCGTCTTTCCCTCCCTTCAAGTGCCTCTCGGCGCTTGATGAGTGCGGTGCTGATGGCCTCGAGCTGATCAAACCGAGCATTGGCTGCGTCGTTAGCAGCCTTGGCTTGGTCATGGAACTCCCGGGATTGAGCGTCGAGGGCGTGAGTCATGCTCTCCCTCTCGTCCAGCAGTTCACCCCAGAGCTCCAGGCGGATCTTCTCCCGCCTGATCCATTCCTTGTCGTCCGCAAGCCTCGACTGCGCCAGCTTAGTCTCGAAGTGGAGCCGATTACGCCACCGCCTAAGGGTTTGGCGCTCCTCTTCAAGAGCCTTGCTGTCGTGGAAGAAGGCCAGTTGGACCTGACGCAGACTGGAGTAGGCGTTGTCGATGGACATCGACAGCGGGATGGGCTCCGGACCTGCTGGGATCTCTTCCGCTGGTTCCAGCGGGTCTTCACTTACAAAAATTGGGTCCCACTCTACGAGAGTGGAACCCCGAGCTTCCAAAGCGCTAGGGCCCTCCTCCGGGATGGCCTCAGTCGCCATCGAAGGAGGTCCCGCCACCAAGTCTTCATTTGTCCCCTCAGGCTGGGGGCCGGCGACTTCGTTCAGGCACTCTGGCTCTGCCACAGGTACCATCGACATCGTCGCCTCCACTGGCTCCGGTCGGGACACTTCTTCTGAGGGAGGCTCAAGCTCCCTCGCCTCTTCAGCCGCCGGCTCTGCGGCCGACGCTCCAACAATCACCGGCTCTGTGGTCGGAGCTTCAGAAGTAACCGGCTCAACTGCCGGAACTACTTCAACTTCCGGCCCGCATGCTGGGGCTTCAGCCACCTCCGGCTCAATCGCCGGGGCTTCAGCACTGTCCGGCTCCAAAGCCGGGACTGCTACTTCCTCCGACTCAACAGCCGGAGCTTCTACTACTGCAGCACCAAGACCCAGAGCTTCCACTTCCGGGACGGGTGCCGCTGGCGCATCTTCATTCCCGTGGTCCGGCGCTACCACGGGAACTTCCGGAGACGAGTCGAGGTCCATGACCACGACAGCCGGCGCCGGAGCTGTCGCAGCCTCCGCTTGGGGCGGCACCGGGGCTGGAGCAGAAGCCCTCGCAACCTCAGACACTGTGGATGGGGGTGGAGCTTCACTCCCCTTCTCGGGAACGCTGCAGATGAAGAACGAAGAAATTGAGCAAACAGATGCTACAATTAAAAAGTTAATCGAGGTAAAAAAGAAAAATTACCTTGGGAGGCTCACGCACCAGCTTGCGCGGAACCTCTTTCCCGGACGATCCGGGCTGGCCACGGTCGGCGTAGGAGCTCTGGGAGGACTCCAAGGACTTGCCACAGTCGCGGGCGTTTCCCGGGTCGGAGCTCTCCCAGATCGGGAGGAACTCCTGGACCTAGAGGCCCTTACCGCTCCAGATGCCGGAGTCGCACGCCCGGAGCTAGCACCACGGGAGGGATCCACCACGGGGATAGTCACACTCCGGGAGGACCCCACCGCCGGAACAGTAACGTTCCAAGAGGACCCCACCACGGGGACATTCGCCACGGCGGCGGAGGATCTTCCTTCCTGAGGAGGGGGAACTGGGGTGGAAGTGGCAGGCCCGACGGACCTTCCGTCAGCATGTCGCAGCTTTCTCTTCCGGCTCTCCGGCTCCTCCGCCAGCTCCTTGCCCTTGCCGATGACCTCAGCTCTTGGCTGTGGGACAGGGGCGGAGCCGTCTCCGGACAACCCGGGGATCGCCAACCGGGTGGTTGATCTTCTCTCGACGACACCAAGGTCGTCAAGCGCGGGCATCTTCCGCCGGAGCTCCCTGCTGAAATCAACTTCCACGTTCAGAGGGAGGAAAGCCGGCGGCGGAGTCAAGTAATCTCCGTCAACGTCGATGTCGTGCTGGAATTTCTTGAGGTGAAACTCCAAGGTCTTCCCCACCATGCTGGACTTCAACCCGGTCTCAACCCGGTCCTCGTCCATCACGCTGTTGAGGGCCCAGGCGAGCTTCTCCCTCCTCTTCAGCGGCGCCCACCTGTTGGACAGGAAGTTGTAGAACACCGCCTGGGGAGTCAATCCTCCCTCCACACATTGGCGGATCCTGGTCAGGACAGGGTCGAAAGCTTCCGCTAGCACCGGAACTTCACTCCATACCGACGTGTCAATGCCGGGCAGACCGTCTGGCAACTCCAACCGCTCATGCTCCTCCACCCGGACGACTACCCAATCTTTCTTCCAGTCATCCCACTTCCCGGAAGGGAATGACCGGAGATACTTGAATGGGCACTTCTTGCGCTTCACGAAGTAGTAGAAGCCAAGATATTCATCGCTTCGGCCGGTGGTTTGAACGGTGAAGAAGGTTCGGAAGAGCTCGATGCAGGGAGGGATGCCCACCCATATCTCGCAGAAGTGGACAAAGATGGACACAAGGAGAACGGAGTGAGGGCCAAGGTGGTACAGCTGCAGACCATAGAAGTCCAGCAGCATCAAGAAGAAAGAAGAAAACGGTGGGATCAGCCCCACCATGGCGTACGAGGAAAAGTACACCATCTCGCCAGAGTGCTCCATTTCAAAGGGGAGCTCTCCGCCGGCGCGGACCGAGCGGTTGAAGAAGTCTGAAGACCACCCCATGAGGGCCTGGACCTTCTTCAGATCGCTGTCCGTCTTCAAGCGACTCTCACGCAGACCCAACTTCATCGCAGCACAGCTAGGCAAGAGAAGAGGAGCAAAGTACAAGTCGGGAGTTTGAGCGCAAGAACAGATGGGAAGCGTAAAGAACTCCCGACGGTGCGCTTTCCTTCTTAAGTAAGCCCTCGCAACGCTTGGATGGAAACTGCAGGAGAGTCAAGGATACTACTCAAGAATTCAACCCTGCCGATGACAGGGGGGCCCGGGACCACCCTGACGATCAAGTCGAGGCTCTTACCCAGGCGAACAGTTGTCATCACGAGGCGGGAAACCCAAAGGCGGCGAACTGACAAGGCGCGCGGAACCGATACGGTTTTCGTATCGGGAACCGGCGACCTTCAATTGCGAGAGATCCGCACGTCAAAGATCTTATCTGCCGCCTGAGGTGCGCCACGCGTCGGGATTTAACCGTAAAGCCCCGCCAACGGCACCTCCGAAGACCCTTGAAGACCCAGTTCAAGAGTCGCAAGTATGGACCCACCTCCGACGGAATGACTTCACCCCGTTGGCCTTCCCCGGAGGTAGGTCCAGGGGGCCACTGTCGGTACCCTAAAAACCATACACCCCCTGAGGTTACAAAGATCTCAAGGGAAGGACGTCTACTCAAATTGAAGACCCTCGGAGGCCCACTTGTCAGACATAACCGGACCTGCTCCTCCAACATGGTTAACCCCCAGGTTGCCACGTGTACTTCCAGACCGGAGCTACTACCCCCAAGGGTGAAGCTCCGGGCTAGGTACCGAAATGGCACCTCCGGACTTAACCCCCGACCGAGAGAAGCTCCGGAGCTGACACGTGCCAGGCCACCCCGGAGCTTCCCGCTTCCCACAAGCAAGCTCCGGAGCTGCCACGTGTCCAAACGTCGGAGCTGGCCGCCTCAAACCACCGGAAGACATTGTAACAACTCCGGATCTTCAAAGGATAACTGCGGACTTCAAGACTCAATTAATTGTCATTAATTCCATGTTAATGACAATTAATCAGATAATCTTAACACTTGTAACGGCACTGTCGGGGCCGGTTACAGGGTTATTAACAACAATTAATCGTGTATCAATACTAGTAACCGCCGGGGCCACATGTCGGGCCAGGCTAACTTGTAACGGTCTGTCCTTGTACTATAAAAGGACAGACCGACGGTACACGGAGGAGAGGCTCTCGAACGCTCTCAAGCACACAAGTTAATACAACACACACACACCCGTGGAGTAGGGTATTACGCTCAGGCGGCCCGAACCACGTAAACCACTGTGTCCCTCGTGTCCAATCGTGATTCACCTTCTTGAGTCTCCGCGCGCCCACACCGAACTACAAACTCCTCCAACACTTTAGTAGTGTCAGGGGATCTGCCGACTCCAACAGTCGACATAGACATATCTAAGACATTTGATACGGTTAATTGGCCGTTTATGCTAGATATCATGAGACATCTTGGTTTCAGAAGCAGATGGCTTGAATGGGTTGCTGCATTGTGGGGAACATCTTCCTCGTCTTTCCTGCTGAATGGTTCTCCTGGGTCAAAAATTGCTCATGCTAGGAGAGTAAGACAAGGCAACCTCCACTCCCCAATGATCTTCTTGCTCGCTATGGAACCCCTGATCAAGTTGTTTCAAGCTGCACAGCAAAAAGGGCTGCTCTCCCCTATCCCTGAACTTGAAGATCAGCTTCGAGTGTTACTATATGCAGATGATGCAGCCATATTTATCTGCCCCTCCTCCCAGGACCTGCTGACTACAAAATTCCTCTTGTACATCTTCGGGCAAGCGTCTCGCCTCATCACAAATTTTGAGAAAACTGAATTTTTCCCCATTCGTTGTCAGGACATTGATTTTCTACTAGTACTAGGACAGGAGTGTCAGTTGGGTACCTTCCCCTGTACTTATTTGGGGCTTCCATTGCATTAAAAAAGCTCCCTAGAACCGCTATACAGCCTATTATTCAGGGAATTGCTTCCCAATTACTCCCTCCGTCCCCATAAACTTGTCGCTTTGTAGTTCAAAAATGAACTACAAAGCGACAAGTTTTTGGGGACGGAGGGAGTAGCTGGATGGAAGAAGAATTTGCTCTCCTACTCTGGAAGGGGACTCCTGATTAAAACAGTCCTAACAGCCAAACCAACTTATTTTATGATGGTGTTTCACCTTCCTGCTTGGGCTAGCCGTCAGATTGATAAAATAAGGAGGGGCTTCTTATGGAAGGGAGGGGATCCAGATAAAGTCCACGGTGGTAAATGTCTGATAAGGTAGAAAAAATGCACGCAGCCAAAAAAATTTAGAGGCCTAGGTATCAAGGACCTTGAAAAGTTTGGATGAGCCCTCCGCATCAGATGGCTTTGGTATTGTTGGGATCAGCGAACCAGACTGTGGAAGGTGATGTTTAAGAACCAAGATCATATTGACAGACAACTTTTTTTTGCTTCCACTATAATTACGATGGGTAACGGAAAAAACACCCCCTTTTGGGAAGGGCGTTGGCTCAACGGCCAGGCCCCAAAGCTCCTTGCACTCAATTTATTTTTGCAGGCAAGATACAAGATGAGGACAGTGGAGATAGAACTTTTGAAGCATAACTGGATTAAGAACCTCAAGTCTTTGCACAATGAGGACCTTGTGGAGGAATTTGTCCTGCTGTTTCAAGCACTCAGTGAGATAACTCTAACAGGTGACAATGACACTATAACATGGAGATGGACTCATAGCGAAAAATATACGGCCGCCTCAGCTTATGATATCCAGTTTCTTGGGGAAGTCTCACCCAACTGGGCGACGTATCTTTGAACTGCCAAAACGTAGCCACGATGTTGTTTCTTCGCATGGCTTGTCATGCACAGCAAAGCTCTCACGGTAGATAACTTGGCAAAGAAGCATTGGCCTCACCAAGCAAACTGTGTGTTGTGCAATGACATGTTGGAAACTACAGACCACCTACTGGTCCAATGCAAATATAGCGAATCATCTTGGCTTAGGTAGGCTCAACTATTGTGTCTCCCTGCGACACTTCACCAGATAACATCTGACTCGGCGACAAGTTGGTTGCAAAATATCATTGACTCTTGCCCTAAGTCTCGATTGAACAAAACATTGGGATTCCAGTTTTATTTTTGGTGGCAGATTTGAAGGAGTGCAACAGGCGCATCTTTCAGCAGCAGGAACTTTCGCATCTCCAAGTTGCTCAATTAGCAGCAGAAGATATCCGTTTTCACTCTGCAGCCACCTCTTTTTAGCTTTATGAAAAATGTTTACTGAATGTATTTTTCTCTTTTTTATGTGCTCTATTAGATGATGTACCCCTTAGCTTGTAATCATCTTCTTCTTAATGCAATGGCAGCGCTCCTGCCTCTTTTTTTTAAAAAAAAAAATATTCCCGGTCCTGAAGTGAACATACGAAGCATTTTCGCAATATTTGTTTAATGAAGATGTGTTATGAAGTTACTAGCCTGTGCTCAACTAGTAATGTTAGTATTTGACAAGGTGATGCTTGCTCCATCGTAGTACGCACTAGTGCCACTGTTCTTCTTCGTCCCATCGATCTCTGTAGCTGTTGTCCAGAGACCAGATGCACCTAATCGCCTTCTCGTACATCTCGGAGCGCCTCGCCTCCAGGTGCGGCTCGCTCACCTGGTCCGCGAGCCAGTTGAAGTACCCCACCTAGTTGCGGCAAACGCAAGCACAATCTCAGGCACTCGCTCGAGGTAGAAACTAGGCGCCGCTCCCTCGGCAACGTGCACTGTGTTCGCGGCGTTGCTTACCCATTCGGGCCACAGAACGTGCGTGTGGCGCTTCGGCGTCCCGGCCTCCTCCATGCGGCGGTAGTCCTCGAGCACGGCGGCCAACATGTCCTCCTTGTTCGGCAGCGTGACGCGTCCGGACAGCACGGCGGCTACCCACTTGGCCTCCAGCTCGAACGACTGGAAGACGATGCTCTGAAACGACACCAGAGTTCTGCTTTGCTACGCCTGCCTGCTTATAATGTGCTATATGACGATTGTATCTGAGGCTGTGTACCTTGTATGGTAGCCCGACGAAGGAGAGGTTCGGCGCGTACTTTGGTGGGAAGACATGCTTGTACAGTGGCCCAACGCGGTTGTCATCGACGGTGAGACCGTCCAGGTCGAGGAAGGGGAAATGGTAGCGGTACCTGAAGGCAAATAAACACATGATTTTGCAGATGTAAAGGACGAAAGGAAAAATACACATGAACACAGATCAAATGAATCAGTCGTTCTTTGAGCTCAGTCCTACCCTGTGCAGTAAAGAATAGTATCTGCAGCCACCGCTGAGCCTTCAGCGAAGCGCACCTGGCCGTCATCTTGGACGCAGTCGATCTGTTCATGGATCGTACGTTCATATACCAGTGTATTAGCATTAGCACACAGGCCGTTGTCATACGCGGGTGTTTTCATGAAGGACAAGAAGGTCATGAGGAGCTAGGAACGGAAGATCAGAGCTTTGAACCTCTGCGTGCATCCAAGTATTCGGGTACAGCTCGATCTTGCCCAGCCGATCTCGAGAGTATCTTGACGCGATGTGCACTTCCTTGGCCAGGTGTGAGATTTCTCGAGCAATGTCGATTCCGCTGGCTCCCAATCCTACGACAACAACGATCTGGAGAGACAGTGTCAAGTAGAAACGTACTGACGAACGATTTCAGCAAGACCACGAGAACTAAGAGGCGGCAAAGCTGAGATGTACCTGATCTCGAAATGGCTCTGGAATGCGATAGTTGTGGCTGTGCATTTGCTTCCCTCGCCACTTGTCGATTCCTGCGGCGACACACGAGCTTGTTTATCTGAGGAATTAACTTTTTTTCTTGCACGAGAAAGAAAGAATAAAAATGGAGCAGACGGCACCTCGGATCTTGGGCACCAGAGGTACCGTGCAGTGCCCGGTGCAGACGACAACGGCATCGAACACCTCCTCCGCCACCACGCCGTCCTCCCCGCGCCACTCCACCGACCACTGCTCACCCCCGAGTCCCTGACCGAGGGGCGCCACCCGGAGCATCTCGGCGCGGAACCTGACGCGTGCGCCGACGCCGGACTCCTCGGCGAAGGCGTCCAGGAAGGCGAGCACCTCCCGGTGGCCCGGAAACGTGCGCGGGTCGCCTGCGAAGACCCGCCCCGCCAGCGGGAAGCCCGCGAACCCCATGAGCTCGCGCGGCAGGTTGGTGCGCAGCGACGCGTAGAGGCTGCCGTGGACAGCGCCGGGGGAGCCCGGGTCGCCGCTCAGCAGGTCCGCGTCATCCGCGCGCGGGTCATACGCCCAGGTACCGCCGGCGCGGGACGACTTCTCGAAGACGGACACGGCGTGGCCCTGGCGGAGCAGCTCCCGCGCGGCCGCTAGGCCCGCCGCGCCCGCGCCTACCACGGCCACCGTGCGCGCGGCGTGCGGCATTGGAGCACCCCCGTCTTGCTTCGGGCATGTGTCGTTCGTCGACTCCTTGGTGTCGCGGCGTGTTGTGGCCGCGTGCGGCATGGGATGGGTTGCTGATCCGGTGCTCCTTGGTGTGATTCGATCACGTTCTAGCTATCCCTTATTATGACTCCTCCAACTGAACGTCGTCACTCGTGAGCTAGTTAACAAAACTGCCAGTTTGAAGCAGGTGGAAAGCGAACAAATGGACCATCTGGCACGTGGACCGGGCCTTTTGTGGGTTCTCCATCCGCGATGATTTGGCGGGGGCCTTCTATGTAGGCCGCGCTACTCATAGCTTAGGGGTAACGTGGCCCATCAAGGCCCAATAGTGCTACATTAGTGGTCCAATATCACAAGTTATTTTTCTATTTTTATTTTTCTTTCCTAGCAATTTTCTTAGGTTTATTGTTTCAAATTTGCCCTGCTATATGAAAATCAACATTTTAGATGCTCAGAGTCAATATCTTTTAAAACAACTTCAATATTCATTTTCAAAAAGTGTTATAAGCTACTAGTTTAATAATTTTTTTTAAAAAATGTTATATCTGAACGACTAAATTCAACATCTTACAATAAGTAGTCCAATAATTTTTTATACGGATAATGTCACCATTTTTTCAACAATCCTGCCAGTTTGCACGCAGGCAGCTTAGAATAATGAGTAAGACTTAAAAAAAACTTATGTAAGCAGCTATGTGCTAACAACCCCAATGAGTAAGCTTTGGTTCACGACCACAATACAACTTAAACGAATTATAAATCGACAAACTTTCAAAAACGGAGAGAGTAATTTTCTACCATCTGCTTCCAGAATTTCCGAGGACCAAGGTACTTCTCATAAGCTAGCTAGGCCTGATCATCTATCGTTCGAAAAAAAAAAATCTTCTTCAGCTAGCAGCCATGGGGCTGCCCGGGATCCCTACCATGTTTTGTATTGCTAACTTAGCAAGTCCATGGATATTGTATATCGCATCAGTTATTGAAGGAATGCCGAAAACCACACTGACATTTCATTGATTAGGTTGCCATTAAATAGGCAAGGTTACAAAGATGTTACAATGATCGTGGATCGTACAGAGTCTAGAGTCGTGTTGAGATCGTGTTCACAGATGAGGAGACGTGAGTGGTTACAGGTCCTAAGAATGTGGAGGCGATTCTGAGCTATTTGAATTCTAATACCCCCCCCCCCCCCCCCCCCCACCTTCAGCCTGTGCAATCTGAAACATGCAAGCTGCGCTTGAACTATGTAAACAGAGGTGACGGGAGCCCCTTGGTAAATATATCTACGAACTGAAACTGCGATGGTACATGCAGGACTTTTACTTCGCCCAGGAAAACTTTTTCATGCACAAAATGTAAGTCGATCTCCACATGTTTGGTTCTCTGGTGTTGAACCGGATTGCTTGACATGTATGTTGCACTCACATTGTCACAGAAGACAACAGTGGACTTCGACATAGGGCGATGTAATTCTTCGAGAAGTTGACGGAGCCATGTTGATTCAGCTACCGCATTTGCCACAGCTCGATACTCTGCCTCTGAGCTAGAACGGGAAACGGTGGTCTGTCGTTTCGAGGACCAAGACACGAGATTATCACTGTAGAAGGTGCAAAAACCCGAAGTGGAACAACGAGTACCAGGGCAGCCAGCCCAGTCGGCGTCCGAGAAAGCCGTGACTGATGTAGAAGCAGACTTGAATATGTGAATACCATGAGAAGCAGTACCACGAACATACCGTAGTACTCGCTTCAGCAACAGCATATGTGATTCCCTTGGTGCATGCATGAACAAACAAAGTTGTTGTACTCATATGTAAGATCTGGCCTTGTCAGAGTTAAGTATTGTAACACCAGTCCCATTTGGAAGCAGAGGTCCATCTGATGCAGATAACTTTGCTTTAGTGTCAATAGGTGTGCTGATGGAGTTGCAGTTAGACATATTTGCTTTACCAAGAATGTCATTGGCATACTGCTCTTGGTAGAGGAACAAACCATTATCTGTGGACTGAACATGAATGCCAAGGAAGTGATGGAGAGGTCCAAGGTCAGACATAGCAAAAGACCCACAAAGCTTGCTAACAAAATCGGACAGCGGAACCTTTGAGCTGGCTGTTAATATAATGTCGTCGACACAGAGTAAAATGTATGTTGTGTCACTGCCCTTATGATAAGTGAATAGAGAACTACCGGACCTTGATGTAGTGAAGCCAATGGAACAGGGAAATCCCTTAAATTTCAAGAACCATGTTCTCAGGCCTGTTTGAGTCCATATAGGGACTTATGAAGCTTGCACACATGATGAGGATAATCCTTGCTGACGAAACCGGATGGCTGAGCACAATATATAGTTTCTGACAATTCACCATTCAAGGAAGCATTTTTGACGTCCAGTTGATCGATGGGCCATGATGAAGAGGTAACATAGTACAAATTGTTGCAGGTATGATGACTGGACTAAATGTCTTCTGATAGTCAATACCTTTTTCTTGTGTAAATCCTCGGACGACCCAATGTGCCTTATACCGGTTCAGAGTTCCATCAGCATTAAGTTTGTGTCGGAAGACCCATTTTGCAGAGACAACATTGGCACCTGCAGGCTTAGGAATAAGAGACCAAGTATTTTTGGACATTAGTGCATTAAACTCCTCTTTCATGGCTTGGTACCAGTGTGGGTTTTTGAGGGCAGAACGATAAGTAGGCGGTAAAGAAGAGAATGATTTAGTGGTGTTCAGATTCATCATCTGACGAGGTTGGAAGATCCCTTGTTTCGCTCTTGTCATCATTTGGTGAGTAGGTGCATGTAGATTATGAGTCTGGGATGGAGGATCATTGGTTGGCACTTGCGTAGAAGAATCAGAAGCACCAGATGGGCCAGGAGCAGGATGATGTGGAGCTGAATGGTTAGATACAGAGTGTTGTGTCAGTTCAGTAGTGCAACTGGGTGTGTATGATTTTTCAATGGGTGGTCCAGGAAGAAATACAGGTTGGGTCGTAGGTTGGACAAGTATAGGTTGCAAACCAACGAATGATTGAGGAGTGGCATATGGAAAGCAAGACTCATAAAAAACAACATGTCTAGAGATAATGACTTTCTTGGTGCACAAGTTAAGACACTTATAGCCTTTGTGTTCAGCAAGATAGCCCAGGAACACACATGCAGTTGAGCGAGGTTGCAGTTTGTGGGCAGTAGAGACTGTTAAATTGGGATAACATAGACAAACAAAGACACGTAAATGAGAGTAATCAGGTTGGACACCAAATAACATTTGAGAAGGCGTGCGAAGGAGCAAATGTTTGCATGGTCTGCGATTTAGAAGATATGTAGCTGTGTGCAAAACTTCTACCCAAAAACGAGGTGGCAAAGGTGCCTGAAAGAGTAATGTTCGAAGAACATTGCTAATTGTGCGTAAGGAACACTCTGCTTTGCCATTTTGTGGTGAGGAGTAAGGATAAGAAAAGCGATAAGTGATACCGTGAGTGACAAAAAAGGAACGAAGGGCATCATTATCAAATTATTTTCCGTTATCACACTGAACTGACTGAACACTGTAGTGAAACTGGTTGAGAACAAAAATGTAAAAGTTTTTCAGAACAGATGTGGCATCTGACTTGAAACGAAGCGGGAAAGTCCATAAATAGTGAGTGTAATCATCAAGTAGTACAATGTAATACTTAAAACCAGTGACACTCTCAATAGGAGAGGTCCAAAGGTCACAATGCAAGAGCTGAAATGGAAAATAACTGAAAGTTTCAGACTTAGAGAAAGGGAGCCTGGTGTGGTGTCCTTGCTGACAAGCGTCACAAATGTGATCACGTTTATTTGATGCAGGAACGGAGAATTGGGAGAGGATATTTCTGAAGCACCGGTCTCTTGGATGCCCTAGTCGTCGAAGCCAGATTGTGCTGGAGGACGCCGTTAGAGCATGAGAAGAGGTCTGATGTCGAGAATTTTGGAAGGGGTAAAGAGCACCACAGCTATTGAACCTCAAGATCACGTTCCTGCTGATTAGATCCATAATAGAGAAGGTAAAGGGATCAAATTCGACAGAACAACAACTGTCAGTAGTAAATTGTCGAACAGATATGAGATTGTGGATTAACTTTGGTGTATGAAGAACACGTTTAAGCTGAAAAAGAGCAGATGGTGTATGTAATTGGACATTTCCCGTGCCACGAACAAGAATTTCCGAGCCATTACCAACAACCACATTAGAGGAGTTATGCACTGTTGAAGGACAATACTTAGTCATTATACCCGAGTCAGATGCCATGTGTCCACTGACTCTGTTGTCAATGAACCAATCCGGAGAAGGGCCATTGTTGTATGTTGCTGCTTGCACTGCTTGAGAAAGCCTACTGGTGTCAAAAGAGGATGACGAGGAAGGAGCCATTTGAGTTGCTGGTGCAGGAACAAATGTGTTGAATGCATGACCCACTTGAGTATGTTGGCCAAGCACACCCGGTCATGTAGCTCCAGTCCATGGTGAACGCCATGTCGCAGCTGGGTTAAGCCAGTGAGCAACACATGGAGGAAGATGTTGCATCCAAGATTGGGAACCTTCGGAGCCACGACCATCGGAGTTATTGTTGCCACCACGACCACATCCGTGGCCACGTGAGCCGTTGCAGCCACGACCACGAGATGTAGTACTGTGGTGACCACGGTCACCATCAGGTCGTTGCTGCGATGAGTTGGGGAAATTGTCTGCTGGAGCTTCTATTGTGTTGAGAGTTGTGTCAGTCGCCGAGATCGAGGACGACGTCAAGGAGTTCTCTGCAACAATGAGTTGATCACGGGCTTCCATGAAGGTAAGAAAAGATGGCAGTGCCGGCAGGAGCTGACGAAGCACTTGATACTTGGGGTTCAGACCCCGGATCAGTTGATGAACCAGTGCACGGTCACTGACCGGCTGATCACAATCTGCAAGGGCATCAGCAAGAGTCTTGAGTTTATGACAGTAAGCTGATGCAGAGAGATCACCTTGGCTGAGGTTGTGAAGCTCCTGTTCGAGCTTTACGGCGCAGCTCAATTTGTTGACCAGAAAGTAGTTAGCAATTTTTTCCCAGACACCGAGAGAAGTGTTGTCTTCGTCCATGAAGAAATCGAGAAGATCGTCGGCCAGTGTTGCATGGATCCACATGAGGACTGTTAAATCCTCTTGAATCCAGATGGGATCGTCATGGCGAGCAAAAGACCCATCAAATGATGACTAAGATGAAAACGACCAAGAACAACAAGAAAAAGACGTCTGTAGGATGTAGAGTATATGTCGAGTCGCATGGTGACCAAACTTGTGATATTCACTGATTGTGTGGCACCTGAGAGGGAGAGCGATGTTGTGGTAGTAGTGGCAGAGGAAGTAGCCATGGCTGTGCCGGAGTTTGCCAAGGAAGCAGAGTTGATCGACATGGGAGGGAGAGGTGGTAGAAAGAATGTGGATCTCACCTTGCTCTGATTACTATAAAGGAATGCCGAAAACCACACTGACGTTTCATTGATCAGGTTGCCGTTAAATAGGCAAGTTTACAGAGAGATTACAATGATCGTGGATCGTGCAGAGTCTAGAGTCGTGCTCAGATCGTGTTCACAGATGAGGAGACGTGAGTGGTTACAGATCCTAAGAATGTGGAGGGGGTTCTGAGCTATTTCAATTCTAATAGTTATCAGCTATGTCGGCACACAAGTGAGCACTGGATACGCAAACTGACGATCAAGATTACTTGGTCCCCAGCTGCATCTTGCATCATACCCATACCCTTCTGACAGCGAGCGCCGTACCTGTGAATACATACAACTACTGAATACAGCACATCTCCGGAAACCTATATCCAACCCGTGACCTTACGCGCCAGTCCCATGCGCGGATCGGAGTCGTGCTCTATGGATACAGAAGAGCGTATGCTAATAACCTAACCCGAGACTCGCGCCCACCGTCCATTGGCGCCTAGGGATTCCGCTGCGTCGCTTACCCCTGTGCTGGTTCGGTAAACCTCCAAATGATACGAGTGTAAAGTGTAAACCTTACATGACGATCCCGCAGTGCCGGCAAAACAAGGTCCATCCAGCTAGCCGTCAGCCCACGGGTTGACGGCCATTTGTGCCCTTGCGTGGTTGCATGCACGTGTTATCCAGTCACGGCTTCTTGTCCCATGCGGCCCGTCTCCCGGAGAGTATCGCCATTGCCAGTGCTTTCCTGCTCCATCTTGTTTTGTTGCGTAAGTTTTGACGGCCATTGGTTAGTGGGAGCACTGTGCCAGATCTTTATAAGGCCAAGCGATGGAGCGAGCTCTTCCACCACTGGGATACTCACACTTGCAGTGGGTGCCTTTGGCTGCTCGTGACCAATGGCGTCCAAGGCGGCCCTCTTCCTTGCCCTCAACCTCGTGCTCGTTGCGGTGACCAGTGCCTGCCCTTACTGCGGCCCGGGTAACAACGGCGGTCACGGCGGCAGAGGAGGTAGCGGGAGCCACGGCGGTGGCGAGCCTGGTGGCGGCAGTAGCGGCGGCAGCTCGGGAGGCAGTGGCGGAGGGAACAACGGCGGCTACGGCAGCGGAGGGAACAACGGCGGCTACGGTGGCGGCAGCGGCGGTGGGATAGGTCCGATCGGCGGCGGCGGTGGCGGGATCGGTATCGGTCCGATCGGTGGCGGCAGCGGCGGCGGCATCGGATCCATTGGCGGCGGTGGCGGTGGCGGCAATGGCGGCGGTGGCAGTGGCAGTGGCGGTTCCAACGGCGGGACGACCGGGTGGTACGGCCATTGCCCGACGGACGCTCTGAAGCTGGGCGTCTGCGCCAACGTGCTGGACCTGATCAAGGCGAAGGTCGGCGTGCCGGCGAACGAGGCGTGCTGCCCGCTGCTGAATGGGCTCGTGGAGCTAGACGCCGCCGTGTGCCTGTGCACCGCCATCAAGGCCAACGTGCTAGGGATCAACCTCAACCTCCCTATCAACCTCAGCCTCGTCCTCAACTTCTGCGGCAAGGGCGTCCCCTCGGGCTTCAAGTGCCAGTAATCTTGCCTTGCGCACGTTATAGCATCCAGGTTGCGTTGGTACGTGACAAAGTTTGCGCTCGTGCCAACGTGCATGCTTGGGAGGATTGGTAATAAGCTGATTATGTCTTCGTTGTTTCGAGATGTAGGTCATATTGTTGCTCTGTTTCAACTAGCACGTAGCTGTCAGTCTAGCATGTTAGCTTTCTTTGCATTTGGGAGGTACGGTTTCCAAGTTCAAGGGGATCGCGTAACTTGTACTTCTCCATTTCATATTTGAATTCACCATTCCATTCCATTTCAAGGTGCAGCTCCTATGGAGGAGTGTTCCAAATTACAAGCAAAATGATCAAATAGGCCAGCAAAATCTGGGATGAACGTTGACAGGTATCGACCACTCGACACACTACATGTCAAAGCTTATACCAAGTTTTTAGATGATGGGTTTAGTGTCAGATAAACTTGAAGTTGACCTTTGCTCTAAATTCTGGTTTCAGATTTTTTTTTGGCCTGCCTTGGATGGTGATTTGAAACTTCAACTGTAACACGTCATTATTCAATAGGCGCCCCAACTGTTTGTACAACAGAGCGTTGTGCACAATTCGTGTTTAGACAGAGATCTGATCCTACGAGTAAAAATATGTAGAATGAAACGCAATAAATCGTTTGTTGCCAATTTCACAACAGATCGAAGGCTTCCTTCTCTAAACTTCTGGTTTATCTGCTTCCCACCTTCCAGACGTGTGCCTCTGTTTCAAATTTCAAATCATATGTCAGTTTTGAGATTTGCAGCTGTAACTGAGTGACTGATGTTGAAATGGTTCCCAGGCAAGGATTTCTTTTTCCCTTGCATAAACGTGTGAGTTAATGGATCCAGCAGTAGTGCAAGAACTTCTGTTCATTTTGCATCCGGTGAATTAATTATTACTTTGAAAACACTAAATTGTAAGCAAACGAACTCTAAAGAAAACCACAAACTGAGCAATATAGTTCAATCGAACAAACTTGTTAATCTGATTTTTAGATGATGGGTAAAATTCCGACTTTCCCCTCAAATAAAGATATGGTTATTTTATTACAAGTAAATACAAATGCAGACACTCAGAGTCTATTGTCCTATTGTCTAGAACAAAGTGATGATGAATGGATGCCTAAGCACACGACTGTGGATCGGACTTCATAGACCGTAGAATACCTGTATTTAGGGTGTGTTTGGTTTAGCTGTGGATTCCTGAAAATCTGATCTCTCAAAAAAAATTTGATTCCAACTGTGAGCTGTGAGAAAGCTGTTGTGAGCTGTTGACTTTGGGGAAGCTGAAATCTGTTTGGTTGGAAACAACTGTCAACTATGGATTCTGTAAGAAATGACTGTAATACCATTATAGATTCGTAATTACATGTGTATAAATAATATAAATATAAAATTGATGTAATATAAATAATACAATGTCATAAATTGTCACAAGACTAGTAACTCACATGTACAAAATTTTTCATGACAACATGATTGATTACTTCACACTAACTAACCAAAGCATTAGCTATGTTATCACGAATATTGTTCGTGGTTATTTCATTTTCCTCCTCAGGACCACTTTGTACCGGTTCAGGCATATAGTTCTCATCTCTCAAACTCTTCATCCGTCAATGCGCTATCTCGAATAAAATTGTGCAATGCCATACAAGAAATAATAACATGCTTCTGTGTATGAGGTGAGAAACTTGGCATCACCTTCAATGTATACCACTTTTGCTTAAGAACCTCGAATGCACGTTCAATGACATTAGGAAGTGATGAATGTAAATAATTGAAAATCCCGTACTTTATTTGAGGTGCACGATGACCGCGAAGACAAAATTCAGTATATGACAAGTACTCCCTTTAAAAGGCGCAAGATATCCAGATCGGTTTGGATAACCAGAATCAACAAGATAGAATTTGCCTGCAATTAAAAAATTACAATCATGTACGTTTACGACTATAATATGTACAAAAAATGTAATACCTGCAGGGGGTTTTAGAAAATTATCACCAAAATCTATTAAAGCATGATTGAGTATCCTTGTGTCATGAGCAGAGCGTGGTCATCCAGCTACCACAAAGATAAATAGCACGCCAAAGTCACAAACTACAAACACATTTTCAGATGTGTATCCGTGCCGACATGTGTGATTTACAACATCCTCTTTAGGCACTAAAATTGGAATATGGCGAACCATCTATAGTTCCAATAGCACCTTTAAAATGAGGACAAAAATAATCTTCTTTCACTTTTGCATGCTCTGTACTAAATGAAGGATCTCTCGATTTGATGTTATCCTTTACTAATTTTTGCAAACATAACTGTTGGTACCCTACAGAACGGATACCCCGGCGTACAAGCTAGAAGAAGCTCTGGACCCAACCTCCCCGCTGAGACGGACTTCGAGGCTACCTCACATCCTCCAGCTTCGGGCCCTTGCTCCCATCGAGGAGGGCTTTGGAACTGCCACACGTCCTCCGGCTCTGGGCCCTTGCTCTCACCGAGGAGGGCACTGAAGCTGCCATGTGTCCTCCAGCTTCGGGCCCTTGCTCCCACTAAGGAGGGCTTCGGAGCTGCCATGTATCCCACAACCTACAATGGGCCATGGGCCCCGAAGAGTAAGGGGTGGTGTGTCTTGTCCAGTCGCGCATTGAAGGCTCGTGCCTTCTCCAGGTGCACAGGTGAGGTGCACGCCCCTGTCAGGTATTGCTCGTCCAATCACAACACAGTGAAGGCGCCACAGGGCTACCACACACTGCCAAGTGGGTAGCTTACAGCGACAAGACAGATGGGACATTCCCTGTCATCATCAATGACTACGCATAGCCACTGGCGACCGACACATCAAGACGGTTGGTCTTCAAGCCGTGGTCAGAGGCAGCGTACGCAAGAAGCCTTGAATCTTGTACATGATAAGATCACCCTGGGGCCACCTGTCGGGCACTAGACCCCACTTGTAAGCTGTTCGACATTGACTATAAAAGGACCGAGCAACACCCATTACTAGACATGCTCGCTGGTTTGCTCGGAGTAGGGAGCATGCAGTTCACTACTCAGACAATACATCTCACACCGTGGAGTAGGGTATTACGCTTCAACGACCCAAACCACGTAAAACCACCGTCTCACCCATCTCTCATACGTGCAACCTCGCCTGAGGACTAAGCCCCGCCGATCAAGAACCTCCGCGGGCTGCTCTCAAAGTAGGTCTAGGGGAAGTGTCGCAAGAATACTTCAACATTTGGCGCCTCAGGTAGGGGGCTTTTTTCTCTCAAGAAGTTGTGCCTTCACCCGCAATCTACGTTTCTTAGCGTTGATGGTAGGCACCGCCGGAGCTAGACATCCAGCTCCGGCACCACCCAAGAGGCCCACCGTCGACGTTTCCTAGGGTTCATGGTGGGCACCGTCGGAGCATCCATCTTGGGCACCACCCAGGAGGCCCGTCGTTGATGTTTCTTAGCATTGATGGTGGGTGCCGTAGGAGCATCCAGCTCCGGCACCACCCAAGAGGCCCACTGTCGACATTCTTCTCGTTGATGGTGGGCGCCGCCACAATATACAGCTCCGGCACCTTCCATGGGGCTCGCCATCGACGTTCCACACGTTGATGGTGGGCTCCACTGGAGCATCCAGCTCTGTTACCTCCCAGGAGGCCTGCCGTTGATGTTTCTTAACGTTGAGAGTGGGCACCGCCTGGCTCGGCGGCTGCCTTGTCGACATCACCGTCGAAGACCTCTTCGACGACGATCACACATCTCAATTCAACGCCCCCCCCGGGGGCCCACTGGTGTCAACTACCCAAGGTCCCACGCTCTGCCGAGGGCCCATTGTTGATATCCTGCGACTAGGTGGTAGGCGTGCCCAACCAGTTGGCCACACTTACCAGTGGGCCTCTAAGGGGTCCCATGGGCAGGACGTCAAGTGGTTTCCAGTCGCCACGGCAACAACGACGTTGTGTGCTGTGAGCACAGGCACTTTGCGGGTCTACTTAAGGTACGTGTGGCATATCCGCGACTTTTCAACTATCCTCTTGTTTGCAGTCCTGTGGTGCCAAACGGTCACCACTTGAAAGGCCTACGCCAAGCGGGAGGTCCAGAGTAAGCAGCATGCTTAGCCTAGTTCCATATCCTAAGCATGCGCACTCTGCTTCCCCAGCGCTACGGCTGAGTACTGGGGGCCAGACGGCATACTCTCTGAACAAGTCGAGAGCTGAAGAATCCGAGTCTTTTGGTTATTTTCTTGCTCAAAGCCTCGTAGCGTTGAACGGTCCCTCCCCTGAAAGGCTAATGCTAGCGGGAGGTCCAAAGTGTACAACTTGCTTAGCCTGGTCCTCCAACCTAAGAATGTACACTTTGCCTCCCCAGCGCAGCGGCTGAGTACTGGGGGTTGGTCGGCTCGTACTTCTGCTAATTCCAGCAAGAGGTCCAAAGTGTGCAGCCTGTTTAGCCTGGTCCTGCACCCTAAGCGTGTACACTCTGCCTCCTCAGCGCTGCGGCTAAGTACTAGAGGGTCAGACGACCCATACTCTAGAGCAAGGAAATAACCATAACTTAGATACTATCACACTGTATTTCCGTGTTCATTTAATTACACATTAATTTTATGTTCATGAAGTTATGCTCATTTTCATATATTGCCTGTCGTGTGCGCGATCACTCTTTCCCTGTCTTGTCCTAGTTGGAGTAATGATATCCTGCTAAAGGCCGGCCCACATGAGGTACCTGCAATTTGTTTGGGCTCTGATGGTCATTTTCTTGTTCGGGGTCCATGGTGTTGAATGATTCTCAGTCCTGAAAGGCTAACGCTGAGCTGGAGGTCCAGGGTGTGCAACCTTCTTAGCCTGATTCCGTATCTTAAGGTTGCGCACCTTGCCTCCTAGTGCTAACAACTGAGTACAGGGGGCCGGATGCCTCATGCCCTCAGCAAGGCAGCAACCATACCCTGAATGTTGTGGCACCAAATTACCCATGCCTAGTATCTTAGCTAAGGACCGTAAGCCATAACGAAACTAAAGAGCAGGGAATTGGTGATCGGCGAATGAAATTACTTTTTGTCTATCATGTGTGCAGGACATACATGGAGCCCGTTGTCGATGTTCTACACGTCCGTCATAGGCATCGTCGACGCTTCTTCGAGCTCCGGTGCCCCCAAAGGGGGCCACCAGCATCTCTTCTCCGAGCTCCAGCACCCCTCAGGGAGCCCACTAGCATCACTTTTATTAGACAAGATGAAGGCCCCACCTGCGGGATTGTCACCTCTCCCGAGGTGGGCCCAGGGGCCACTATCGGTACCCTATACACCGGTTACCCCCGCGTACAAGCTAGAAGAAGCTCCAGACCCGACCTCCCCACTGAGGCAGACTCCAAGGCTGCCTCATGTCCTCTGGCTCCGCGCCCTTGCTCCCACCGAGGAGGGCTCCAGAGCTGCCACGCGTCCTCCGGCTCTGGGCCCTTGCTCCCACCAAGAAGGGCTTCGAAGCTGCCACGCGTCCTTCGGCTCCGGGCCATTGCACCCACTGAGGAGGGCTCCGGAGCTGCCATGTGTCCCACGACCTACAATGGGTCATGGGCCCCAAAGAGTAAGGGGTCATGCATCCTGTCCAGTTGCACATTGAAGGCACCCGCCTTCCCCAGGCGCACAGGTGGGTAGCTTACGACGACAAGACGGATGGGACATTCTCTATCATCATCAACGACTACGCATAGCCACTTACGACCAACATGGCAAGACGACGAGTCTTCAAGCCGCAGTCAGAGGCATCGTATGCAAGAAGCCTTAGATCTTGTACAGGATAAGATCACCCTAGAGCCACCTATTGGCCCCCAGACCCCACTTGTAAGCTGTCCGACCTTGACTATAAAAGGATCGGACAACACCCGTTACCAGGCATGCTCGCTGGCCCGCTCGGACTAGGGGACACACATTTTAGCACTCAGACAGTACATCTCACACTGTGGAGTAGGATATTATGCTCCGGCGGCCCGAACTACATAAAACCACCATCTCACCCATCTCTCATACGCACAACCTCGCTTGAAGACTAAGCCCTGCCGATCAAGAACCTTTGCGGGTTGCTCGCATAGCAGGTCCAGGGGACGTGTCAAAAGAACACTTGAACAATAACAATACTTCTTTTAACTTTGTATGAACTATCCATAAAGATCTAACAAATCGGTTCTCAGCTTGAGACAATGATTGAGAACCTCCAACAATTCATAAAAACATGGCCATCGATTCAATGGATGTAACATTACTTGTGAACTTCAAACCATATGTGTAGGATCGAAGAGCACGTGAAAAGCTACCAGAGGGGGGTGAATGGTATATTAAAACTTTTTCAGCGGAAACAATGAAAACCCCTCGGCAGAAAAACCAATCTGTTAAGAAACCATGTGTGCAACTGATCTATACGTGATCAATCGTGACAAAACCAGTATATATTGTTAAGAATCAAGTCATTGCCATGCTTAAGCACAAAAAGAGTTTTATCAACTTTGCCCATGGTAAACTCCTTTTCAAGTAAGAATGTTTTTAACTTATCATACCATGCTATGGGGGCTTGTTTGAGACTGTACAAGGCTTCAGACAGTTTGTAAACATGATTAGGAAAATCTGGATTTTCAAAACTTGGTGGTTGCTTGACATAAACTTCCTCATCTATGTAGCCATTAAGAAAAGCACTTTTAACATTCATTTTATATAACTTGAAACCTTTAGACGCAGCAAAAGCTAACAAAATTCTTATGACTTCTAATCTAGCAACAGGAGCAAAAAGTTCATCAAAATCTAGACCTTCAATTTGTGTGAAACATTGAGCAACCAACCTAGCCTTGTTCATAACCAAGACCCCATCCCCACTTTGTTTATTTTAAACACCCATTTAGTTCCAATTAAAGTGTGACCTTGAGGTGGAGGTACAAGTTTCCAAACATTATTTCTTTCAAAATTTTCTAACTCTTCTTGCATGACAATAATACAAGATTTATTAGTGAGTGCGTGTGATATATCTTTGGGTTCAAAGGAAGCAACAATGGCAGAATGAGCATGAATGTTTGGATTGCAAAACCTGGACCATGTGACTCGTTCATGCAAGCTCCCAATGATTTGTTGTGGGGGATGACTTTTGAGAATTCAGAGGGGAGTAGACACTTCACAAGTTCCTTGTTCTTCATGTTCATCACAGATTGAAGAACTTGTAGTTTGAGGACGATTTGTACCAACTGCAGTAGTTGTTGGTGCTAGTTGTGGTGCAAAATCAGCAGCGTGATCAACGTCATTTGTTTCTGAATTTTCGGGCAGCAGCACCACTTTTTCATCTTCTTCGATGAAAATACTCTCCCCTTGCAGATATGGATCTAGACTTGCAATTAGAGCTAGTACCTGGGCTAGATTCATCAAAAGAAACCTTACAAGTCTCCACAATTTTGATAGTGTTAAGTAAAAGCACACGATATCCTCTAGTATGAGATGGATACCCAAGAAACATGTCATCAACAGATCTAGCTTCAAATTTATCAAGATTACCATGTTTCTTAAAAAATAATTTACAACCAAAGAACCAAAAGTGTGTGACACTAGGCCTATGTCCAAACCGAAGTTCAGATGGTGTTTTTCCAAGCTTAGCACGCAAGAAAATACGATTTGAGACATAACAAGCAGTTGCAATTGCATCTACCCAAATATTTCTTGGAGTTTGATATTCATCAAGCATAGTCCTAGCCATCTTAACTAAGGTTCTGTTCTTTCTCTCTACAACACCATTTTTTTGAGGTAAATAAGGTGAATAAAATTGATGATCTATTCTATTTTCAGCACAAAAGTGATCAAACGATTGATATTTAAATTATGTTTCGCTATCACTTCTAATTGCTTTTAAAGATCCTAGGTGATCAATTGATAATCTAAGAAATAAAGTTCTAAAGTGACTAAAAGCTTCATTCTTAGATGCCATAAAGTAAACCCAAGAGTATCTAGAAAAATCATCAACAATCATAAGAATATATCATTTACCTCCGAAGGATTGAACACATGAAGGTCCTACGATGTCAAGGTGCAAAAGTTGACCCGGTTCAGTTGTCATGGTCATTGTGAGAGGAGCATGTGAACCTGCAACCATCTTAGCATGTCTACAAGAAGAGCACACAATTTTATTTGTCCCCTTTAAGCTTAGGCAGTCCACGTATGTGATCAAGAGCACTAACATGTGTTAGATGGTCAAAGCATACGTGACCAAGTCTACGATGCCAAAAATATAAGTCCTTTGATTCATTTGCAACTATACACCTATGCTTAGAGGATGACATATCAAAATCATCTTTAAAAACTCTTTTAAACTGAGACATGTTAAAAATAAGCTCACTGTTTGAATCTACAACCTGACATCAATTTTTAGTTAAAATAATTTCCAGATTTTCATATAGCAGTTGTGAAACAGAAAGCAAGTTGTATTTCAAATTTTTGACAAGTGCCACATTTTTCAAAGTGTAGTGATCATTTACCATAACCAAACCCTTAGCAATTATAGGAGTTGAAGAATTATCGGCAAAAGTAACATTCTCTACATGTGACACAAAAGAGAGGGAGGAGAACCATTCTTTGTTACCAGTCATGTGACGTGAGCAACCTGAATCCACAATCCAAATGTTCTCCTTCCTCAAGCGTTTAACATACATAGAAGCACAATACGTCGATGACTCAATACTAGGGTTAGTCAAAAGGTATTTAGGAATCCAGTACTGAGTCACACGACGTCCAGCAAAAATGACACGCGGAAGCTGAGATAAAACAACAGGTTAATGAGCCAAATTTTGAGAATTCTTGTACCCAACTACTGACCTATGAGGTTTTACATGTGTAGCACGAGAAACGGTAGGTTTGGGAGCAATATTTGCATGTTTTTGACTCATTACAACAGGTTGCAAGTTCCTAACATTCAATTCAACATGTGTGGTAAATTTTGCATGAGAGTTACGAGATCTAGCTTGCATTCTTTCCTTTTTATGCTGTTTAGCTAGTCTATAACAAAAATCTATAACATGACCATCTCTACCACAGTAGGTACAATGAAATTTAACTTTGTGTTTATGTCTAGATGAGCAAGCAACATGTTTATTAGAAGCTAAATGAGACAGCAATTCTGCAGATTTGAAAACAACTTATTTTTGTTTTGGAACTGTTTTAATCAAACACTTTCCTAATGACTCTACAATTTTAGGTGGATGTGCCTTAGCATGAGCATGGGAATCGAAACCTAAACCAGCTTTATCATTGCAAGATTTAGATGAATTCAGCAGCAAGTTTAGATTTTTGTTTCCAATACAAAACTGCTCTAGAGTCCTATTCATGTCATCAAGTTTCTTAGACAATTCTAAGCAGTTTTCACATGAAGTTTTTCATTTTAGTTTGCAATTAGAACAATATTTAACTTCATGAGAACGTAAAGCATTGTTCACTATAGAAATATCATTCATAGCATCTTGCAGTTTATTATCAAGATCATCACAAGTAGAACAATGCAAATCAATTGTAGAACAACTAGCATCTTTTAAGTTTTTATCATTAAGTGCAGCAAGCTCTCTGTTCTTTTCAATTTCTAACTCAAGTTTATCAAGTGTGGAGGCGTGTGCACTTCTTAGAGAGGACAAATGTTCATATATTAAATCACATGTGGAACAAGAATCATCACTAGGAATCAAAGATTTCAAACGATTAATTTCACATTATAGCGACTCAATTTTAACAGCATTGTCCCTAAGCTTTTTTGTCCTTTTTCCTAACTATAACAGTTGCACGAGAAATATCATCACAGATTTCTTCGCAAGTAGGACATACATCTTCATTGTCTTTGTTGTGTTCTGCCTCCTCCATACTTGATCTTGACTTGCCTGCCATGATGCAAAAGTTTGCCAAATCATCCTCATCTTTGTCACTTTCGATGTCCACATCGCTCGAGCCAAGTTCTTGAAGTGTGAAGATAAAACTATTCACCAATTGGTGTCCTGTAAACCCCTTCAGTCGAAGTGTGCGATCGACACTTCCCCCGATACTATTAGATCGTAGTCTGCGGAGGTTCGTAATTGGTTGGGGTGCACGTGAGATTATGAAAAAAACAGTGACACGAGGGATTTTTACATGGTACGGGCCGCCTGAGCGTAATACCCTACTCCATGGGTGGTTATTGTATGTATAAGTATGTGTGTGTGTGTGAGCGGTTGATTGGACTTGTCCTTTCTACCGTGTGTGACAGTCCTTTTATAGTCCAAGGACTAACCGCTACATTGTCAGCCTGGCCGGACATGTGGCCCTGGCGGTCTTTTATTACCTAATACACGATTTGTATGTATTAAGTACATTTAACAGTGTGATAACACACCTTAATAGCGGCGTTACCGGTACTAAAGGTCCTCTGATCATGTGTCATTAACATGGCATTAATGACACGTAATCAGATCTTCTAATGGTTGCTTTAACTACCTCATGAATGTCCGCGCCGTTGGAGATCTGACAGTCTTCTCATTGCAGGCTTAGGCCCGGAGGCTCGACACGTGGCAGCTCTGGAGCTTCCCACTGTGGTGAGGCAGGTCTGGAGCCGCTGTACACATGGCAACACCGGAGCTTCCCTCTACTGGGGGTTAGATCCGGGGCCACTGGACACGTGGCATGACAGGAGCTTCCCTATACAGGGAGTTAGGTCTGGCCTTGCTTTACACGTGGCAGCACCGGAGCAACCCTAATGAGGGAGGCAGGTCCAGTGCTGCGGGACACGTGGAGCCTTTAGAGGTCTTCAACTCAGACAGGTGGAACTCCGTGGCTTTTCTTGCGGTATAGTGGGGTACCCAGTACGCAGGGTACCAACACCTTATTTTTCTTGTTGTTGTTTGCAGAGGAGTGCTTCGTCCTTGTTTGCTTTTCATCACAGGAAGTAGTACCTGAAAGGTTAGGGCAATCCGTGCAAAAATGTTCTGTCTTACAACATTCAAAGCATCGCTGAGGTCCGACACTCCCTTTCCTTCTAGTTCTCACATTTTGAAATGTTTTTGAGAACCGAGTAGAGATGAGTGCAATTTCTTCCTCTGGAAACTCTTCAATCTGTTCAAGGGTTAGAGAGGACAACAAAGCAAGTGTTCCATAAGATGAAGATTGGCCAGAGCTAGGCATGTCACATTGACAAACAAATGCAAGAGACTTGTCGGGGTTCTTATGTGAGATTATGTCAATTTCATGGGTTTTTAATTTATAATATAGAACATCTAAAGTAAGTGTACTCATGACAGTAGATTTACGAATAGATGTGACTTTCATTTCCCAAATTGACATGTCTAATGCACTTATTAATTGCCTAGCATTCTCAACATATGAAAAATTAACATTGATGCTACGCAAGTTCCTGAGAATTTTATTAAAGCGAGCAAATAAATCATCGATGGACTGACCTAGTTGCATCTCAAAACACATATACTCCTTTTTGAATATGCCTTGTCTTACCTTCTTGATCGTGTTGGATCCTTCGTGGTAATCAAATAGAGATTTTCAAACATCATACACAGATCGGAGGTGAGCAACACGGTTGAAGTAGATTTGAGTTAATCTTTGTATGATCAAGTTTCGAGCCTTGTTGTTGTTGTCAACATCTCACATATTTGTAGCCGTAACTTGATTGTTTTGCGGCACTTCGTAAGGCTTATACACCTTTTCCCATATTGCAAATCCTTGCACCTGGATGAAAGCTTCCATAGGTGTCTTCTAAACCTAAAAATCAATACCACTAAACACACAAGGTTTTGCAGAGTATTTCTCCATGATGATTAGTCAAAAACATGAGCAAATCACAAAGATTAGAGCACCGTGGATCTAATACCAATTTTAGGATCGAAGAGCACGTGAGAAGCTACTAGGGGGGTGAATGGTAGATTAAAACTTTTTCAGAAGAAGCAATGAAAACCCCTTGGCAGAAAAACAAATCTATTAAGAAATTGTATGTGCAACTGATCTATACGTGATCAATCATGACAAAACTAGTATAGATTGTTAAGAATGAAGTCACTAAGATGTCACAACAAGAATCACAAAAAACCATCGAGAAAGACTCAAGTTATGATCGAAAGATCAAACACGGGTCAATCTGTTCTACCGAGTAAAAACCAGATCTGCAGCACTGCAAAGAAACTCGTGTAGATCAGAAACCACAAATCCAATGATCATGAAATTTCACATATGATATATAATCAAGTTTTGAAGACAACCCAAAAAGAATATTGTCAATTGGATATGTAAAACTCGAGTTATGATAAAACCACCGAAGTAACATAGTGCTATGCAGAAACTCGACGAGAAAACTTGTCTAAAACAAGTCGGACGAACAAGGAACAAAATTTTCTTTAAAATATGATCTTTATTCAATAGAACACAAGAGGAACATCCCAAAATCTGTGCCCCACGAGCTCTGGCCTCCCTTGCTTATATAACCAGCCATGAGGCCAACCCAAACCAAACTAGGACTCATATCCTACTCAGTTCCCACCAAAACTTCCCATAACTGCTCGCTCAAGACTCTTCCATACGTAGATATAAGCAATCTTAAGACTTCCAAATATCTTAGGAACGTATCCCACATTCTTAAAACAACTTAACTTCATTCTCACCATGAAATCCTAACTTAGCCATCTCAAATCTTTCCATATTTGAGTCAAACCCGACTCAGCCGCAGCTTGAGTCCATAACCTAGTCGATTGGACCTTTCTGACCAATTCTTTACGTCCACATCTCACTTCATGCCTTGGAACCTTGTAGCCACATCAATGCACTCCTTGCACACATGCAACCATCTTCCAACGACGTCCATGATACCTTCATATGCATTGTTCTTGATTCAAACATGTTGTGCGACCTCCTGATCAACTCAACCACAATTCCTCCCGAACTTGGTCGTTGAACCTCATCTTCTCCCTAAGACTAGTTCAATGGATTCCGTCACCAGCCATATCTTGAACTCAAGCAACACCTGCACATGAATAAACAATTGATACTTCCGAGCACAAGTCATCGACTTGACTCATGTTAGTTTTGAAAACCACAACACCTTACGTGAGAACTTCACATAAGCATGTTGCAAACCATAACAAAATGATATCAGCCATAACCACCAACACACAAAAAACTTAGTAAAAGAATAATAAGCAAACTTTCCATAATCCAAAAAGCAAGTTCGAAACATTGCAAGGTAAAAGTAGAACCATTGCAATCTAGCACCAGACGTTGCCAAAGCTATTCGGACCTTGAACCGGAGCTTACCAAAGCTAGCAGGACCTAGCGCTGGAGCTTATCAAAGATAGTTGAACCTAGCGCCGGAGCTGACCAAAGCTAGTCGGACCTAGCCACAACAAGTTAGACCCAACCAAAATAAGTCGGACCTAGAAAAGAAGTCAGACCTAGCCAAAGAAGTCAGACCTAGCCGAAGCAAGTCAAACCTAGCCAAAATAAGTCGGACCTAGACTTTAATATCCTGAACATTTTAGAAAAAAATTAGATTTGCCACCACGAATACAAAGGGTTGACCTAAATCATCCAATGATGCAAAATAAATCAATTCGCAACCGACTCATTTGTTCTTTAGATCAGTCATATGAGTAGTGTAATAAAATCGTCTCGACAAGCTATACGCATCTACGGTCTCCGATCGTCCATCGGATCAAAGCTTAAAGAAGTCAAAATTTGGTCAACCCTTTGTATTCGTGGCGGCAAATCTTATTTTTTTTCTAAAATGTTCAGGATATTACATTCTCGACGAGCTCTACGCATCTACGGTCTCCGATCGTCCATCAGATCAAAGCTTCAGGAAGTCAAAATTTGGTCAACCATTTGTATTCGTGGTGGCAAATCTAATTTTTTTCTAAAATGTTTAGGATATTACATTCTCTCCCCCTTCAACAGGATTCACCCTTGAATCTTTATTATCATTATAGGGAAATGATGCGAAACTGATAATTTGAAGAAACTATAAATGCTCATTGGATTCAAATAGTTCAGGGTATTTCTCTCGCATCTCTGACTCAAGCTCTCAGGTCGCTTCACGCTCGGTTTGATTCGTCCACAATACATTCACAAACTTGAATGACTTGCGTCTGAGCACCCTCTCAGACACCTCCAAAATCCTCAATGGATGAGACACAACTGATAGATCTTATTCAATAGTCGTGGGCTCTACGACTATGTGATGCTCTGGATCCCTCAGATACTTTCTCAACATTGAGACATGAAATACATTGTGAACTCCTCTCATTGACTCTAGTAACTCTAATCGATATGCTAATTTTCCCACTCGTTGCTTGATAACAAAGGGTCCAATATATCTTGGACTAAGCTCTCCCTTAGTACCAAATCTCACAACACCTTTGGTAGGGGATACCTTAAGAAGAACCTCATCACCTTCTTGAAACTCTAAGTCTCGCCTTCTAATGTCAGCATAGCTCTTCTGCATACTTTGTGCTGCAAGCATGTGTTCTTGAATTTCAGCAACCCGCTGAGTCGATTGTTGAACCCAATCTAGTTCAAAACAGTTTTCTCACCGACCGCATCCCAACAAAGGGGTGACCTACACTTCCTTCTATAAAGAGCCTCATATGGTGCACATCAAATGCTAGAGTGATAACTATTATTATAAGAAAATTCCACGAGAGGTAAGTGGTCTTCCCAACTTCCTTGCTAAGATAGTACACATGATCTGAGCATATCTTCTAGGGTCTGAATCGTACGCTCCGACTGTCCATCTATCTGAGGGTGAAAAGTGGTGCTCATCCTCAGTGTTGTGCCTAATGCTACTTGTAAGCTCTCCCACAACTTGGACACAAACATAGCATCCCTATCTGAAACAATGGTGTGAGGCACACCATGTAGTCGCACAACTTTTCTCATATAAATAGGCACCAAATCAGTCACTGAACTAGTAGACTGAATAGGAACAAAGTGAGCAACCTTACTAAGATGATCAACTATCACCCAAATAGTATCTCGTCCTTTTGGAGAACGTGGTAAGCCAACAACAAAATCCATAGAAATATCCTCCCATGGCCACACGGGAACCTCAAGAGAGTGTAATTTCCCAGCAACACTCTTATGTTCGGCCTTCACTCGTTGGCAAACCCCACATGAAGCCACATATTTTGCTATGTCCGCCTTCATTCTCTTCCACCAATAGATTTTCTTCAAATCATGGTACATCTTATTCTCTCCAGGATACACGGTATAACGAGCACGATGTGCCTCCTTAAGGATATCTTCTTTAACTTGAGATTGTTGTGGCACGCATAAGCGACGACAAAACCAAACGGCCCCAACAGCGTCCAAAGTGAAATATCCTACCTTTCCTTCTTGAATTTGTTTCTTAACATCTAGTAAGAAGCGATCTCATTTTTGTGCCTCTAAGACTCGTTCTGGGATATCTGACGATAAGATTAGTTGAGTTTCTACCTCTACAACGCCAACATAGCAATAAGAAATATCCATCCGCTCAAAATCAGCTATTAAGGAATTCATAGTAGGAGGAGTAGCTCTACGACTTAATGCATCAGCCACCACATTTGCTTTACCAGGTGTGTATTGGATATCCAGGTCATTGTCCTTGATCAACTCCAACCATCTCTGTTGCCTCAAATTTAAGTCCTTTTGAGTGAATATATACTTCAAACTCCTATGATCGGTGAAAATGTCATATGATTCCCAATATAAATAATGTCTCCAGATTTTCAACACGAAAACTACAGCAGCAAGCTCTAGATTGTGGGTGGGATAATTCTGCTCATGCGTCTTTAACTGTCTTAAGGCATAAGCAATCACTTTTCCTTCTTGCATAAGTACACAACCAAGTCCCACGCGAGAGGCATCTGAATAGACGGTGAAATGTCTACCAGTCTCGGGAAGGGCAAGGATAGGAGCAGTAATCAACTTCTCTTTCAGTAATTGGAAGCAACGCTCACATTCTTGAATCCACAAGAATTTGACATTCTTTTGACTAAGTTGTGTCATAGGCTTAGCAATGCGAGAGAAATCCTTTACAAAGCGACGGTAATAACCAGCCATACCCAAGAAACTCCTAACCTCATTGACATTGGTTGGTCTTTCCCATTCAACTACTATAGAAACTTTGCTTGGATCAACTGAGATGCCATGTTGATTAATTACATGACCTAGAAAGCCAACTTCTGAGAGACAAAATTCACACTTCTTCAATTTGGCATAGAACTTATGACTCCTTAGAGTCTCAAGAACTCTCCTCAAATGTTTCTCATGTTCTGCTTCAGACTTGGAGAAGACGAGTATATCATCAATAAAGACCACCACAAACTCCTCCAATACATGAAGCATATTATTCAACGTCTCCATAAAGTATGTGGGTGCATTAGTGAGTCCAAAAGACATAACTCTGAACTCATAATGACCATACATGGTGGAAAAAGCTGTCTTCTCAATATCCTCCTCTCGAACAGGAATTTGATTATAGCCAGATTGAAGGTCAATTTTGGAAAAGACTCTAGGTCCTATTAATCGATCTAATAACACATCAATGTGAGGTAATTGATACTTGTTCTTAATCATCACGGCGTTTAAACCACGATAATCCACACACATACGCCAACTTCCATCTTTATTCTTAGTGAACAATACTGGAGCTCGCCAAAGTGAAACACTACGGCGTATCAACTTCTTAGCCAATAGATCATCCAATTGCTTCCTCAACTCCTCTTGAAAATGACAAGATAATTGGTAGGGAGCTATGGATATAGGGCAGGTACCAGGTAAAAGATCAATGCGAAACTCCACTTCTCGCTTAGGTGGCATTCCTGACAGCTCATCAGGGAAGACATCAGAATAGTCTCGCACTATAGGAATGTCCTCAATTGCCAATGACTTTGTTTGCTTCTCAATAAGGCTCCAAAGGAAGCCGGTCTTTACAGGATAGCGACCAGGAAAAAGATTTGCTAACACAGATAAAGAACAAAGAGGTGCATCCGCTTGGAAAGTGATAATCTTCCCAGATAGTGTCTCTAACGTAACAGTCTTCCAAAAAAAGATATAATGGCTCGATAGCAGTGTAGCCAATCCATGCCCAGGATAACATCAAAAACCGGTAGTGGAATCACCATTAGATTAGCTACGAATTCATCATCCCCTATGGAAATAGTACAACCAGGACACACAACAGAACTAGAAACCAAGCCCCCAGGAGAACTAACACGAACCAGCTGAGATATCTCTTGACTAGAAATATTCACCTTTCTTACGAAATCAAGTGAAATGAACGAAAAACTAGCACCCGAATCAAATAAAACATGAGTGTCATGAGAGTCAACATTGACAGTACCTGAAACCACATCTGGGCGACCCAAAGAGGAATGTGCTGGCATGGTGTAGTTTCTAGTAGGAGTGGAAGAAGACCCGCCTACAATATGCTGAGCAGACTGAGCTGGAGGAGCAGGAGGAGCAGGCAGCTGTAGTGGAACATGTGGAGCAGGAAGCTGAGGCGCAGACTAGTAGTAGCCTCATGGAGGAAAATACTGGTGAGGGAACTGATAATGTGGAGCTTAAGGACCAGACAACATCTGAACGGTGCCACGAGGAGCATTAAATGTTGGAGCTGAACCCCTGGAGCTAGCCATAGACATGGGTCCTGGTGAGGAAGAGTTTGCCCTTTGCCACTTGATAATAGAATCTGGATTTTTCTTGCAAACTAGAGCCATATGCCCCTATCTCCCACAGAGACGGTAGGTTCCAGAAAAACCACACTCTGAAGACCGATGAGGCTTCCCACACTTGAAACAAATCAAACCCTACCCTGGAACAGGACGCATAAACGAAGCACTCAAAGTGTGCTGCCCCGTTGAAGATTGAGCACCTGACTGTTTGGTTTTGAAAGATTGTTGAGAGGAATTGTTGGTCTTAGGCTTCTTGAAAGAGGTATGTTGAGAGGACTCTCCTCGCTCATGTTGAACGCTCTTATGATCATTCCCAGTATTACTCTCATTCCCATAACGTTTCTTCTGTAGAGCTGTAAGCTGAAACTGAGTCTCCATCCCTCTAGCCTCCTAAACTGCTGTGATGTATGTAGTGGGAGGGTTTCTACCCATCACCTCTTTGTACCGAGCATTAAGCCCCATGAAAAACATCCTAGATTTCTCACGTTTATTGCTTGCAACACTAGACACAAAGCGAACGATGTTGCTAAAATCCCGCTCATACTCATCCACTGTTTTGTCCCCTTGTTGGATATGGTTTAGCTCATCATTCATCTTGTCTCTAAAGGAATCTGGATAATATTTAGCCTTGAACTGTGCCAAGAATACCTCCCAAGTGATTGCACTACGAGCAGGAGTCCAAGCGTCACATAGTCCTACCCACCAAATATCAGCTTGACCTGTCAACTGGTGAAGAATGAACAAGATCATCTCCTCCTCTGTCATCCTACAAGCAGTCATGACTTTCTCCATCTTTCGTAGCCAATCAGCGGCATCAGTAGGTGTTCCAGAACCATCAAAGGTGTCCAAGCGCATAGACATCCACCTAGTGAATGTCATTGTCTAGACCACAACATTGCCACCCCGAGTGATAGGAGCTTCAACAGCCACTGAGTGTTCCTCCCCCCTTCAACCTCTTCGTTTACTTGGTTTACTTGTTCATTATCAACCACCTGGTTAGCATCACCTCTATCGCGACCACCACCAACACGACCTCTACCGCGACCTCTTCCACGTGCGACAACATGTGCACTGCGTCTCGATGGCATAATTCTAAAGTACAAGAAAAGTATAATTAAATAATATATCATCATAAGAAAAATAAACACGAGAAAAATGAAATGAAAGTAAGAATGAAAGGTATGTCCATGAACCCATCCTATTGTGCATAAGTGTGTCAATTTTAGATCAAATTTGTTTTTTTCTCTCGCTAGTCATTAGAATCTATAAGTAAACTATAAAACCTAGGCTCTGAGTACCAACCGTAACGCCCCAGGTCTAAACTCCCCTAGGCGCTACTTCTAGCATCTAAACTTTACACTAGGTATAAAAATTATTGAAAATTTCGGCAGGGTCTCCCTTGTAAACATAACCAACCGCGGGTAATACAATGCAAATATAATCATAATAACAACCACAAGCAATAATAAGCAGCATTCAACCATCATAACTGAAGTAAACGTCCGAACGACCAAACGACCTCACGACAATTATTAAAAACACAATAGCTCAGTAAATTAATTAATAAAGTCCACAATCTAAGTTTATTATTTGGTTGGTGTGCACAAGTGCATATACTACCCTCTTCCCAATGCATGCTTTATCAACGGGTACCTAAAAACCAAATAAAACAAGAGTGAGTAAAAAACACTCAGCAAGTACACTTAGAGCTTGAAGAATAATCGAATCAAATCGAATGAAAATAACGATACTTGAACTTGAATTGAAGAACGATGAAATAGTAGTTTCCGTCTGAAATAGACGACACTTGAATTCTCCTTTGCATTTACCTGTAAGGCCGAGCAAGTGTGATCAACACTTACTCATAGGAACTTGAATATAAAAATGACTCCGGACTTAACCGGCACTTGAACGATAATTGTATGAAAAACTGTAATCTTGAACTTGAAGGAATAGAAGTACAAAACACTTGAATATTGAAAACTAAAATAACGAATCAATACATGAGGAAGAATAATCAATTGTGAATCAACATTATTAGAAACATCTCGTCATGTACTTGCCTTAACCTTCACGAGAACCCGAAGACAACCTTTCAACGCTGGAACTCTCTAAGCCTATAAAATTTAGACTACCTTTAGGGATACACATAAGGCCAGAAAAAGTTCCGCATAAATACCACCCATGCACTTTTTGGTACTGACTTATTGTCTAATTATGCATCTATTAAATATTATTTTTTTTTCACCTTTGGCATATGACTAACAACAGCACAACTAAACCAGTGGCCACAACAATGAATATCTAATTGCAAGTGGTGGCAGCAGAAAACCTACAGCAGCAAGCAATCGTAGGCAAATAGCAGCCAGCCAGCACAACCAACAGCAGCAATACTCGATCAAACAACAGCAGCCAGTCAATAGCAGGCCTCAAGGCAGCACCGGCACTGCTAAATAGTGGGGCAGCACACATCCAACAAAAGGTACTAATAGTGGTAAATGATTCTAACAGCAATAGTTGTTTTACATTTTTTTTATTCAGCCAAAATCCAGCGCTACAGGTACTACTCCACGAATACGCTGGTCCTGGCCTCCTCCAGCATAACAGACATCAATGATTCATTAGAAAAAAAGTAGCAGGTAGATAATGATCACCGCAGCCATAAATCAGGACAAAGGAATCAAGCAAACCAAGAAAAATAAGCAGCGGTAGTAGAAACTAGATATGGGGCAGCAGAACCAATTCAATGGGTTGTCAGATATTAGATCAATTAACGACTACAAAAGCAAATCAGGCAACCAGCTACACCTTGATTATCAGGACAGGGCAGCTAACACTTGAACAGCCGACAATTTCTTTTCTTTTTCCTCCCTGACGCCAGCACCAATCCACGCCTCAAGCAACCAAATAGCAGCAGCTCCTGGATGGCAGGGCTTCTGGGAAGGGACAGCGGCAACAGACCTGCAACGTGAGGAGCAGCAGGCTGGGAGGATGGTGCGTGGAGGCAAGCAACCGAAGGACATCGAGATCAAGCAGCGGCGGCGCTGGGACTTGGGTGTAAAACAACTATTGCTGTTAGAATCATTTACCACTATTAGTAACTTTTGCTGGATGCGTGCTGCCCCGCTATTTAGCAGTGTCGGTGCTGCCTTGAGGCCTGCTATTGACTGGCTGCTGTTGTTTGATCGAGTATTGCTGCTGTTGGTTGTGCTGGCTGGCTGCTATTTGCCTACGATTGCTTGCTGCTGTAGGTTTTCTGCTGCCACCACTTGCAATTAGATATTCATTGTTGTGGCCACTGGTTTAATTGTGTTGCTGTTAGTCATATGCCAAGGGTGAAAAAAATAATATTTAATAGATGCATAATTAGACAATAAGTCAGTAACAGGAAGTGTATGGGTGGTATTTAGGCGAAATTTTTTCTGGCCTTATGTGTATCCCTAAAAGTAGTCTAAATTTTATAGGCTTGGAGAGTTCTAGCGTTGAAAGGTTGTCTTCGGGTTCTCGTGGAGGTTAAGGCAAGTACATGACAAGATGTTTCTAATAATAGTGATTCACAATTGATTATTCTTCCTCGTGTATTGATTCGTTATTTGAGTTTTCAATATTCAAGTGTTTCGTACTTCTATTCCTTCAAGTTTAAGATTACAGTTGTTCATACAATTATCGTTCAAGTGCCGGTTAAGTCCGGAGTCATTTTTATATTCAAGTTCCTATGAGTAAGTGTTGATCACACTTGCTCGGCTTTACCGGTAAATGCAAAGGAGAATTCAAGTGTCGTCCGTTTCAGACGGAAACTACTATTTCATCGTTCTTCAATTCAAGTTCAAGTATCATTATTTTCATTCGATTTGATTTGATTATTCTTTAAGCTCTAAGTGTACTTGTTGAGTGTTTTTTACTCACTCTTGTTTTATTTGGTTTTTAGGTACCCGTTGATAAAGCATGCATTGGGAAGAGGGTAGTATATCCACTTGTGCACACCAACCAAATAATAAACTTAGATTGTGGACTTTATTAATTAATTTACTGAGCTATTGTGTTTTTAATAATTGTCGTGAGGTTGTTTGGTCGTTCGGACGTTTACTTCAGTTATGATGGTTGAATGCTGCTTATTATTGCTTGTGGGTGTTATTATGATTATATTTGCATTGTATTACCTGCGGTTGGTTATGTTTACAAGGGAGACTCTGCCGAAATTTTCAATAATTTTTATACTTAGTGTAAAGTTTAGATGCTAGAAGTAGCGTCCAGGGGAGTTTAGACCTGGGGCGTTACATAGACAAAGAAGTCGGACCTAGCCAAAGCAAGTCGAACCTTACGTCCACTGCTTCAATAAGCCTCATCTCAGACGGCTCCAAACATATTATTACATGCGGTTTCTAAAACCGCTTGAAATGAAGTGCCTGTGATAATCTGCAATTTCACAGGCGAAAAGTGAAACCGCCTATGATAATGGTGTTATCATAGACGGTTCTTTACTTACGACTAGCCACCTGTGAAGACACATTATCACAAGCAGGTTGCACAGTATATGTAACCGTCTATGATAATGGTGTTATCACAGGCGGATCTTTACCTATGACAAGCCACCTTTGGAGACAATTTATCGCAGCCGGTCTGCATAATAGTAACTGCCTGTGTTAATGGAGTTATCATAGGTTGTTCTTTACCTATGTCTAGCCGCATGTGATAATATAATTTCACTGGCAGGTCCAGCCGTAGGTAAAGAACCGCCTGTGATAAAGTATACCCTATGCAGTACTAACTGCTATTATTTTTCAGATCAATTCAATATAATTACAGAAGTCAATAATATAATCACAGAAGTCATCTCACAGAAGTCAATTTCACTAAAACAATATACATATGTACAAGTTACACATACAAGTCATCTCATAATTTACAAGTTTCACTAAAAACTGTTTCTATTGTCATAGTTGTAAAGTTCTGGCACATCAACTATGACACCAACCTCATCAAAGAACACCCCTCTTTTGTGCAAAATTTCGCAACGCATGAATTGCCACAGTTCATCGGCAATCTTGTCAGCTCCTTCACATGGCATATTTCTAGAAACCGGCCATTATTGAAACACATTCTTTGTGTGCTTCAATGAAACACATAACAAGGTTTAGAATGTGTTGGTTTGAACAATCTCAAAGTATAGATGAAAGTGAGTATACAGGAATTTATTTGGTATTTTTGGAGCAGTTGTGCTATGAGCAATTGAATTTTGAAGTTGGAATCAAAATCTTAAAATAATGTTTCTAGTAATATTAAACAGAAGAGAATATAAGTATTAAAATACGCTAGTTACAATAAAAATGAAAATAAAAAGTAAGAAAATAAGACATCGACATTAAGGATAACTTACATCCTCACGATTCACTCTATATTTGCTGGCGGCCTCAAGATTGTCGCATACATAATACCCGCATAAGACGCTCCCAACAGGCTGCTTTGGACAAGGATAATATGTTTTTATGTCCAATGCATTCGTATTAGGAGGTCTCTGTCCACTAAGTTGTTCCACGTAAAACCGTCAAGCGCTATAATACAATAAATGTCATATAAAACTTGTCAACATATTCTAAATGTGTGTAAATTAAAAGTATCAAATAAACGTACAGTTTCAAAGTGGAAAGGAAATCTTTGTAACGATCTAGTGGGTAATCGGCTGAGTCCAAGACTGTTCTCAAATCCTACGTTGACTTGATGAAGATCATTATGTAGTGTTTACTGCACACGTACAAACACACGTGTTAAGTTAGCAATTAGCAACAATGTCATGTGTCGAACTTACTCGAAGTGGTACGGAGCCTTTACAAGGTACTTGTCATCTCTCACAAAGTTAAACATGGCATGTCCTATGTAAGCTGCAACCTCTGTACTTTTATCCTTCTTTTGTTTTGCGATTGATTTATCAAATTCTTTTTTTTTTCATGTGCTTGTACTGTTCCGAGTCTCGATCCACCTTAACTTCGCATAGCGTCTTTGCAATTCATGTAGGGTCAAGGATACCTGTCTTGCGTTTCATCTTTCTATTATCCATGCATTGCATCCTATTGAAGAAGTCCATAATTGTTATAATCTCATAAAATGTGCATGCATGTAGTAAGAAAAGCAAATACAAAATATTAGAGGCACTTACAAGCACCAGATGAGTAACAGGTTGATTTCGAGCATGCCTCGATGGAGAAGGCTTTGTAGATCTTCAAAGAAAGGGGCTCGTTTATCTGCTCCAGTGTTCCAGAATGCTTCTTTTGGCACACAAAATGTGACGTAAGAAAGTTCATATTTTGTGCTGGTAGTGATGTACCGCTCGTGCATTCTTTTGAGCGGGACATGTTGTTTGCTAAGTTGTACCGATGTCATGAACGGCTTCCCATTCTCATATTCAGAAGAAACATCCTCAAGCTTGTATATTGGAACTCCTGTTTTAAACAAAAATATGACTCAAACACGGACACAAACTAAACAAAACCAAACTGTAAACAAAAGTTGCAAAGGCTCAATGTGGTTTGGACAAAGTAATGAACAGATCTACTAAACTGCAAGTTTTTTTGTGGCTTTTTTGTGGACTCTGGGTATGAAAAACAAAAATAATGTAATGGATAGATGAATTACCTAACGAACAACCTGGAAATCTGATACCAATTGATGAGGAGGATTAGTCCCGATCTTCCGAAAGGTAATGGATAAGTCGATTGATGGAGATCTCGACGTTGATGATTCGCGGCACTCGAACAGCTCGAATACCCATGAAATCACTACACCACCACTCCGTTGGTTATCAATCATGCTGCACACGATTGACCTCGCCAATAAGGCTAATCTCTGCAAGTGCAATCAAGAACACAAGCAAGAACAAGGTAGAAGCAATCTGAATTGCTAAGTTGGGGTCTTACAAACTGATAAACGGCAAAACTGTGTATAACAGATTAATCTAAGCAAAACCTAATTATTTATGGCGGCTACTATGGAGTATATATGGGTGGTAGGACATAAAAGGGGGTGTTGGGGTCGTGATCTAAGCCTAAGACACGAAAATAATGGACTTAGACTTGATACAAGGCTCAATGACCCAATACGGTGACACAACACCCTGACAGATTCTGAACTCGATTTTATTTCGAAGATTCCCTTCGCATCCGAAAATTTTTGACATGGGATCAGTGCCATTGGAAATTTTATCCTCTCCCCTTCCTGTGCATATGTAGAAAATCCAAAACGGAGTTCGTATGCATCATGGGCGTCCGTTTTAGTGCAAACTACTTCTGGACTCCGAGTTGGACACGATTTTGAGTTGGGGTTAGTTTCCATCTTCATCGAACGTATTCTCTGGTCCTCCACGCCTCTAGACCTTCCTTCAATTACTCCTTGAATCACTCCATGTATCCTAATCATAATTAAGTTATTAGGTAGCAATCTATTCTCAAAAATATATAAAGAAACATATAAGAACGAGCTCACCTCAAGAATTAATTGTTGTGTGTGAACTCTATTGATTGCATCTTGTATATTCAATGGAGTGTTGTTTTTACCCATAGCAGTGATGTCCTCATCAAATTCCTTCAAAATTCCTTTAAATTTCTTTTGATCCAAACATGCCCTTAAGATTTATATTTTTCAAAAAGTAATCTTGACTGCAAGTTCTTAAATGTGACCTAATGCATAAGTGTGACCTTATGCAATTTCAAATCATACATCATAATACATAGAACCATCGGCAAGTCATTCAAATCATAAGTGTGACCTAATGCAATTTGTAATGACAGTGGCAACAACTAGCAAGTAAACCGGGATACAGTCTAAAATCTAAGTTCCCCGAACTAACACAAGTTGTGGGGTGCGGCGGCGAGAATATGACTCGCCTGGTGGCGAGGTCGAGGAGGGAGGCCGCACGGGGACAGAGGAGGGAAGGAAGCAGCAGCATACCTAGCGGCAAGTTCGAAGCTCGGCGGCGACGGCAAGGTCAAAGCTCGACGTACCTGGAAGGAAGGGAAGGAAGCGGCAAGGGTGAAGCTCAGCGGTGAGATCGAAGCTCGGTGATGACGGCAAAGCTCGACGGCGAGGGCGGCAAAGACTTGGCGGTAAACGAATTTTTGGCAGCCTGACAGCGTCTAAGTGATTTCGCCAGGGTTAGGTTTTTCTAAGGAAACCGAGCGCTATATATAGACGCATATCTTCTCAGGCAGTTATTTAAGTACAAACCGCTTGAGAAGAGGACTTCTCTCAGGCGATTATTAATTACCATCCGCCTGCGAAGATGTATTTATCTCAGATGGTTGGTACGTAATAACTGCCTGAGATAAAGACTTCTCTCAGCCGGTTATTCAGAACCAACCGTCTGAAAAGATCATTATGTAGGCTTAATTAATATTCTTGATTAAAATGAGGGGCCTTTAAAAGCCCAAATTCCACTTTCTTGTAATATGCTTGAGTATTAAAGGTTCTCATTAAATTTCACTTGAGAAAATCTTTGAAATTGGTCAGAACATAAAAAACAAATAACACTGCTTTTTTGTCATATTTTTATCTTGATGAATATAATGATTTTTTTCATTTAGTTTTTCAATATAACTTTGTAGTCATCATACCAACCTCTATGATTTTTTCATATTTTTTAAAAAAAAAATTAAATCAATGTGTGTTCAAAATTTGATGAATGCCTCATATGTATATGAACATTTGATTAGAATGATGGATAATTTGAATTTTGACATGTTGGAATGCTTTAAAAAAATTAACAAAATTTATACATGTATAAATAACACAAATAAGATTCATACAAACAAATTTCAGTGAAGGATCCCTTTTTTTAGGAGATACAAAAATGTGAATAATATGTGAGTGTAAATTAATTTGATATTTACCAAAATATTACAATGTTAGCTATACATGTTATAAAATATTTGGTCCAGGTGGTCAATATTATTTTTTGAAAAATATAGAAGAAAGAATCATCAAATTTGGACTCAATTTGCAGAATTTATACATATTTGAGCATTTATATTGGAATCTAAATAAAAAAGAAGCAAGGGAAAAGAAAACTGAAGAACAGGCTCAAGCCATTATCGCACACGATTGTTTAGAAACGATCGTTGGTGCAACAGTTAAAAACTACCTGAAAATTTTACTGAGTCTAGGCTTAATTAATATTCTTGATTAAAATGAGGGGCCTTTTAAAAACCCAAATTCCACTTTCTTGTAATATGCTTGAGTATTAAAGGTTCCCATTAAATTTCACTTTGAAAGCCTTTGAAATTGGTCAGAACATTAAAAAAATAACATTGGTTATCTATCATTTTTCTATCTTGATGAATATAATTATTTTTTTTCATTTAGTTTTTCAATAGAACTTTGCAGTCATCATGCCAACCTCTAAGATCTTTTTCAGATTTGTTAATTTTTTTTAATCAATGTGTGTTTAAAATTTGATGAATGCCTCTTATGTATATGAGCTTTTGATTAGAATGATGGATAATTTAAATTTTTACATGTTGGAATGCTTTAAAAAAATAACAAAATTCGTATATGTATAAATAAGTCAAATAAGATTCATACAAACCAATTTCTGTGAAGGATCCCCTTTTTTAGGAGATACAAAAATGTGAATAATATGTGAGTATAAATAAATTTGATATTTACTAAAACATTACAATGTTAGCTATACAAGTTTTAAAATATTTGGTCCAAGTGGTAGATATTAATTTTTGAAGAATATAAAAGAAAGAATCATCGAATTTGGACTCAATTTGCAGAATTTATACATGTTTGAGTGTTTATATTGGAATCTAAATAAAAAAGAAGCAAGGGAAAGGAAAGCTGAAGAATAGGCTTGGGCCATTATTACAGGTGGTTTTTTAGCAACAACTGCCTAAATTTAATTAATTTTTATCACAGGCGGTTTGTTCATTAAAATCCGTCTGTGAAAACGGACGCCTATATAAAAGGCCCCTCGGGCACCACAGAAAACCTAACCCGGAAGATTTTCCATCGACGCAGCCAGGCTGCCAAAATTTTCCATCGTTCGCACGCAGTCCTGTATTTATCAGTTGACCAAGCTTCAAACAGAAAAAATGTTAGAAGAGACTTCTTCTTCACTGTCATGTTTTTTGTTTTGTTTTATTGAATTTGCATGGCTCCAGCTCGCCCCCCCTCCACTTTATGTATTTGAGAAGTAGATTTGAAGGATTAAAGGTTGAAAGATGTAGTTGAGTCTCCTCTTGAGTACATCTATGAATTTTGTAGAAAAAGAAGTAGGTTTGAAGTATTAAAGGTTGAAGATGAATACAAGCACATCACGTGTTCGATGAAATATTTCAATGAATAAGCCCAACTTAAAAATCCATTATGGCCACTAGGAAGCTGAGAAAATTATGAAACAAATTTTCTTACACGATGAACACCACCAAGAACACACTCTTAAGATTACAATGAAAACCACAAGAGTGTGTTAGGGAATCAAACCAAGAGCTCAATGAGTGAAGAACAGTGTCTCTCCTTGAATCTAAAGTGTATCCTCAAAGGATCAAGATTTCTTGCGTTGGATTGTGTGGAGAGATGAGTTTTCCAAGCTCTTGGAGGGTGTGACGGCGCAGGGTGTCGAGAGTGGGGAAACAAGTCTGCACTTGGAGGACTTGTCCGATTTAGGTCAGAGGGATTTTGGACTAGTCTGTGCTAACATCGGACTTGTCCGATTGACATCAGAAAGATATCAGACTAGTCCGTGGTATTATCGGACTTGTCCGATTTCGTGCAACTTGTGAATTGTTTGGGGGACTAGTCCGCACTGGGAAGGACTAGTATGATTCTAGTCAGAAAGATATTGGACTAGTCCGTGGTGATATCGGACTAGTCCGATCAGTGAAAACTGAATTGTGAGGACAAGTCCGCATTGTGAGGACTTGTCCAATCTGGTACAGAAAGATATCGGACTAGTCCGGGGTCAGTCGGACTAGTATGGTTTTGTATGACTTTGTGCAATGTGTGAGATTATTTGTGCTTGAGGTCTTGGGGTGTGTTTCCTTAACACACTCCATACACAATGATCTACTACACTTATTTATTGAGCTCTTTTCCGCATTGCTCCTAATTCTCCTTTCTTTTTGGTGCTTTGTTCATTCTTTCATTAGAACATGTGCTCATCTCAACAATGTGGTTAGGATCTCATTTGCTTGTCATAAATTAACCAAAACCCACAAGGGATTCCTAGATGCACTTTCAAATCAGCTTTTAGCAATCAAGGTGATTGAGCCTTAACAAGTCAAGGATAAAGACTCAACGGTGTTTTGGTCACAAGGTGCATCTAGAGGTTGATCAATTGAGGAAGAACCTCACAAATCAAGAGTATGAGTGTTTACACAACTACGACAATTGAACCCACACAAATCAAGGATGAGGTTTCAACTCATAGTTGTACTATAAGGACGATTGAGCAATCGATTTCCCTAGTATTACTCAATGAAGGCAAATCAACTAGAACGTTGATCACCAGAGTTGGAAACAATCAAGACTAACAGACATCACTTAAGTACTTGAATGGAGATACATATTCTTGCTCAAAGTTAATTAAGACTCAGGTATCATGATGCATTACAAACCGGATGATATTATGCAGGCACAATGCAATCCCGGGAAAAACTATGCATAAGGTATGATGCATTCATCTTTGTGGTTTGAGCAAAAGTATGTATAACGATTCAAACATGATAAGCACTATCTCAAGTTCACAATGTTTGAATCAACTTGCTCATGAGAAGTGTTGGACAAGGAACTGATTTCTCATAGGTTGATCAAGATAGAAGGATTAAAGTCTAACCATGGAAACACGGAGCGGTGAGCAATATACTACACAATTTTAACCTTCGTAACTTGTACACATTCTAACCAGTATATCCACTTGTCTCCCTAGGTCCTTGTCGCATCTGCCGAGTCACAGACTCATCTTTGCTCGAGAAATCCTGTAACTAGGTTACCTTGATGACTTGGTACTATTCAGTATGGGGTCAAAGTTGCTACATTTCACATAGTGGTGTTTCGCTTAATCTTCTCTTCGATCATGTAATGGTGATTGACATCTTCCCTGATAACGCTGATGGAGTTGAGGATGCACTCCGTCTATGAGGTGCTAACCTCGTGCTTGAAGTTTGTTCCTCTCAAAACTGTAGCTCCACTTGATCACTTAAGTTACATGGATGCACACCTCCCCCCTTAAAGTTTTGAACTAAGAGTTCGAAAAGTTTTACTTCAACTAAACCTTATGGGGAGGTGATGTGCAACTCCTGGAAGTAAAACCACTGCTCCATTCCACCACACCGTGTTGAACACCAGTTCCGGAACATGACCAATGATCCAATAAATTGAAACCAGTACTGACCGAATTTCAAAATTCAAACCACTGTCCAGGTTCTGGTACAGCTGACCACTATGGAGAAATTCAAATTTTTTGACTAGTTAGAGCAAAAATATGGATTGGAGTTGAACTACAAAATTGTATTACACTAAATGAACATTCCAAAAAGTATTGATTCGCCTTTATTTCAGTTGTGGTTGATTAGATATGGCTTTGCAAAATTGATCGTTCTTCTGAAGATTTCCAGCAGTATCCTAGTTGTAGATACCCACTTGATCCAATTGTTTCTTACCTTTCATATCTAATGTCGACCAAACTCCCAACTACAAATTTGTAGTTTACCTCCTAAACTTTGTATATAGATGATGCATAACTTTTGGTGACTCTTATTTTGGAAACATGCGCACTGTGCAACAATATACAGAAACACTGTTCAGATTGGGTGTGGCTGGACAGTTTCTGCGATTTCCAAACATTCACCCACTTAAAAAGGAATTCTGATCTTGAGTTGAATATAGAACTTGTAGAGGACTTCCAAAGCTTTCCAAACATGTATATACATTCCTATATTGCTGTTCTAATTTATGACTTATGTCTGTTCAAAGTTCACAATTTTCCTGACTGGTTCAGGTAGCACATACTCTTGTTCCAGTTTTTAACTCAAGTTTATAAATACTTCTGAACTGAATTTGGGGCAACAATGAATTGAAAAGTTGTAGAATAGATATTTTCCTTTCCAAAAATGCATCACAATTACCAAGAAGAGTTTTCTATGAAGAGATATGGCAAAATAAAGCTGTTGGTTCACACAGTTTCAGAACAGCAGCATTTGTGATAATGGTGCATTTTCATAAACTTGGAAAGGTCTTTTGGCTTGGAGGTCAATAGAAAACTTATAGAATACTTTCCAAGATTTATAAAAAGTATTTATTTTCCTCCATATCATTTCTGTAAGAAAAGATATGGAAGATTGATCACAGGGTACAAGATAGTTCAAAACTGGAGTATGAAACTCAATTGTGTTCCAGCTGACCATCCTGTATAAATTCGAAATTTTTCATACATTAAAGGTCAGTACCAGGATTTGTGTTGAATACAAAAGTTTTATTTCACTTCATAAACTTTCCATATTGTACTTGCACACCTCCAGATGAGCGTTTGATTAAAAGTTATACAGGTTTGAAGTTGACTAAAATTTTCTGGAAATTTTGACAGAACCTCCCCTGTATATGTGGTTATCACCCACAGTTTATACAGGTATATCAAAACAATATATTGAGGTAATGACAAAATAAACATGGTATAACATCATGTTAACATCCCATAGATAAAATGGTTCAGTCTTACAAAATTGTTATACAGGTCAGAGCGCGCAAATTCCAAACTATGCACAAATGGTTCTTGGTTCTGGACTGCCAAAACAGTGTTTGCGACAAATGGAATTAGGCACAGCTATTGCAAGATTCAGTCCAAGAGTTGAATAGAAAGTTGATAGAGGACTTCCTAAGATTTCCATAAATGTATATATATGACTATGTCACCTTTCTGGATTAAGAGTTATAATTATCTAAACTTCACAGATTGAGTAAAGGGTTTCTGTCAGCAGTCCTGCAGATTTCTATATTGGACCCAAAATTTGATTTGGTTCAACTTCGAATTAGGGAACACTTTGAATTACCATGTTGTAGATATGATTCTCCCCTTTCCAAATATGTATCATAATGGTTCAGGAGATTTTTCTACAGGAAGTTATGGCAAAAATACAGAGACTTTTGCAATGGTATAGCCATCTGGAGTAGTTTTGGTAGAGTTCGAATTTCACCAGGTTATCAAATCTTTATATCTTAGTGGTCAACAGAAAGTTTGTATAGGCCTTCAAGAGATTTTAATCCATATAGCATATCCCTATGTTCTCTAACAACTAACCAAGATTGCAACCTGGCGAAGTTGAGCAAACTTATGCTACAAACAAAGAATCTTGGTTCTACCCTTCGTCGAGTAGGAATTCAATTTATGGAGTCCAAGACATACCAGCAACTGATAGTCGGACTTTCAAAACATAATGCATCCATAGTGTCGTGGGGGATAATCAAGTATCAAATGTGATACTGATGGTACTACGTGCCTCACCAACTAAAATCTAACTGGTATATCCGGATACGTCTATAGGTGGCCCTAGTATCATTCACTCGCAAACACGTTCTGCACGGGTCGCTACCGTAGTTAGTGTAGCTGGATAAGACAAACAATCCCCTTTCACTCCTTCACACCTCAAGGGCGGCACGGGGAAACACGACAGGTAGTCCCAGTAATATATATGAAAGTAAATGCATACGACTCTGGTGTGAGTCGCCCTCGAGCAAAGTCACATTCGAGGTACATGGTCGTACTACGTCTGCACAGAAAAGACTCCCGCATGAACCGTCTTATACACGCTCGGGCATACGTGTTTCGCATGCTTCCATAGAACATGAATAGTTCTAGAGACAAATATTATTGAGTTATCCACCACCCGAAGGGGGCTCCCACTAATTCTAAAGCATGATGGGGTACCGCGTATCATATGTTCTCAGAAACATGGAGAATTTCAGAGAGTCATATTAACTTTTCGTGCTAAGCTACGGAAACAATCACATACCACATCTCGTATGGAAGAGCTTACCGAGATTGATCCGCTCTCTGCGGCGTATCTTACCTCTTACCTGACATCAGAGCGTCGTTACTGAAATAATAACAAGTATGTTAGCTTACCACCTTTATATCTTATACTAGTAATACTCCTTTATATCTTACAACTATTTCCTCACTCATATACTCCTAAGTTTTTGAAAATATGCTCTTTTCAGGCACACTGTTTCCAATGATGCTCTGATACCATGCTGTGGGGACTGGGGTCCCGACATCCAAGGATCTCATTGGGTGGTGTTGTGCGATGCGACATCCAACAGTATACATGGAAAGAACCAGAATAAAACACAAATCAAGTCTTTTATTTATAAACATAGCAGAAGTTTTTACAATACTAAACGAAGGAAAGAGTCTATACATCATATATATATACGCTCTCAGCTCTAGCTATGCAAAAGTAAAGTCATCCATGCCCTTAGGACGCTTTGCACTAGCAACACTCACTCTCCTGATCACGGCGGCGTGTAGGGCCTCCACTCAGTCATGAACCCTGATGAGGGTAAGGCGTCGCTGTCAAGCCCTTCATCAACGGTATAACCTGCAAAAAAATCGGTAACTGCAAACGTGAGCATAAGGCTCAGCAAGACTGACCCGTCTCACAAGACATATGTAAGGTAAAGACTAAACATAGGTAAGAAATAGCATAAGTAGACTCGCCTACAAGTGCATCCTTATAGTCATGTTTTAAGTAGCAAATGATATTCCTCAAGCACGACACATCATAGACTCCGCAATCAAACAAGAAACGTTTTGCCGATGATATAACATGCCCAAAGCACATAATGCTATTACAGGTTAAGTGTTTGGAAACTATAAACTTTAATTGTGCTATCTCTAAGCCACACAAGTTGCAATACAATAATAATCATGGCAACAATTCACAATAATTCAATTACTCTTTATTACTACGTCACGGCGCAGTGAACAAGCGGTACTCAAATAACCGTGGGGGACGGTGATTGCAATCAATAGACACTCGGATAACACGTCACACACACCCGTGCGTAAGAAGCGTGCGGTGCTTCTCACGACGTCATACGCAGCAACCATTCACAAGAAACTTAAATGCCGAACCGGTCCCATCGTCGCAGGCATAAGGTCCCCGCACAGAGCATGTCTATGCCCGCTGGCATATTTACACCTTGTTGCCCTCAACCCACCCCTATCGACAGTGGGCTATGCCTCGACAACCAAGTTATCAAGTTACATCGGTTTCCTGTGTTCCATATGCCCAGTATGCATCCGGTACAGTTCAAACTTGTCCAGCAGGGCCGCACACGGATCATTCATATTCATAAACCATTCTTGGATAAACTCCACCCCATGTGATAAAATCCTATCTCGCGAGTAGATTCCAACTACTCGACTTCTACCGGATTCCTCAAAATATTGGCATGGCATTTTCTCCTCGTCAAGCTGTAGACCTACCCAATACTCCATGGGATTTGTGAGTCATGCAAGTGGAGTAACAAGCACCTTAGCCCTAATGCACAAAACTCATCATAGACATAAGTGATACAAATATAAACTTTGAAATAACACTTAAATGCAAACCGGGGCTTGCCTTAGTTTGCAACTCGATTAAATGTCAATGGGCAGTGGTCTTCTTCCGGGACTCCGCCAAGGACTTCAAGATGTTGACACCTCGACTCCTCCTCCAAGTGAAGCTCCTTGTCGATCATCTCTATCACGTTTCCTATTGACATGATTATGCATATAAGAAAAACAATGTAATATAATAATGGACCCAATGTGGTTTCATACACCTTAAGATTGAGAAGCTTGACTAGAAGGGACATACATGGCTCTGTTCTATGTAGGAACAGAGGATGAATCAAGGTGGTCATAGTAGTGTCGAGGTAAGAACTGAAGGTGCAATGTAAGCACACCTTGCAACTTAGCAATCAACACTTGGAGCTAAGCCACATAAGAGTGATATGACTCACTGGTGAAGAAGTGTTTGACTGAATGGTGTAAGGATGACTAAAGGATTAAGGTGAAACATAGCACAATTAAGGTATAAGAGTACTATGCAAAGCATAAGATTGAAACTCCGGATTTAATCTTATGACTGAATAATTGAAGTCGTCTAAAGACTAAGAGATAAGCTACAAAGTTTCTAAGGACTTAGGGGGAGCTCATTATGAGTTTCTAAAGTGTTCTAAAATTCTTACTCTACATTACCTGTGTGTCGTAAGGAATCAATTCTAATGTTCCTAGTAACTATAGAAGACTGAATCATCTAAACTTATTGAGGTTCCTATGATGAGAACGACTATTAACAAATATACAAGAATTAGATGGACCTTTGATAAGGAGCTTAAGGTCAAGGAAGAGACATCATAAGACAGAAGTAGTAACAGGAACGAATGATCAAGGAGTCATCCCACGTCACTAAACAATATGTGCAGGATTACGGAACACTAGTCGCACTACCTTTCTATCCTTATAAGCAAGCTCACCTTGTAAGTATTTTAGCGAACATCTTGGTTGTGTTCTTGATTCGGTTACTTCATCAACATTCAAAGAGCATCTTGGCACATATCCTTGTCGATTGCCACGCCACAACATACCTGCATCCATAGACCAGCACTGAACGTCAACACATCTGGTTCATTCCTTGTAAACATTTCACCGAACATGTTGACTGCATCATTGACCCGACCAATCTTTGCACAATTCAGAATTAACCTTGGACCAATTGTCGTCGCCGTTGCATCATCAATGTGTTCCCGCATCATGTGCATCACATACATAACTTGCTTCGCTACCAGGACACTATCACAACTCGGAACGCCGCGATGACGCCATAAAGATGGATAGCATGGGGACAGCACAAGTCGAACTGACACGAACACGCGCACGATCTTGCCGGTGGTGCAGAGGTGGACTTGAAATACGCTACAGAGGTGCCGTGAGGTAGAGATGCGGCAGCGACGTCGCCAACGGTCGGCGTCGTGGAGGGAACGACGTGGGCAGCAGTCACAGCGGCGCGGAAGGCACGGCGCCGAGAAATGCTGCGTTGCAGCGGGCATGGGCGAGGCGCAGCGGTGATGGCAGTATGGAGCATGGGGGGCACCGGACAAGGTGCAGAAGAGCAGTTGCCTGGGCGAAGTGCGAGCAGGCAAACTGCATGGTCGTGGTGCGCCTGCGTGGGCGGCGAGCAGCGGAAGCTTGGCCAGGGCGGCCATGGTACACGGGCGCACGGCGGTAGCAGCGGCAAGTCGGGCAGGGAGAAGTAGGAACAGGGTGTGGCGTGTGCGAAGCTCGCGGTGGTGGGCAGCACGGCTTGGAACGGATGGCGAGCGACCGTGCTCGCCATGGGAGCAGGGCGACGTGCGAGCGTGAGGCGTGCACGAAAGAATAGAGAAGAAGATAGGACCGAGCGGCGGTTGGTGGGCCAGGAGGGTGCCGTGCTGCTGAATCAAGGCCAAGGCACGGTGCCGATAAGGCTGACTGGTGGGGCCTGCTGGCAGGTGCGTCCCACCTGTCATAGACATGAGACAGCTGCAACCTTTGAATGTCCAAATTAAAATAGCAAACAGAGTCCAAAAATCATGAAATAATTTAGGTAGTCAAATTTGGACTTGCAGATCATCATGGTGCAATCCAAATTGAAATTTGATGAAACTAAGTTTGAGTTTAAATTTAAATTTGAAAGCCCAACTCTATGTGAGGAAATGAACCAAATTCCATTGAGTTTTACTACAAATTTCTTTTCGATGATTAATTGTGGACAGCTGTGCAGGAGTTTGAATCTAAATTTATGTATTTGATTTCAGTGTTGTACATTTGCTAGACTTTGTAACCCTAAGACTTAATTCTGTTTTGAGTCTTGATAATATTTTTGTGGCTCCAAACTAATTATTTGACCCAAGTTGTAATCATCACTAGGTTTGGATTTGAAATCAAATTATATGCGTCGATTTACCCCTCTTGTCCAAGGAGGGAATTTTCTTACTTCCTAAATTCTGCTCGCTACTTTCATACTTTGGAGTGGGATTTTACATCCGGAGCTTCCTCTCCTTCTAGTTTTCACATTGTGTAATGCTTCTGAGAACCGAGTAGAGATGAGTGCTAGCTCCTCTTCTAGAAATTCTTCAATCTATTTCATGGTTAGTGAAGACAGCAAAACAAGTGTATTGCTAGATGAAGATTGGCCGGAGCGAGGCATATCACGTTGAGAAACAAATGCAAGAGACTTGTTCGGGTTCTTACGTGAGATTATGTCAATTTCATGAGTTTTCAATTTAGAATATAGCACATCTAATGTAAGTGTACCCATGATAGTAGATTCATGAATAGATGTGACTTTTATCTCCCAAATTGACATGTCTAATGCACTTAATAATTGCCTAACATTTTCAGCATCTGAAAAATTAAACATTGACACTATGCAAGTTGCTGAGAATTTTATTAAAGCGGGCAAAAAGGTCATCAATAGAATCACCGGGTTGCATCTCGAAGTGCATGTATTCTTTCTTGAACATATCCTGCTTTACCTCCTTGATCGTGTTGGATCCTTCGTGGTAGTCACAAAGTGCTCTCCACACATCGTACGTCGATCGGATGTGTGTAACACGGTCAAAGTCGCTCTGAGTTAGTCCTTGGATTATCAAGTTGCGGGCTTTGTTGTTGTTCTCGACATCTCTTAAGTTTTTAGTCATGACTTGACCGTTCGGCGGCACGTCGTAAGGCTTGTATACTTTTTCTCATATTGTGAAGCCTTGCACCTAGATAAAAGCTTCCATGTGTGCCTTCCAAACTTGAAAATCAATACCAACAAACATACAATGTTTTGCCGAGTATTTCTCCATGAGGATTAGTCAAAAGCACGTGCAAATCATAAAGATTAGAGCACCGTGGCTTTGATACCAATTGTAGGATCTAAGAGCACGTGTAAAGCAACCAGAGGGGGGTGAACGGTAGATTAAAACTTTTCAACGAAAGCAAAAAAACATCCCTCAGCAAAAAAACCGATATGTTAAAGAAACTGTGTGTGGGACTAATCTAAATATGTTCAACTGTGACAAAAATAGTATAGATTTTAGAGAATCAAGTCACGAATACGTCACAACAAGAATCACGAAAATTCATCGAGAGAAACTCAAGTTACGATCGAAAGATCAAACAAAGGTCAATCTGTCCTACCCGAAAAAAAAGTTCTGGAACACTTCAAAAAATTGTGTATATTAGAAAACACAAATCCAATGACCGTGAAATTTTCACAGATGATAGAAAATTAAGTTGTGAAGACAACCCAAAATGATTCAAGTCAATCGGATCTGTAAAACTCGAGTTATGATAAAACCACCGAAGAAAGGTAGTGTTGTGCAGAAACTCGACGAGAAAGACTTGACGAAAACAAGTCAGACGAACAAGGCACAAAAGTTCCTTAAAACTATGAATTTTATTGATTAAAACAAAAGAGAAACATCCCCAAAGTCGTACACCATGAGCTCTGACCTTCCTTTCTTATATAACCAGCCCTTACTTAATTCACGAATCGAAGCTTTCCATAACTGCTCAAGACTCTTATATACCCTGATAGAAGCAATCTTAAGACTTCAATCTTAAGACTTCCAAACACCTTAGAAACATATACCACATTCCTAAAACAACTCAAATTCGTTACCCACACGAAATCCTATCGTAAACAACTCAAATCTTTCCATATTTGAGTCAAACACAACTCATTTGCAGCCTGAGTCCATAACCTAGTCGATTGGACCTTTCTGACCAATTCTTTATGTCCATATCTCTTCATCATGCCTCGGAACCATGTAGCCACGTCCATGCACTTCTTGCACACGTGCAAACATCTTCCAACGACATCCACGATACCTTCATATGCATTGTTCTTGATTCAAACATGTTATGCAACCTCCCGATCAACTCAACCACAATTCCTCCCAAACTTGGTTGTTGAACCTCATCTTCTCCCAAAGACTAGTTCAGTGGATCCCGTCACTAGCCATGTTTTAAACTCAAGCAATATCTGCACATGAATAAACAACCAATAATTTTGAGCACAAGTCCTCGACTTGACTCTCGTTAGTTCCGATAACCACAACACCTTACGTGAGAACCTCACATAAGTATGTTGCAAACCTTAGCAAAAAAAATATCAACCATAACCACCAAAAACTTAGTAAAATAAAACTAAGCAAACTTTCCATAATCCAAAAACCAAGTTCGAAACAACGCAAATTAAAAGCAGAACTACTGTGATCAAGCTCCGAACCTTGCCAAAGCTAACCGGACCTTGAACCGGAGCTTAATAAAACAAACAGGATCTAGCACTGTCAAGCAAGTCCGGACCCAACTCGTACTTATCCGAAACCTAGGATCGGGACAAAGTTTAAATTACTGCTTAATTGTTTTAATTTCCTATTCACTCCCCTCTAGGCCACCTTTCAGTGAGGTTCCCTCCATCTTTTACCTTAAGCTCCTCCAACATCAATATTTGATGTGGGACTAAACCTAACAATCTCCTCCGTCACACATCTGGTGATCTGACACCTATTCACACTCGAGTGGACACTACTCTGACATCTCGATTTTTGAGTGGCCCGGGAGATCTTTTCGACTTGCTGATAAACGTGTTAGACAAATGAGACGTGTTAGATTTTCGACCATAGCTTTGGTACTACTTGTTAGATTGCGACCCGACTTATCACTCTGATAAACCCCTACCACCAGCACAAAGTCGCGACGGGCCTGCTACACACACAGGTCCAACCGGAACACCAACCAAGATCCTGGGCCACCTCAAGTTGAAAAGACTAGTCTTATAGGTGAGATTTTCCTTTCATTTTTTATGTTGAGCTCCCCCAATATTAATATTCGATGTGAGACTAATAATCTCCCCCAGTGTGACGGGCATGGTACACACACAGGCCAATAGCAGCCCCAACCAAGATCATGATCATCTCAACCTAAAAGACTAGTATAATAGATGACATCCCTCCATCTTTTATGTTGGACTCCCCCAACATCAATATACGATTTGGGACTAAACATAACATTGCACGTTTGCGAGGCGCGAGCACCGCTTTCAACTAGCCAAGGCCAACAATCTCGACGTGGACCTCAAAGGCTCAAACTACAACGACTTAGGCATGCCCTACGAGTGGGCAAAAAAACAGAAACCGGAAACCAAAACTGAGTTAACCGAAACCGTCCCAACTAGTATATATTTCAGTTTCCATACTGCGAATATTTATTTTTTGGTTTCGATTTTTACTCGGTTAACGAGTTAACGAATTAGTCAATTAGGCCCGATATTTCCAACCTAGCCCAACGGACTAAGCAGAGAACCCTAACCCTACCGGCCCCTGAGCCATCCAGCCTCCCCGCTCAAGCTCCCTCTCCCCACCGCCAGACACCTGTCTGCTTAGGCTCCCGCTTCCCTCCTCCACGGCCTAGACACCTGCCCCGCCAGGCTCCCCATCGCCAGAAGTTCGCCCGCCCCAGACTCCCCTCAATAGGACACCCTGCGACATCGTGCACCCTCATGCCGTGCGGCCTTCACACGATCCTGGTAGATGCGCTGCCACGCCCGCAGCCGTCGTGCCGCGACGCTCCTTTGGCTGCCATGCCACCACCTCCTTGTCCTCCGCGCAGTTCGATTTCCTCGGTTTAACTAAAACTGAACCACATTTTTTCGATTAACCGAGGTCTCGATTTTTTTCTTTTATTCAATACTTCAGTTTTCATTTTCTGATAACATAATTGTGAAAAAAATTGGAAAACTGAACCGATTGGTTTTGGTTAACCGGATGCTCACCCCTACGATGCCCTGTGTTCACACGCTCTGCATAAATATTCATATAGATGCCCTTCAATAGCTCAAACTTATAAACCTTCCACATACATACACATACTAGAAATACCTAGTGGTTAAGTACTCTAATTAGCACTAATAAGTTGACTATAACCGACATTACCCATCATTTAAAAAATACATACATAACGCATTCCCATGAACAACTTAAATGTGCAGTAATAAATATCCATACACAAATAATTCACAGCTGGCCCTGAAAGGAAATAAATAATCCAAATATTGCATACCAAATTGTTCAGAGAACAGCAGAACCGGCAGGCGACAAGTGCACCGTGCACCACCATTATCTTTTTTTTTTTCGAACAGATGGTGCACCACCGTTATCATCAACTAGTGGTACTTATAACTTATTTCACACACAAGAACAAACTAACCGCACGTACGTAACGGAATCAGCTGAGGATCCCCCTTCGCGATGAACACCAGTCTCGCATCATAAATGATTTTTACTATTAATAATTTGTGGTGGGTGAGTGGTGGTTCTCTGCTCCTGTCTCTGGTCCAATAAAAAACACCAACCAGAAGTTACAACCATTGGAGCGCCGACGTCACCCAGGTCAAGCCTCTGCTTTGCCTGCATCAGATTCGTCCGGAGGCTCAGCTCCTGCATCTGCACAACAAGAAAAGCTCATCACGCATGAATGGTGCTGTTGCGGCCTACTACTTCCAGTGGCCTGTAGCGTCTCAGTCCGAGTGTGAGAGTTAAGAACAAGTACTGGTACGTAGTACTGGGTACGAATTTGGAAGCGGCTAGCACGACCAGAAAACATAAAGGTTTGGGAGTGTCTGACAATCAATCCACCACCAAGGTTAAAAACGACGGCGCACCAACCTGCAAGCTTGTGACGATGTTCGACAGCCGCGTCGCTTCCTGCAGGCACTCCACCTCCTCCTCGATCGTCCGCGCGAGCTCGCCCAGCGTCTTGCTCGTCGCGCCGGCCTGCACGGGAGCGCATGAAAGCGTGAGCTATTATTGCTATCCAGTTGGGCTGATTCTCAGCGTCTCTTACGGCGCGGGCCTGGCCGCCGGGGCGCGCGTACCGTGGTGTAGAACGTGTCGTTCATGGCTTCGATCTCGTTCACGGTGCCTACGCAGGAGAACACGGTTTCGTGCAGCGACTGAAGGTCCGCCTGCAAATACAACGTGCGTCGTGGACGTCAGTGGCAATGTGACGCCTATGTGGCATTCGAATTTCGGTCTCGTACGCACCTGCGCGCCGGCAGCTAAGGGGAGGCTGGTGCAGGCGACGGATAGGACGCGGCCGAGGTCGGCGGTGCCGTCGGCGTGCGGCTTGGCGAGGGAATCCCACGACGCGAGCAGGGGGAGCTGCGGGCGGAGCAGCCTGGCCACCTTCAGCTTCTGCCGCCGCCGCTGCGCCACGATACGCTTCGCCGCCTGGATGTTGCGCAGCTCCGCCACGCGCAACCACGTGTAGAACAACTTGTTCTGCATATATGCACGCGCCATGGAAATGAATGTGCCTGTCAAAAATTCATATATCCACAAGTAGGAATGATGCTTTGCTTGCATGAATGGCTCGCTCCTCGACAGGGTCTCACCTCGGCGGCGGAGGTGGCGCGGGCCATGGCCTTCTCCATGCGCGCGTTGGCGAACCGCCACTGCAGCAGCCGCCCCGTCAGCACGCGGACGCGGTGCGCGGCCTCCTCCTTCTCCGGCTCCTCCTTCCTGCGCGCCGCTATCATCTCCCGCAGCGCGCCCGCCGGTCCTCTCCCGAACGCGTCTTCCGACCCGGTGCTCCGCCGCCGCCTCGTCGTCGGCTCCCACGGGCCCCTCGCGGCGGCGACGCCGCTTTCGGGCAACGACCGGCGCGGCGACGTCAGGACGACGTCCGCGCCGGCGGTGCTGTTCTCCTTGTAGCTCATCGAGCGCCGCGGCGACGACGCGGTCGCGGCGCCGGGGAGCGGCTTCTTGTGCGCGAAGGAGGCCGCCTTGCGGAGGGAGCGCGTGAAGTTGGCCGTGGACGCGGAGAGCGGCGTGGCGCGCATTCCTTCGTATACGAAGGCGCCGGAACCGGCGCGGGAGGCCATCGCCGCGCATGGACGCCGCGTTGACACCGATGATGTCCGCGGCCGCGGAGTGCCGCCGCCGCCGCCGCCGCAAGACTCCATGGACAATAAATATCGATAGATATATAATAATTAAAATAAATAAATAAATAATAAATATAGCTTCGGTGATCAGGCTATCAGTGCATTGTTTTGGCGGCCTAAACACTCCACGAGAGGAAGAACCATGTAATATGCACACTGGCAGGACAGAGATAGAAGAAGAGCTTGTACTTGTAAGCGATTGTGTTGTAGTGTCGGATCATGGAAAAAAACTAGTTTTTTGTGAGGGCGTGTCCCTCTCATGACATGACAGAAGAACTAAGTGCATGGTATATGTTCTTTCGATTAGGTACCAGCAATTCGACATTTCTGTATCTCTACATCTTCTTGTATTTTTCGACGTTAGGGTTAGCAATCCGACCGACGATTTGTATGTCTCGAAACTGTCAGGGCTCCTTTACAACGCAAGATTTTCACAGATTCAATTACACAAGAAAAACACGGAATTCGGGAAAAAAAACCTGCAAACCGAAGGAGGTCTGAGGATTCACTTTTCACTTTACAAGTAGATATGAGATGCACTACTGGAAAAGCATATTTTCACACTGCGTATAGAGCCAAAATAAATCAACGACAGGTTTTTGTAGGCACGTGAAAAGGATGTGTTTAAATGGTGGCGTTTGGTGGGAGAAAGGGAGAGGACATCCATTCCTAGAGCGTAGAGTGCTCGTACGTCACTGCGACGGGAAAACGAGACGCTTCAGCCGTGCACAAGCTGCAGTTTCTTTTCGTTCCTACCCGCACGCTTGAGAAGAAGAGAGAGACACTTGCCAAATGTCAATGTCGGGAGAGATAACCTGGCCATTTTAGGTAAGATATTTGAGGGTATGTTCTACCTATTCTCGGAAGAAACTTGTCGATATACTAATCAGAAGTAAGAAGTTCAAGGTTACGTGTCACCTTGCAATACATGCATGAAAATAGAATATCACATTGTAAGCTATGAAAGCACATTATAGGAAACGCGATCATTTGTGACGGCTAATATTATTTGTGACGGTCGGCCGTCGCAAATTAAGTAAATTGTGACGGCCTGCCTCTGACCGTCGCAAAAAAGGAGGCCGTCGCAATAAAGGCTCTATTTGCGACATTGACCAAGCCGTCACAAATAAGCGGCTATTTGCGACGGCAAACCCTAGGACCATCGCAAATAGAACCTTATTTGCGACGGTCCGAAAAAGAACCGTCGCAAATAACTTAAATTCACTATGTAAGAAACCCAAATAGGAGATAAAAATGGGTGACGCGCTCAAAGGCGGATGCCTCTCATAAGGTTAAGTGAGACGAGCCCTCTTCAGCGAGAATCTGACATGACTCGGCTGAATGTTGAAGGAGATGCGTTACAATAAAGCACGTCTCAGTTAAGTCGGTATCCGAGACGCGCCTTCTCTCTGAAAAATGGGAGACGCTCTTCCAACAAAACGTGTCTCCAATGTGCGCAAGAAATGAGACGTACTCTACACAAAGCGCGGCTCATTTGTCTTCGCTTACATACTCTCATCGCTGAACGTTTAATTCATTCATTCACAGTTAAACACATAAAATATTCATCACACAAATGAACACAGATAACACATATTCATTAACAAATATATTACAAAACACAAGAAAAAAGTACAAGACACAAAAAAAATAAAAACAACATCAACTAAAAAACAACAAAAGAAAACCTAAATCCTACTCCTCCTCCCCCTCCTCCTCCGCCTGCTCCGGCTGCTCCGCCAGTTGCTCCGGCTGCTCTGCTGGTTGCTACAGCTGGTCCGGATCTGGCAGCGCAACTCGCGACCGAGGTTCCCCGCCATTGCCGCCACCAGGATATCGCGGCCCTCGGCGCCGAGCACTTCGGCCATCGTCTCGAGCAGCCTCTGGAACCGGTCGAACAGCCTGTCAAACAATATCTTGAGCAGCTGTTTGCTGAGCCTCTCAGGGGAGCGGCAACACTCTATCTTGCATGGTGGCTCCCTCGGCGGGCTTGGCGGCGGAACGTTGGCCATGGTGGGCTGTCTGCACGAAGAAGGCGAACGAAGAGAAGAGACTGATGACGCCTTATATAATGTATGTGCGGAGAAGCAAAATGGAGACGCGCTTTTAGAAAAGAGCGCATCTCCGATTCCCCACGTCATCTTTAGCTTCGTGATTTTCTCCATTTTGCTTTGGATCACTTTTGATCTCACACATCACTGAACTTAGAGCACATTCACTTGATAACTAAATCATTCACTTGTCTAAAAAATAATCAAATCCTTCCTTATGATTCATGAGGAACACGATGAACCTGGGTCGGCTGCACCCATGTTTGCTTGGGCCTTATAATCACAGGAGTCTGGGTCGGCTGCGCCAGCTGCATCGGTTATGCAACCACGAGAACAAGGTTGCTCTCCGTCGCCTCCGGCAGGTTTCTACGGCCCTCGGTGCCGAGCACCTGGGCCATCATCTCGAACAAAATATTGAGACGATTGGCCACCCTCGTGAGGGCGAAGAGGTAGTGGCCGATGGTACCCATTCCAGTAAACTGTGGAAGAGTACCCAGACCCAAGGAACTCATGGCGCAAGACGTATTGTTGTATGCCACTTGCACTATAAGGAGGCACTGCTCGGTGTCGAACCTCTCGGGGGAGCTGCAACAGAGTTTGTTGCACGGTGGCTCCCTCGGAGGGCTTGGCGATGGAAGGTCAGCCATGGTGGTGGTGGGTCGTCGGCGCAGAGAAGACGAAGAAAAGAAGAAACAGATTCAAAGTGAGTGACGCGCTTGTGGAGAACTCACGAGCGATGGCACGTCTTAAATAAGGTCTGCGCGGAGTCGATGATGGAGCACTTGGTATCCCACGCATTGATAGAACGATGGGACGCATCGATACCGCCTTGGGGAAATGAAAGGTCGTGCACGTCGGATGTCACACGCGTCTCTGCACCACACCGCCAAAATTAAGTTCTCCGCAGTCCTCGTGTCGCACGTCTCTCTTTCGATAATGGAAGACGCGCTTTAACGTAACGCGTGACTCGCTTTGTTCTCGTGCGTCTCACATTTCTCTCCCTCGTTTCTTCACGTTCGGTGATCCTTTACTAATTGATCAACGATCCTTTACAAATCAACCAATTCCAGTGCGACCGCCGCCTCTGTTCACCATCATCGCTGTCGCCGTTATCGACGTCGTCATCATCGCTGTTCATGGCTGGGTTAGATACGCCTTGGCACGTAGCCGACTGAAGGAGGAGCGCTTGGCGTGGCGCAATAATCATCCCCATGTATGTACATATGGCACACCGGTCGCATGGTATGTTGCTCTGCAGTGGACTGATGAACTTAACTGTAGTTTTGTATTTCCGTCTTGTTTGTTTTTAGTATTTTCAATTTCTCTGCATAGGGTTTCTCTGTGAAGTCTGAATTGGGGGATTTATTGAAGTGGCAGTGCATCGTCCCCGGTAAAGAAGGGGTAAGTCATGAAGAATAAGCACAATCATATGAGTTTAACCATTGTTCTCCTATTAATGAATTTCCTTTGTAGACTGACTGGAAAGGTGGTTAGTACCCCTGACAATCTCCTTCCCAGGGGACTATCCGTTGGTGCCACCAAGATGCGCCTTTCCATGTGGTTTCTTCCACCCAAATTTCTGTCGCTCAGGAGCACTCTGCATTGAGATTCTTGATCAAGAGACTGTAAGATAGACTTATTTTGCTCATGTAATTAGTAATTGTTGCCGATCTTATTTGAACTGGATTATTATGTTGCTTAAATTGATATTTCGTAGGGGTGGTGGACTGGTTTTATACTCAAAACTATACTACTTGAAGTCCAGCATTTGCTGCATCAGCCAAATGCGCCCGATGTTCAAAATTATAGCTATAATATACTTATCAAGGTTAGACACTTTGTGTTAGTGTCCAATGTAGGTTATTCATTCCACCTTTGACATTTGTTAATTTAAAGAATGTTAATATTTTCATAATCCAGGGGAATATAAGAGACGTGTTCATGAGCAAGTTGGACTGTACAATTTAGATTGATCAATGAGAGCTTTAGGAATAAGTTTAGATTCGAAATTAGTTTAGAGGTCGCGTGATGTATGAATTATGAAATTTATTGAGTTGCAGATTATCTCTGAATTGCAATGTCATTACGTTTATTTATCCCTGAATTCCAATAATATCTATTAATTGCAATGTCATTGCGTTTGTTTATCCCTGCAACGGACGCTCACGATGTCGTGCGAGTGGCAATAGGGTGAAGAGTGCATGAGAGAAGCACTTTAAAAAGGTGCATCTCATATTTCCGATTCATGCAAAAGATCTTTTGTCCCACCTCGGAAAGTTGTGCACATTGCAACAACCATGTAAGGCATTGCACACAGTTTCCAATCGACATGTCAGCATGCGAAAGTTGTTGGTCGTGGGAACAACAGCTTTTGCATGTTGCGTGTTCGTTCATTTACAAAATAATGAGAGACACGCCTTACCAGAGCGCGTCTCCGATTTACGCCGAAGATCTTTTGTCCCACCTCGAAAAGTTGAGCGCAATGCAACGACCATATAAGGCATTGTGCACAGTTGCTAGTTGGACGTCCCCGCATGCGCAAGATGTTGTTCCCGGCTTCAGCACACCATGGTGCATCTTTTGCATATGGGGATATGCCCGCATGCGAAAGATTATAATGTGAGACGTGTGTTATATATGTGCGTCTCTGAGTTTTGCTATTTTTATCCATCGCGCGCTCTCTTCCAACATTTGGAGAAATTTGTTAGCTCTTGCGCGCTCTCTCGACCTAGAAATCGTAGCTCCTCAGCATGCCACCGCCGTCCCATCATTGTCAACGTCGCGCTGTCGCCGTCGACCCCGACCCCGACATTCGCGTCGTTAGAGAGTTGAGTATGCTGGAGCACATCGGCTCGTCCCCTGTCCCCCGAGCATGTCGTTGTCGTCCTTCTTTCTCAACTCGCTCTTCGTCATTGTCGCGCTACCCTGTCGACCCCTACCTCGCCGTCAACCCCGACCTTCCTTATTAGAGAGTTGAGCACGCTGGAGCACGTCGCCTCGTCCACTATCCCCGGAGCATGCCGCCTCGACCCTGACCTCGGTAATTGGTATGAGCACTATGCTGCCTTCACGTAAGTGTAAATGTTCTCCCTGTCCCCGGAGCACGCCGACCTACTGTCATTAGAGAGTTGAGAAACCGCCGCTTCGGCGCCTTCGCCAGCTCATCGCGGAGCACGCCGCCTCCTCGACCCTGCCCTCAGAGCATGCATTCTAGTGATTTTATTGAATTTGAGGATGTCTAATAAAGGCTCATCGTTAATGAAGTCATTGATCCAAAGGGAGAATTTTCATTACGATATACATTCATCTTCCTTGTTTATGTCCACTAATGTATTTTTCTATCAATGTATATAATAAATGCTGATTCGCAAACCCTTGAAATTGCAGTAACTGTGGTTGACACTAGCATTTGCCATCTCAATGATTTTGATTTCTACCTCTGCAGCCATGCCGGAATCAAGGTACCTATGCGATAATTGGTGTTTCTCTCACGAGTTTTTGATATCAGGTTATAAATGCATCAATGTAATGTAAATTGTTTGTTTTTTCAGGGGACAAGCACACCAGCTCATTACCATGTCCCTTACCATGAGAACAATTTCTCTGCTGATGCTCTGCAGATGCTCACCAAGTGCCAGTGCTACAAGTAAGCTCGGTTCTCCATTCACTAACAGATATTTGCTAACTTATGTGACTGGTTAAGCGAATATGACTGCAATTTGATAATGTTTTAAATGATTTCAGTTATTTTATTGAATTTGAGGATGTTTCAGTCAGAGCATTAGAGGCTATGAAGGCTCATCGTTAATGAAGTCATTGATCAGGTGAATTTTCATTACGGTATATACGAGTAGATGATGACAATTATGATGTGTATAATTGGTTACATTGTAATCATGATGAACAATCTTTGTTGTGTAATTAGTATACTTGATATCCATGATTGACACTTTGTTAATATTTGATTGGTCAATATAATTTAAAGTGTGATCTTTTTGGCTATACATATGTTCATGTATGTGTATGTTGCTGACACTGGTAATACAACTGTCAAATCCTGGCTAGCTCCAGGATGCAGCCGGCAATCAGGATAATCAGAGGTGAGGGCACCTAATAGGAGACCCTGCCTGTAAGTAATCTGTGACGAGCTGTAACAGAGAACATCTCGGATAATCTACATAAAGGAGACAAGCTTCCATAAAAGTCATCTCAGATCAGTAAATAAATCTGCGACGGCTACAATATAGCACGTATCGAATATGTCAATATATATGCGATGGACTTTGTTAGGGATTGTCACGCATGTATGTTGATGGGCGACGCGCGCCATCCCTTCTCCAATGACCTCGTAAAGACTGTCTGTTATGACATAAAGAAAGGTGATGTGTTTCCTTTAAGCATGTCTCACACTTAGGATGATCGGCGACGCGCCATACACACGTCTCTGATGACAACGTAATGCGAGACGCGATGACGGAGACGCACAATTTGTTTGTCTCCCTTCTTTGTTAGTGCACGTCTCGGATGAGCCTTTCTTACGTAGTAATTGCGATGGTCGAATTGACCGGCCGTCGCAATTAAGTCAGCCACCTCAAATTAACGGGATATACATGCCCGTCGGCCCCCGACTCACCACTCACACACTCACGGTCACACGCCCCGCCGCCCTCGCCGCCGCCACCGTCGCCCGACTCTGTAAGTCCCCCGCTCCCCTCCCTCTCCAAGGTCGCCCCCCCCTCCATGGCCGCCCCCTCCCCCTCTTCCTCCTTCCATGGCCGCCCCCCCATGGCCGGCCCCCCTCCCCCTTCGTGGCCACCTAGTCGACCCCCTCCCCCCTCCATGCCCCCCCTTCCATGGCCGCCCCCTCCCCCTCCCTCCTAGCCGACCCCCTCCCCCCTCCATGGCTGCCCCCCTCCTCCATGGCCGCCCCCCTCCCCTTCCTCCATTTAGAATTTTGAGCACAAATTTTTGCTTAATGTGTTGAATTAGCATGGTTAATTGGCGATTAGTTGATTAGAGGATTGAATTGTGTAATTCATTGGTTAAATTGGTGATTAGTTGATTGAATTGTGTAATTCATGGATTAAATTATTGATTAGTGGAAGAATTGTTGTATTTGATTATAAATCATGTTTAGGTTATTTACTTATGTTAATCATGCTTTGGTTATTTATTTATAATAAATTTATATGTTAATCATGCTTAGCTAGGTTTAGGTTTAATTATGTTTAGGTTTATTTATGCCTATGTTCAATTTTTTGTTAATTGAGATTAAGTTTGCTAAGCCAGGTTTAGGTCAATGCTTATGTCTATGTTTATGATAAAATTGTATGTTTAGGTTTATGTTTATTAATTGATAAATTACAATTTAATAATTGTTATGTTTATGTTTTATTGAATTGCTTTGTTTTTAAAATTATGGTTATAATTTATAATTTGATTGCTTGAGTGTTACTATATGTACAAAAATGAGATTCGGGTCAGCTTGACCCGACCAACACATTTAGGGCCCGACAAGGCCCATTTAGTTAGAAGTTAAAGTATGCGTCTAAACTGACATGGAAACGAACAACGATGGTGCAAACGGCAAGCACCCGCACGTGTGGATGGCAGACCTCGACGGACCCACTTCCCTGTCTCTCCCTCGTTCTTTCCTCCTCTCTCGTCTTGAAGAGTTGCAGCCCCCAGCAAGCGGCGCACGCGGCGGCGGCCTTGGCGAGCGGCATACGCGGCAGCTCCGAGACGGCACGGAAGCGAACTACAACAGTAATTGTCGCAAATAAAGTCTCGTAGCCATAATTGGCGAAGGTAACCATCGTTAGTCCACAGGATGTTGTTACTTACGAAAAGCTCCCGCGCGTGGACGGGTGGTTTTCTCACGTTCATTCCTCCTCTTTCATTCTTTCATCGCCTCCTCTGTCGTTGTTGGACAGTTGCCTCATAGCTTGAAGAACTGCACCATTTTTGGGGGGGGGGGGGTGCAATGTAAAACAAGCGAGGTTATGCTACCAAAATTTTGTTCGGATTCAGGTTTTGTGTCTCGTCAGAAGCAGGATAAATCCTGCATACATTAACGATATTTTCTTCCGCTTTAAATTGCAAAGTCAAACATGGGTGAAGACCGCAGTTGGATGTATACTGGCTGGAAGAGCAGAACTGGTGGTCACTCGTATGAGTGGTACATCAAGTTAGATAATTTTTGGATCGAGCATTTTCGTTGTCAACGGATGATAAAGTGCGGTGCCCATGTACGAAATGCCGAAACACCAAGTTTTTGAGCAGATTTGATCTTTCGTTTCACTTATGTCGAAACGGATTCATGCCACATTATGAGGTGTGGACCTTCCATGGCGAGACCAAATCTCGAGTCATAGTAGAAGTGGATGATGATGATGATATAATGGGGGTTGATAGGATGGAGATGCTAGAAGCTCTGGAAGCAAAGGATTCTCTTACAAAGAAGGCAGAGGAGTTCTTCGAGGAGCTCAATAAATCACAACAGCCATTGCATGAACACACGATTGTGACCGTCCTTGATTTCTTGACCATATTTATAGCAATTAAGTCTAAGTACTTTTTCCATCAACTTCTACAATGATCTCATGAAATTGATTTGCGATATCATTCCGCAACCTCACAAAGTGCCTAAAGATATGTATCAGTCGAAGATCCAGATATCTAGTCTCAGTATGAACAATGAGAAAATCGATGTGTGCCCACATAACTGCATGCTATTCTAAAAAAGAGCAAGCCAACAAGAACATGTGCTTGAAATGTGGTAAATCGAGGTATGTCGAAGTTGCTAATGACAATGGCGATAATGTGATGACAGATGTCACACATAAGCAGCTTTGTTACTTGCCTGTGACACCACAGTTGAAGCGGTTGTTTATTTCAAAAAGAACCGCAAGACACATGAGATGGCACAAAGAAGGTAAACGTGAGAACAATAAATTCTTGACGCATCCGTTCAACGGTGATGCATGGAAGGCACTAGACTGTTTCAATCCAGATTTTTCTCATGATGCCGTGGGGAACCGGAGTCCCAACACCCAAGGATCTCATTGGGTGGTGTCGTGCGATGCGACACCCAACAATATATATGAAAAGAACCAGAATAAAATACAAACCAAGTCTTTTATTTATAAACACAGTGGAAGTTTTTACAATACTAAATGAAGGAAAGAACCTATAAATCATAACTACGCTCTTAGATCTAGCTATGCAAAAGCAAAGTCGTCCATGCCCTTAGGACGCTTCGCACTAGCAGCACTCAATCTCCTTATCATGGCGGCGTGCAGGGCTCCCACTTAGCCGTGAACCCTGATGAGGGTAAGGCATCGTCGTCAGGCCCTTCATCAACGGTATAACCTACAAAAACTCATTAACTGCAAACGTGAGCATAAGGCTCAGCAAGACTGACCCGTCTCACTAGACATATGCATGGTAAAGACTAAACATAGGTAGGAAATAACATAAATAGACTCGCCTACAAGTGGATCCTTATAGTCATGTTTTAGGTAGCAAATGACATTCCTCAGCCACGGCACATCATAGACTCCACAATCAAACAAGAAATGCTTTGTCGATGATATAACATGCCCAAAGCACATAATGCTATTACAGGTTAAGTGTTTGGAAACTGTAAACTTTTAATTGTGCTATCTCTAAGCCATACAAGGTTGCAAAACAATTATAATTCAATAAATCATATTCTTTTGGCTTCTTCAATATTTACTATGTCATAGCGCAGTGAACAAGTGGTACTCAAATAATCGCGAGGGATGGTGATTGCAATCTGTAGACACCCAGATAACACGTCACGCACACCCGTGCATAAGGAGTGTGATGTGCTCCTCACCACGTCATACACAACAACCTTTCACCATAAACTCAAATGCCGAACCGGTCCCACCATCGCGGGCATAAGGTCCCCGCACAGAGCGTGTCTGTGCCCGCTGGTGGATTTACACCTTATTACCCTCAACCCACCCCTATCAACAGTGGGCTATGCCTCGACACCCAAGTTATCAAGTTACATCGGTTTCCTGGGTTCCATATGCCCAGTATGCATCCGGTACAATTCAAACTTGTCCAGCAGGGCCGCACACAGATCGGTCCTCAATCGACACAAGCAGAGCTACGCACGTGAGATCATGTCTCGCTGCATCCTAGCCCACTGCTCGGTCTCCAATTCATATTTACAAACCATTATTTGCTCAAATCCATCCCCTGTGATAAAATCCTATCTCGCGAGTATATTCCAACTACTCGACTTCTACCGGATTCCTAAAAACATAAGCATGGCATTTTCTACTCGTCGAGCTGTAAACCTACCCAATACTCCATGGGATTTGTGGGTCATGCAAGTGGAGTAACAACCACCTTAGCCCTAATGCACAAAACTCATCCTAGACATAAGTGATACAAATATAAACTTTTAAATAGCTCTTAAATGCAAACCGGGGCTTGCCTTAGTTTGCGACTCGATTAAATGTCAATGGTGAGTGGTCTTCCTCCGGAGATTCTGCCAAGGAACTTCAAGATGGACACCCTAGCCTTCTCCTCCAAGCGAGGCTCCTCGTCGATCACCTATTATCACGTTCCTATCAACATGATATGCATATAAGTAAACATTGTAAATATACTTTAGGTTAAACAAGTTAAACAAAATCTAAGACTGATGAGATTAACTAGGAGGAAGAGGTATGCCTCTGTTTTGTGGATAAACAAAGGATGGAGTCAAGTGGTCATAGTAGTGTCAAGATGTGAATTGAAAGGTGCAATGAAAGCATGTAATGCCATTATTCACTTAACACTTGGAGCTATGCCACTCGAGAAGGATAAGACTGACTGGGAAGTGTTGGACTGATTAGGGTAAGGATGACCCAGGAATCATGGTGGGACATCGAAAGCTTGAGTATGAGTGGAGTGTGTAACAAAGAAGGTTGCAACTTAGAAGTTGACCAATGAAGTTATACAACCTCACTAAGGTGTAAACCTAGTTAAGTGGGAAGTGTGGTCGCAAGGTTCAGAATTAGGATGAATCGAAGTGGAACCCTAGCGACACTTGGAAGTGAAGTGAAATCGACATTGCTTGGACTCAAAGAGTCATCACAAGCACTTCTAACCTAATGTGAGTACCAAGACAACGTTCAAATCACTTTTACATAAACCAGCCGCTACGACTAACTTCGCAAGCATCGTTCATGTTCTTACATGACACTATTGCAGTGACTTTTGCAAGACTGTCCAGGTGAGCTCGACGAACTCCTGGAATTTGAACATAATGCATTACTATGCTGTGACAACATGCTTTGCCATCTCGGGAAGACCATCTCATCGATGTTCACATCGACCCAGAACTTGTCAACGGTGTTGAGCGGAATCCCGAACACTACCTCATGAGTCTCAAGGTTAGTGATGTCGACTTGATGGTCGGCAAGTGACTCGACGAACCAGCTGTCAAGGAAGCGACACACCTAGTTAAGCAATTCTGTGAATGATTAGGAAACATCTGCGACACGACCAAGAAACTCTTATCCAACGTTCCCCTTGGTCTAGTTCTCCATGACGGTCGCGACGTTCTCGCATTCCTCTACCATAGGTTATCGGTGGTCACCAATACCCTTGGTTTAAACTAGAAGGCATTTCATCGAGCACCTAGGCTACACCTAGGACTTGATGAATCTTGCCTCGACTAAAACTTAATTTGGCCAAACGGCCATCGCTCGATGTGTCATGGTTGTGTTCTCGCACTATCTATATCTCAGGCATTCCTTGTCTCGTTGCCAAGACACGGCCATGACGTGGAAAGCCGTGACGACATCAAGCGGATGACGACAACAAAACATTGGTTTGAGCTGGTGTGCCAAGTGAAAGGTAAATGACCTAAGGGCACTCTAGTGGAGTTGCAGGATGTAGCGGCACAACACAATATTCTAGGCTCCTCTTTGTGCGTGAAAGTTATGATGCAGGGTGGGCGACGCGCTCACCATGGTCAACGCACGGGCGTGACCATGGCACGAGCAGGGCAACAACACAACCCTGGTGGCTCCATGACACACACAAGGGAATCAAACAGTGTGGCCGGTGTGGATGAGAACAAGAGTGTGCTGTCACCGTGACATCGTGAGCACGGTGATGGTCACCGTGACACACTGATGACCATGGCGCACTAGAGCGCGACGAGCAGTGGCACGACACATAGCAGTGTAGCATCATAGCGGCATTTCATCGAGCCAGCACCGCGCGATGCAAGATGTGGTGTGGGGAGGCAGCGCAGACGCGACACTGCACAACAGAGGAGACGAACACGTGCGCGACGAACTGGGAAGACGGGGGAGGATTACCTGGATGGTCAACGGGAGGGACGCCGTCAAGCGCCGGCGGCGTTGCAGGCGGCTAGTTGAGATGCCATGGTGGCCATCGAGCGCTGGGTGCAGGGAGCAGACCATGGTGCGGGTGGCGACTGGCTTGCGGCGTGCTGAGGAAGGCAGGCACTGTGGCACCTAACAATATACATAAAAAGAACCAGAATAAAATACAAACCAAGTCTTTTATTTATAAACAAAGCGGAAGTTTTTACAATACTAAATGAAGGAAAGAACCTACAAATCATAACTACTCTCTTAGCTCTAGATATGCAAAAGCAAAGTCGTCCATGCCCTTAGGACGCTTCGCACTAGTAGCACTCACTCTCCTTATCACGGCGGCGTGAAGGGCTCCCACTCAGCCGTGAACCCTGATGAGGTTAAGGCGTCGTCGGCAGGCCCTTCATATAGTATAACCTGCAAAAACTCGTTAACTGCAAACGTGAGCATAAGACTCAACAAGACTGACCCGTCTCACTAGACATATGCAAGGTAAAGACTAAACATAGGTAGGAAATAGCATAAATAGACTCGCCTACAAGGGGATCCTTATAGTCATGTTTTAAGTAGCAAATGACATTCCTCAGGCACAACACATCATAGACTCCACAATCAAACAAAGAAACGCTTTGCCGACAATATGACATGCCCAAAGCACATAATGCTATTACAGGTTAAGTGTTTGGAAACTGTAAACTTTTAATTGTGCTATCTATAAGCCATACAAGGTTGCAAAACAATTATAATTTAATACATCATATTCTTTTGGCTTCTTCAATATTTACTACGTCATAGCGCAGTGAGCAAGTGGTACTCAAATAACCGCGAGGGATGGTGATTGCAATCAGTAGACACCAAAATAACATGTCACGCACACCCGTGCATAAGGAGCGTGTTGTGCTCCTCACCACGTCATACACAAAACCCTTTCACCATAAACTCAAATGTCGAACCGGTCCCACCATCGCGGGCATAAGGTCCCCGCACGGAGCGTGTTTGTGCTTGTCGGCGGATTTACTCCTTATTACCCTAAACCCACCCCTATCGATAGTGGGCTATGCCTCGACACCCAAGTTATCAAGGTACATCAGTTTACTGGGTTCCATATGCCCCGTATGCATCCGGTACAGTTCAAACTTGTCCAGCAGGGCCGCACACGGATCGGTCCTCAATCGACACAAGCAGGGCTACGCACGTGAGACCACGTCTCGCTGCATCCTATCCCACTGCTCGGTCTCCAATTCATATTTACAAACTATTCTTTGCTCAAATCCACCCCGTGTGATAAAATCCTATCTCGCGAGTAGGTTCCAACTACTCAACTTCTACCGAATTCCCAAAAACATAAGCATGGCATTTTCTACTCGTCAGGCTGTAAACCTACCCAATACGCCATGGGATTGGTGGGTCATGCAAGTGGAGTAACAAGCAACTTATCCCTAATGCACAAAACTCATCCTAGACATAAGTGATACAAATATAAACTTTTAAATAGCTCTTAAATGCAAATTGGGGCTTGCCTTAGATTGCGACTCGATTAAACGTCAATAGTGAGTGGTCTTCCTCCAAAGATTCCGCCAAGGAACTTCAAGACGGACACCCTGGCCTTCTCCTCCAAGCGAAGCTCCTCGTCGATCACCTATTATCATGTTCCTATCGACATGATATGCATATAAGTAAACATTGTAACTATACTTTAGGTTAAACAAGTTAAACAAACTCTAAGACTGATGAGATTAACTAGGAGGAAGAGGTATGCCCCTGTTGTGTGGATAAACAAAGGATGGAGTCAAGTGGTCATAGTAGTGTCGAGATGTGAATTGAAAGGTGCAATGAAAGCATGTAATGCCATTATTCACTTGCCACTTGGAGCTATGCCACTCGAGAAGGCTGAGACTGACTGGGAAGTGTTGTACTGATTAGGGTAAGGATGACCGAGGAATCAAGGTGGGACATCGAAAGCTTGAGTATGAGTGGAGTGTGTAACAAAGAAGGTTGCAACTTAGAAGTCAACAAATGAAGTTATACAAACTCACTAAGGTGTAAATCTAGTTAAGTGAGAAGAGTGGTCGCAGGGTTCAGAATTAGTATGAATCGAAGTGGAACACTAGCAACACTTTGAAGTGAAGTGAGATCGACATTGCTTGGACTCAAAGAGTCATCACAAGCACTGCTAACCTGACGTGAGTACCAAGACAACATTCAAATCACTTTTAGGTAAACCAGTTGCTACGACTAACTTCGCAAGCATCATTCAAGTTCTTACATGACACTATTGCAGTGTCTTTTGCAAGATTGTCCAGGTGAGCTCGACGAACTCCTGGAATTTGAACATAATGCATTACTATGCCGTAACAACATGCTTTGCCATCTCGGGAAGATCGTCTCATCGATGTTCACATCGACCCAGAACTCGTCAACGGTGGTGAGCGGAATCCCGAACACTACCTCATGAGTCTCAAGGTTAGTGATGTCGACTCCATCATCGGCAAGCGACTTGATGAAACAGCCATCGAGGAAGCGGCACACCTAGTTAAGCATTTTTGCAAACAATTAGGAAACGTCTGCGACACGACCAAGAAAATCTTATCCAAGGTTCACCTTGGTCTAGTTCTCCTTGATGGTCGCGGCGTTCTTGCATTCCTCTACCATAGGTTATCGGTGGTCACCAATACCCTTGGTTTGAACTAGAAGGCATTTCATCGAGCACCCAGGCTACACCTAGAACTTGATGAATCTCGCCTCGACTAAACCATAATTTGGCCAAATGGCCATCACCTGATGTGTCATGGTTGTGTTCCCGCACTATCTATATCTCAGGCATTCCTTGTCTTGTTGCCAGGACACGACCATGACGTGGAAAGTCATGACGACGTCAAGCGGATGACGACGACGAAACATTGGTTTGAGCTGGTGTGCCAAGTGAAAGGTAAATGACCTAAGGGCACTCTAGTGGAGTTGCAGGATGTAGTGGCACAGTGCAATATGCTAGGTTCCCCTTTGTGCATCAAAGTTATGATGCAGGGTGGGCGACGCGCTCACCATGGTCAACGCACGGGCGTGACCATGGCACGAGCAGGGAAACAACACAACCCTAGTGGCAACGTGACACACACAAGGGAATCACACAGTGTGGCCGGTGTAGATGAGAACAAGAGTGTGCAGTCACCGTGACATCGCGAGCATGGTGATGGTCACCGCGACACGTTGATGACCATGGCGCACTAGAGCGAGAGGAGCAGTGGCCCGACACATAGAAGTGTAGCATCATAGCGGCATTTCGTCGAGCCGGCACCACACGGCACATGTGGAGTGGGGAGGCAGCACGGACGCGACACTGCGCGACAGAGGAGATGAACATGCGTGCGATGAACTGGGAAGACGGAGGAGGATTACCTGGATGGTCAACGAGAGAGACGTTGTCAAGTGCCAGCGACGCGGCAGGCAGCGAGTTGAGACGCCATGGTGGCCGTCGGGTGCTGAGTGCAGGGAGAAGACCATGGCGCGGGTGGCGGCTGGCCGGCGGTGTGCTGAGGAAGGCAGGCGCTACGGCGCGCTACAGGAACGACGGCGAAGGGGTCGTGCGATTGAGCGGGCGGACGGCGGTGGGCTTGAGATCTGGCGCGCGAAAGCGGAGGTGGGGAGGCGAGCAAGCGCGGGCGCAGGCGGCACAGGGCGGCCAGCGCTAGAACGCACAACACGGTCAGGATTTGGGGCGGTAGCAGGAGACGGTCGTGGAAGGGAGGCAGGCGGACGGCAGGCTAAGTAGCTGAGGCGCAGGGGCCATCAAGGAAGAAATCGTGAGGAGGGGAGGAGTATCGCACGCAGGGAAGAAAAGGAAACGACCGCTTCCTTTGTGCTCAGAAACAAAATAAAGATAGGCTTACAGGTGGGACCCACTGAACTTTCCCCCCTTATCCCCTTATCCTATTTGCTGCAAAATAAACTTCAAATTTAAATAGCAGATGGGCCCCATAATTTGTTACAACTTGCATATATGAATTTCCAAATATGGTGAAGGAAACATTGCACTCAAATTTGAATGTGGAGAAATTTGTTTTTGATTTCAAATGCTAGATTTAAATTTGAAATGCTCACCTAAATTTTTTAAATTTACAATGGCACTTGAAGTCTAAAACACTAAAATTTGAATATGGCAAATATTGGATTTTTTAGCATTTTATTTTTATTCTTGACATGGAAATGGCCGACACGTTGCGAGCAATGACGTGGAGACTTGGCGGAGAAAATATCTAACACTGAGGTCGGAAAAAGATAATGTCGTACTCAGGATAAGAGCGACACATCATGGGCGACACTGGCTCTCGATAAGCTCAAGCGGATAAGAAAACAAAACTTTGTTTTGTGAGGGCTGACTGGTGGGTCACCCGACAAGTGGGCCCCACGCAAGATATTATCCGCGCAAGTCCACCTGAACGAATATGGTCGAAGGTCCCAGAGACACTACACTTCTGCAATGTAGCGGGGAACTCCATGATGTTACTTATAATGAGGTTGAACCGTGATTAGAAGTATCACACGAAGATTTAACCGTTCAAGTGATAACTTCTCATTAATGTGTAAAGTTTTAACAAGTTCACATTTTTATGAACATTGGTTAACTCACATAGCTCATGTGAGTTTAAATTCCAAAGTCTACTTTCAAAAAAAAAATTAAATTCGCATTTTTTCATTTTTGTTCTTCCGAAAAGCGGGCTTTTACAGATGCGAGAAATGTTCGCATCGGGTTAGCAATAGACGGATTCTCACCGTTCAGCACAAATACCATGCCATACTCCTGTTGGCCCGTCTTTGTCATTTCGTACAATCTGCTACCGGCTTTGTGTAGGAATAACGAGTTCATGTTCCTAAGCCTCATTGTACCTGGACCTGATCATCTCGGGTCACGTCTCAACGTGATGTTGAAACTGCTGATCGAAGAATTGAAAGTGTTGTGGACAGGAGTTGAAGCGTACGAGAGTTACAAGAAGCAGAAACTCAACCTTTGAGCTGCTTATTTGTGGTTCATCCATGATTTGCCGACATACGACATGTTTTCCAGATGGAGCACTCGCAATCGTCTGATGTGTCTGATATCTACTTCAGACATGGATTGCTTTCGACTAACTCATGGAGGGAAGATATCTTACTTCGATGGTCATATATGTTGGCTGCTTCCGAATCACATATTTAGTCAACAGAGGCATGTCTTTAGAAAGAACACCGTTGTCACTAAACGACCCCCAAAACGTCTCAACGGGTCAAAAATTTCTGATATGTTGGACAAACTGGTGCCAGATGAAGGTCGTCCTGGATATTTCGTAGGTTATGGAGAGGAACACAATTGGAATAACGTATGTGAACTTTGGGAGCTACCGTATGTGAAGTCATTGATTCTAATGCACAACATTGATGTCATGAATCAATAGCATAACATGAGCAAAAGTATCATAAGCACATGCATGGATATGTCTGGCAAAACGAAAGACAATTTCAATGCTAGACTAGATTTGGCAGACATTTCTCACCGTCCAACTCTTGAAATCTCTGAAAGTGGTGGTAAGCCACGTGCTTCTTTCTGTCGTCGATCAAAAGAAAGGAAAGAAGTCATGAAATGGTTGAAAACTTTGAAATTCCCAGATGGTTATGCAGCTAGCCTGAAATAAGCCGTGGATGTGAACACTGGAAACCTCACTGGGTTGAAGAGTCATGATTATCACATTATCATGGAAAGACTCTTACCTATTATGTTTCAGGACTATCTAGATGATGCAGTGTGGAAGGTTGTAGCCGAGCTCAGCTATTTCTATAGACATCTTTGTGCTAAAGAAATCAAGATAGGGATGATGGATAAGTTAGAGAAGGAGATACCCATACTTTTATGTAAGATGGAAATTTTTTTCCATCGGGTTTCTTCAATCCAATGCAACATAAGCTTATCCATCTTCCATTTGAAGCTAAAGTTGGCGGTTTGGTGCAATACACGTGGATGTATCACATTGAAAGATCGGTACGATATCTAAAACCAATGGTTGGCAACAGGGCAAGGGTGGAAGGGTGCATCGCTGAAGCATATGCTCTTAAGGAAGTAGGATACTTTTCAAGTGTCTACTTTGCAGAAGAACACAATGTCAATACTTCGGCGATCCGGTACAATGTGGACGAAGCACCCCCTTTAAGTGACCTCTCCATTTTTCAAACGAGAGGCACTACCGTTGGTAGCTACACGACATACGTCTTACCCGAACGTGACAGGATTGTTGCTTTACTTTATATGTGCGCCAATATAGAAGGCATGCAAGATTACTTCGAGTAAGTGTTTGTCCTACATTTATGCTAATCGACATATTTTGCTACACATGTATTCTAAAAGATGGGTTTTCACGTTCAGTGAGTTCTAGAGACAATGTTGGCCACATAGGCATCAACCTACAGCCAAACAAGTAGAAGGGATGCGAAAAGAAGGAATAAATGGAGGGTCGGGTTTCCTATCCTGGTTTCGAGATTATGTAATACTCTCTCGTCTTCTACACAACCTATTAAGGAAGTATTATTTTAACTTACGATCAGTTTTTTTAGTGTCGGACTCACACTGTCTATGAAGATTTGTGGCAGCTATCTTATGGATTGGTGAATATTAGAAGCTACGGTCCATATGGTGTAAATGGCTTTCGATTCTGTACAACTCATTTTGAAGCCCTTCGTCCTCTCACGGCAACATCAAATTCCGGTGTTGTGACGAGAGCAATTGACGCTCAAGGGAATGTAACCAACTATTATGGGATCATTAACAAAATCCTTGAATTTACTTTTATCGGAAATAAGACACTTCGAGTTGTCTTCTTTGACTGTGACTGGTTTGATAGCACTCATGGAACTCGAGGAAACCAATTTGGAACGGTAGAAGTCAAACAAAAGGACCGACTACGAGGTTACGATACATTTGTCCTTGCACACCAAGTGGAACAAGTGTATTATCTATCTTATCCATGCACAAAGCTGAATGCTTGGTGGGTGGTATATAAGGTGAATTCTCGTGAGCGGTTATATACTCCTGGGTATGATGGTTACCATGATAGTGAAGATGTTGAAGAAGTGTACCAAGAAGAAGAGTTGCCAGACACTTTTATCGTCAAGCCTGGTGCAGGACTCGATCAATTAGTTGGAGATGTTGAAGATGTAGAGACAGATGATATGCAAAAACAAAAATTAGAACACGTCACGATGGAAGATCGTTGGGCTGGTTTAAGAGTAGGGCACATGATAATGATGTTGATGAATTTTGAAAGTGATTACAAGAAACGTTTTCTTGAAGATAGTAACATGAATTTTGTATATCTTATTTGCATATTTACTAATTATCTATTAAAACAGGATGGCGTCAAAGAAGGGTAAGAAGGTTCCACCGATGAGGGGTTCTTCCCCTCTGGACGTGAGGACGCTTTTGTTGGTGCCTCGTCGATCGGGAGCAGACGCTCTCAGCTGTTGGGGCACGTTCTGAGCAGCTCTAGGGCTTCGTCACAGGTAAATTTCACTCATCTTTGACAAATTCTTCAAATTCCATTTCTAATTAAACTTACTTATGAATCATTTGAATGTTCTAGTCCTCACCGACTGACTCAGAGGCTACGACACCAGTTGAGCTTGGCTACCCTTCGGTGAGCCAGCCCTCGGCCAGCCCTCGGCTTGCGAGCCTTCTATTCATGAGCCCTTTGGCTCGGCTGGTGACAATCTTCTGGGTCATCAGACGTAGCGCCCGAGTAGACACGGAGGACGAGGAGGACTCACTTTGTCTGTCCTCTCGCGATCCCTTCATAGAGGATATGATTCGTTCAGTCAGAGACAGATAATAAAATTGTAGTTTTCAATTCTGGTTTCTTTTGGTTACTTAAGTAATGAATCAATAAATATCTTGCAGCGTTTGGCATGACACGTCTTTCACCGGTGAGAGACACGACAGACCAGTGAACAGTTTCCTCGGGTCCTTAGTGCGTTTGCACTATCCCGGGGTCACTGACGGGGTGCCTGCTCTTTCGTGGGAGGACTACGCACGCGTCCATCACCAGGAGCACAACAATGTTTAGGAAACCGTATGGGCTGATTTTATGGTAAGTATGTTAAATAAAGTTTCTATGTTTTAACTCTTAAACTCTTTTAATGAGCATCTCTTCAAGATATTCTTTATCACAGACAAGGTATATTTTAAACCTGGACGACTCTGGCATGTTTGAGGATGCCAGGAAAGTGTTTCACGTCAACGCTCCGAAGGCACTTCGACAAGCTTTGTCGAACGTTCGTACTAAAATTATCAATGAGCACTTGAAGGCGAACGAGCACCACGTACTACACTTCCGGCTAGAGAGCGAGAGGCACCTGATGGAGGAGGAGTACGCGCAAGTACGTGGGGTGTAGTAAATATTTTTTCTGATAATTTCCTCAATGGTATTTTTAACGACCTACAACTATGTGCAGGGCCACGTGAGCTAGTTGCAGGGCCGATCCGATGCATTCCGGGGCCTTTGTCGGTACTAGACTAGCGATGAGTTTAAGGCTATGTTCGAGAAGGCTCGAGAGTGCAGAGGGGTCAAGCGGAAGCACAATCATGGCCAAGATAACCACTTGCATTTAGCTAAACGCATGGTAAGTGTATGTAACTTATGTTTATATATTCATAATATATTGTTCGTACTAACATGTATTGACAGGAGCGCGAGATGGGGGTGCTGCTGACCCCTACTGAGATCTGGAGCAGAGGTCAAAGGGACCCTTCTTAACCTCAGGGGTGCAGTCAGGCCGCAGACGAGCGATTGCTAAGTTTAGAAATCATTCATATTAAATATAACTATATGGATTGTTGAACTTACACAATTTTCTTATTTTCCAGGCTAAGTACGAGGAGGCTAGGAGGATACACGGCGAAGGTTTTGATTGGGAACATGAACCAATCGATCCTCAAACCGAGTATGCAAGCGAAGGTGGAAAAGCCCACGGAAGGTGTGTTCATAAGTCATTTTATCGTTTCAATTCAAAGTATTCAAGATATTTCAATTTCATATTACTGATTCTTTTTTATAGGCTCGCCATATTCGACGAAGTTATCGATTCGAGGGTGGCGAGACCTGCGAGAGGCTGCTCCACGCAGTCTTCATCGGTGGGCATGTCAGGTTGCCGCGTCTCGTAGAGTGAAATCGAGATGCAGTCCCTCCGACAAATCATAGAAGAGAACCTTAGACGACAGGAGGAGGAAAGGAGGGAGGCAAAACGACAAAGGATCGCGATGGAGGCCATGATCCATTCCCAGGTAACCTGGATGGCGCAGATGCGGGACACAATGGAGGTAATAAAATGAAAATTAATGTTCTCATTAATTCAGCGTGAATGACTTACTAATGGGTAACATCTAATGTTTGCAATGACAGGCCATGGCTCGGGCGCAAGGTCTGGGGATCCAGCTACCGCCACTATCGGTCCTTCCAGGCGACCCTTCTTCTGCGGGTCAGGTAATTTTTTATGTCAACTTAACAATTCTAGTTTTATCTCAACTTAGCTATAAATAGAGCAAGGAAAGAGAGTGAAAGTGAGAGATAGATAGAGTGAGAGATAGAGTTAGAAGAGGGAGGAAGATGGAGGAAAAGGGATAGCGATAGGGAGATAGAGTGGGAGAGAGAGATAGATTGAGATGGAGAGGAAGCAACGAAGAGGGAGAGAGAGAGATTGCGATAGAGAGAGGGGAATGAAGTGGGAGAGAGGGAAATGTAGATGGATATAGAGGGAGACGAAGGGAGGGAGAGGAGAGGGAGAGAGAGATAGATGGAGATAGAGAGAGAGGAATGAAGAGGGAGAGAGGGAGATGTCGATGTAGATAGAGGGAGATGTAGATGGAAATAGAGGGAGAAAGGGATATGTAGATGGAGATAGAGGGAGGGGAAGGGAGGGAGAGGAGAGGGAGAGAGAGATAGATTGATATAGAGAGAGAGGAATGAAGAGTGGGAGAGGGAGATGTAGATGGAGATAGAGGGAGAGGAAGGGAGGGAGGGAGAGAGATGTTGATGCATTTTTATTCTAACTCTAAGTTTCATGAATTGCAGAGATCGGTGACGGCTGCTCAAACTCCGTCACTGTCTTTACCGTCACCTGGAGTGAGGCGCGATGACAACTTTGGTGGCTTCGGGAGTGACTTCAAAGGTCAGACAGGTGAGTGAGCCCTTGTTCAGTTTGTTGACGATATGTTGTGTTGATGATATGTTGTGTTGAATGATATCATGTTATGACTGTTGATGTTGATAATAATGTCTCTTGTCTGTTCTGTGTTTCTGGCCATCGAGTCAGGTAGCATTTTCTGTTTTAAAAAAAATCATATTTGTGACAGCTTTTTATACAGTACTGTCACAAATAAGGCTTCTGGCCATCGCAAATTAACCAGTATTATCTGCGATGGCCTAGCCATCGCAAATAGGCCAAAAATTGCGACGGTCGGGCCGTCACAAATAAATTTGTGGAGCTTGTCTGCTTGGGCCCGGGCTACAGTTTGCGACGGTCTAGCCATCGCAATTCCGTGCATATTTGCGACGGCCTGGCCGTCGCAAATAGACAAGTGGGGCCCATCCCTGGGCCCGTGCTATAGTTTGCGACGGTCGTCGCAAGTCGTCGCAAATAACCTTATTTGCGACGGTGACCATCGTAAATAATCTTAATTGCGGCAAGACACTTGTGACGGTGAAAAACCGTCAGAAATAAGGAAAACTGTTGCATATTGCTTATTTGCGATGGTTTTCTGCTTATTTGCGACGGTCGCGGCCGTTGCAAAATGTCGGGATTCCTGTAGTGGCAGTACGTTCGAGTAGAAGAAGATGATGATGTAGAAGTAGAAAAATGTTTCATAAAACGAAAAAAAGGAGCTCCATGCGTCTTTTAGAAACTTTGGTTACGTATGCAATTAGTTGAGATATTAATACAATGAACCTTTTGCTTTATTTCCATTTTACCATCCATTTGTTGGATTGCGTTGTGTGCTTCCTATGGGAGAAATGGAGTCTCCAACATAGTGAAAAAATCTTTACACTACGTAAGAAACACAAATAGAAGACAAAGATCAGAGACAAGCACAAAGGCGATCATCACTGATATGGGTAAACGAGATGAGTCGACCTCAGCGACGATGCTGGTTCACGAAAGAAAGAAGCGGCTAAGCGTAAAAGGAGACGGGATACTATAAGGCGTGTCTCATTTAATGAAATATCCGAGACGAGCCTGACCCTATGACAAACGAGAGATGCGCGGCTAACAAAGTGTGTCTCTGTAACACCCTCATTTTCATCCATCATGCATTGTATACATTCTAATACATGTCTAACACTAATCCACATAAAAAGGAACAAGTTTAAAATGAATTTAGAGCAAAAACCGCATTCAAAAGTTCTGGGAAGTGTGGACTAGTCCTTTTTTATGTGGACTAGTCCGATTTCTCTCTGACCTCCATCGGACTTTTTCGTTTTTGCTGCGGACTAGTCTGTTTTTGCCCCTGAACAGTTTTGGACTTGTCCAGTCCATTGCGGACTAGTCCGGTATTCCAATTCGTTGGAAATTTTGCTAAGTCTCTGGACTTATCCGGACTTGTCCGTTTTTCCCTCCGACTAAAATCGGACTTGTCCGATTTTGGCCAGACTTGTCTGATTTCTCTCGGACCAAGTTCGAACTTGTTCGATTTAGTCCAAACTTGTCCGATATCTCTCTGACCAACTTCGGACTAGTCCGGCCCTTTTCGGACTTGTCTGGTAAATCGCAACTCCGAGTTGATCTTTCATTTCACGACGTGTTTTTGGGTTCTACCTTAGGTGGGCCTAAGGACGCCATGTCTAACTCTTTTGGAGCCCATGTGGGACCCCAAACCAGCCTCCACCCATCTTAAACTCGAAATCCATCAAACCCTAGCCTCCACCCTTATATAAACAACCCCACCCGTTGACTTAACATCCTTTTGCCTCAATTGAAGTCCACCCAAACCCTAGTTCGTGGAGAGCCACCACCAAGGAGGGAGAAAGAGATCCCAAGCAAGAAGAAGAAGAGGAGGAAACAAAAGAGGATCAAGTTCTCCATCAAATTTCGTTATTCATCAACCCTGGATCTTCAAGATCCAAGTGTTGTCTCCAAAAACTCTTGATTCATTGGAGCTCTAAACACCTGGTATACCTTCTACTCTCTATTCCTCACGTGAATTCAACCCTGTTTCTCCAAATTCACGTCGATCTAGAAAACCCTAATCCGTTGTTCCTGCGAAGGGCAGACTAGTCCGGCCCTGCAGCGGACTAGTCCGATTTTGCGATCTATTTTCTGCTGAATTAAATCTAATTTGATTTGAATCAATTCCACACCTATTCAAACTTGTTAAAACTTTTAGAACTAGTTAGTGAACATTATTAATAACTCATTAACAAGTTTTACTTCACATTTGCATTAATCATGCATGACATGTCATATTGAGTAATATATGTGCACTTATTGATTGTAATTCTTGTCTTGTATGTTTATTTCACGCTTTAGACGGATTTGCGCTAGGGAGTGCTGCGGAGGATCTCTAGCACCAGGAGTTTGAAGTCTTTGATCCTAATCAAGACCAAGAGAAAGGCAAGTGTCCTTGAACATATTGATCCAGTGTTCAAAATAAATGTTTTGTTTGCAAAACTGCATGCTTGTGTCAAATTGATGGGAATCCTATGATATGAAGTTTACTAGCGTTGTTTAACCACCCTTGTCACCTGGAATTCATAGTAGAGAGTCGAGAAGGGCTTTTTACCCTTTTGCTTCGCTTAATTAATTGGGAAGGGAAAACAACTATACCATTTAAATATGCATTAACGAGATTATGGTTAATATAAACTGGTTGATATGATATGGTAATGGGTGATCTAAGCAAGCATGGTTTGTTGATGGGTTGGACGCTATGGTAGTTTTGCTTGATTTATATCTAGGGACCTGTTCGTGGAGCCACCATCCAGGATTTACAGTGCCACCACGAGGCCAAGCATGGCTGCGGCGTAGTTGATTAATTAGGGTATTGCTAGTATTGAGCCGATCATTTGTCACACTCGGGAAGGGGAGTCGGATTGGGTTTGGATATGGTTGGCGGGACTCCCTGGGATCTGAATGGAACCAGTTGGGGGGCCTTGGTTGAAGATGTGCTCAGTTGGAGACATCGCCACCGGTGAAACCTCAGTGGGTCTTTACATGCTAGTAATCCCTTTGTAAATGCTATTTTGTGATTTCTTGGCCACACACTTAAGGAAGTGTGAGACGGCATAATTGAGATTCTATAATCATCGAAAGGTGATGAAATCACAAACACGTGGGTAAAGTGGTACAACCTCTGCAGAGTGCCTAAAAACTATCATGATAGTTGTGCTCCCGGTCATGAGCAACCTGGACCCTCACATGATTAGGGGAAGCTTGGTATTGGGATGGTTTGGTATTGGTTATGGGTGATAATATGGTTATGGCTGGTTATGGATTAAATTCTGGTATTGGATATGGTTAATGGTAATGGTAAAATTTGGTATAACGGTGATGGATATGGAAGAATGGACTTGTACCATGTTAATAATTATGGTTTATGATTGGTTTACTTCACATACATATAATATATTGCTTTCAAATGTTTTAATGTACTTTTCAGCACTTAGCCATTATTATATTCGTTATTTGAATCAGCTACATGTCATACTTTCCACACTTGATGAGTACAACATGTACTCACCCTTGCAATTCCCCCATCAACAGTTGCAGGTCAGGATTGGGAGTATAACAATGATAATGCGGAATTCTAGGCCGTGTCTGCCTTCAGCTTTGCCTATGGTGTTGATTAGAGCTGCGCTATACCCTATTTGCTTATGTTGCTTAGTTTCTTAGTTTGCTTAATTAGTTATTTCCGCTGCATTAGTTGAAACTTGTCTTTAATATTCATTAGAGCTTGTATTCGAGGATATTCTGAATTGTGTAATAAAAGTGGTTAATTAATCTTGTCCTGTGGTAATTTTCTGTATATCCTTTTGTGAATGCACTCGTGTATGTGTGTTGAACGTCCTGGGAACACATATGCGTTCACTTGGTTCGTTTTCGGAACCGGGTGTCACAAATTGGTATCAGAGCCACAAGTTGACCGTAGGACGCAACCTAGATAGAATGGACACTTTAAAGCACATAGGAACAGTCAGGAAGAGATGTGTTTTTGTTTGGTCTGTTGTTTGCTATATATTGTTTGCTTGTATTCTTAATAGAGGATTTTGGGATGCTTTAGCATTACCATATCTATGTAGGCTAGTATAGGTAGTTTCTTAGTTTCATATCCCTTGATGCATATAGTTGGGGATGTTTTCTAAATTCTTATCTCTTGCTTTTCTTCAGATGGTGAGGACACGCAACCAGAGGGATGGCAATGGTGAGGAGGAGAACAATGGAGCACCTCAGAACAACAATGGACAAGGACTTGCCCAGGGAGCTATCAATATTGAGCAACTATTGGCCATGCAAATCCAGCTCATGCAGACCATGATACAGACTATGGGACAGCTACAGGCTGGTAACATCAACAATCAGCCCAACATGCCCCCACCGCCACCCCCACCTCCTCATAACCATTTGGGAAAGTTCATGAGGACTAGGCCACTGACCTTTGCTCAAGCTGCTGACCCTATGGATGCCGATGATTGGCTCAAGTCCGTGGAGAAGAAACTCGCAATAGTCCAATGCAGTGACCAGGAGAAGGTGCTCTTTGCATCTCATCAACTTGTTGGAGCAGCTACCTATTGGTGGGATTCCTTATGCAATGCTCATGAGAATCAGGAGAGGATTACTTGGGCTGAATGTGTCAGAAGGTGTTATGATCTTGAAGTGGCAAGAATTTGAAAACTTGAGGCAAGGAAGATCGAGTGTGGGTGAATATCTCAATAAGTTCACCCAACTCTCAAGGTATGCGCCTGAAGATGTCAGTCAGGACAACTGGAAGCAATACTTGTTCATGAGGTGCTTGAACAATGAGATCCAAGTGCAATTTCTCAATTGTGATTACGCCAACTTCCAGAAGCTTGTGGACAAAGTAATCGTGGTTGAGAACAAGGTCTGTGAGATGGAGCTAGATAACAAGAGGAAGGCATCAAATCAAAGACAACAACAAGGAACTAATGTGCGCCCTCGCTTTGCACCACCCAATGTGCTATATTACAGCTCTTCTGCTCCTGCTCAACGCCCTGGTTATACACCACGCCCAGCTCAGTTTGTGCAACAACGCCCTGTCATGCAAGCACCTAGGCCTTCAATGCCTTTTGCACCTCGTGCCAACTTTCCTGGTGCAAATGTTCAGAATCAAGCTAGTCCAAATAATTCTGGTGCAGTTAGTAAGTGCTACACTTGTAGAGAAGCAGGACCCTTTGCACATCAATGTCCTAAGTCAGGCTTTGGTCAAGGAAGCAATGCGCCAAGACAGAACCCAAGACCCAATGGAGGAGCACCAAAAGGAAACTGTGGACAGCAAAATTTTGATCGTGGCAACGTGAACCATGTCTTTATGGATGATGCTCAACAAGCGGATGACGTGATGATTGGCATGTTTCTCGCAAACTCCAACCCGGCGACTATGTTATTTGATTCTGGAGCATCACATTCATTCATTGCATCGAAATATGTTGCCAAGTATAGTTTTCCTATCTCTCATATGAATTTTACTCTATTGGTTAAGTCTCCTGGAGGAGAGATGAGGACAAATATAGTATGTCCAAAAATAAGCCTTAAAATAAGGGGGGTAGACTTCTTTGCCAACCTCATTGTTTTGGATTCTCAAGGATTGGACATTATACTTGGTATGGACTGGTTGAGGAAGCACAGTGGAGTCATTGAATGTGCCACAAAGACGGTGAAGTTGACCAATGAGGAAGGGATCATCATAGAATTTGAAGCATCTCAACACACACCAAAGCAATTGGAGTTGAATCATATGGACAGTGCCACAATTGAGGAGATTCCAGTGGTGTGTGAATTTTTGGATGTGTTTCTGGATGAGTTGCCAGGTATGCCACCTGATCGAGACATTGAGTTTGTTATTGATTTAATACCTAGAATTGCACCTATAGCTAAGAGGCCATATAGGATGCTTCCTAAAGAGTTAGCGGAGCTCAAGAAGCAGATTCAAGAGCAATTAGAGAAGGGTTTTATTTGCCCAAGCTCTTCACCTTGGGGAGCGCCCATTCTTTTCGTGGATAAGAAGGATGGATCGCAAAAAATGTGTGTGGATTACTGAGCTCTCAACGAGGTAACAATCAAGAACAAGTACACCTTACCACGCATAGAAGACTTGTTTGATCAGATGAAGGGTTCTTGCGTCTTCTCCAAGATTGATTTGAGGTTGGGATACTTCCAAATGAAGATTAGGCCATCGGACATACCCAAGACAGCTTTTTGGACACGGTATGGATCCCATGAGTATACAGTTATGTCCTTTGGATTGACCAATGCACCTGCATACTTTATGTATCTCATGAATAAGGTCTTCATGGAGTACTTGGATAAGTTCGTCATGGTGTTTATTGATGATACCATGATCTACTCAAAGGATGAGAAGGAGCATGAGGAACACTTGAGGCTTACGTTGCAGAAATTGAGGGAGTATCAATTGTATGCCAAGTTCAGCAAGTGTCAGTTTTGTTTGAAAGAGGTGTCGTTTTTGGGTCATATCATCTCGCGAGGAGGAGTATCAGTCGACCCCAGAAAAGTGAGGGACGTGTTGAAATGAGAACCCCCACAAAATTTAAAGGAAATCTGGAGTTTTCTTGGAATGGCAGGATATTACTATCGATTCATCAAGGACTTTTCCAAAATAGCCAAACCAATGACGGAGTTGCTAATGAAGGGAAAAGTTTTACAATGGACTCAAGCTTGTCAAGAAAGTTTTGAGGAGTTGAATAAAAGGTTAACAAAAGCCCCAGTTCTGATATTGCCAGACGTGAGCAAGAGTTTTGATATTTATTGTGATGCATCAAGGCAAGGACCTGGATGTGTGCTTATGCAAGAAGGTCAAGTAGTTGCATATGCATCGATGCAACTAAAGAAGCATGAGCAGAATATCCAACACATGATTTGGAACCTGCAGCCGTGGTACACGCATTGAAGATTTGGAGACACTATATCCTTGGACATAGGTGTGAAATTTATACAGATCATAAGAGTCTTAAGTATATTTTCACACAAACGGACCTGAATTTGAGGTAACTAAGATGGTTGGAGCTCATCAAGGATTATGATTTGGGAATCAATTATCACCCGGGGAAAGCCAATGTAGTGTCCAATGCCTTGAGTAGAAAAGGAGTAAGTCATCAACTCACGGTTCGAGAGATGCCATCCGAGTTATGCAAGGAGTTTGAACGGTTGGACCTTGGATTTCTGAATGAGATGGGAATAATGGAGTTGAATCTGACCTTGGAGCAAGAAATTCGAGAGGGTCAAACAAAGGATGAGGAAATCCAAGAAATCAAAGAAAGGACCCAAGAGGGAAGAGAATTCAGATTTGATGAGGATGAACATGGTACCCCATGGCTTGGAAAAAGGATCGTCGTGCCCGACGTGAAGCATATTTGGGAGACGACATTAAAAGAGGCACATGACTCACCTTACTCAATTCATCCCGGTTGTACAAAGATGTGCAAGGACTTGAAGACTTGTTATTGGTGGGCTAGCATGAAAAAGGACATAGCTGAATATGTAGCTTTGTGTGATGTATGCCAACGGGTGAAGGCGGAACATCAAAGTCCAGCTAGATTATTGCAGCCATTGAAGATTCTGGAATGGAAGTGGGAAGAAATCGGCATGGATTTTATAGTTGGATTGCCACGTACTCAGTCCGGTTATGATTCCATATGGGTAATTGTGGATCGGTTAACTAAGTAAACTCACTTTATTCCCGTCAAGACCATCTTTAATGGGGAGAAATTGGCGGAACTTTATATGGGAAGAATAGTATGTTTGCATGGAGTTCTAAAGAGGATCGTGTCGGATATATGTTCTCAATTAACCTCGAGGTTTTGGCAAAATATGCATGAAGAATTGGGAACAAGATTGAATTTCAGCTCAGCATATTGACCTCAAACAGACGGACAAACTGAGAGGACCAATCAGATTTTGGAGGACATGTTAAGAGCCTGTGCTTTGAAACATGGGAAAAGTTGGGAAAAGAGCTTGCCATATGCAGACTTTTCGTACAACAATATTTACCAAGCAAGCTTGAAAATGTCACCCTATGAAGCACTTTGTGGAAGGGAGTGTAGGATACCTTTGTTCTGGAATGAGACAGAGAAGAATCAAGTATTTGGACCTGACATATTGTAAGAAGATGAAACACAAGTTCAGGTTATTCGCGACAACTTGAGAGCTGCTCAATCAGGGCAAAAAGGTTATGCAGACAATAGGAGAAGGAAACTAGCCTTTGAAGTGGGAGATTTTGTTTACCTCAAGGTCTCACCAATGAGAGGTCATAAGAGGTTTAACATAAGAGGCAAGCTAGCACCTCGATACATTGGACCCTTCAAGATTTTGGACAAAAGAGGATAAGTGACATATAAGTTGGAGATGCCAGCACATCTATCGGATGTACATGATGTCTTTCATGTTTCCCAGCTCAAGAAGTGTTTAAGGGTACCAGAAGAAGAAGTGCCAATAAAAGAATTGGAATTTGAGGTAGATTTGGCTTATGCTGAGAAACTGGTCAAAATCTTAGAAACTAAGGCGAGAGTCACAAGGAACAAGGTGATTCGTTGGTGCAAAGTTCAATGGAAGCATCACACAGAATCAAAGGCAACTTTGGAGCTGGAGGATGATCTCAAGAAGGAATTTCCCTATCTCTTCTCTTCCGTGTCGAATCTCGAGGGCGAGATTCATTTTAAGGAGGGCAGGTTTGTAACACCCTCATTTTCATCCATCATGCATTGCATACATTCTAATACATGTCTAACATTAATCCACATAAAAAGGAAAAATTTTAAAATGAATTTAGAGCAAAACCCGCACTTAGAAATTCTGGGAAGTGCGGACTAGTCCGTTATTTGTGCGGACTAGTCCAATTTCTCTTTGACCTCCATCAGACTTGTCCGTTTTTGCTGCGGACTGGTCTGTTTTTGCCTCTGGACAGTTTCGAACTTGTTCGGTCCATTACGGCTAGTCCGGTATTTCAATTCCTTGGAAATTTTGCTAAGTCCCTGGACTTATCTGGACTTGTCCGGTATTCCAGCGGACTTGTCCGTTTTTCCCTCTGACTAAAATCGGATTTGTCCGGTTTTGGCCAGACTTGTGTGATTTCTCTCTGACCAAGTTCGGACGTGTCCGATTTAGTCCGGACTTGTCTGATATTTCTCTGACCAACTTCGTAGTTCGGCCCTTTTTGGACTTGTTAGGTAAATTGCGACTCCGAGTTGATCTTTCGTTTCACGACGTGTTTTTGGGTTCTACCTTAAGTGGACCTAAGGACGTCATGTATAACTCTTTTTGGAGACCATGTGGGACCCCAAACCGGCCTCTACCCATTTTAAACTCAAAATCCATCAAACCCTAGCCTCCACCGTTATATAAACAACTCCACCCCTTGACTTAACATCCTTTTGCCTCAATTGAAGTCCACCCAAACCCTAGTTCGTGGAGAGCCACCACCAAGGAGGGAGAAGGAGATCCCAAGCAAGAAGAAGAAGAGGAGGAAACGAAAGAGGATCAAGGTCTCCATCAAGTTTCGTTCTTGATCAACAATCCACCTCCAAGTTCTTCATCAACCCTAGATCTTCAAGATCCAAGTGGTGTCTCCAAAAACTCTTGATTCATTGGAGCTCTAAACATCTGGTATACCTTCTACTCTCTATTCCTCACATGAATTCAACCCTGTTTCTTCAAATTCACGTCGATCTAGAAAACTCTAATTTGTTGTTCCTGCGAAGGGCGACTAGTTCGGCCCTGTAGCGGACTAGTCCGATTTTGCGATCTATTTTCTGCTGAATTAAATCTAATTCGATTTGAATCAATTCCACACCTGTTCAAACTTGTTAAAAACTATTATAACTAGTTAGTGAACATCATTAATAACTCATTAACAAGTTTTACTTCGCACTTACATTAATCATGCATGACATGTCATATTGAGTAATATATGTGCACTTATTGATTGTAATTCTTGTCTTGTATGTTTATTTCGCGTTTTAGACGGATTTGCGCGAGAGAGTGTTGCGGAGGATCTCCAGCACCAGGAGTTTGAAGTATTTGATCCTAATCAAGCCCAAGAGCAAGGCAAGTGTCCTTGAACATATTGATCCAGTTTATAAAATAAATGTTTTGTTTGCAAAACTGCACGCTTGTGTCATATTGATGAGAATCCTATGATAGGAAGTTTACTAGCGTTGTTTAACCACCCTTGTCACCTGGAATTCATAGTAGAGAGTCTGGAAGGGATTTTACCTTTTTGCTTCGCTTAATTTATTGGGAAGGGAAAACAACTTTACCATTTAATTATGCATTAACAAGATTATGGTTAATATGAATTGGTTGATATGATATGGAAATGGGTGATCTAAGCAAGCATGATATGTGGATGGGTTGGATGCTATGGTGGTTTTGCTTGCTTTAGATCTAAGGACCGGTTCGCGGAGCGACCATCTAGGATTTACAGTGCCACCACAAGGCCACGTATGGGTGCGGCGTAGTTGATTTATTAGGGTATTGCTAGTATTGAGCGTATCATTTGGCGCACCGGGGAAGGAGAGTCGGATTGGGTTTGGATATGGTTGGCGGGACTCCCTGGGATCCGAATGGCACAAGAGGGGGCCCTTGGTTGAAGATGTGCTCAATTGGAGACATCCCCACCGGTGAAACCTCAGTGGGTCCGTACATGCTAGTAATCCCTTTGTAAAGGCTATTTTGTGATCTCTTGGCCACACACCTAAGGAAGTGTGAGGCGGCATAATTGAGATTCTATAGTCATCGAAATGTGATGAAATCACAAACACGTGGGTAAAGTGGTACAGCCTCTGCAGAGTGCCTAAAAACTATCATGATAGCCGTGCTCCCGGTCATGAGCAACCTGAACCCTCAATGATTAGGGGAAACTTGGTATTGGGATGGTTTGGTATTGGTTATGGGTGATAATATGGTTATGGCTGGTTATTGATTACATTCTAGTATTTGATATGGTTAATGGTAATAGTGAAATCTGGTATAACGGTGATGGATATGGAAGAATGGACTTGTACTATGTTAATAATTATGGTTTATGATGATTTTACTTCATATACATATAATATATTGCTTTTCAAATATTTTAATGTACTTTTCAGCACTTAGCCATTATTATATTCATCATTTGAATCAGCTACATGTCATACTTTCCACATTTGCTGAGTACGACATGTACTCAACCTTGCAATTCCCACACCAATAATTGCAGCTCAGGATTGGGAGTATAAAGATGATAATGTGGAGTTCTAGGCCGTGTCTGCCGTCAGCTTTGCCTATGGTGTTGATTGGAGCTGTGATATACCCTATTTGCTTATGCTGCTTAGTTTGCTTAGTTTGCTTAGTTGCTTAATTAGTTATTTCTGCAGCATTAGTTGAAACCTATCTTTAATATTCATTAAAGCTTGTATTCGAGGATATTCTGAATCGTGTAATAAAAGTGGTTAATTAATCTTGTTCTGTGGTAATTTTCCATATATCCTTTTGTGAATGCGCTCGTGTATGTGTGTTGAACGTCTTGGGAACACATATGTGTTCACTTGGTTCATTTTCGGAACTGGGTGTCACAGTCTCCTATTCGCGAAAGAAATGAGACGAACTTTATAGAAAGCATGTCTCCTTTGGCTTCGGTTACAGGCAGATATGAACACATCGCTGAACGAATGTAGAGCACATTCACTTGATCACTAAATAATCATTCCAATATAGAGTACCTTCACTGTAGTATTTTAATTCAAAAAAATAATCAAATCCTTCCCTATGAATTGTCATTCCTGAGGAAGACGATGAACACATTCATTCATTCACAGTCGAACACATAAGATAATATTCATTCACACAGATGAACACAAATAACACATTCATTCATTAACAATATATTACAAAATACAAGAAAAAGTACAAGACACAAGAAAAGAAAAACAACATCAACTAAAAACAATAAAAGAAAACCTAAATCCTACTCCTCCTCCTCCTCCTTTGACGGCCATCTCGCGCCGGTGCAACAAGAGCCCTGGACGGCTGCTCCGTCGGTTGCTCTGGCTGGTTCGGTGGTGCAACCTCGCGACCGAGGTTCCTCACCATCACTGCCACCAAGCTACTGTGGCCCTCGGTGCCGAGCACCTCGGCCATCGTCTCGAGCAACCTCTCGAACCTATCGAACAACCTCTCGAGCACCTGGGCCATTGTCTCGAGCACCTCATTGTTGAGCCTCTCGGGGGAGCGGCAACACTATTTCTTGCAGGGTGGCTCCCTCGGCGGGCTTGGCGCCGTAACGTTGGCCACGGTGGGTTGTTTGCACGGAGAAGACAAACAAAGTGAAGAGGAGAGACTGATGGTGCGCCTTATATAAGGTATGTGCAGAGATGCAAAATGGAGACGAGGTTAACAACGAAGTGCGTCTCTTATTCTCGATGTCTCCCTCTCATCTGCTAAAAGGAAGACGTGCTTAACGAAAAAGTGTGTCTCCTATTCTCCACGTCTCCTTTAGCTTCATAATTTTCTCCATTTTGCTTCGGTTCACTGCTGATATCACACATCACTGAACTTAGAGCACATTCACTTGATAACTAAATTATTCATTTGTCCAGAAAATAATCAAATCTTTCCTTATGATTTCTGGGGAACACGATGAACACACCACAGATTCATTCATTTACACAGTTGAACACATAAGATAATATTCATTCACGCAGATGAACACAGATAAATGGACTGATGAACTTAACTGTAGTTTTGTTTTTCCGTCTTGTTTGTTTTTGGTATTTGCAATTTCATGGCTCATCGCCATTTGCGTCACTTGCTTGTCCAATTTCTCTGCGTAGGGTTTCTCTACGAAGCCTGAGTCGAGAGGTTTATTGAAGTGACAGTGCATCATCCCCGGTAAAAAAGGGTAACTCATGAAGAACAAGCACAATCATATCCAGTATAACACCATCCCCTTATTAATGAATTTCTTTTGTAGACTTACTAGGAAGGTGGTTACTAGTCCCTCACAATCTCCTTCTTGAAAGACTATTTGTTGGTGCCTCCAAGATGTGTCTTTCCACGTGGTTTCTTCCACCTGAATGTCCATCGCTCATGAGCACTCTGCCTTGGGGTTCTTGATCAAGAGATTGTAAGATAGAGTTATTTTTCTCAAGTAATTAGTAATTGTTGCCGAACTTATTTGAACTAGTTTCTTATGTTGCTTAAATTGATATTTCTTAGGAGTAGTGATCTGGTTTTCAATCAAAACTATACTACTTGAAGTTCAACGTTTGCTTCATCATCCAAATACGCTCGATGTTGAAAATGATTGTTATAATCTACTTATCATGGTTAGTAAATTTGTGTTAGTGACCAACGTAGGTTATATATCATTCCTCATTTGACATTTTTTAATTTAAAGAATGTCAATATTTTTAGGATCCAAAGAAATATAAGAGACGTGTTTGGGAGCAAGTTGGACGGTACAGTTTAGATTGATCGATGGGAGCTTCATAGGAATATGTTTAGAATTGAAATGTATAGTTTAGAGGGCAATCAATGTGTATGAATTATGAAATCCATTGAGTTGCAAATTATCTCTGAATTGCAATGTCATTGTGTTTGTTTATCCCAGAATTCCAATTATATCCTGAGTTGCAATGTCATTGCGTTTGTTTATCCCTACAATAGACGCTCACGATGTTAACTCTGTGCGCGAGTGGCAACGGTCGCTCACGATGTCGTGCGAGTGGCAAAAGGAAGATGAGCACGTGAGAGACGAACACTAAACAGGAGTGTCTCTGATTTTTGACCTCTGGCAAAAGGGAGACGGGCGAATGAGAGACGCGCTATATTAAGGCCGGTCACTGATTTTGTCCTATTTTTAGCTCTTGCGTGCTCTCTGGCAAAAAATTTTGCGCAAAACTTACTCGCGCTCTCTCGACCTAAGGGAGACGCTCAAATGAGAGATGGGTGTTATAGATGCCCGTCTTCGAGTTTTGCTATTTTTATCTCTCGTGCGCTCTCTCCCAACACTTGGCAAAAAAATTTAGCTCTTGCACGCTCTCTCGACCTACAAACTGCAGCTCCTGATAGGAGGATGAATCCCGATCTTCCGAGAGGTATGGTAAACTTGATTGGGTGGATATCTCGATGTTGATGATCCAAGGCTCTGAGCGAATGGAACCCCACAATCACTACACCACTGCTCTGTTGGTTATGACCCGTGTCACACGAATGACCTCCCCATGATGGCTTATCTCTGCAAGCGTAATCAAGAACACAATCAAGAACAGAGAAGTTGCAATCAAAACTGAGTTGATCATGAAGTGGGGTCTCACAAACGAAGAACGGTGATACTATTCAATGACAAATTGTATCTACGCAAAAACCCAACCCTAATATGGTAACGGCTGCTGTAGAAAAAGGAGCTAGAGGCGTGCAAGACCCCTGGATTAAACCCTAATGGGCCTCCAGACGATACACAAGCTAGCGGCCCAAAGGACAGTGATGCAGCACCATGATAGGTTAGGGATGCCCACTTGTTTTACCAATTCCCGTCAACTCAGAAGGAATTTTGAGGTGGAACTGGTTCCATTGGAAGCTTTATGTAATTCTAGTTCCAACAATATATAGAACGTCCAAATCCGACTCCGTATGTGTTCGGGACGTCAATTTTGGTGAAGGTCACTCCTGGAATCCGAGGTGGAGTCGAAGTCGAGTTGGGCTTGGACTCCTCCTTGGAGTGGACGTCCTATCTCTTCCACCTTGACTCCTTGAACTTCTCCAAGACCATTCTGGTCCTCTCCCTTGATCCTAGTAAATAAAACATGCATGGAAACAAACGTAAGTTCTGAAAAACAATTGGCAAGGTTAGAACGTACCTGGAGATCCCACTGTCGCGCACGTGCTCTAGTGATCGGTCCTTGTATTGTATGCAAAGGAGAGATGTCCTCATCATCCTCCCCCTCTTGAATTAGAGTCGTCCTCAACTCAAGCTCATCTTCCTCACCCAAGTATTGTTTCAAATCTGAAATGTTAAATGTGGGACAAACCCCAAACTGGGGAGGCAACTCAAGTTTATATGCATTGCATTTATCTTCTCAGGAACCTTAAAAGTTCCAGCAGCACGTGGCATTAGCTTGGACTTTCTCAAATCCTGAAACCTATCTGTTCTCAAATGAACCCACACCAAATTACCGAGTTCCAATTTTACCTCCTTCCTACCTTTAGTAGCAGCAATGTGATACTTTTCATTCATTTTTCAATTTGCAACTTATTAGTTTCATTCGACTTAAGAATAAATTCAGAACATTGTGTAGCATCTAAGTTCACAATTTCAGAATTTGGTAAAGGTAGCAAATCAATTGGAGCGCGAGGATTGAAACCATATACTACCATAAATGAACTTAACTTGGTTGTGGAGTGAATAGACCTGTTATAAGCAAGCTCAATATGTGGAAAACACTCCTCCCACAACCTCAAAGTATCTTTCAAAATATCCCGCAACATAGTAGATAAGGTATGATTAACTACCTTCTTTTGCCCATCAGTTTGTGGATGACAAATAGTAGAAAATAACAACTTTGTTCCCAATTTATACCATAATGTTCTCCAAAAGTGGCTCAAAAATATAGCATCCCTATCAGAAACAATAGTATTGGGAACACCATGCAAACGCACAACCTCATTAAAGAACAAATCAGCAACATGTGAAGCATTATCTATCTTGTGGCAGGGTATAAAATGTGTCATTTTAGAGAAACGATCAACAACTACAAAGAAACTATCCCTCCCCCTCTTTGTTCTAGGAAATCCTAAAACAAAGTCCATAGAAATATCATCCCAAGGTGCACTAGGAACAAGAAGAGGCATATAAAGACCATGCGGGTTAAGTCGAGACTTAGCTTTGATGCATGTCGTGCAACGTGAAACGTAGCGCTCCATATCACGCCTCATTCGTGGCCAAAAGAAGTGAGCGGCCAGCACATACTCCGTCTTTTTAACACCAAAATGTCCCATCAAACCACCTACATGTGTTTCCTGGAACAACAAAAGATGAACGGAGCTAACTAGAACACACAGCTTGTTAGCACGGTAGAGAAGGCCTTCACGCAGCAGGAATTTTTGCCACGTTCTTCCCTCTCTACAATTGTCAAAGGCATCTTTGAAGTCCAAATCAGTAGCATATAATCTCTTTATAGTTTCAAAACCAAAGATTTTATGAGAAAGTTAGGACAGCATGGTATAACGTCTAGATAAAGCATCGGCAATCACATTCTCTTTCCCTTTCTTATGTTTAATGATGTAAGGAAATGACTCTATGAACTCAATCCATTTAGCATGACATTTTTTCAGATTAGATTGTCCTTTAAGATACTTCAAAGACTCATGATCTGAATGTATGACAAATTCTTTAGACCATAGGTAATGTTGCCAAGTTTGCAAGACACGCACTAAAGCATAAAGTTCTTTGTCATATGTAGAATAATTCAGCGAAGGCCCATGCAATTTTTCACTAAAGAAAGCAACAGGTTTACCTCCTTGAATGAGCACTTCTCCAATGCCAATGCCGCTCGCATCACATTCAAGCCCGAAGGTCTTCTTAAAATCAGGAAGTTGCAACAATGGTACTTATGTGAGCTTCGACTTGAGAGAATCAAAATCTTGTTGTTGTGCTGGTCCCCATAAAAACATCACTCCATGCTTTGTCAACTCATAGAGAGGTGCCACAATGGTGCTGAAATCCCGCAGGAAACGTCGGTAGAAACTTGCGAGACCAAGAAAACTCCGAACCTGCGTGACCGCAGTCAGAAGTGGCCAACTCGTGATGGCAACAATCTTTGTCTCTTCCACCTCAATGCCCTGCAAAGTAACAACATGACCAAGAAAAGACACACAATCAGTGCAAAAGGTGCACTTCTCAAGGTTACCAAATAAACGTGCATCATGCAAGACATAAAAATAGCATGCAAATGTTCACGATGCTCATCATGTGACTTGCTCTAAATAAAGATATCATCAAAGTAAACCACCACAAATTTACCAATGAAAGCACGTAAAACCTCGTTCATCAATCTCATGAAAGTGTTGGGCGCATTAGTTAAACCAAATGTCATGACTAACTATTCATAAAGTCTGAATTTAGTTTTAAAAGAAGTTTTCCATTCATCACCTAAAGCCATACGAATCGATGATACCCACTATGCAAATTAATCTTGGAGAAAATAATAGAACCACTAAACTCATCAAGCATGTCATCCAATCTAGAAATAGGATAGCGATAATGAATGGTAACGTTATTGATGGCTCTACAATCAACACACGTGTGCCAAGTGCCATCTTTCTTAGGAACCAAAAGAACAGGAACAGAACAAGGATTAAGGCTCTCACGAATGTACTCGCGGTCCAGAAGATCTTGGACTTGTCACTAGATTTCCTTAGTCTCATCGGGGTTGGTCCTGTAGGCGGCACGGTTTGGCAAGCTCGCCCCTGGAATCAAATCAATCTTGTGCTCAATGCCTTGCACAGATGGTAATCCAGGGGGTATCTCTGATGGAAAAATATCCATATACTTCTGCAAAAGGTTAGCAACAATAGGTGGCAAAGCAATGGATGCATCCTCAATGGAATATAAAGCATGTTTGCACACTAAAGCATAGCAAATTCCATTAGAGGCATATAAGTCATCAAGATTTGATTTAGTTGCAAGCAAAATAGGATTTTTCAGCTTAATAGGTTGCTGAATTTCAACATTGAAAACACCCTTTTGCTTAGCATAATTCTTTTTCTCATCCTCAAACTACACAATTTTAGTGGGAGTCATAGGAAGAACACAATTTTCTTGCCCTTATGCATGAGAGTATACTTATTAGATCGACCATGGTGAATAGCATCAGTATCAAACTCCCAAGGATGTTCCAACAAAAGAGAGCAAGCAACCATAGGTACCACATCAAAATCAGCAAAATCATGATAAGAACCATTGGAAAATGTATCATTGTTGTTTGTGTTACCTTTACCTTACCATTGTTGTTAAACCATTGTATGTTATAAGGGTGGGGATGCTCCCGTGTGGTCAGGCCAAGCTTCTTGACCACCTCAACATTCACCAAATTGTTGCAGCTACCACCATCAATGATGGTATGTACACGGCAGTCCTTGACAATGAGAAACATGTTGAAAAGGTTGTGACGTTGGCGGTTGTCGTCCTCTCCAACAGTGGCACTCAAACGTCAATGCACAATCAAAGTCCTATAGTTGTTGGTCGCAGATGTACGAAGAACCTCCTTAGCATCGTCATCAAAACCTAAAATGTTAGCTACAATAATATTTTCATCTTCAATATCAGAAGCACTAACATACCCACCATCAGTAGTGGCAATGATCGCCTGTTTGTTGGGGCAATATCGTTGCATATGGCCAAGTCCCTGACGGTGGTGGCTCTTGATGTCGGAGGTGCGACTGGCGGAAGTGTTGGGTGCAACAGCCTTTGCTGCAACACCTGGAGGTGTCTGGGACTTGTTGTTATCCTGTCCCCATGATGTGTAAGGCGCACTGCTGCGTACAACACCGGTGGACGGTGGTGTAGACGCACGTACGTTCACGGAGGGCACTCCTTTGGATGGCACCGGAAGCTGTCATGGTGTGAAGGTGTTGTTCCGCCGCTGCTGTTGGCGACCCTGCACTTATTTTTCTGCTAACATAGCAAGTTGAAATAAACGTTGAATAGAATGATATTCCTTGTAATCAACTATGTTCTGGATCTCACACCGCAAGCCCCCATAAAACCTAACATTTGGTCTTCCTGATCCTCAACTACCCCAAAACGAAGCATATCTTTCCGCAACTCTTGCTAGTACTCTTGGACAGTCATGTCACCCTGATTAAAGCGTTGAAATTTCTTAAGGAGATCACATCTATATGAAGGAGGAACAAACCTAGCAAGCATCTCTTCTTTTAACGCAGCCCATGTCTGTGGGGCATTACGTGTATTGACAAGTTCATTCCACCAAATGATAGCAAAATCTTTAAACTCATTAGTAGCTTGTCTAACTCCATGTCGCTTGGGAACAATATGGGAGCTAAATTTTTGTTCTACAGTCATCTCCCAATCCAAGTAAGTCTCAGCATTATAAGATCCATAAAATGGCGGAATAGAAAACTTGATCTTAGCGTAAGGATCATTATCTTGTTCGGGAGCATGAGGACGAGGTCTACCTGCCATACCTTGACGATTTCGTTGAAGGCGACGGTGTTGCTATGCATCAACCTCATCGTTATTGAAGCCATCCTCTGTGTTGTTGTGAGCATGTGCATCAGAATCAAGGATGATAGAGTGTGTAGCTTGTTGGGGAAGACGAGCCTCCATCTCATCCAACCGTGTGGTCAGACCTGCAACACTTGTAAGAAGCTTTGAAAGGTGGTTGTTGTAGTGGTCTGGTAGTTGTTGAAAGATTTAGTCATCCCCCGCATCACGTCCCTTAGTTCCCTATGGGACACACACTCAACATCATCCGGAGGTGTAGAACCAGAGGTCTTATCCATAGGCTTCTTTCCTGTCATTGTTAGTACAAAACAGAAACAGAGACAAAAGGATCGTGAAGAACCCTATTACTACGCTCTCTGAAGTGGAAGTGGGAGTGGAAAAATCGAGCAGTAAGATGTGTCTTACCCCACTCTTACAAGTTTCTTACCAGCACTACAGGTGGCCAACATGACCGGTGTGAAAGCAAGCAGAGAGTGAGTGTGATTGCAGAGGTTACCTGTTCTGCTCGAGAGAAGGTGGAGCTTGGGAAGGCTATAATGCAGTATATGTATGTGCCACACAAGTTAGTAATGAATAGAAATGCTGAATAAGTGTCCAAAGAATTTCACCTAGTTGCTGGCCTAAAAATGTCTTAGAATAGTTGTGGCAACAAGCAAGGAACAAGGATGAATGATGATGGACAACAAGAATAATATCAACAAGTATTCAACATTCACACAGAAAACAACACAAGTAGAAAACCCCTTGAGCCTCTTGTTTTTTGTCTTTTAGCACTAGTAGAAATCAAAATCTTGTTTTTTTATATTTTTTTGATATTTTTTCTCAACCAGTGGCACAAGAAAAGAAACAACACCAAGTATTAGCTCAAACTGATGAAAGATGTGATCGGTACAAATTCAAGAGCGTTTGGAAAAACTGGTGATGGAAATTCGGAGTCCGAAATGAGGGCATCCTGATTTTTTTTAGAATTTTTTTGAAATCGTTGTGAACTGCGAAGCATGTGAATCATATGTGAATTTTTTCGAGGGCTTTCTGGGAAAAAAATGTGCCTCAATCGGAGTTCCGAGCGAAAAGTTATGCCCGTTTTAGGAGGATACCCCGATTAGGTTATGGTGATGGTGGAAACTGAAACAGATACGAATAAGTGGAATAATATTTTTGTATATTGGTTTTTTTTGTGGATGGCAGCGGATAGAAGAAACAAGACTGAACCAAACAAATTTAAACCAGCAACCAAACTCAACCTAGGACACGAACTTAGAACTATAGACTCTGAAACTAAATTTTGCAAAAGGCTGAGCAAGGGTTGTATGTTAGGGAAAGTAAAAAAAATTGTTGGTTTTTGTGGACTATAGGACTGAAACAAAATGAATATAAAGGGCACACAAGTATACCTCACGTTCAACCTGATATCTGATACCACTTGATAGGAGGATGAGTCCCGATCTTCCAAGACGTATGGTAAACTTGATTGGGTGGAGATCTCGACATTGATGATCCAAGGCTCCGAGCGAACGGAACCCCACAATCACTACACCACTGCTCTGTTGGTTATCACAAGTGTCATACGAATGACCTCGCTGCAAAGGCTTATCCCTACAAGTGCAATCAAGAACACAAGCTAGAACGGAGAAGTTGCAATCAAAACTGAGTTGATCACGAAGTGGGGTCTCACAACCGAAGAACGGTGACACTGTTCAATGAAGATTGTATCTAAGAAAAAACCCAACCCTAATGTGGTGACGGCTGCTGTATAAAAAAAAGTTAGGGGCGTGCAAGACCCCTGAACGCAACCCTAATTGGCTTCCACACAATACACGGGCCAGCTGCCCAAAGGACGGTGACGCAGCATCTTGACAAATTTTGGACGCCCGCTGATTCCTGTCAACTCAGAAGGAATTTTGAAGTGGGGTCGGTTCCGTTGGAAGCTTTATGAAATTCTGGTTCCAACCGTACATAGAACTTCCAAGTCCGACTTCGTATGTGTCCGGGACGTCAATTTTGGTGAAGGCAGCTCCTGGAATTCGAGGTGGGGTCGAAGTCGAGTTAGGCTTGGGCTCCTCCTTGGAGTGGACATCCAATCTCCTCCTCCTTGACTCCTTGAACTTATCCAAGTGCTTTTTGGTCCTCTCCCTTGTTCCTAATCAATAAAATATGCATGGAAACAAACGTAAGTTCTGAAAAACAATTGATAAGGTTAGAACGTACCTCTAGTGATTGATCCTTGTATTGTATGCAAAGGAGAGATGTCCTCATCAGCTCCTGAGCATGCCGCCACCGTCCCCCTTCCTGAACTCGCTCTTCATCATTGTCGCGTTGCCGACGTCGACCCCGCATCTAGGCATTCTCTTGTGAGTTTTGGATGATTGATGACAAACAAATGAGATCCTCATGAATACATTGAGGTGAATGCAGGTCAACCAAGATTAGATATTTTGGTGCACTCAAAAAGGTGAAAAAAATGAGGAGTGAAGAAAAGGAAAAGCCCAATTGATAAAGGAGGCGCAAAGTAGATATAACTGTATAGAATGTGTGTGAGAGACAAATTCCAAGAACTTACATCTTGGCGTAGAGGTTAATGGCTAAAATTAATTTATTAAGTAATTCACTGTGCACCAGACAAGTCAGGACACTAACCGGACAAGTCTGTTCATCTTTCTGATGTTTCAATTCATCGTGCACCGGACAAGTCCGGACACTAACCGGACAAGTCCGTTCAACTTTCTGATGTTTCACTCAGACAAGTTGGAAAAACACAATTCACATTGGATCGTACAGGTCCATCATATTGTGAACTAGTCCGAATAACTTTCTGTAATCACTACGGACTAGTCCGATGAACTCTCCGTTCCAAAACGAACAAGTCTGGTATACCTCACACAAATTGGGGTTTTTAATGTGTTACACATTCCAAGCAAATTTTACACAGCACACCGTACAAGTCCTGTCACCAGAGTGGACTAGTCCGGCCGTCGATATCCCTAATGGTAATATTTTTGGAAACACTATCAATAGATGATCCAAGACCCCAAAAAGACACGAACTGCATTCTATTGTCAAGAACACAAACCCTAGCACTGCCACTCATCCCAAGAGCACAAAAACATATCTCTCTACACATCTAAAGGCCTAAAGAGTTAAATCTTTTGGGTATCCAGATTTGGGATAGGGAGATCGTTGTCGACGCATCGTTGAGCTCTTGGGGTTTGATCTCTTATACACTTGTGCATTCTTTGTAATATTTTTGAGTGTATTAGATCATCTTTTTCGCTGTAATTATGTGAGAGCCCTCAGCGTGTGAGATTGCCTTGCCAACTTGGTGATTACCCCATGATAGTGGAACTCAAGTCGGCCTTGTGTGGTGACTTGATGAGGGAAAAGGGGTTTGAAGAGACCCGACTCTGTGTGGGCTTCCTCAACAAGGACGTAAATTTCTTTGGTGAGATCGAACCTCGCTAAAAATCCTTGTCTTGCATGTTCCATTCTTTTAGTTTTGCAAGTTTTATCATCTAGGGCAATAGAGTTGATCAACAAGTAATTTGTGTTCCACGTGAAAATTAATCAATCTGATCTGTTGTTTGAGTTGTAAGAATAGTGATTACATTCCGCTGCTATTCCATCTGAGAATTCTGCATGAACACTTAATCTTTTCATAGTACTTCAGGCACACGGACTAGTCCGTATAATGCACCGGACAAGTCTGATCCATCATGTATTGACCTTTTTCATTAAGTGTTGCAGGAAAAGTTTTTAAAATCTATTCACCACCCTCCCTTCTAGGCCAAGTATCAGAGCAAGGCTCTCCTTTTATGAGACTCACCGCTTGGAGAGACAAATGTCCACAGACAAGAACAACGAGATCCCGAAGATGCCCATCATTGGAGACAATCAAGACTCCATGGCTTTCGATGTGCTCAAGGAGCACGAACACGATGATGAAGAAGTGTGTGAACTCAAGGCCCTTCTCTTGAAGAAGCCACCAGGATTTGAAGATTAGAATACCCCAACCATGTATATAAACTGCATAAGGATCTCTATGGCCTCAAACAAGCTCCTCGAGCTTGGTATGAGTGTCTTAGGGACTTTCTCACTCAAAATGGTTTTAAAATAGGAAAGGCTGATTATACTTGATTTACAAAGCATTTTGATGGTCATCTATTCATATGTCAGATTTATATTGATGGCATCATTTTTGGTTCTACTAATAAATCTTTTTGTGAAGAATTTAGTAAGATTATGATAAACCGATTCGAGATGTCAATGATGGTCGAATTGAAGTTCTTTTTGGGATTCCAAGTGAAGCAGTTGAAAGAGGGCACTTTTATTTGCCAAACTAAGAACACGCAGTACATCCTCAAAAAGTTCAATATGGACAAAGCCAAGCCCATCAAGACACCCATGGCAACTAATGGACATCTAGACCTCAACGAAGACAGTCCAGATGTAGATCAAAAGGTATATTGGTCTATGATTGGTTCACTGCTTTATTTGTGTGCATCTAGGCCTGATATTATGCATAGTGTGTGTATGTGTGCAAGGTTTCAGGTTACACCTAAAGAATGTCATTTAATAGCCGTAAAAAGAATTTTAATATACCTTGTGCATACACCTAACTTAGGTCTTTGGTATCCTAAAGGATCCAAGTTGAACCTTATAGGGTATTTTGATGCCGACTATGCAGGATGCAAAGTCGAAAGAAAGAACACATCAAGAACTTGCCAATTTTCTGGCAGATCCTTAGTTTCATGGTTATATAAAAAGCAAAACTTCACTACTCTTTCCACAGCTGAAACAGAGTATGTTGCAGTCGGTATGTGTTGCTCACATCTACTTTGGTTGCGACAAACTCTAAGGGATTATGGTTACAATCTGAACTATATTCCACGCCTATGTGATAATGAAAGTGATATAAAAATTGCACACAATCCAGTAGGGCACTCAAGAACCAAGGACATAGACATACGTCATCATTTTCTAAGAGATCATTCATTAAAAGGTGACATAGTAATCTCACATGTTAGAAATGAAAATCAACTAGCAGACATATTCACGAAGCCACTAGATGAAAAGAGATTTTGTGACCTCAGGGATGAATTAAATATACTTGACTCTCAAAATGTGGCTTGAAACATTGCATAACTGATTGATTCTTCAAAGTTTGCTTACTTTTGCGAAAAATCATCTCTTATCTCAATTTTCTCTCAAAAACTATTTCAATTGTTGAATCTTGGTGAGTTATGGCCATTGTATGATTGTTGATTGCTTACTGGTCATGTTCATTAAGATTATTTGTGAACTGATGTTCTTTAGATCACGAATAGATCAAACTTCCAAAAATCACTTTATTTCTAATCCAAATTTGTCTAGCAGACCCGAACTAGTCTGTGGTCTGTACCGTACTAGTCCTTTGTTGCAAACTAGTTCGGCTTTGGTCTGGCATATCGGACTAGCCAGCCGCCAGGACATCTTCTTCTTCCTCTCACAATCATTTTGGCACCCTCTCTCCTCAAACCCTAGCTCCCAAGGCGATTTTCACTTTTGACCACCAAAATCGAAGGTACCTCCACGGGAACTCTTTCCCTCGGCGCGAAGCATCCCTCTCCAGACTAATCCAGACCTTTCTCCACTCCTCCAACCTCAAATCTTCGATTTTTCAATAAAAATCTCACTTAAACCCTAGTTCTCATCTTTCCTTAAATATTGCTTATTTTTCTTGATTCCTAGGGCATACATTACATTGTTGTATGTATTCCTATTGTATTCATATCCTTGTAGCATCAATCTTTGTTAGATTTGTTGGAATAGGAAATTAGGGTTCATACGTCAGACCGGACTAGTCTGGTGCTTGGTGTAGACAAGTCTATTGCTCCAGACAAGTCCTCACTTTGAAAATGGATAAGTCTGGTCCCCTGATAGTCTGAACCACTAAATTCTTATCTCTACAAAGTCTAAATATCATTCTTACCGCTCCTTGTATTCTCTATGTCAGGCACGATGTCGTCCGCTTCAGATGAAAACATGTTTGACTATGAAGCCGAGCGTAACCGTGCAAAAGTTGAAAGGGAAAAAGAAAGGGTAAGCAAGAAGAGACATGACTTCAATGCCCACTCTCCTCCCGATGATGTTCTTCTGAGAAAGAGAAACGTAGTAGTAAAGAAAGCATTGAGCAAAGATGGTGCTGGTGCCAGCTCAACGGCACCTAGAAGGAGCACCAACAAGGGAAAATGACTTGCAAGTGGTCCCATTGGCCCGCTTAAGATGAAGTCACATGTGCAGCGCAACAGGCAGCCTTCAGAAAATGACTTCATGGGGAAAGGGAATGAGTTGGCTGACAAGTTCAGAAAGGTTGAAGTTTATGAGCAGCCAAAGCAATCAGCTGACCCAAGATTTTGGAGCCACTTCCATGCTGACTACTATGAGCATGTGTACATGAAGATGAAGAATCCAGTGGTTGAGAGTCAGTGGGTGAACATAAACTACTTACAGTCCAAGAAATGTCAGACCTATCATGAGGTCTTAGAGGCATTGGAGATGCATGGCTTGAAGGATCTCCTATCCTTCTAATATGACTGGAACAATGAAGTCATAACTCAGTTTTATTCAACCCTCTAATTTGCTCGTGACGATGGGGATGAGATGACCTGGATGACACATGGATCTAAGTATAGTGTCACATATGAGGAATTTGCCAAGATACTTCACCTTGAAAATACCTTGGGCAAGGAGCTCATTATTCACAACTTAAAGCCTTTGGAGAAGGATGAGCTAGAATTCCTCTATGATACAATAATGCCATACAAGCCTCCTACCACCAAGTACTTGAAGCCATTCTTTGCAGTGCTTAATAGAATCTTGAGGAAGACCATTGCTCCAAAGGATGGAGATGCAGGGACAATTCAAGGAACCTTGATGAAAGTGATAAGCAAGAAAAGTACCTTCAATATCTTTGAGTACATCTACAATGACATTGTGAACATCTCTATTACTCCAAACAGGTTGTGTGGCTATGCATCCTACATCATGTATATGATTGAGAAGGTGACTGGGCTAAAATTTGTCAAGGATGTCACTCACACCAGCCTCAAGCCCCAGAAGCCAACAGTCTACACTGTTCCCTCTGCTCCTGCCTCACCTGCAGTGGAACAGATATCTAAGCATGCTCATGAAGGCACAAGGACTCCAGCTGCTACCTCTTCTCCTCCACCCTCCAAAGAGTCCTCCAGTGGTGTGCTGAAAATGCTCTCCTCCATCTTTGCATCCTGCCGCAAAGTGGAAATTAAGCAACACAAAGAAAGCATGGCTAGAAAGAGGCATCAACGGTGCATGAAGGAAAACATCAAAGCAATATGTGAGAAGCTTGATATTGAGCCAGTGGGATCACCTCAAATCTCAGAGCATTCAAAAGAGAACATCACAGAGACGGCACCTCCTATGGAGCAAGAATTGGCATCCTTTGGACTAGTAGGTGTCTATGTCCCTCCTCCTCAGCATGCACATGAAGATGAAGATGAAGACATGACTGAGAGTGAGAGAGGGAGTGACGAAGAGTGATTCCCTCAATTTTTTCCCTTTCTGGTTCCTTGATGCCAAAAGGGGGAGAGATTGAGACTAGTAGTATTTAATTGTAAGCCTTAAGAACTAGTGATCATGGACATGTATCTTAAATTTCAAATTATTGTAATCTCATTTGGAGGTGCCTATTTTGTCCAATATGAATGTGTGATGCTTATTTTGGTATTACTGTGATGGTTGTTATAATTGTTATACTCTTAATTTTGCACATCACATTATTTGATCACACACACTGTATAGGCACCCCACCAAAAATAGTGCATATATGTGAGAAATTTTATTGTTCATATGTCATTCTCATATATGCACACTTTATGAAAATCATTTTTTACTCTTAATTGTGAAATCTCAATTGGTTGTCATCAATCACCAAAAAGGGGGGGATTGAAAGTGCACTAGGCATTCCCTTATGGGTTTCAGACGATTGATGACAAATAAATAAGATCCTAATAAATACATTGAGATGAATGCATGTCAACAAAGATTAGACATTTTGCTGCACTAAAAAAGGTGAAAAAAATGAGGAGTGAAGAAAAAGAAAAGCCCAATTGATCAAGAAAGTGCAAAGTAGATATAACTGTATAGGATGTGTGTGAGAGACATATCCCAAGAGCTTAGATCTTTGCATAGAGGGTAAGGGCTAAAATTAATTAATTAAGTAATTCACTGTGCACCACACAAGTCAGGACACTAACCGGACAAGTCCGTTAAACTGTCTGATGTTTCAATTCAACGTGCACCGGACAAGTCTGGACACTAACCGAACAAGTCCGTTCAACTTTCTGATGTTTCACTCAAATAAGTTGAAAAAACACAATTCACATTGGATTGGACAAGTCTGTCATATTGCGGACTAGTCCGATTAACTTTTTGTAATCACTACGGACTAGTTTGATGAACTCTCTGTTCCAATATGAACAAGTTTGGTATACCTCACACGAATTAGGGTTCTTAGGGTGCTGCACATTCCACGCAAATTTTACACAGCACACCGGACAAGTACGGTCACTAGAGCGGACTAGTCCGGCCGTCTGGATCCCTAACGGTAATATTTTTGGAAGCACTATAAATAGATTATTCACGACCTCACAAAGATAAGAACCGCACTCTACTGTCAAGAACACAAACTCTAGCACCACCACTCGTCCCAAGAGCACAAAAACACATCTCTCCACACATCTAAAGGCCTAAAGAGTTAAATCTTTTGGGTATCCATATTTGGGATTAGGAGATCATTGTCTATGCATCGTTGAGCTCTTGGGGTTTGATCTCTTATACACTCGTGCATTCTTTGTAATACTTTGAGTGTATTAGATCATCTTCTTTGCTGTAGTTTTGTGGGAGCCCTTTGAGTGTATTAGATCATCTTCTTTGCTGTAGTTTTGTGGGAGCCCTTAGCGTGTGAGGTTGCCCCACCAACTTGGTGATTACCCTGTGATAGTGGAACTCAAGTTAGCCTTGTGTGGTGAATTTATGAGAGAAAAGGGTTTGAAGAGACCCGGCTCTGTGTGGGCTTCCTCAACGAGGACATAGATCTCTTTGGTGTGATCAAACCTCGGTGAAAATCCTTGTCTCGCGTGTTCCATTCTTCTACTTTTGCAAGTTTTATCATCTAGGGTAATAGAGTTGATCAACAAGTAATTTTTACTCCATGTGAAAATTAATCAATCTGATTTGTTTTTTAAGTTGTAAGAATAGTGATTACATTCCGCTGCTATTTCATCTAAGAATTCTGCATAAACACTTAATCTTTTCATAGTACTTCAAGCACACCGGACTAGTCCATATAATGCAGTGGACAAATCTGGTCCATCCTGTATTTGACCTTTTTTATTAAGTGTTGCAAGAAAAGTTTTCAAAGCCTATTCACCCCCCCCCCTCTAGGCGGCATTCAATTGGTATCAGAACAAGGCTCTCCTTTTACGAGAGTCACCGCTCGGAGAGACAAATGGCCACGGACAAGGACAACGATATTCTGAAGATGCCCATCATTGGAGACGAACAAGACTCCAAGGAAAATCCAAAAGGGGTAGTTATGAAGACTACTCCCGGTATCCTTTTGATTATGAGAAGCTTAACAACTATAATCATCATCTTTCTATTCCCAAGGGAATACCTCCACGGTTTGATGGAAATGGTTACTCAATGTGGAAATATAATATGAAGATGCATCTAATCTCACTTAATCCTAGTCTTTGGCATATAGTGTGTACATGTATAGATATACCAGACACCGTCGATGAACTCACTACGGGGCAAGAACAAGCAATTCACCGCAATGCACAAGCCGTTGCGGTGATCACTTCATCCTTGAGCCGAGAAGAGTTCACCAAGGTGGATGGACTTGAAGTTGCCAAAGACATTTGGGATACACTCAAGACTGCTCATGAAGGGAACCGCTTCGTTCGTGAAGTGAATATTGAGATGCTTGAAGGAGAATTGGGGAGATTTGCCATAGAAGACGGTGAATCCTCTCAAGAGATGTACAACCGCTTGAATACACTGATCAACAAGATCCGCGCTTATGGAATCAGGAAGTGGACTGATCATGAGATCATGAGAGAATGATAAGAGCATTTATGTCTCGAAATGTCACCTTGTGTTCCATGATAAGAGAAAGATCGGGGTTTCACAAAATGACCCCCGATGAAGTCCTTGGCAAAGTTATCAATCACGAAATGATGGAGAAAGAAGCCAAATATATCAAAGACTTAGCTGAACTTACCTCATCCAAGAACATATTCATCTTCTTTGTTCATGTCCAATGCAGAGTAATGTATTTGTTTTCACTATCAATGTATATTATAAATTCTGATTCACAAACCCTTAAAACAGCAGGAATTGTGGTTGACAATAGCATTTGTCATCCTAGTGAGTTTGATTTCTACCTCTACATTCATGCTAGAATCAAGGTACCTATGGGATAATTGGTGTTTCTCTCACGAATTTTTGATATCAGGCTATTAATGCATCAGTATGATGTAGATTGTTTGTTTAAGGGACAAGCACACCAGCTCACTATCATGTCCTTTATGATGAGAACAATTTCTCTGTTGATGCTTTGCAGATGCTCACCAACTGCTTGTGCTACAAGTAAGCTCGGTTCTCTATTCACTAACATTTCCTCTATTTATTATAATTGTATACCAATTTGTTTCTAAGCCTTCAGATATTTGCTCTCTTATGTGACTGTTTAAGTGAATGTGACTGTAATTTGATAATATTTTATATGATTTCAATAATTTTATTGAATTTGAGGATGTCTCAGTCGGAGCATTAGAGGCTATGAAGGCTCATCGTTAATGAAGTCATTGATCGAAAGAATTTTCATTATAGTATACAAGATTAGATGATGATAGTTATGATGTGTGTAATTAGTTACTTTGTAATCAGGATGAACACAGGGGCATTCTTTGTGTAATTAATATACTTGATAACCACGATTGATACTTTGTTAATATTTGATTGGTCAATATAATTTAAGGTGTGATCTTTTTAGCTATACATATGTTCTTGTATGTGAATGCTCACTAGCAATACGGCTGCCAAATTCTGGCTAGCTGCAGGATGCACACAACCAGGATAATCAGGAGTGGATGACATCTAATAGGAGATCCTACCTGTAAACAATTTACGGCGAGCTGTAACAGAGATCGTCTCGGGTTATCTAAATAAAGGAGACCAATTTCCTTAAAGCCCGTCTCAGATCAGTTAAAAAATATGCAACGAGCTACTATAAAGACCATCTCAGGTCAGTCAATAAATCTACGAACCGCTATATTAGATCTTGTCTCGCATGAATACTGATGGGCGATGCGCACGACGCACATCTCCAATGACCTCGTAAAGCACGTCTGTTATGACTCAAAGAAAGAACACGCTCTATCTTTGAGCTTGTCTCGCACTTAGGCTGATCGGCGACGCGCCAACCACTCGTCTCTGATGACAATGTAATGCAAGACACGACGACAGAGACGCACTGTTCGTTCATCTTCCTTCTTCGTTTGGGCATGTCTCGAATGAGTCTTTCTTACGTAGTGATAGTGAGTTATCAATCAGATGCATTCTTAAATTTCGAAGCTGGGACGTTTTCTTTTGTTTGATGAAATATTTTTTATCTAAAAAAAGAAACGTCACCTGATTTATCCAGCACAAGGTCCATTAACTAATAAATACTCTTTTCTTTAAATTAGAACGCGACAAATTTTCAAAAAAAAAAGTGAGAGTACATGTTAGGCCTTGTAAGAATCGAATGTGTACCAGTTCTAATTTGTTGTTCCAGCGGTCCGTTAACTAGTAAACTTTACCCGGGCCTCACGCCAGCTATGTGCACTGGGCTATATATATGCTCTGGGCTCCTAGCGTTTTGTGCCCAAACCAAAATGGCATCGAGTTCTCAAGTTCCGGGAATCGCTGCTCAAGTCGCATTTTCCATTTCCGATTGAGTTAATTTCATAAAACACGACAATTTACTCCTATGTATCAGAAAATCATAACTTTTAAAACTAGTTTTACAAATACATAATTATTTATGTATTTATATTGAAAAATCACAACTTTTTTATTGAGTCGCACACGTCACCCACACAGATACCTCATCCTAATAGTCACTGTTATGTGGGACCAGACAAAAAAGTTACTGGTTGGTAATATAAAGGCGTAAATAGCTATGATTTTGTGAAAGTGGTTTCGAAAGTTGTGGTTATCAGATACAAGGGACAATATAGTTATTGTTTTATGAAATTAACTCTTTTTAAAATGCTAAGTGGGCGAGGTTCATGTGAAATTTATACCTTCGTTTTCTTGGAAGAAAATAGCAAGGGAGGGCCTCTTTGATATAACTTCATAGGGTTTTTCTCACATGGAATCAGTGAAAGTTGTGTCAGACGATATTTTTCATGAGAAATGGTTCTTTGTTAATTATGTGTAGTGATTCTCTGAAGTGAACTAAGCGTCAGTAGGCTACGAGCTAAGGAATATAGCAGGGAAGTGATTTTTGTCCAGAGTTTAAGAGTTTATAATCGAGAATCATAGAGAATCATATTGAATCACAAAATTCGATTTTCATATAGTCACGTATAGAGAAGCTCTAACAAAAACACCCCTCAATATCTCATCAGGCATGCATTACCTGTTAGAATTGTTAGAAAATACACATAGCATTCAATTAATTTGATGATCTGAAAAAGCAAAACGACTAGAACACTTCTACTAGCAATCAATATAAATAGTGCTAGTACTACACAAACAAGAATTGAAACAAATGCAAATAAATCGCTCATAGAATAAATCGAATTAGCCATAGATCGAGTGATCTATTTACAGATCGTCCTGCTATGAAGTAGAGGACGAAACTGACGAACTTGATGAAGATGTTGCAGATGAAAAAAATGTTGCAAACGTCCGTGCGAGAGCACTTCCCAGAAACCTGATCGCCAGCACCTGTGCAGGTCTTCAGATCACCGACGTCGGCTCGGAGACACCGCTCCCTCAATCTGTTGCACAGCGAACGGAGGGACGACAAAGCAAAGAAATGGCAATGCAGAGCAGTTTGTGAGAGGTGAGTTTCTGTGTTGTGTATATTCTCTAGTATCTAGGATGTCTCCTATATATTCGAGTCAGCCAACCGCCTCAGATTTGATCTGCCATAATTTCAAGAAACCGTCTGCTGAAATCTCTCATCGTACAACTAATGGGAGCAGCTATGGGCATTTGTGCTCCTTAACGTGCGCATGCAGTTATGCCTCAAATTACTCCACACGTTGACATGGCAGTCTAGGTGTGATGAAATACTCCCTTTTATATGAGTGGCTGAAAAAATAACTGCTTAGTAGAACACAACTCGTCACGACACGAACGCGCAACGTCGCAAGTCACAAGTCACGCGATAAACACACATAAAATCGAGAAACGCGCGTCCGTGTGTGCATGTGTATTTGTGTCCATAGCAGCAGCCTTCATCTCTTATTATTCTCATGTTGTGAACCAGTCTAAGGGTCACTACATATATTGGAGAACACCCATCTAAGTGAGCAATGTGGAACTAAACATTTAAGCCACCTCTGCACATCATCTTGGCTTTCCACTAGGGGAGCTGGCCCAAATAAATGAGCCCACAAGTGGGTTGTACATAAGGGTCAAATCCCAACAACCCCCACCAAAAGCTAAGATCTACAGGTAACAATTCTGAGCTTTAATATACCAGCTTTATTGTGCAGACTCGTTACAGGTTGAGCTGCACCTATCATTCCCTGATTCACATGCTCACAACTTTGCAATAGACATAGCCTTGAATTGCTAGTTTTGTGTGAGCAAGTTTCACGTGAAAGCATCATTGATACTAGGCCGCCTAAAACCATGCCTATGGTTAGAGCATTACGGTATGTCCTCGTGTCTGTTCATGAGTTTATTTGAGATTACCCGCATCTCATAGACTGCGACCTCAAAGTCAAACTCACATAGGTGTGTTCTTACAAGTATACCCTGCAGGATGGTACCTTGCCTATTTTGGCCTTAGAGCACATTAAGATATTAAAGTCAACCTTCCATACAGTACTGAGAGTACGCACCTGCTAGCGGAAGTGAGTAATAAGCAAGTACTCTTCAGTTATCCATACAACTTGTTTTTCCCAAGGTCTACTTCATGGGATCTCCGATCAAATAGTTTGGGTTATCATTGTATGATAACATCATGTGGGTTTCAAACTCATTTCCCTTAACGCGTTTTCAATTAAAGCACGTGCTAATCCCTTAATATAAGGGTCTGCAAGATTTCTTCTAGTATTAATACACTCAACGGCAATCTCTCCCGTATTTCTCAAATGTCTCACGGATTTGATTCACCATTTCACATGTCTTGAGGATTTCAAATTTTCTTTTGCATTGCCAGAAGTTGTGATCACACTTTGATTATCACAATTCAAAAGAACGGCCAGGTTTATTGACCAATGGCAAGTCCATCAAGAGTTGTTTCAGCCACTCCGCCTCAGTTGTGGCTGCCTCAAGTGCTACAAGTTCCGCCTCCATAGTACACTTTGTCAATATAGTTTGCTTGCGAGACCTCCATGAAACTGCAGCACCACCACACTACAGGAATCCCGATCAATTATGTCGGTCAGGACCGACGTAATTAAGGCTTAAACCGACGTAAGTTACTTAATTATGTCGGTTTTCCCTTAATTATGTCGGTTGTTGGCTGACGAAGCAGTTTGGACGTAATTAAGGTAACTTACGTCGGCACTGACGTAAGTTACTTAATTACGTCGGTATTCGGCAACCGACGTAAGTTATTTATCGGGATGGACCGCAGACTAGGCCGCAGTACTTACGTCGGCCCCTGCTGGCCGACGTAAGTTAAGCGGTATAACTTATGTTAATATGTTAATATGTTAATATGGCCGACGTAAGTATTTGTGTTTCCTGTAGTGCCAATAGTGAAAACTTATCCACTAGTGGCTTTGATCTCATCAACATCTGAGATCCAATTTGAGTCACTATATCCTTCTAGTACAACTAGGTAGCCCGTATAGTGAAGTCCATATGTTGATGTACCTCTCAAGTATCTCATTACACGTTCTAGTGCACACCAGTGATCTCTTCCAGGATTGGAAGTAAATCTGCTCAATTTGCTTACTGCAAATGAGATGTCAAGTCTGGTTGCACCAGCAAGATACATGAGAGAACCAATAATTAGGGAATATCTCAATTGATTCATCTCTTGTCCTCTGTTCTTGCGAAGCTTTAGACTAGGATCATATGGCATTGGAGAAGCTTTAGAATCTGAGTACCCAAACCGACTCAGAATATTCTCCGCATATTGAGATTGCTTTATAGTAATCTCATTCTCGCCCTTAATTAGTTTGATGTTTAGAATAACATTGGCCACTTCAAAATCCTTCATATCAAAATTTTGGGACAAGAATGATTTTACATCATTTATCACATTGATACTAGTCCCAAAAATTAATATGTCATCAACATATAAGCTCAGTATTACTCCCTTACCCTCACCAAACTGATGGTACACACATGTGTCAGCGTCATTTACCACAAAGCCTGCTGATGTCATAGTTCTGTCGAACTTCTTATGCCACTGCTTTGGTGCTTGCTTGAGGCCATACAAGGATTTCCGTAACTTGCACACTTTGTTCTCTTGCCCAGGCACCACAAAACCATCAGGATGCTTCATATAGATCTCCTCATCGAGCTCGCCATTTAGGAAAGTCGTCTTCACATCCATTTGATGAATGAGGAGATCATGACACGCAACAAGTGTAACAAGTACACGAATTTTGGTAAGCCTAGCAACAGGTGAATAAGTATCGACAAAAATTCTCGCCTTCCTTTTGGGTAAATCCCTTGGCTACAAGTCTAGCCTTATATTTATCGACTATACCATTTAGTTTGAGTTTCTTTTTGAAAATACATTTACACCCAACAGGACAGTCACATATTTCCCAAGTCTCACTAGGCAAAATGGACTTCATTTCATTATGTATTGCCTCCTTCCAGCGCTCTGCATCAGGCGATACATATGCCTCTGAAAGTGTTTTGGGTGTATCATCAACGAGGTAGATAGTAAAATCATCACCAAAGGATTTTTCAATCCTTTGTCTCTTGCTCCTTCGAGGAGAAATATTTGTACTACCATCTTCAATTGGGTTTTCAGTGTAAGAACAAGGTGCGTATATTAGAAAAGGATCAGGAGTAAAACTAGTAGATGTCTCGCTACGACCTGCAACTCTATCCTTCATTGGTAAAATATCCTCGAAAAAAATGGCATCACGAGGTTTAGTCACGGTATTAACGTGCACATCAGGAATCTCAGATTTAATCACTCAAAAACTATAGGTTGCACTATATTGTGTGTATCCTATAAAGACACAATCGACGATTTTTGTCTCAATTTTTGTTTCTTACATGCAGGCACATTAACTTTGGACAAACATCCCCATGCATGTAAGAAACCGAGAGCAAGCTTTGTTCTTTTCCATCCTTCATATGGGGTTATTTCACCATTGGATGATGGAACTCGATTCAGCACAAAACATGCGATCAAAATAGCTTCCCTCCACCATGAGTTGGATAAACCCGAATTATCCAACATAGCATTAACAAAGTCTGTTAGTGTTTTGTTTTTCCGCTTAGTCACCCCATTAGATTGGGGTGAGTAGGGAGCCGTTGTCTCATAAATAATTTTATGCTCCGCACAATATTCGCCAAAATCATTAGAAACATCTCTCCTTCTCTATCGGACCTAACACATTTGATTTTTCTTTCTAGTTGGTTTTCTACCTCAACCTTATAGATTTTAAAATGGTATAGTGCCTCATCTTTTGATTTAATTAGATAGAGACAACATTATCTAGTAGCATCATCAATAAAAGATATACAATATTTCTTTCCTGCTCTGGTAAAATTTCATTCATTTCACACAAATTTGAGTGAATAAGATTTAGTAGTGACAAACTCTTCTCTTCCACGCTTTTAAAAGGTTTACGTGGCTGTTTAGCTTGCACACACACACACATGACATTTATATCTTCTTTCAACAGAAATTTTTGGAATCAAATTAAGTTTGGACAATTTAATAATGCGATCATAATAAATGTGACAAAGCCGAGATTTCCCAACAGTAGCCTCTCGTCCATTGCATTTAGAACTAGAACAAGCACCTGAGTTCACAAGATTATTACAATCTTCAACAACTAAAAGGCGGAATAGGCCTCCGCTATCATAGCCTTTTCCGATAAATACAACAAACTTTGAAACAATAAATTTATTCGACTCAAACACTAACTTACAGCCATCACGACTGAAAGGCGACCTAGAGGGAGGGTGAATAGGCGATAATCGATAATTTAAACTTAAATCAGAGTTCTGAAAACAGAGAAGTCGGACTTGTCTGACTTCTAGTCGGACTTGTCTGACCTAAGTCGGACAAGTCTGACTTGGGTCGGATAGGTCCGAGATTACCTACACGATCAGACCAAAAATCCAATTTTTAAGCGATCTAGTGAGAGATATCGATCCCTAGCAGTTCTACACGAAGTATGGAGTATAAAGAAAGCTGAGGGAGAGATAGCACGCATAAAAACACTAGAATCAAAACTTGCGAGAACGGAAGAATGACAAGAGACAAACGATTTTATCCCGAGGTTCGGAACCACAAAGGATCCTACGTCCCTGTTGAGGAGTCCACAAGGGACCAGGCCTTCTCTAGCCTTTTCCTCACGAGTTGCCACAAGGGCCAACTCCCGATCTTCCACTATCACAAAGATTGTTACAAACTCCCCAATTATAAGAGATCACAAAGAAATTGCGGGGCGATGCCTAACCGTCTAGGGGAGAACCCCAAGAGCAACAAACACGCAATCACGAAGAAACTTAGCGAATCACACGTTGCTCAACCCCTCAACAAATTGTTTCTCCCGATTCTCACAAAGCACTCTTCACTCTCCCAAAAATTCGAATTTGGGCTCTACAGGTGAAGAACAAGTGGAGAGAGGTTCTTGAGTTCAAATGGGCGTTCAGAACTGTTCTGGGGTGTTAGGAATAGTTGGTGGGTCGAAACCACCCACTATTTATACTCCAAAAAGTCATTAGAGCCGTTTGACACAACCCACGTCGGACATGTCTGACACAAAGTCGGACATGTCTGACCTCAAAGGTCAGGCCTTTCACTTCAGACTTGTCTGACCAAAACAACTTCAGACATGTCTGACATACAATATCGGACATGTCTGAAATTCTGCAGATAGAACTCGGACAAGTCTAACTCTCTGGGACTTAGAAAATTTTCCTTAGTCCCTGAGAACAGATCCATCTCGGACATGTCCGACCCCCAAGTTCGGACAAGTCCTAAACTTCACTGGAACTCTCACTGGAACCCTTCCAGTGCCAATTCGGACATGTCTGACTTACAGATTCGGACATGTCTGAATTCCAGCAGAGGGAATCCGGACATGTCTGACACCACAAGTCAAACAAGTCCGCCCGAGCCACAAAAGCCCTACTAAAATCTTCTACTAAGGGGTTGAGCACCCGAATGACTCACTAAGTGTCTACGCGTCGTGTCCCTCTTAATAGTACGGTTTTTCCTACGACTCAAGGAGAAAATAGAAAACCCTATTTCTATTCTTCTTCGCCACAACTTTTCTCCTTTTGCCGTCTTTCTTCAAAGCTCCATTCCGTACTTCGGATCTGCGCTCATGCTCAACCAAGTTCATTATCACTTTAATGGTTCATCATCAATCCACCAAAACCCACAAGGGACCTAGATGCACTTACAATCTCCCCCTTTTTGGTGATTGATGACAACCAACTAAAGTCTTCGACAAAAATAAGATTTGATAGAAGTTTTGAGTCTCAAGTGTATATGAGCTTTTGGAATAACAATAAAACAACTCATATACACTCAATCGTTGTGGGGTGCCTATATGCTCGTGTGTGTGCAACAACGTGATAAATATGAAGAAATGCACATGAGATCAATGAAGCATCATAATGATCATCATAAGGCAAACATCATTAAGCATTAACAGCCATAAACGAGTGACAAATAAGTATAAGACACACCACGATAGAAAATATGACAAATAAGTATAAGACACACCACGATAGAAAATATGACTAGATACATGTCCATGTCCAAGAAAAAACACTAGAGTCTAATACTTCTCCCCCTTTGGCATCAAGGCACCAAAAAGGAGAAAAGTGGACACTAAGACCTAGTCTACTCGGTGTCTTCCTCGTCGTCGTCGCCGTCATCGTCGTTGTCGCTCTCCTCTTCGTAGTCGCTCTCCTCGCCGGAGTCGCCGAGAGCTGCAGGAGGTGCTGAGGAGGAAGCGCCAGTGCCGGTGAAGAATGCCATCTCCGCCTCGGTGAGCTCCGGAAACTCTGGTGGCTCCTCGTCTGAGCTGGTGTCGTCGACTGGAGGAAGCTGGAGGTGCTCCTTGATGGAAGCGAGGTCCCTCTGGTTCCTCTTTGCCAAGCGCTGAGTCGACCGGCAGACGGTGAAGATCGACTTTAGGATCTTGAGCAGACCTGAGGAGCAAGACAGCTGCTGCTGGGGCACGGAGGATGAGCTGGGAGGCTGAGCAGACTTCCTCCTTGAGGAGCTGGGTCATCCCTCTGCTGGTGCCGGCGCAGCTACACGAATCGGGCGGTGAAGCTTGGAAGGCTTCTGAGGCACAAGGCGCCTATGAGGCACATCCTTCACAAACTTCTTCCCAGACACCGTCTCAATTAGCTTCATCAGGTACGGGGCATAGCACCAAGACCTAGCCGGTGTCTCCGAGGCGAGGTAAATCTCTTCGAAGATATAGTCAAAAGCATTGAATTGCTGCTCCCCTGCCAAGAGCTGGATCAGATTTCTGCTGTTGTGATTGATCCTGTTGGCATCCCCATCCTTGGGTGAGAGGGTCTTTCTGATCAGACGGTTCAGCACGGCATGGAATGGCTTGAGGCCGTGGATATGAGGAGGGTCAGCTGGATACCCATCCTCATAGAAATTCTCCATCTCCAGGAGGTTCACTATATCCATCTCATGGATCTTCAGTGAGTGCTGCAGGTTGTCCTCCATCCCGAGAATGCGGGCAAACTCCTCATAGCTGACTTCATACTTCACCCCATTGGTCATCCAGGTGAAGCCGAGCTTGTCAACCCAATAGAAAATAGTTGCATAAAATTGGAGGATGACTTCTTTGTTCCATGGGTATTGGAGACCCATGATCTCGCTGACTCTGTGGTGCTCGCAAGCTTCGAGCACCCCCTTGAAGAGAAGAAAGGAATCCTTCTTCTTCAATGCAACCTTCCAATCAACCCATTGCATCTCCGTGACTGGGTTCTTCTTGGTCGTGAGGACTGACCGGTAGTAATCCATGTGGAAGAAGCACCAGAAACGGGGATCCTTGCTCTCCCTTGGCATGTCATAACACCACACATCTCTCATGTGCATGGTGTCGTGGATGTTCCTCCGGTAGTTTACCCTGTCGGTCGTGCGTCGAGTGTCACCAACTGGAGAGTGCACGACCAACGGTCCGATCTCTTGCTGCCCTTGGGAGCTCGAGCTGCCCCCCTGACCACTGTGAATAGTGAGCTGACCGCTTGCGGGTCGCTTGACAGTCACTTTCTTTGGTCGCTTTGATGGTTGAGCCGAAGAATCGGGACCCGCGGGCTCCTTGCCTCTTTTGTCATGACCCATAGCTGAAGAAGAGATACAAGGATAGGTAAGAGTCAAGTCAAGAGAGATAGAGATATTAACTTGATAGTTTCGATAGAAATTAGGCCTCAGAGTTATACAGGATCGGACATGTCTGACTAGAAAGTGAGACTTGTCTGACTCAAGAATTTCGGACATGTCCGAATTTCAGAGTCACACTTGTCCGACCTGTACAGAACTGACCCTAATTGCTAAGGAAACTAAGCAAATCAATTTTTCTACCGACCAAATTTGGCAACAAGGTTGTAAACATGCCGAGGAACAAATTCAAGGGCATAAATTTGCAAACTTGCCGCTAGATTTAGAATTGTGAGGAAAGATGCGGAAAATACCTTCGGATGGAGAAAAGATTGAAGGACTCCAAAGGGGATGTGAATCCTCCTCCTCCGAGGGAGATTTTCCCTCAAGAACTCCTCACAAGTGCCTCAAAAGCAATGTGAATCGCCTTGGGAGGTTTGAGAGAGATGGAGATTAGGGTTTGAAGTGAGGAGAGAGAGAGAAGGAAAGGAAACCGTCAGCTTCTTTGGAGGGGTTCGAACTTCCCACGTCGGACATGTCCGAATTTGACTTCGGACAAGTCCGAGTTCTCTCTGCAGACTTAAAACCCACTTCGGACATGTCTGACTTTTGTCAGACTTGTCCGACTCCCCCTGAGTGTATGCAATGTGCAAACACTTGGGGATCTAAATATAGGTATATATGGACATTTTGGACAAGTTTTGCAAATATCTTTGACAAAAATGATCAGTAAGCAACCAACACTCAAACTATGATCATTTTCACCAAAGAGAAGTTTAGAACATAGTTTTCAAGAAAAATAGATGAGATTTTCGAAAAACATACAACATTATGAAGTTGAAAGCCAATAGCAATCAGATGTGCACGACTCAAGCAATGTTTCGAGAATCCAAGATATTTAGCTCACTCCTTAGGTCACAAAAGCGTCTCTCATCAAGGGGTTTGGTGAAGATATCCGCTAATTGCTTCTCACTTCTAACATGAGAGATAACGATATCTCCCTTGATAGAGTGGTCTCGTAGGAAATGGTGACGGATGTCTATGTGTTTGGTTCTAGAATGCTCTACGGGGTTGTGAGCAATCTTGATGGCACTCTCATTGTCACATAGGAGAGGAATATGGTTCAGATTGTGACCATAATCCCTAAGAGTTTGTCGCATCCAAAGAAGCTGCGCACAGCAACTTCTGGCTGCAACGTACTCCGCTTCGGCTGTGGAAAGGGCAATGGAGTTTTGTTTCTTGGAAGACCACGCAACCAAGGACCTACCAAGAAATTGGCATGTCCCGGATGTGCTCTTCCTATCTACCCTACAGCCCGCATAATCCGCATCGGAATAACCGACGAGATCAAACTTGGATCCTTTAGGGTACCAAAGACCTAGATTAGGAGTGTGAACTAAATACCTAAGGATCCTCTTAACCGCTGTCAAGTGACACTCTTTTGGAGTGGCTTGGAATCGAGCACACATGCACACACTAAGCATAATGTCGGGTCTAGAAGCACAAAGATAAAGCAAAGAGCCAATCATAGAACGGTATACCTTTTGGTCCACACTCGCTCCTTCTTCATTTAGTCCTAGATGCCCGTTTGTTCCCATAGGTGTCTTGATGGGCTTCGCCTTCTCCATGCCAAACTTCTTGAGAATGTCATGAGTGTACTTGGTTTGGCATATGAAGGTCCCTTCCTTGAGTTGCTTTATTTGGAAACCTAGGAAAAACTTCAACTCCCCCATCATAGACATCTCAAATCTCTCTGTCATGATTTTGGAAAACTCATCACAAAAAGTCTTGTTAGTAGAACCAAATATGATATCATCAACATAAATTTGGCATAAGAACAAGTCATTATCAAAATGCTCAGTGAAGAGAGTATAATCGGCCTTCCCAATCTTAAAACCATTTTGAGTGAGAAAGTCTCTAAGGCACTCATACCAAGCTCTAGGTGCTTGTTTGAGGCCATAGAGAGCCTTACACAACTTGTAGACGTGATCGGGATGCTCTTCATCTTCAAATCCGGGCGGTTGCTCCACATACACTTCCTCCTTGATTGGACCATTGAGGAATGTACTTTTCACATCCATTTGATATAACTTGAAATCATGGTGAGTAGCAAAGGCGAATAATATGCGAATAGATTCAAGCCTAGCTACGGGAGCAAAGGTTTCATCAAAATCCAAACCTTCGACTTGAGCGTATCCCTTTGCTACAAGTCTTGCCTTGTTTCTTGTTACCACCCCGTGTTCATCTTGTTTGTTGCAGAACACCCACTTGGTTCCAACAACATTTGCATTTGGTCTCCTCACGAGTTCCCACACCTTGTTCCTCTTGAAGTTGTTGAGCTCTTCTTGCATCGCCATTACCCAATCCGGGTCTTGTAGAGCTTCTTCTACTTTCCGTGGCTCTAGAGAGGAAACAAAGGAATAGTGTTCACAAAAGTTAGCCATACGTGAGCGAGTAGTTACCCCTTTGGAGATGTCTCCAAGTATGTTGTCAACGGGATGGTCCCGTTGAACGTTTTGATGAACTCTTGGGTGTGGTGGTTGAGCTTCTCAAACATTGTCTTCATTTTGATCATTTTCTTGATATCCCCCTTGATTCAAGCCTCCTCCTTGATTTTGATCTTGTTGAGATTCATCTTGAGGATCTTGATCTAGTTCATGTGGGGGATTTGCATCTTCTTCGCTTGCTTGAAGATCATTTGGATCATGTGGTCGCACATCTCTAAGTGCCATTCTCCTAAGTGCTTCTTGTGGAGTCTCCTCTTGATCTAGCACACACTTATCAACTTGCTCCACTTGAGATCCATTAGTCTCATCAAACACTACGTCATGTGCTACTTCAACAATCCTGGAGGACTTGTTGAAGACACGATAGGCGTAGGTGTTTGAGTCATAGCTAAGCAAGAAACCTTCATCAGATTTCGAAGCGAACTTTGAATTCCTAGGCTTCTTGTTGAGAATATAGCACTTGCTCCCAAAAACACGAAAGTATGAGATGTTGGGTTTGTTACCAGTTAGGAGTTCATACGAGGTCTTCTTCAAGAGTCGATGAAGATACAACCGGTTTATGGCATGGAAAGCGGTGTTAACCGCTTCTGCCCAAAACCGGTCGGACATCTTGTACTCATCAAGCATCGTCCTTGACATCTCAATTAGAGTCCTATTCTTCCTCTCCGCTACTCCATTTTGTTGAGGGGAGTAGGGAGCGGAGAACTCATGCTTGATGCCTTCTTCATCCAAGAAGTCTTCAACTTGAGTGTTCTTGAACTCCGTCCCGTTGTCGCTCCTAATCTTCTTGATCCTTAAGGAGAACTCGTTTTGAGCTCTCCTCAAGAACTTCTTGAGAACTCCTTGGGTTTCACCTTTGTCATGCAAGAAAAATACCCACGTGAAGCGAGAAAAATCATCAACAATAACTAGACCATACTTGTTACCGCCAATGCTAATGTAGGCGATCGGTCCGAATAGGTCCATGTGTAGTAGCTCCAATGGTCTTGAGGTTGTCATGATGTTCTTGGACGGATGTTGAGCTCCTACTTACTTTCCGGCTTGACATGCGCTACATGGTCTATCTTTCTCAAAGACAACATCTTTTAGTCCAGGGATATGATCCCCCTTAAGAAGTTTTTGCAAGTTTCTCATCCAACCATGGGCTAGCCTTCGGTGCCATAGCCATCCCATGTTAGTTTTCGCCATTAAGCACGTATCAAGTTGGGCTTTATCCGTGGAGAAATCCACAAGGTAAAGCTTTCCCTTGAGTACGCCCTTAAAGGCGATTGAGTTGTTGCATCTTCTTGAGACGGTCACACCGTTGTTAGTGAAAAGACAATCATAACCATTATCACATAATTGAGAAATAGACAAGAGGTTGTAATCAAGTGAATCAACATGAAGCACATTAGAAAGAGTGTGTTTTGAGGAGATAGCAATTTTACCGGTGCCAAGGATTTTCCCTTGGCTATTATCCCCAAAGAAGATTCCTTCACTAGGATCTTCATTCTCCTTGTACTCTACAAACATCTTCCTCTCTCCGGTCATATGATTAGTGCATCCACTGTCAAGAACCCAATTTGATCCACCGGAGGAGTATGCCTACAAAAGAGTTATGCCTTTCCTTTAGGTACCCAAACGGAGTTGGGTCCTTTGATGTTAGTCACAAGACATTTGGGCACCCACACGCAAGGCTTTGGGATCTTGCGGAGTGGCCCAACATATCTAGCATAAGTCTTGCCAAATTTTTTCCTCAATAAAACATAAGAAGCATCAAAGTCATGAAACAAAGGATGAGGTTCATTTTTAGGCATATAAGATGTTGAGACAGTGTTCTTTCCTTTATCTTGGGTGGATGAACCTTCCTTGACAAAAACAATCAAGTCTTTGTTATTCTTGGGGGCTTTGGCATTTTGCCTCCGCTCCCGAGAATAACCAAGACCATCCTTGACATGGGGAGGTCTCACATTGGTGTATGCGCTACGTGCATAGGCCACCTTCTCCTTGTCAAAGATGCCACCTTTCGGTGCTTGTTTGTTTTGTGCCAAGTTAAGTTCATCCTTAAGTTTTAGGATCAAGCTTGAGCACATGCAAGTGTGAACTTCCTCGGATGAAATCTTTTGAGAAGATGAGCTCTTTGAGGAAGAAGGTGCATTGATCTTAAGTGACTCAACCTTTGTCTCTAGAATCTTGTTAACCTTTGTCAAGTTAACAAGTTCATCCTTGAGCTCAACGGTCTTGTCCTTAAGATTTGAGCATGCTTCCTTGCTCATGGCAAGGTCATGCTCCAATGCATTGCTTCTTTCTCTCTCGCGCTCGAGGAGCTCCTCAAGCTCTTGACATCTCTCCAATTTTTGGATGAGCATGCCCTCTTGACGCTCAAGGAGATCCTCCTTCTCGGAGATTTCATCCATAAAAAAATTCATCTTTCTCATGGCACTCTTACTTAAGCCTTTAAGCATGGATTCAAGTTCACTACCACTATCAAATTCATCACAGGAAGTTATAGAGGGAGTGGGTTTAGATTTGACCTTTCTCCTTCCCTCCTTTGCCATGAAACATGTGGACTTGAAATCATCAAGGTTGGGGAAAAGCTTGCTTGTACTTGAGCTCTTTCCGATGGCAATGGTTGCCACCTTCTCTTCATTTTCGGAAGATGAGTCTTCATTTGAGTCCCATTCTCTTCCAAGGTGGGCATGTCCCGATGGCTTCTTCTTCTTGAAGAGCTTCTTATCTTGGGTCTTGCCCTCCTTCTTCTTGCTTTCATTGTATGGGCAATCCGCAATGAAGTGCCCATGTTCACCACACTTGTAGAAAGTCTTCTTCTTTAGCTTCTCCTTGCTCTTGCCTTCTTGGTGATAGCCTCCCTTCTTCCTTCTCATCATCCTTCTAAACTTGTTGATGAAGAAAGCTTCTTCCTCATCGGAGTCCATGCTCTCATCATCACTTGCATCTTCATTGTAGGATGTGGAAGTTGCTTTGAGGGCTATGTCTTTCTTCTTTGATGAGGCAAGCTTTTGGAGATCGTTGTAGAACATAGCTTCCTTCTCCATCATCTCATTGTTGATTATCCTCCCAAGCACTTCTTCCGGAGTCATCTTGGTGTAGTCGGGGCTTTCACGGATCAAGGAGCAAAGAGCGATGTTTCGAGGCATGAATGCCCGAAGCATCCTCTTCACCACTTCATGGTTCGTCCAACGAGTGCTTCCATAGGCGTGAATCTTGTTCACGAGCACCTTGAGGCGGTTTTACATGTCTTGGGGCGACTCACCATCCATGATGGTAAATCTCCCAAGCTCTCCTTCGATCATCTCAATCTTCGCCTCCCGGATGACTCGGTTGCCCTCGTGCGCCGTCTTGAGTGTATCCCAAATATCTTTGGCCACTTCCAAACCTTCGACTCGGTTGAATTCATCCTGAGTCAAAGATGAGGTTATGACTCCCACGGCTTGAGCATTGCGATGAAGTAGGACAGCTTGTTGTGGAGTGACGTCTTCCTCATTCCTTGGCATATGAACTCCGGTTTGCACATCTGCCACAAACTAGGATTCAAAGAGATTAAATGCATCTTCATATTGTGTTTCCACATTGAATAGTCATTTCCATCGAATTGAGGAGGTTTGCCAAGTGGAATAGACAAATAGTGATTGTTAGCATGAAGACGATCATAATCAAAGTGAGTTTGAGTATAGTCATCGTTACTCTTCTCCTTCTCTTTGTTGATCTTGGGTTGTTTCCCTAGCTTCTCCCGAAGCTTTGCCTTGAGTTGGCGAGTCTCTTCATCGTCCTTCGGATCATCAAGAAGAACGTCGTAGTTCTTGTCAATTGAGCCTTCACCCTCGACATATGAGGTATTATCCTTGTTCCTTTCTTCCGCCATCGATTCTCCGAGATGTTAGTCTCTTCCAGAGAAACCTGCTCTGATACCAATTGAAAGGCGGCCTAGAGGGGGGGTGAATAGGCGATAATCGATAATTTAAACTTAAATCAGAGTTCTGAAAACAGAGAAGTCGGACTTGTCTGACTTCTAGTCGGACTTGTCTAACCTAAGTCGGACAAGTCTGACTTGGGTCGGATAGGTCCGAGATTACCTACACGATCAGACCAAAAATCCAATTTTTAAGCGATCTAGTGAGAGATATCGATCCCTAGCAGTTCTACACGAAGTATGGAGTATAAAGAAAGCTGAGGGAGAGATAGCACGCGGAAAAACACTAGAATCAAAACTTGCGAGAACGGAAGAATGACAAGAGACAAACGATTTTATCCCGAGGTTCAGAACCACAAAGGATCCTACGTCCGCGTTGAGGAGTCCACAAGGGACTAGGCCTTCTCTAGCCTTTCCCTCACGAGTTGCCACAAGGGCCAACTCCCGATCTTCCACTATCACAAAGATTGTTACAAACTCCACGATTACAAGAGATCACAAAGAAATCGCGGGGTGACGCCTAACCGTCTAGGGGAGAACCCCAAGAGCAACAAACACGCAATCACGAAGAAACTTAGCGAATCACACGTTGCTCAACCCCTCAACAAACCGTTTCTCCCGATTCTCACAAAGCACTCTTCACTCTCCCAAAAATTCGAATTTGGGCTCTAGAGGTGAAGAACAAGTGGAGAGAGGTTCTTGAGTTCAAATGGGCGTTCAGAACTGTTCTGGGGTGTTAGGCATAGTTGGTGGGTCGAAACCACCCACTATTTATACTCCAAAAAGTCATTAGAGCCGTTTGACACAGCCCAGGTCGGACATGTCTGACACAAAGTCGGACATGTCTGACCTCAAAGTTCAGGCCTTTCACTTTAGACTTGTCTGACCAAAACAACTTCAGACATGTCTGACATACAATCTCGGACATGTCTAAAATTCTGCAGATAGAACTCGGACAAGTCTGACTCTCTGGGACTTAGAAAATTTTCCTTAGTCCCTGGGAACAGATCCATCTCGGACATGTCCGACCCCCAAGTTCGGACAAGTCCGAAACTTCACTGGAACTCTCACTGGAACCCTTCCAGTGCCAATTCGGACATGTCTGACTTACAGATTCGGACATGTCTGAATTCCAACAGAGGGAATTCGGACATGTCTGACACCACAAGTCAAACAAGTCCGCCCAAGCCACAAAGGCCCTACTAAAATCTTCTACTAAGGGGTTGAGCACCCGAATGACTCACTAAGTGTCTACGCGTCGTGTCCCTCTTAATAGTACGGTTTTTCCTACGACTCAAGGAGAAAATAGAAAATCCTATTTCTATTCTTCTTCACCACAACTTTTCTCCTTTTGCCGTCTTTCTTCAAAGATCCATTCCGTACTTCGGATCTGCGCTCATGCTCAACCAAGTTCATTAGCACTTTAATGGTTCATCATCAATCCACCAAAACCCACAAGGGACCTAGATGCACTTACAACGACACAATATATAACCACTAATCAGGTTCCTATTTATTCCAAGGACATGTTGCACATTCTTCAAAGAGAGAGTATTTCCGGATGTCAAATTCATATCGACTCTTTCAATTCCATGTACAACAGTCCTAGACCCATTGCCCATCAAGATGGAGCAACTGTCAGTAGCCTGATAAGAAGAAAATAAATTATAGTCAGAACAAACATACACATTAGCTCCCGAGTCTAACCACCAATCAGTAGAATGACAAGCTAGAAGAATGAACATACCCTGATCCAGATGCTCCTCCGGCCTCGCTAATAGTGACATTCACAGATTTCTGACCATCACTTTTCTTGCATTTTCTGTTGCGGCATTTCCTGGGCTATATGGCCAAGTTCACCGCATACAAAACAAGTCAGGTTCTTTCCTTTCCGGTTCTTGTTGTTCTTATTGCCACCACCAAATTTACGTTCAACCTCGTTGGCACTAGAAGGAGTCCCTTCCCGCGGAACAGAACGAGGCACATCTTTTGATCTTGCCTTCTCATCAACATCAAAAGTTGAGATCAGACTTTCAACAGTCATAACCTCTTTCTTGTGTTTAAGGCTCGTAGAAAAACTTCTCCAAGATGGAGGCAATTTGGAAATAATTCCACCAACCACGAACTTGTCAAGCAAGACCGTATCAAAATGTGCAAGTTCCCCCCACTAGAAGTTCGATCTCATGAGCCTGTTTTACGATAGATCGGTCATCGAACATCTTATATTTGTGGTACTAATCATTAACATATAGTTCATGTCCAACATCTAATTCCGCATATTTGCGGTGCAGAGCCTCGCTTAATTCCTTAGCCGAAGTGTGGTTCATGTAAATGTCATATAGCTGATCTGACAGGAGTGACAATCGGCGGCCAAGACAAGTGGAATTGTCTAGATCATAGTCACGATGTTGCTCCTTAGTGAGAGGAAGAACTGGGGAAATCACCCACCAAATCTTCATCGACATGAGTCAGAACTTGACTCGTGACTGCCATCTCTTAAAATTGTCACCCCCGGTAAATCGCTCACATTTCAACGCATCAGCAAGTCCGACCATGTTGATTCTATCAGGTTTTTGGATTGTTAGAATTGTTGGAAAATACACATGACATGCAATTAATTTGATGATTTGAAATAGCAAAACGACTAGAATAGTTCTACTAGCAGTCAAAATAAATAGTGCTAGTACTGCACAAACAAGAATAGAAACAAATGTGAATAAATCGCTTATCGAATCAATCAAATCAGCCATAGATCGAGTGATATACTTACAGATCGTGTTGCTGTGAAGTAGAGGATGAAACTGATAAACTTGATGAAGATGTTGAAGACGAAAGAAGTTTTGCGAGTGGTCGTGCGAGAGCACTTCCCAGAAACCTGATCATCGGCATCCGTGCAGGTCTTCAGATCACCGGCATCGGATCGAAGACATCGCTCTCCCTCAATCCGCTGCACGGCGAACGGAGGGACGGCAAAGCAAAAAACGGTGACGTATAGCAGTTTGTGAGAGGTGATTTTCTGTGTTGTGTATATTCTCTAGTATCCAGGACGTCTCCTATATACTCGAGTCAGCTAACCGCCTCAAATTCGATCTGCCATAATTTCATGAAATCGTCCCCTGAAATCCCTCATCGTGCAACTAATGGGAGCAATTATAGGCATTCGTGCACATTAACGTGCACTTGCAGTTATGCCTCAAATTACTCCACACGTTGACGTAACAGTCTAGGTGTGATGAAATATTCTCTTTTGTATGAGTGGTTTAAAAAGTAACTGCTTAGTAGAACACAACTCGTCACGACGTGAACGCGCAACGTCGCAAGTCACAAGTCACGCGGTAAACACGCGTAAAATCACAAAATGTGCGCGCGTGCGTGCGTGTGTGTTTGTGTTAGCGCAACCTTCATCTCTCATTATTCTCATATTGAGAACCAGTACAAGCCACTATATATATTGGGGAACATCTATCTAGACGGGCAATGTGGGACTAAACATATCAGCCACCTCTGCACACCGCCTTGACTTTCCACTAGGTGAGTTGGCTCAAATAAATGAGCCCACAAGTGGGCTGTACGTAAGAGCCAAATCCCAACATTCCCAAATCAAAATATGATATATGCTTCCATTTATTGTTCGACTGCACGCCTACGTGTATCCATTTATTGACCTCTGATCCTGAATATGATGACGTTAATCCAGCCATTTGCGTGATTAGTTAAATGTGTCCATGAGAGGCTGGCCAGGCCGGCTTTCAGCAAATTTGTAAACAACCTTGTCGACAGGAACACGGATGAGGCGTCACCCAAGCATAGCAGCGCCACTCGATGCTGCTAAAAAGAGAGTCAAAGCCGCTCTGTGTCACAAACTGACATCCTTATCCGGAATCAATCTGGTTAATTAGTGATATAATATCCGCGCAGTATCGTAGTTTTTTCTCTTCGGGTCCAGTCGTCCAGATCAGTAGAACACATCCTTCAACAGAGACCTGCGTAGGGCAGAAGCCCAGAACTGAGACATGATTATCGCTCCATCAGGTCTTTCGAAATTTTCTTTTCCGAAAAAAACGCGTTGGGAAATTTTCTTTTGCGAAAAAAAAAACGCTTTGGTGAGGCCAGTCTCTATGACAGCGTGAAAATGGCTGTGTATAAGCTACAGGAGCTGTAATGTCTGGGTGGGATCGGTAAACGCAGAGGGATCTTGGCGACACGTTACGTTTGTTGGGCGGACTGCAGTCAAAAGAGAGATCGGACATGGCCACGTCTCCATAGACGTGAAAAAAATGAAAATCCCAAGGCCAGGAACACGAATTGGAACAAGTCCATCTCGGTCGGTCGTCTGGTTTTCATAGAATGGGAAAGGGTGGTGAAGATGAGCAGTCTTCTCTATTCCAAGTGGATCTGTCGTATCCGCCGTTCCTTAATTAGCAGCAAGCAGATTTGCTGGATCAGCCAACCATCCGAGAACGCTAAGAATGTTAGTGCACCCGTGACACTGACAGTAGGCTAGGCTAATAAGCGCCATGATGATGACTTACACTTACGTATCAATCAGTCCATGTATGGAATTCAAAGTCCACGAGGTCCGCCACGCACACCGGCGCCCACTCATAGCCGCCGTCCGCGACTGTCGCCCGGGTGGACCGGGCGGTTGCTCGGCGCTCGGCGGGGTTGATTCCGTAGCAGGCATGCAGGTCCACCGTCCGGGTGTAGTATCGTGGTCAACAAAGTGGCAACCGAGAAAAAAAAGTGAGGAAAAATGCTCGCGGGATGCTGCTGGTTCAAGCGTTTCCCGAAGGATATTTTTCGCGGACGTTCAAGGAAATTAAAACTGAAGAAGCACACGGCACACGGAGCCAAGCATCGGTAGGTGCTCGGAGCGGTTGTGGGGTGCGGACAAAAGAGAAGCGCTGCGCGTTCTCAAAGTTGAAAGATGTATAACGACACATCGATAGGAGTCGCTGCTGCTGGTGCACGGTGGAATCGAGCATGCGATCCCGGAAGCACGTTCCATCAACTCAAGTGACGATGAACACGATGGCTAAACGGGTTTATGATGTCTGACAAGTGTTTCCTTGGAGCAGCGACCAGGCAGGTGTAACTCGGCCGCAAAAGTGCTCCGCGTACATCACTCTTTGTTTCGCTGATTAACCAACCAGCCGTATCTTTTGCTGCGCGAGCAAGAGGAAGATATATATATACTCCCTCCGTTCTGAAATAATTGTCGTTTCAGACAACCAAATGAACTAGAAATGAACTATTGAAAGTTGTCCTAACGACAATTAAAACGAAACAGAGGGAGTATATATATATCCGTGGGCCGTGGCCTGCACATACTACAAATAACAATTTGTCCGTCGCCCTCGCCCTAAACATACATATCCATGACATTATAACCGGCGTTCGGCGGCGGAGATAAGCGATAAGGAGCCAAGAGTCCAAGCACGAGAGCTGCCTTGCATCAGCGATACCACACCAAAAGTGTCCCCCGTTTCACAAATCCAATCCGGCCAGACGTGCGGGCACGTCAGCAGGACATGGTCATATGGATAAGGATCTATAGGTTCATCATGCGGACAAAAAACAAGACAAAGCATATGGTTTTCTTTAACCTGCGGATACTATCTATGTGCACTTATCCGAAAACGGGTTCGGCTCTCGCCGAACAAGTGCCCCGCTCGTTGGACGGATAAGATTGTCCACAATGATACACTATAAAGTTTATTGAAAAAATTATTAGATCTTAGAGTAAGGTATAGAATAGACAAGTGTGGATACATAATGTTATAATCTCTTTATTTTTTGAAATTGTTGTTATTAAAATAAGAATTCTATTTTATTTGTCTTTTGGTTTGGTTGTCTAAGGTGATTTGGACTCTCTTCGTCTCTAAATATATAATTTTTGATAATTAAATTTAGTTTTTAAAACATCATATATTTGACGGAGATAATACTTGATTAACTGGAGCATGACACAAATAATGTGCGGCAGTTGACTTTATTAGACGACCCCCGAGCGGCTACTGATGACCCGTCCCGTCTGTCAAGGAAAGTTTAACTCGTCACCACACCTTGAGGTGCTCGGACGATACCAAAGCGTTTCGCTCGTGTCCTCTTCCCGCTGTTTCGCTAGACGTTTCTCCTGCGTGGCCCCACACCAGCGATTCGAGTCCGGCTCACGGTGCTGGCCGAGTGGTCCAGGTCAAAACATGCCCGTTCTTTTCCTCCTCGTCTCTTTTTTTTTCGGAAATTGGCGCGGCAGTTGGCAGGAGTGCAGGACACAGAAGAGACGCCTGTAAGAGTAAGAGTAAGAGACGGACGATGTTACTCTTTCTATTCCTAAATATATGATGCTTTTAGAATTGATTTTAATTTCTAAAATGTCATATATTTAGAACGGACTGGGTACAAACTTTAGGGAGTTCGAAACACAGGCAGTCGTAACGCCAATGTATTGCTCCTCGTCGTCGTCCGTCCTGCAGCGGTGTTTGTCCAAGCAAGAAGAAGCCATCAATTTCCCGTTCCCCCCGTAGTGCCGAGGCCGCACGAGTCCCGTGGCGCCGACGCGCCATTGATGAAATGGACTGAGCTAAGGATGGAAATGGTACGGTAAATTTCCGAATCATCCGACGTCACTTTAAATTTCCGATGTAATTATCATTTTCGATAATTTCTGAAATTTTCGATCCGATTACCGTTTTTATCGTACATTGAAATTAGGTAAACGGAACGAAAACGATTTGTACTTATTTCTGATCGAATTTTCGGAATACCGTATTTTAATGGGAAATTTCCGAACAATAACCGAATAATTTTTGAATAGTAGGTTGGGTCTAATGGGCTGACATGTAATAAACTCAATTCTTTAAATTTTCTATTCAGACACCAGTCTGGATAAGGAGTTAACTTTAATTACATACAAATATTTATTTATTTTAAAATGTGTTCTTAAAGTGATTTTGTTTCATATTGAATTTTTTTATAAAATGAAACTAAAAGTTGTTGTCTCATATTTTATATTTAAGTTGTTGATGTTATAGATGAATAATATTTTAGTTCGTTGTTTCCGAGTAAAATTTGGAACCGTTCCGATATCGACATATCCGTTTTTGATATTCCTGAAATTTTCGATACCGTAATCCTTTTGATAATACCGTTCCGATTCCGTTTCTGAAAATTTTATATGAAAATGAAAATAATTTCATCCTTTTTTCGTCCGTTTCCGATCGTTTTCATCTCTAGACCGAGCTAGTCTAGGCGTGTGGTCCCTGCATCAAGGACGCGCGGGGATCCGCACATAGCTGTCCCAAAACTAGGTGCAGCCGTTCAGCTGACTAGACACATATCATCGTCACGATCAAATCTGCCGATCAAGTTCTGAGCTATGCGACAGCCGCATAACGTTGCCTTTCCATTACCGAAGGCAATAGCCAGATCTGATTAAACCCTCCCAAAGGTCGCGAGGGGAGACTGACACTTCTGCCTGCACGAAAGTGGTGTTATTGATTTTTCCCTTATATATATATATATATTATATATATATATATATACACACATATATATCATAGATATAGTAAAACAAAGAGGCATGGCGAACTGGCAGCCGTGCTGCTGCTGGACTTGCTACATGAACCAAAAACGTGTAGCCCCGACGAGTACCCAATCCCCTTTAGTTGAAACCGTCGGCACTTATGACTATATTTTAGAGTAAATATGAGCTTCGGTTGTCCAGATACTTGGCACTAGTAGGTGAATATATGTTCTGTTTTAGTAGTATAGATTACGATATAAACTTAGAGAGATTATTTTTTTCATAATAAAATAAAATGAAACGGAGAGAGTATAAAAAGGAAGATTTTTTACAGCAGTACTTGATAGAAAATTACAGTGCTTAGGATCGAGATCTAGCCACTAATCATTCGGATTAACTCAAGAACAGATAGCTGATTAGGAACAACATGCGCACCTTTGGGAAACCTGACGCGCATAGAAGGAGGCCGCCATTGGCCACGGTGGTGGAGGCGACGATCTCAGTTGATCACGGAGTTATGACGGCGGTGAAGCCTTGGAGCACCTTCCCCAACCTTCTCCCTATTGCGTGATCGGTGGCCTTAGTAATTTGTGGGTACTGAGTTGTAGATCCAAGATCAACTTAATTATGAGGGATGCTCATCTATTTATAGGGAAGGGAGTGGTTGAGGGGGCCTCCAACCAATTCGGTTGGTGTGTCCCGATCAAACACGTAAGGGAGATTTCGTAACCAACTCCTATTATTTGATTCCTTTTTATTCAACGTGATCAATCCTAACATTCTCCCCCTTGATTACGGAACTAAGTAACTTAGTAACACAAAACTAAACTGAATGTATATCTCCTCATGTTTGATATAAAGGACACGACGAATCAAAAACAGCCAGTTACGTATTGTTTGACCCGACGATCACGTTACATCTCACACTTAGAAACATACACTAATTCTGAGTTTGGCCCCTAAGTATCCAGGGAAACATAGGTTCTTCCTTAAACTCATGCGCGTTATGTGTTCACAGAACACATTGGTTAGAAGTCCCTTTTGTATGCGGTACCGCGAGGATTCACATGAATCTAATTGCTCAATACTAAGTATAATCCTGGATATACTTCTTTGCAACATATAACTGATGTCAATGTGTTTAGCTACACATTTGACTTGTTGCCTTAGAAGTACGAATAACTTATGTGGTTTATGCTGTCTACCACTTCTTAATCCGAGTTTTCTTATTTTGTCCGCTTAGCGGCCTCATCACTAAGTTGGTGTGCATCGATCATGATGCAGTTACCTGTGATTTGGAGCTTTTTCACAATAAAGCTCCGTTTGCGAGTGTTATTTTCTGATGTGGATTTTACTACACATCTCGCAGAAACTTAGTTTTACTAATTCATGGCTTTTCTAATAATACTAAACTTATCATGAGGCCTGAGTTTCTTGCAAGACTGCAAGTTCATACTAATCTTCATTCCAGTGATCTGGATTAAACTTATTAATGCCAAAACAACCCGGCTGACTATGTCAAGGTTGGTTAATGAGCAATCTGAGAGCTTTCGACATCAGAAAGCTTTGGAACCCATTTTATTCGATTGATCTTTTAGTGGTTCCCGTACTAATTAACCTTGACTTTTCTGAGCAGACGATTTTGTTCGCATACATACCGTACTGCTAAAGTACGCTCTCGTGTATTGAAAGTGCATCTAGGACTCCCTTGTGGGTTTTGGATGATTTATGACAAGCAATTGGGATCCTAATTCTTTTGTTGAGATGAATGCAGAAAAATTGATGAAAGATGAGCAAAGTGCCAAAAAGAGGAAATTGAGAAGGAAAATGGATTTGAGCTCAAGGAGAAGAAACTAGTTGTTTAGTATGTGTGGAGTGTGTTAAGGAAACACACCCAAGAGCTCAATCTTATTTAATCATACACACACATGCACAAAGCCATACAGGACCGGACTAGTCCGATGTCCACCGGACTAGTCCGATATCACATTCTGCACAAGATCGGACAAGTCCGGTCATCACCGGACTAGTCCGATAATTCTTCTGTTCCACTTCGGACTAGTCCTCCCCAGTGCGGACTAGTCCTCAACACAATGCACAGGTCACTAGATCGGACAAGTCCGGTCTCCACCGGACTAGTCCGATATCCTTTCTGATCCACTTCGGACAAGTCCGGTGTTTACACGGACTAGTCCGATATACACGCTGATCTAAACCGGACAAGTCCTCCAAGTGCGGACTTGTCATCCTAAACACTAAAGGTTTCACAGGTCCGGACCAGTCCGATGACAATCGGACTAGTCCGAAGTTTTCCAGCAGTGAAATCGGACAAGTCCGTTTTCAAACGGACTAGTCCGATATTCCTGGACACTTAGGGTTTGCTTCTCACAGCACACCGGACTAGTCCGGACACCACCACGGACTAGTCCGAATTTTCTGAACCCTAACGGTAACTTCCAGAAACCCCTTATAAATAGAGGTGCACGGCCCACTTTGAAACGCTCTCGAACCCTAGCGCCGTCACACCTCCCAAGAGCCTCAAAAACTAACTCTCTCCACAAAACCAAGTGCTAAATTGATCACTACATTGAAGATCACTTGTAGATCATTGGAGAGGGCACTTGATACGCGATTGAGCTCTTGGTTTGAATCTCTAACACACTCTTGCATCTCAGTTTGTATACTTTGAAGTGTGTTATTGGTGGTCTTGAATCTTGTAATCAAGGGAGCGCTCAACTTGTGAGATCGCCCCTTAAACTCGGTGATTTACCCCTGTGTAATTAGTTGAAGAGGATTGGCCTTCGTGGCGATCCGAACGAGGGAAGGGTTAGTGAAGACCCGGCCCTTTTGTGGGCTCCTCAACGTGGACGTAGGCTGCCTTCGTGGTAACCGAACCACGGGATAAATCTTGTGTCTTTCAATTGTGTTCTTTATTCTAGTTGATTAACATAATCTAGGGTTTGATTAGATTTGTTGAATACAAAGTTGATAGTTGAAATAAAGTCATATTCTTAATAGAATCTGTTACACAACTATTGAACTGATCACAAAGTTTATATTTCCGCTGCAAAAGTCAACAAACAATCAAATTGACCTAACTTGATCAACCTAGCCCGTAAAATCCGGACTAGTCCGCACTTTACCGGACTAGTCCGTTATATCTGGTTTTTGATCTCGTTGTTGAAGTGTTACAGGAACCGATAAAATTCAAGAAGGCCTATTCACCCCCCCTCTAGGCCAACATTCAATTGGTATCAGAGCAAGGTTCTTCAAGAAAGAGTGCAACCGCTCGAAGAGATCATGTCGGACATGAAGGAAGTCCAAAAGATCAACAACCAGGAAGAGATGAACAATGACAAGCATCAAAAGCTTGAGAAGTATCTCGAAGCCATTCAAGACTTTGACGATGATGATGAGGAGACATTGGAGCTGAAAGCTCTCCTTAGAAAGAAAGCGCTTTCCAAAGGCAAAGCCAAAGTTGAAGAAAAGAAGAAGGGGAGTAGTCACACCGACTACTCCCGATATCCTTTTAATTATGACCGTTTAAATTCTAACAGCAATCACTATCTATCCATTCCCCTTGGAAAAGCCCCACACTTCGATGGGAGTGACTACTCTATGTGGAGGCAAAACATGAAGATGCACTTGATTTCCCTTAACCCAAGTTTATGGCATATTGTGTGCACAGGAATCAATATCCCAGATGACGACGAAGAGCTCACGCCAAGTCAAGAGCAAGCCATCCACAGGAATGCACAAGCCGCAGCCGTCATCACCTCATCTCTAAGTCGAGATGAATTCACAAAGGTGGACGGATTAGAGATTGCCAAAGAAATCTGGGATACCTTACAAACAGCGCATGAAGGTGACAGACATGTGAGGGAAGCCAAGATTGAAATGATTGAGGGCGAACTAGGAAGGTTCGCGATTGAGGAAGATGAGTCACCCCAGGACATGTACAACAGACTGAAGACTCTCGTGAACAAGGTTCGATCATATGGGAGCAGAAAGTGGAATGATCACGAGGTTGTAAAGCTCATCCTTAGAGCTTTCATGCCTCGCAATGTTACGCTTTGCTCTATGATCCGAGAGAGTCCGGGGTACAAGAAAATGACTCCTGATGAACTGCTTGGCAAGATCATTAACTTTGAGATGATGGAGAAGCAAGCCAAGCACGTAAAAGAAATAGCCGACCTCACATCGGCCAAGAAGAAGGGAGTTGCCCTAAAGTCCTCACTCAAGCCTTTATCCAAAGAAGCAAGAGAAGCACAGCTTGAGGAGGACAGCGATGATGAAAGCAGCGAGCTAGATGAAGAAGATATGATTTTGTTCATGAAGAAGTTTAAGAGAATTATGAAGAAAAGACAAGGAACAAAATCAAATGAAGCAAAATACAAAGAAAGGACGAAGCCAAAGATGAGGCGGGCGTGCTATAACTGTGGTGAATACAACCACTTTATAGTCGACTGCCCGTATGAGGACAATAAGAAGAAGAACAAAGAGTCCAAGCCTCAAGCAAAGAAGTTCTTCAAGAAGAAGAAACAAGCTGAACAAGCACACATTGGAAAGGAATGGGACTCAAACGATGAGTCTTCATCGTCCGATGAAGAAGAATTGGCTAGCATAGCCATCGAGAGCGTGTCCAAGAAACCCACACTCTTTCCCACGCTCGGTGCAAAGAAGGCAAATGGGACTTGCCTCATGGCTAAGGAAGGTAAACGCAAGGTAAATATCAAAACTCCTTCCTTACATTCTTATTCAAGTGATGATGATTTAGATAGTGATGAAGATATGCTAGCTGGCTTAGATAGAAAAACTGCTGCAAAAATAAAATTCTTGCTTAACCAACTTGTTGAGAAGGAAGAGCTAATCGATCGTCAAGAAGACATGATTATCTCCCAAAAGGAGAAGCATGTGGAACTTGACAATCTTCTAGTTCATGGAAAGGAAAGAAGCCACTCACTAGAGCTTGAGCTAGCTTCAAGCAAGAAAACTTGCTTGGAGCTAACCAACTCAAATGTAGCAATCAAGGACCAACTTGATGACCTGATCGAGGTCAACAAGATCCTTGAAGTGCAAATTGAGTCACTCAAGCTTAGTGAACCCCCCTCCTCTTCAAGCCTACCTTCTCAATCCTCTTCAAGTAATAATACTCATATCTGCAAATGTGAAAAGATAAACCCCAGGTTGAAAGAAAAGTCCACCTCCACAAAGGACAAAAACCCTACCCAATGTGTAATATTTGACAAGGAAAGGATCAACTATGCACGTAGTGCATATTTGGTCCAAAGACCTCCAAATGTCAAGTATGGCATTGGTTATTCCTATGATGGAAAGCAAAGAGCTGGAAATCATAAGAATAACAAGGGAAAGATTACCTTTGTGAAAGGAGGACCCTCACAACCCGGCAGCACGAAAACTAAAAATTTGAACTCTCATGAAAACCGGACTAGTCCGGTTGTGGTCCGGACAAGTCCGGTCATCCGGACAAGTCCGGTCACACAGACTAGTCCGACCAATAATCAGCAACAACTCCTGTTTAAAACCTTCGATGCTTCATATGTATTAATGAGAAACAATATTGGTAAAGTGTATGCTTATTATGCTGGGCCACGCCATGGGAACACAAAATCCCATGTGTGGGTGCCCAAATGTATTGTCACTAACCTCCAAGGACCCAAGCAAGCTTGGGTACCTAAAACCAAGGCGTAACTTGTTTCTGCAGGCCTACTCCTCCGGTGGATCCAAATGGGTGCTAGACAGTGGATGCACAAACCACATGACCGGAGAAAGGAGGATGTTTGTGGAGTATGAAGTGAACGAGGACCCAAATGAAGGGATCTACTTTGGAGACAACAGTCAAGGGAGGGTCCTCGGTACCGGTAAAATAGCCATATCCTCTGAACATACTCTTTCACATGTTTTGCACGTTGAATCTTTAGATTATAACCTGCTGTCCATATCTCAATTGTGCGACAAGGGTTATAATTGCCTGTTTACTAACGAGGGTGTAATCGTCTCAAGAAGGAGCGATGGTTCTAGTGCATTCAAGGGTATGTTGAAGGGAAAGCTTTACCTTGTTGACTTCAACAAGGATAAAGCCGAACTCGACACATGCTTGATTGCAAAGACCAACATGGGTTGGCTGTGGCATAGACGGCTGGCACATGTTGGTATGAGGAACCTTCAAAAACTCCTCAAGGGTGATCACATCCGAGGTTTGAAAGATGTTGTGTTTGAGAAAAACAGGCCATGTAGCGCGTGCCAAGCAGGGAAACAAGTTGGAGCACAGCATCCTGCGAAGAACATCATGACCACAACAAGACCGCTCGAACTACTTCATATGGACTTGTTTGGTCCAATTGCTTACATAAGCATCGGCGGTAACAAGTATGGTTTAGTTGTTGTTGATGATTTTTCCCGCTTCACTTGGGTGTTCTTTTTGCATGAAAAATCAGAAACACAAGGGACACTCAAGAAGTTCTTCAAGCGAGCACAAAACGAATTTTCATTACAAATCAAGAGTATTCGGAGTGACAATGGCACGGAGTTCAAAAACATACAAGTGGAGGAGTACCTTGATGAAGAAGGAATCAAGCACGAATTTTCAGCACCATACTCCCCACAACAAAATGGAGTTGCCGAAAGGAAGAACCGCACGCTCATAGAAATGGCAAGAACTATGCTCGATGAATACAAGACTTCGGACCGATTTTGGGCGGAAGCAATCAACACAGCTTGCCACGCCACAAATCGCCTCTATCTTCATCGACTACTAAAGAAGACCCCCTATGAGCTACTCACCGGTAACAAACCGAACATTTCATATTTTCGAGTTTTTGGTTCTCCTTGCTATATTTTAAACAAGAAGCCCAGGACTTCAAAGTTCGCTTCGAAGTCCGATGAAGGTTTCTTGCTTGGCTATGATTCGAACACTTACGCCTATCGTGTCTTCAACAAGTCCTCCGGACTTGTTGAAGTGGCACGTGACGTAGTGTTCGATGAAACTAATGGCTCCCAAAAGGAGCAAGTTGATCAATGTGAGTTAGGTAAAGAAGAAGCCCCCTATCAAGCATTGAAGAAAATGGCTCTAGGCGAAGTACGACCACAAGAGTCAACGTCACAAATACAAGATGAAAGTGAACCACAAGATGAAATCAACCATCAAGGGGGAGCCTCAATACAAGATCAACCACAGGAGTACGAACGTAATGAACAAATCAACGAGGACAACAACTCAGGGGGAGAAGAAGATGATCACCAACACACGACTCCCCAAGTACCACACCCAAGAGTACACCAATGCATTCAAAGGGATCACCCGATCGACAACATCATCGGCGACATCCAAAAGGGAGTAACCACTAGATCTCGCATAGCAAATTTTTGTGAACATTACTCGTTTGTCTCCTTTTTGGAACCCCGCAGGACTGAGGATGCATTGAAGGATCCGGACTGGGTAGTGGCGATGCAAGAAGAGTTGAATAATTTCAAGAGAAACGAGGTCTGGGAACTTGTGGCAAGACCCAATGCAAATGTTGTAGGCACCAAGTGGGTCTTCCGCAACAAGCAAGACGAACACGGTGTGGTAACAAGAAACAAGGCACGACTTGTGGCCAAAGGTTACTCACAAGTCGAAGGTTTGGATTTCGATGAAACTTTTGCTCCAGTAGCTAGGCTTGAATCAATTAGAATATTACTTGCATATGCTACTCACCATGATTTCAAGCTGTATCAAATGGACGTGAAGAGCGCCTTCCTCAACGGACCGATCAAGGAGGAGGTGTACGTGGAGCAACCACCCGGGTTTGAAGACGAAGAGTTCCCCGATCACGTGTATAAACTGCGTAAGGCTCTCTATGGCCTCAAACAAGCTCCTAGAGCTTGGTATGAGTGCCTTAGAGATTTTTTAATAGATAATGGTTTTCAAATTGGCAAAGTAGACTATACGTTATTCACAAAAAATCTGGATAATGATCTTTTTATTTGCCAAATATATGTTGATGATATAATTTTTGGGTCAACTAACCAATCCTTCTGTGAAGAGTTTAGCAAAATTATGACAGAGAGATTCGAAATGTCGATGATGGGAGAATTGAAGTACTTCTTGGGATTCCAAGTGCGACAACAAAGGGAAGGAACTTTTATAAGCCAAACCAAGTACACGCAGGACATCCTCAAGAAGTTTGGCATGGACAAAGCAAAGCCAATAAAGACTCCCATGGCAACGAATGGGCACTTGGACCTCAATGAAGATGGAACGAGCGTCGACCAAAAGGTATATCGCTCCATGATTGGATCTTTACTATATCTATGTGCATCTAGGCCAGACATCATGTTGAGTGTTTGCTTGTGTGCAAGATTTCAAGCCAACCCCAAGGAATGTCATTTGACAGCCGTTAAGAGAATCTTAAGATATTTAGTTCATACACCCAACCTTGGTCTTTGGTACCCAAAAGGCTCAAAATTCAATCTCATTGGGTATTCCGATGCAGATTATGCCGGGTGCAAAGTAGATAGAAAAAGTACTTCCGGCACTTGCCAATTTCTAGGAAGATCCTTAGTTTCTTGGTCATCCAAGAAACAGAATTCCATTGCATTATCCACAGCCGAAGCGGAGTATGTTGCAGCCGGGAGTTGTTGTGCACAACTTCTTTGGATGCGACAAACTCTAAGGGATTATGGTTACAATATGAACCATATTCCTCTCCTTTGTGATAATGAGAGTGCCATTAAAATAGCACACAATCCAGTTGAGCACTCTAGAACAAAACATATAGACATAAGACACCACTTCTTGAGAGACCATTCCATGAAAGGAGACATATCCATCTCTCATGTCAACACCCAAAAACAATTAGCCGACATATTCACCAAGCCACTTGATGAAAAACGCTTTTGTGAACTCCGAAATGAGCTAAATGTTCTTGATTCTCGGAGTGTGGCTTGAAAAGTTGCATACCTGTATGTTTCTTCAAAATTTTGATTGAATTGTGAAAATCATCCCTCTTCTCTTTTCTCTCGAAAACTATGTCAATTATTAGATCTTGATGAATTTTGATCATAGTATAATTGTTGTTTGCTTACTGGTCAAATTCATCAAGATTATTTGAATTGTTTTGTCTCTCTAATCTCTAATATTGGACCTTCAAATATATATGAATGGGCTTTGTTTTTCTCTCCTGGTGACCACGGACAAGTCCGTGGTTACCCGGACTAGTCCGCCCATTGCAGACTTGTCCGCAGAGTGCCGGTTAGGCCGGACTAATCCGACAGACCACGGACTAGTCCGATATAAGTCTCTGGACGACTTCGGACTAGTCCGGTCATGTCCGGACTTGTCCGATTTTTCGTGTCCTTAACCCTAGCCGCCACCAAACCCTAATTCATTCACTCTCCACTCGCCCCAAGCATTCTCTCTCTTGCGCTCGAGCTCCCAAGGCAAATACTCGATTCCTCCGTCGAAAAGCCTCAAACTTGGGCGGAGATCAAGCTTGAAGACTCGGGGATTGAAGTTAGCGGACAAGTCCGGCCTCCAACCCCCAAAATCTCAAGCCTCCTTCGATTCCTTGGTCATGTCGAGCTCTGACTACGAAATGTCCGATTTTGAGTCCGAGGTGGCACCTCGGCCCTCGGCGGGTCTTGGCAAGAAACGCCAAGAGAAACCCTCCGAGCCAGCTCCCTCTCCTCCCCAAGTCAGAAGGAAAGTGTGTGTGAAGAAAGCTGCATCGAAGGCCGGCACCTCCTCAAGTGGCCTTCGACAAACCAAAGGAAAGGGCAAAGGAGTTGCCACAGGGCCAGTTGGGCCCCTCAAGCTGCATGCCCCCAGAGAAGGGGCCCGGGACCCAAATGAAGAGAAGTTCACTGGCAAGGGCAGCGAGGTGGCTGCTAAGCTGAGAGAGGTAGACTGCTATGCAAGATCCAAGCAAGCAGCAGATGGCAGATTTTGGTCCAATTTTCACTCGGACTTCTACAAATTGGTCTATTTGCCTATGAAGACCCCAGTGGTGCGCAGTCAATGGATTGACTGGGCCCACCTGGAGAAGAAGAAGTGTGCAGCCTTTGATGAGGTTATTGCAGCTGCTGAGAAACACGGACTGAAGGACTTGTTTGCCTTCAGATATAACTGGAATGATGAAGTGATTGCACAGTTTTATGCAACATGCCACTTCTCCAGTGAAGACGAGGAAAGTGTGACTTGGATGACTCATGGATCCAAGTACTCAATTACCCAAGAAGAGTTTGCCAGTTTGCTGCACCTTGAGTATGGAGGACATGACCACCTCATTATCCACAACATAGGGGTCATTGAGAGGGACAGGATGAAGTTCATGTATGAGCCCAACTCCAAGTATGTCCCTCCCTCTACCAAGAATCTGAAGCCTTTCTTTGTTGTGCTCAATAGAGTCCTCCGGAAGACAATAGCCCCCAAGGATGGGGATGCAGGGAGTGTACAAGGCTACCTCCGGACCCTGATGAGGGTCATATGCAAGGACAGAAAGTTTGATGTGGCTGACTATATCTGGAATGATATGGTCAATATCTCAAGCACCCCCAACCGATCCTGTGGCTATGCCCCCTACTTGATGTTTATGATCGAGAAGGTCACAGGGATCGAGTTCGTGAAGGATGTGGAGCACACTCCACTGAGGCCTCAGAAGCCTCAGCCAGTACTTGTCCAAGCTCCTCCATCGCCGGCCTCAAGCCCCGAGGCACCGGCAAGACAAGAAGAAGCTGCTAGGGAAGCCCCTAAGAAAGGATCCGCCAGTGGGATCCTGAAGTACTTGGTGTCTCTTCTCTCCTCCTGCAAGAAAACTGAAGTGAAGCTTCATAAGCTCAACCAGAAGAGGAAAGAAGACATGAGGTACATAAAAGCAAATGTGAAGCAGCTGAGTGAGAAACTGGAGATCAACCCAATAGGGTCTCCAGTCATTTCTGAAGACTCTGATCTGGACGTCACTGAACTCAGCCCCTTGACTTCATCCGAGCTCGCCTATTTTGGCATTGGGGGCTCGAGCAGCTCCGTTCCTCCTCCTCCCTCTCAACCTCGCCAAGAAGAAAGCGATGAAGATGATGAAGACAATGAGAGGACTGACAGCGAAGAGTGAAGCCCTAGGACCTCCCTCTCTCTCTTTTTGGTGTCTTGATGCCAAAGGGGGAGAGATTGAGGGGGAGCTTCTAGACTTAGCTTTAGCTGCGTAGAATGCGAGGAGAGAGTCTCCATGTATCTTCTATTTGTGATTGTAATTGTTTAACGCTATTTTCATATCATGTTTGGTCCTATGTTAAATTGCTCAGTTAATTTGCAAGTGTGTGATGAAATCTGAATTTTTGCTCCTGAAATGCTATATTCACTTGATATTGGCTGATCAATGCAAATTCTGTCATTCTTGATGCATTCATGCTCTTAGTATGCATCCCACCATAAAGAATGCACATATGAATGATTCTCTTGTTGCTTGATGCATTTTTGAGTCATATGTGCACACTTTATGAAAAATCTCATTTTATACCTCATTTTGTGAAATCTCAATTGGTTGTCATCAATCACCAAAAAGGGGGAGATTGAAAGTGCATCTAGGACTCCCTTGTGGGTTTTGGATGATTTATGACAAGCAATTGGGATCCTAATTCTTTTGTTGAGATGAATGCAGAAAAATTGATGAAAGATGAGCAAAGTGCCAAAAAGAGGAAATTGAGAAGGAAAATGGATTTGAGCTCAAGGAGAAGAAACTAGTTGTTTAGTATGTGTGGAGTGTGTTAAGGAAACACACCCAAGAGCTCAATCTTATTTAATCATACACACACATGCACAAAGCCATACAGGACCGGACTAGTCCGATGTCCACCGGACTAGTCCGATATCACATTCTGCACAAGATCGGACAAGTCCGGTCATCACCGGACTAGTCCGATAATTCTTCTGTTCCACTTCGGACTAGTCCTCCCCAGTGCGGACTAGTCCTCAACACAATGCACAGGTCACTAGATCGGACAAGTCCGGTCTCCACCGGACTAGTCCGATATCCTTTCTGATCCACTTCGGACAAGTCCGGTGTTTACACGGACTAGTCCGATATACACGCTGATCTAAACCGGACAAGTCCTCCAAGTGCGGACTTGTCATCCTAAACACTAAAGGTTTCACAGGTCCGGACCAGTCCGATGACAATCGGACTAGTCCGAAGTTTTCCAGCAGTGAAATCGGACAAGTCCGTTTTCAAACGGACTAGTCCGATATTCCTGGACACTTAGGGTTTGCTTCTCACAGCACACCGGACTAGTCCGGACACCACCACGGACTAGTCCGAATTTTCTGAACCCTAACGGTAACTTCCAGAAACCCCTTATAAATAGAGGTGCACGGCCCACTTTGAAACGCTCTCGAACCCTAGCGCCGTCACACCTCCCAAGAGCCTCAAAAACTAACTCTCTCCACAAAACCAAGTGCTAAATTGATCACTACATTGAAGATCACTTGTAGATCATTGGAGAGGGCACTTGATACGCGATTGAGCTCTTGGTTTGAATCTCTAACACACTCTTGCATCTCAGTTTGTATACTTTGAAGTGTGTTATTGGTGGTCTTGAATCTTGTAATCAAGGGAGCGCTCAACTTGTGAGATCGCCCCTTAAACTCGGTGATTTACCCCTGTGTAATTAGTTGAAGAGGATTGGCCTTCGTGGCGATCCGAACGAGGGAAGGGTTAGTGAAGACCCGGCCCTTTTGTGGGCTCCTCAACGTGGACGTAGGCTGCCTTCGTGGTAACCGAACCACGGGATAAATCTTGTGTCTTTCAATTGTGTTCTTTATTCTAGTTGATTAACATAATCTAGGGTTTGATTAGATTTGTTGAATACAAAGTTGATAGTTGAAATAAAGTCATATTCTTAATAGAATCTGTTACACAACTATTGAACTGATCACAAAGTTTATATTTCCGCTGCAAAAGTCAACAAACAATCAAATTGACCTAACTTGATCAACCTAGCCCGTAAAATCCGGACTAGTCCGCACTTTACCGGACTAGTCCGTTATATCTGGTTTTTGATCTCGTTGTTGAAGTGTTACAGGAACCGATAAAATTCAAGAAGGCCTATTCACCCCCCCTCTAGGCCAACATTCATGTATGCCTAATAATCACAACACCTCTTAGTGTCAAAATCAGAGGACAACTCTTATTTGCTACCTAATAGTAGATTGACATTATACTCAACAGTAGAATGTCATCTACAAAGGCGAGAAAAGTCAATTTCTCATTCTAAACTAAGTGAAACTAAGTCCGTCCTCATAATACTTAGTATAACCCAAACTTATTAATTTATTTACAGAACTTTGAGATAACTTGTATCTCATATGTTCCTATTGCTTAAATGACAACTCTTCAGTTGTCACACAAACGTTCTCATATAGATCTCAACTGAGAACCATCATTATTATATCAATATGATGTAATACTAAGTCATAATGCGCTACTAGTATTATACTAATTCTGAACGAATCCTTGGTTGAGACAATTGAGAACGAATTAATGTAATCAACGTCTCCTTAATTAAATTATTAGCCACAAGTTTGTCCTTATTGTTTCTAACTTTTCCTTTTGGAGTCACGTGTTTGTGTAGACTCTTGACAGCCTACTAATTTGACTCCATTAGGAAGGTTCACTGAGTTACAGACTTTATTGGCTTACTTATGCCTCATTTAATCCTATATGGCTTGACACCATTCGGATAGATAAGAGCTTCGTATATCTCAGTTCAAATGAGGTGAGATCAGCCTACATTTGAATATTGATCTATCAACGAGATCTTCTTATTTACGCATTATTTACTAATTGAGACGATTGTTGCTCTTCATCATAGGCGACTAATTTAATCAACACTGAAAACTAAGATGTCCTGTGCAACAGGAGTTTTACTTAATTTTGTCACTGAAGAGCTAATAAAAGGCGTTGAGTCAACAATAACGAGATATGTTGACTTAACAACAACACGTAACAAGAAGAATGATACTTGAGTCATGGAGGTGGATCTTGCATCCACTTCGCGTCAAGATCATTTACTCGACTTACGTTGATCCCCCTAATATTAGCATATATTATTTCTATAATTGGTGTTGGTCAAGTTTATAGAAACACTATTATCTTGTTGAATAGTCATCAAGATGGCTTACTAATGTTTGGGCTAATTGATTTAGTGACAACCTCATTAAAGTTTTAATAAGGGTTTATGTCATGTACTTGTCTAATATGATGTTTTAAAACATAACTATTTAAAATTTCGATTTAGCATGTGAATAGAGGTTTTGAGCCTCAATCGTTTAGCTAATCGACTAAGTTTAAGGACTTTACTGATTTCTTAGTGAACACGGGGTATGCCGATCGTAGTACTCCCCCTCACGATCGGATTCTAATCTTAGTGTTTTATAATATGCATACATCTGAGTAGGAAGTTCTTAGCAGTGATAATCGATTGAGAAACGAAGCGTTCAATTCTCCCTCTCGAAATATGGTATTATCAAAAGAGCCATAATTTCGAAGATGTTTCACGATCGATTCTTATGCGCTCACTGAAACTTGTTCATTCCGAGAGGAAATTTTATTATAGAATCATGTGAGGATTATGAGAATGTCTCGTCGAAAGACAAAAGTAAACTTATTTAAACAAGTATATCAAGGTGACATACTCAACTTAGTTGTCCAAGCAAGATTACTAAAATCAAATTCCTTTAATAAGAGGGTAAATAATGAACTGAGAACTTAGTGAAACGTAAGTATAAAGACATCTTTGTTACTAATGGGAGTTCGTGTTTGACTTCTACTTTTTGCTTCATGACTATTAGCAACTTTAACGGTCCTAATCTCTCTTCTGAGTATCCTCCTCTTATTATAATACTAAGTCACTCGTAGCAATGAGCTTTTTCTGAAATCCACTGCCTTTGCTTAGTGTTACAAATATTATGTATTGTTTTTCACGTAGGCTACTTAACAAAACACAACATTCATAATTATCTGTTATTTTAAGTTTGTGCACACGCACAACTCCTCTATTTTATTTCTTAGTTACAGGTTTCTTTGTGAAAATACTTGCATCAAACTTAGTATAGTCAGTAAACTAACCTTTTTGAGCTAATGGAGGTTCTAAGAGGTAGTGTCACATTCGGAAATCGCTTTTACGAACGTGTTAGTAATTGAATCATCAAACATATCATGTTTAATAGCTCACTAAAAACGATCAAAATCGTACTTAAACTAAATGCTTTCATCATTACGAAAAAAACATACTGAGTTTCTCCATCTCGTAAGACGGAAAACTAAAACTGAGTATAATGTTTAACTGGTATGGAGGATTCAACTGAGTGAAATACTTAATAGAATGCATAAACTAAAATAAAACTTAGAATTAAACAAACTAAAGTGTTATGTTTTGATTTTCACGTTGGCTACTTGGCAAAACATAACATAACTGATAACATAGCAAATTTTGTCTTTCACGTTGGTTGAGCGAAATTTTCTATGGACTAATACAAATAATAATAGCTAAGATGAATTGTCGTCTTTTGTTGTTTAAACAAAATATGACATTCAAAATATCTGAGAAAACATAGTAAATTTTGTATTTCACGTTGGCCACTCGAACAAAAATTTCTATGAATTGATTCAAAACATTTAACTGAGGTGAAATGTCGTCTTTTGTCATTTCAATAAAATATGACATTCATAATAACTTAGAACACATAGCAAATTTCATCTTTCACGTTGGCTACTCGAACGAAACTTTCCATGCACTGAATAATTGAGTTAAATAAAATGTTTTATTTTGTCTTTCACGTTAGCTACTCGAACAAAATACAACATTCATGACTGAGAGGATGACAAATTTTACCTTTCACGTTGGCTACTCAACAAAATTTTCATGCAACTAAATAACTGTGAACATAGTAATTATCAAAATTACTATGCATTAAACTTAGTGATCTGATATCACAACAACTTTATAGTTCACGTTGGTTACTTAACAGAATTGCCATGAATACTTAGTGAACTGAGAGCATAGCATAATATTGTTATACAACAAATATTGTTATGCATAACTGGGTACACAACGGAAGCTTAAAATCTGAGTGATATACTTAATTACTCAATCTTCAACAACAAAATTAATAACTTAAATTAACGGCTGAGAAAATAATATCATAATGCTACATTACTGAACATAATGTAATAAACATATATTAAAACGTGACTAATATACACTAGTATATCATGATATACTTAACTAATCCCAGTCTTTTTAATTAATTTTAGTCAACAAAGATGATTTTAGCTCATACTAAGATCACTGAAAATTATTAACTAAATCTGTAAGATTTCTGCCACTAAAATTTGCCCAAACAATACTTAGTAATTATTTCTCATAAAAGAAAAAAACTAAAGTGGGCTCTAAATCAAATAAAACTTAATTTGGGATCAATCTCAAAACTAGCCCACTGAGAAAATTGGCCTAGAGGCCCGCTGGAATATTTTCTGGAAAATCAAAATTCTTAATGGGTGGTCCATTAGTGGCTCAACCCATAATCTGAGGTGGCCCAAAGCCTACTGAGTTATTTCCAAAAAACACCAAAAGAACACTGAGTCTTGGCCGGCCTTTTACGGCCCGACCCAGTACTGACTCTGCCGGAGGCCTGCTAACATTACGCATCAATAATCCACGAAAATGGAAAATGATGAGGGTGGCCCAATGGCCTGCTGAGGTATCTTGCGAAAATCATTGAGAAAATGGGAAAAGGGCCCAACCGACCCACTAAGGCGCCTGCCTGGGCCAACCAGCCCACTAAGGTGCGCTCCATGTTCTCGGGCCGTTGGATCGAATCCGACGGCCACCCCGTAACCCTAACCCGTTTCTTCCTCCCAGCCGCCGCGCAGTCGAACCCAGTGAGCGAGGGAAATAAATGGTGATACCGCGCAGCGGGGTTCGTCGACGCCGCCTTGAGCTGCAAGCCGGCTCATGAGCTCCTCGGAAAAAGAGCTTGCTGCCGCTGCCGCTTGTCGGCTGGCCGTCGTTGAGCCTTGCCGCCGCACACTAAGGGTTAGGGAGTGAGACCTCATCAGGAGGGTTCCCGACGGCTAACATCAGCACTACCATCACCTTCTTCACCGGTGAATGCGCTCGCCGTTGGTTGAGCGCATCGTCGTCGAATGAGGTGTCGAGCTGTGCATCTGAGGCGGGGAATCTTCCCGGCGGCCTCCATGGAGGCTCGTCAGTCATGCGCCATCGCCGTCATCAACGAGGACGGTGCCCCGACGACTTTGACGATGAGTGGCGCCCTAAGGTGGCAGTTCCAGCGGCTGTTAGCTACCCTTCCCGATGGCTTCTAGAAGTCGGAGGCCTCGGTGCGTTGCGTCACCATTTTCTCCGACGAGCGCGGAGGCCGCATCAAGGAGAAATCGACCCCAGATCTAAGATGATTTGCCCCTAATCCCCTTAATTTCTTAGTTGTTTGTGATTCGATTCCTTGATGTCTGAGTGGGGCTTAATTGGAATCCTAATCACTTTCTCAATCCCAATGATTTGGTTTCGAATTATTGATTTCTGAGGTGTGGACTTCTTAGAATTCAAAACCCTAATTCCTCTCTAATCTAAGTTCATGATTCGAAATCATGGTCACTGAGTTGGTAACTGTCGGTACCCTAAAAACCATACACCCCCTGAGGTTACAAAGATCTCAAGGGAAGGACATCTACTCAAATTGAAGACCCTCAGGGGCCCACTCGCCAGACGTAACCGGACCCGCTTCTCCAACATAGTTAGCCCCTAGGTTGCCACGTGTACTGTCAGACCAGAGCTATTACCCGCAAGGGTGACGCTCCGGGCTAGGTACTGAAACGGCACCTCCGGAGGTAACCCCTGACCGAGAGAAGCTCCGGACCTGACACGTGCCAAGCCACCCCGGAGCTTCCCGCTTCTCCCAAGTAAGCTCCGGAGCTGCCACGTGTCCATACGTCGGAGCTGGCCACTTCAAACCTCCGAAAGACGTTGTAACGGCACCAGATCTTCAAAGGACAACCGAGGACTTCAAGACCCGATTAATTATCATTAATTCCACATTAATGATACTTAATCAGGACGATCTTAACACCTGTAACGGCACTGTCAGAGCCGTTACAGGGTTATTAACAACAATTAATCTCGTGTATCAATACTAGTAACCGCCAGGGCCACATGTCGGGCCAGGCTGACTTGTAACGGTTTGTCCTTGTGCTATAAAAGGACAAACCGACGATACACGAGGGGAGAACTCTCGAACACTCGGAAGTTCACAAGTTAATACAACACACACACCCGTGGAGTAGGGTATTACGCTCAGGCGGCCCGAACCACGTAAACCACTGTGTCACTCGTGTCCAATCGCGTTTCATCTTATTGAGTCTCCGCGCGCCCAAACCGAACCACAAACTCCTTCAACACTTTCGTAGTGTCAGGGGATCTGCCGACTCCAACAGTCGACAGTAACTTAGATTGAATTCGAATCCCCAAGTTAATTTGGATCCCCTCCTAATTTCTTTGGATGAGTACTTGGTGCTGAGTGAATATATCTTAGGACTTTGATCACCCGAATGGAATTAGTGATGCTAGGTGGCTCTGATGCCATTGATAGAAAATTACAGTGCTTAGGATCGAGATCTAGCCACTAATCATTCGGATTAACTCAAGAACAGAGAGCTGATTAGGAACAACATGCACACCTTTGGGAATACCTGACGCGCATAGAAGGAGGCCGCCGTTGGCCACGGTGGTGGAGGCGACGATCTCAGTTGATCACGGAGTCATGACGGCGGTGAAGCCTTGGAGCACCTTCCCCAACCTTCTCTCTATTGCTTGATCGGTGGCCTTAGTAATTTGTGGGCACTGAGTTGTAGATCCAAGATCAACTTAATTATGAGGGGTTCCCATCTATTTATAGAGAAGGGAGTGGTTGAGGGGGCCTCCAACCGATTCGGTTGGTGTGTCCTAATCAAACATGTAGGGGAGATTTCTAAGAGATTGAGTTGGTTACGAAGTAACCAACTCCTATTATTTGATTCCTTTTTATTCAACGTGATCAATCCTAACAGGACTCATTCGTTCTAAAATAGTTGATCCTCTAAATTAATGAAAAAAGTATCTTATTACTTGATCTTCCAAGTAAAATTAAAAATGTTTCATCTGTACTCTTCAATCTATAATATCTCTACCTTCATTTTTAAGCATAATTATCTTAGAAGAATAAGGAGTGTACGAGTGATAATTATGAGAGTAAAATCATCATTTTATGACATATTTAATGTCAAATATTTCATAATGGACGGAGTAATTTGGAGAGAGATTGCCCGCGGTTGAGCGGAACTGGTTCTGTCCATTCGCCTCTGCTCTGGTCGCGGCCGTCCAACTGACCGAGCACGAACGCCTCCTTTCCTTCATGTCTGGCAAGGACGACGCAGGCACGCAGCAAAGGATTGAGGCGAGGCTCGGGTCGCCCTTGAAGGCGGGCCCCACGGCTTTCTGACCCCACATGTCAAAGATGTGTAGGAAGCGTACGGCGGCGTCTACGCGTCTGGACCGAGACAAGGGGAAAGCATCCGCAGCTCCGGCCGGGGCGCCGGGCGCCCTCCCACAGGCCACAACACATAAATAAACGCCGGCCCGGTTCACCGTTCACCTCCCCTCTGATCCTCTCGCCTCCTCTTTTTTTCTCTCTCCATGCTTCCTGCAAACAAGAAGCATCAAGGCATCTCTATCTCTCCTCTGATCAGCCGTGGCAGAGGGGCGTCGGGAGCAGAGGTCAAGGAAGCAAGTGACACTCCGGTCTGTCCTGCACGCTCCTGCTGATCATATCGCGCTGCCTTCGTCGTCGTCAGCACCAGCACCAGACGCCCGGTCCGCCGTCGGCGCAGATGGGCCCACCGCGGGTCGCGGGGCGACGGTGCCGGCTCGCAGCGTTCGCCGCGGCGGTGTGTCTGCTTGCGATGTCCGCGGCGGTGGCGGGGGCGGGCGGCGAGGAGGCGGGGCAGCGGAGGGGCCTGCAGGTGCGGCAGGAGCTGGGGCCGGCGCGCCACCGGCACGCGTACGCGGCGATGATGTACATGGGCACGCCCAGAGACTACGAGTTCTACGTCGCCGTGCGCGTCATGATGCGCTCCCTCGCCCGGGTCAACGCCTCCGCCGACCGCGTCCTCATCGCCTCCGCCGACGTGCCCAAGGACTGGGTCGCCGCAATGTGAGTACTATTCCCCGCCGTCTCCCCTCCCCGCCCGCGCTTCCGTGATCTAGGTTACCTCCGCTTAATCGCCGGCTCCGATTGCTGGTTCAAGCATCCATTGCGGATTAGCTGGTGCTGATTAATCAGTTATTGCTAGTTGAATATTAAGTAACACCAACGCGGCTGTTTCCGCTTTTGTTGTGCGCCGGAGAAACTGAGGAGGCGGCAACTAGGGAAAGGGTGTTTTGGGTACACTTTTTCTCAGCTTGATGGTTTGCAGAATGGGGAAGTGGTTGTCACACCCGTGATATGGGCGAGCGTGTGTGTCTTGGCCAGTGGGCCGGGTGAGTTAGCTGGGCCCGTTGTAAGGGTTAAAACCTGACGAGTGGACCCGGTATGGGGTATGAACATAATACAGAAACAATTCAGTTGACGGTCTTCGTCTTCCTCCTCGCGATGCGAGTTCATCATCCCGTCGGCGGCGGCTTGCGCACACCTCACATCCCGGTTCGACAAGCCGGCGGCCACGGGGACGTGACAAGTGGTATCAGAGCTATTCCTTCCTTGGCAGTGACGGGTCATCTTCTCCGGCGGCGTCGACCTCTCGGGAACACCCAGTTCGTCCTTGGCGGCGGAGATCCATGGCCTTCACTTCACTCGTCGCTCCTGGGCACGTGCCATGGACTTCGGCTTCAACTGCTCCAGTGGACACCACGCGGGACAAGGGCTCCTCGCTCGTCAACTTCGCGCGCCAATCGCGCGAGACGAGGCTCCCTCGCCCGTCGACCTCGCGCGCCACCACGCGCGGTCTCCTCATCCCACCTACATCGTCAACTGCGACGCCTCCGTCAGCCACGGTCGGCGCTCGAACCCTGACGCGCCTTACATCGTGGAGCGCGCCCTGCCATCCTCACGACCATCGTCGACTAGGTCGACGCCTACCTCCGAAGGCCCACCTCACGGGCGCTGCGTCGCTGGTGTGCCGGCGTGGGACGCAGTTCGCAGGACGCCTGCACCGTCGCAGCGGAAGCGGGATTGGTCCTTTGTCAAGCACCATCGCTCGTACTGCTTCCCCGACTTTGCAGACCTACCGCTTGGTACCTGCAGGTTCCTTGACGACGACTTGCTCGACCAGGGGGGCTCACGGCCATTGCTGCCAGCTTCTCCAGCCTTCGATGCGTACCACCACGTCCTCGCCACAGACGCTGTCAAGGTGTTCGACGAATTGCCCAAGCAACTCCGTACCAGCGAGGTGAAGATGGATGTCCCGATCTATGACACATGCAGAGGAAGAAAAAGGAGATGATTCAGCACTTGGGGACGTCCATGTCTCAGCAAGGGAAGGAGCAATGGATGATATCTTAAAGCAACTAGCTGCTGGTGTTGAAGGCAACATGAGAGATAGTGAAGAAATGAAGAAGCAAGATGCTGAGACGAAACCTAAATTGGAAGAAACTTCAGCTTGTGGTACTGAATCGATGATTGAGAAGAAGAGCGCAGAGGAAGCGAGGTGTGAAATAGTGTCCGCGTCACTGAACAAGATCAAACACGAACTCGACAACATCCATGGAATGCAACACAAGATGCTCGGAATTTCGCAGCAGGTGCTGGTGGCATACGGCTACCATTCTGTAGAAGTGGATGGTGAGGCCGAGAATGGAGGGGAAAGTGAAGGAGATCATGCAGTAGTCTGGGATGTGTCTGACAGTAGTGATGAAGACTTCTATCGATTGTCTTGGGAGGATGAAGGGTGCAATAGCAATGATACGCAACCAGATGATGTAGTAGGAGATGGAAGTATGCAGCTGCTGGTTGGCAACAAGGTTCTGGATGTATCTGTCAAGGAGGCATATCACGGCCAGTCCCGCATGTGTCTAAGGTCTCGGAAGGGAATTTTGCATTTGGATTCTAAAGGCCAGAACATTCAATTGCAGGGTGTTGTTGATGAGCTAGCAATGCTAGTAACTAAGAAGGCTGATGGACCAACGGTGCATGGCGTTCCTAACGATGCGATGATGGTTCAGTACGAAGGCAAAAATATTGGTACTAAAGAGCAAAAGTGGATACATGCTGAACCAGTATGTGATAAATCTGTAGAGGATGATTCAAATGCGGGGAATGTCTATGGTGCTGCTGAGAGGGATAAGAGCTGTGCTGTCAAGGTGGAGGACATGTCCTTGAAGAAAAACTTGATGGAGGAGGCTAGTATTGTCGTGGCCCAGTCCGAGGGAGTTAAATTGACTATTAACCCTACAGGGCAGAAGTACGATGATTCTGAGGAGGAATCAGAGGCAGGTGAGAAAGCTGTTTCTTCTGGATGGTCATTGGGACAGTTTCAGTATGAAGGTGAAGCAGGGGAAGAATTAAGCCAAGGAGCAGATGCTAAGGAGGATGCTGGAGACAATTTTGTTCAAACATATGTGACTGGGCCTATGTCAGAACAATCTGCCTTTGCTGTGTTGCTTGATGAGGGAACTCAGGAGACAACTTCTGATTGGGAGTTGATGAATGCTGCCTAAACCCTAAACAATCTGCCTTTGCTGTGTTGCTTGATGAGGGAACTCAGGAGACAACTTCTGATTGGGAGTTGATGAATGCTGCACGGGCTGTATGGTTTCGTAGTCCTAAGTATGTTACTGAGGGAGGCCTGACCAAGAACCTTAAACCCATTGCAAAATTTGGGGCTTCAGCTTTTGTGAGCAAATTGCAGACTGCAAGTGACTTTAATCTGATTGGGCAGTTTGATGTGGGATGCTATTCAGTAAACTTGGTTGCTGGTTATGTTGGAAGGATCGGCCCTCACACGAATGACAACAAACACAATGTTCCAGTGGCTGAGTTATGGGAAGGGTGTCAATTTAAGAAATTACAGAAAATTATGGAGGATAACTATGAAGGATAACTATTGGGGTTCATATAGCTCATTTGGCATTCATAGAGAGATGCTCGATGCTAACAGACGAACTAAATTCCTGGAATTCTTAGATGTGAGCTATGATTTGGATGGGGCATCAAACAAACTTGTGGAGTGTGAGCAGCTCAGATTGGATGTCCCTTTCCTGGGAGTTGTTTGGCCTGGCAATGGAATGACCAACAAGGAAGAACTAATAACAGTTTTTGATCCTGACAGAGGACCTTTCAATATCCCTGTGCCGGAGGTCTCAAAAAGAGTGTTTGAGGATCAAAGAATTCTCATACTTGTTCTTGTCAGCCCTAATGAACAAGAGTACTCTCTGTCTCAAGGAATGCTAAAGCATGGGAACAAATTGTGGCCAAGGGAAAATAATATACTACTATCTTACTATGTGGCAGTCCAAACAAATTATATAATAGTGGAACAAACAGTTTCAGAACACACTACTGGACTATTGAAGGAAATTCAGGTTGTCTTGGCTGATTCTAGGAACAAAATTTTTGGCTGGACCAGTGTTGTTGATTTTGCATTTCAGTATCTACAACAGTGATAGAATGAATTGCTCAATTAATCATAGGTCTAGGTACATATTTATAGATACATAGATGGGCCGGTATACAGGCTAGGCCCAAACACAGTCCAACCCCCCCCCCCCCCCCCCCCCCCGCCGCAGTCCCAACATCTAGCCACAACAGATGTTGAGACTGGACCGAAACTCATAAAACAAAGTCGACGGGAGTCCCTTCGTGAAGATGTCGGCAAACTGTGATGTCGTCGACACGTGGAGAACTCGAACCTCACCGCGTGCAACCCGCTCACGAACAAAGTGAAGATCAATCTCCACATGTTTCGTGCGCTGGTGCTGAACGGGGTTGGTGGAGAGGTAAACAGCGCTGACATTATCACAGTAGACCAACGTGCTCCGGGCGACAGGGGAGTGTAGCTCCTGAAGTAACTGCTGGAGCCAAGACGCCTCTGCTACGCCGTTAGCCACGACGCGGTACTCCGCCTCAGCGCTGGAGCGAGAAACCACAGGTTGCCGCTTCGAGGACCAGGAGACAAGATTCCCCCCTCAGGAAGACGGCGTAGCCAGAGGTGGAACGGCGGGTATCTGGGCACCCCGCCCAGTCAGCGTCGGTGTAGACCACCAACTCAGAAGGCGAGTCACGTCGAAGGAGAAGGCCGTACGAGGGAGCCGCGCAGGTAACGAAGAATCCGCTTCATCGCCGTGAGGTGCGTCTCCTGCGGATCATGCATGTGGAGACACACCTGCTGAACCGCGTATGAGATGTCCGGCCTGGTGAAGGTGAGGTACTGCAGGGCACCTGCAAGACTCCTGTAAGAGGTGGGGTCGGCGACCGAGGCGCCGTTAGCCGAAGCCAGCTTCGCCTGGGTGTCCACAGGAGTGGAGCACGACTTGCAATCAGCCATGCCCGCTCGTTCGAGGATATCCAGGCAGTACTGGCGCTGGTGGAGGAACAGAGCGTCCGGACGGTGCTCGACCGCAACGCCCAGGAAGTGGTGGAGCTGGCCGAGGTCCTTCATCGCGAACTCGCGCTGCAGTGCGGAGATCGTGCGCTGAAGAAGAGCCGAGCTGGACGCCGTGAGGACAATATCGTCCACGTACAGGAGGAGGTAGACAATGTCACCCTCATGCCTGTAAACGAAGAGCGAGGTGTCCGACTTGGCCTCGACGAAGCCAAGCGAGGCCAGGAAGGAGGCGAACCGGCTGTACCAAGCCCGAGGCGCCTGCTTCAGCCCGTATAGAGACTTGTTCAGCCGGCAGACCAAGTCTGGACGGGCTGAATCAACAAACCCTGTCGGCTGACTGCAGTACACCGTCTCTGTCAGCGTCCCGTGAAGGAAGGCGTTCTTGACGTCCAGCTGGTGGACAGGCCAAGAACGCGAGAGAGCCAACGACAGAACAGTCCGTACTGTCGCTGGCTTAACCACCGGACTGAAGGTCTCGTCGTAGTCCACTCCAGGGCGCTGAGTGAAGCCCCGAAGTACCCAACGAGCCTTATATCTCTCCAGGGAGCCATCCGCCTTCCTCTTATGCGTGAAAACCCACTTGCCTGTGACAACGTTGCCACGGGAAGGACGGGGAACAAGGTCCCATGTCCGGTTGGCAAGTAGGGCCGCATACTCCTCCTCCATAGCGCGACGCCAGTGAGGGTCAGCGAGGGCGCTACGGACGGAGGTCGGTATAGATGATACCGAAGAGGAAGTGGATGGTGTCGGTGTCGTCGAAGAGAGTACCACTCCGGAGAACCTCTCAAGAGGCCGGAGAACCCCAGCGGCACGTCTAGTCACCATCGGGTGAACGTGTCCTGGGTCCCGGTGAAGCAACGGTGGGTGGTACACCGAGGGCTCTGGACGCGCAGGCGTAGAGGCACCAATCCGCTCTCGTCGCTGGTAGACAAGAGCAGGATCGGCGAACCGTGGAACAGGGGCCGCGCGTGGCGCAGCGGGGGACCCGGGAGCCGGAGTAGTCATCGGGTCCCTGCACGGCGCAGGAGTCGAGGCCGGAGACGCCGAGGCCGCGCGTGGCGCAGCTGTAGGGGTCGCCGGGGCCGCGCGTGGCGCGGGAGTCGAGGCTGGAGACGCTGGGGCCGCGCGTGGCGCAGCCGTAGGGGACGTCGGGACATCGTGTGCCGCAGGAGTCGAGGTCGGAGACACCGTTGCCGCACGTGGCGCAGCTGTAGGAGGCGCCGGGGCCTCGTGTGGTGCAGGAGACGAGGTCGGAGACGCCGGTGCCGCGCGTGGCGCAGCGGGAGACGTCGGTGCCACGCATGGTGCAGCACTCGTCCCCAGGTTCGACGGAGCCTGGGCACCAACCCGCACTCGTCGCTGGTAGACGAGAGCAGGGTCAGTGAACCGCCGAGTCGTGGCTGTAGGAGGCACAGTCGGAGTCACCACAGGTGTCAGTGCTGCATAAGGTGCAGCTGGCGACGTCGTGTGAGCCACCTGGGAACTGGTGGGTGATGTACCTGCAAAAAAAGGCCAAGGCAGCTGTGGTGGAGCAGCCTCGGTGTCAGTAGAAAAAAGAGAGTCCAGCTCTGCAGCTGAACCAGAGGTGGAGGAAGAAAAGGGGAAGGATGACTCGTCGAAGACGACGTGCCGAGAGATCAAAATGCGGTGGGTAGAGAGGTCGAGGCACCGATATCCCTTATGCTCAAGGGAGTACCCAAGAAAGACACACCTAGTAGAGCGGGGCGCAAGCTTATGTGGAGCAGTGGCGGAAAGATTAGGGTAGCAGGCGCACCCGAAGACACGGAGGTGGTCGTAGAGAGGGGTAATGCCATACAGGGCAAAGAAAGGAGTCGGTGCTTGAATCGCCTTGGTAGGAAGGCGATTAAGGAGGAAAGTGGCAGTGTGAAGTGCCTCTACCCAGTATCGAGCGGGGATAGATGCCTGAAACATCAAGGAACGCATGACATCATTAGTGGTGCGAAGCATGCGCTCAGCCTTGCCATTCTGAGGGGATGTGTATGGGCAAGACATGCGTAGCTGTGTGCCATGTGTAAGGAGAAAGTCACGGAGTCGCGAGTTGTCAAACTCTCGTCCGTTGTCACACTGGAGAGCACGAACAGTACGCCCAAACTGTGTGGAAACCCAAGTGAAGAAGTGAGAGAGAGTATCAAATGTCTCAGATTTCAGACGTAACGGAAAAGTCCAAGAAAAATGTGAGAAATCATCAAGTACCACCAAATAATATTTAAAACCCGAGACACTGATAACAGGAGATGTCCACAAATCACAATGGATAAGATCAAAAATATGTTGCACATGAGACACATAAGTGGGAAAGGGAAGCCGAACATGGCGACCAAGCTGACAAGCGTGACACAATGACTCATGTGTGCCCCTAGTACACGAGATAACTGAACTACTAGACAACTTCGACATAGCATTAGCACCAGGGTGACCAAGCCGACGGTGCCAAGTAGCGGACGAAGCTGTCGTAGCCAGAGCAAAGGACGAAGACGCAGCGGAAGAAGGAAGTCGAAGAGTGTACAGGGGCCTCGGACTATCACATCGAAGAAGACGCCGGGTGGAAAGATCCTTCATAGACAAACCAAAAGGATCAAACTCAACAGAAATATTATTATCAGTGGTGAAACGACGAATGGAAAGCAAATTTTGAATAATGTCAGGAGCAACAAGGACATTATTAAGATGGAATGAACCCGGAGAAACTGTGTCACCTACTGAGGTGACTGGAAGAACGGATCCATTTCCAACAACGATCGATGAAGGAAACGACGGATGAGGTGTGTGGGTAGAAGAGAGAATACCATCATCTGGGGTAGTGTGGTAGGAGGCGCCAGAATCAGCCACCCAATCAGTAGACGGCGGTGTAAGGTGCATGGTGCTGAAGGAAGACGCCAAGTCCTGACGGTCCCACCCCATGGGCGGCTCCTGGAGAGGTGCTGGTGGCTCCGAGTACCCAGCGGGGTAGGAAACACCACCGTAGGCTGGAGTTGGCGATCCAGCCGCAGGGCGACCAGGTCCACCATAACCCGGATGGGCTACGTACGCCGCCTGAGGACGTGGCTGGCGCGGAGTGGAGGAAGTCGGTGACGCCCCAAGAAGACCCGGAGACGGTCCAGGCCACATAGAGATCTGGCCAGTCCACGGGTTGTACGGTGTGGGCCAGGGCGCACCTCCCTGGCCAGTGCCACCAGTACCACTACCAGTAGGAGCAGTGGACGTAGGAGTGCCGCCAGCACCTCGTCCTGTGCGCCTTCCGCCGTGACGTCGACGAGTACCACCCCCAGAGCCAGCAGAGGCACCCGGGGCGGTAGGTGGAGTAGGTGGTCGCGGTAGTGGTCCCCCAGAAGACGGTGGGCGTGAGGGCTGCCCAGAGCCATAGAAGGCCGTGGCAGTCCCAGAGGTAGCAGATCCACCAGTCGTGATCTCCTCAAGCTCGAGATCAGACCAGACCTTCTCGAAGGTCGGTGGCGGCTCCATACGGAGAAGCCAGAAGCGAAGATGGCTGAAGCGCTCGTTCAGGCCGTGAAGGACCCGAAGTACTAGAGTGCTGTCAGCGACCGGCTCGCCAAGGTCGCGCAAGGAGTCAGCCATGCCCTTCATCTCTCCACAGTAGGCCGAGATGGAGCGGTCTCCCTGCACTGTATTCTGGAACCGTGCGTTAATGTGAAGAGCCCGAGTCGCACAGTTCCCCAAGAAGTGGTGCTCCAGTATCTGCCAAGCCTGGCGCGCGGTCCCCCCACCGCGCTGTCCGACAAGCTTGTACAGATCATCAGCGAGAGTGCCAAAGATCCAAGCAAGGACCAGACTGTCCATGCTGATCCAAGAGTCATCCCACGGGGCGTCGTCCTGCTGGACGTGGTCCGCAAGCTGGTACCGCCGTAACGTAAGAAGGAACTCGTTACGCCAGCGGGCGTAGGTGGTAGAGGTACAACTCAGAACAGTCGGCACTAGTGTCCGAATGTTCTGAACTCCAGCCGCCTGGGCGTGTAGGGCGGCGGTGAGCGACGCCGAGTATGCAGAGTGCACACCAGTGTCCGAGGTGGGCTCGTACGTCGCGCCCGGCGGTCGATGAGTGCTCTCCTGGATCTGGTGTGAGAGAGCAGCCGCCGAGGCGCGCTCCTGCTCTAAGGCAAGAGCTAGTGCCCGCTCGCGATTGCGAGAGGCAGCCAGAGCCGCGAAGACACCGGAGGTGTCCGCGACCGTCTTGGTGATGTTGGCGACGCCGTAGAAAGGATCAGTGGCCGCACGAGGAGCAGTAGCAGTGCCAACAGCAGATCCGGAGCCCGTCATGAAGGCGACAGCAGTGGGGCCGGCAAGTGGTCCGCTGGCGGCAGGACCAGTCGCAGCGCCGTACGCAGGCCGGGTCATGTCGATGAGGGGCGCGCCCGCTGCAGGACCAGTGGCAGGCGCACCGGCGCAGGGGAGGGAGCCGGCCAGGGAGGGGACGGCGCCGGCCAGAGACGCGCTAGTCAGAGGCGCGCCGACCAGGGAGGGAGGCGGCTGGGCCAGGGGCGCGCTGGCCCAGGGAGGGGAGGCTGCCGGCGGCTGGACCAGGGGAGCGCCGGCGGCCAGGGTAGGGGCGACCCCGGCGGCGGCCAGGAGGGGGCGACCGGCGGCTGCGGTGGCGGCGGGGGAGCCGGCGGCTGCGGCGGCCAGGGGAAAGGCACCGGCGGCCAGGGGAGGGGCAGCCCCGGCGGCGGCCAGGAGGGGGCGGCCGGCGGCGGCGGCGGCGGCGTGGGGGGCGCCTGCGCCGGCGGCCAGGGGAGGGGCGGCCCCGGCGGCGGCCAGGAGAGGGCGGCCGGCGTCGGCGGCGGCGGCAGGGGGGGCACTAGCGCCGGCGGCCAGGGGAGGGTTGGCCCCGGCGGCGGCTAGAAGGGGCCGGCCGGCGGCGGCGGCGGCAGGGGGGGCACCAGCGCCGGTGGCCAGGGGAGGGACGGCCCCTGCGGCGGCCAGGAGAGGGCGGCCGGCGGCTGCGGCGGCGGCGGCGTGGGGGGCGCCGGCCATGGGGGGGGCGGCTAGGGTTAGGGTTAGGGTGGTGGGGATTAGGGTTTGGCTAATGATACCATGATAGAATGAATTGCTCAATTAATCATAGGTCTAGGTACATATTTATAGATACATAGATGGGCCGGTATACAGGCTAGGCCCAAACACAGTCCAACAAACAGGCCATAGTCTTTATACCAGTGCTTACTCTGCCAGTTCCAAAAGATTGCTTCCCATTCATGGTGCTGTTTGTATTTGATCCTGGTATTCTTGTTAAAGCTCTGGAACTCTCCGAAACATGGAAGTTATCTGTTGAGAAGGGCAGTCAATCAGTGATTCCTGCATTTTACCAAAGGATCAAGAAATTATTTGATTGGCAAAGGCATAAAGTGACAATGAAGTATGGTCTTGATCCAATTGCAAAGGGCTGCAGCAGCTTCAGTTTTGCCACCTTAACTGCATTGTCAGACCCGGTGCTGCAGTTGGTCTCAAAGGCACTGGAAGTTCTGTTTCCTCCAATGAGTTATGGGAGCTCATCCAAAAGCTACAAGACTGGGAGCATGGTTGGTCAGAAAAGGATGTTGATGGATCACTCTTGCACGAGTGTGTCAATTCTGATCTCAAGCTTCTCAGTGTTGGTGAGGAACGGGCTTACAACTGGATTCAGCCTCTGTTGCCACGGGAAGAGTCAGCGGTTCACCACTGCTTGGTGAAGACAACCTACAGGCGTTTCATCAGCGGTGTACTGAGTTAGTGCTTGAGGGCAAGCACATTTTGGGGAGGAGGGAGATGTCACACCCGTGATATGGGCGAGTGTGTGTGTCGTGGGCCAGTGGGCCGGGTGAGTTAGCTGGGCCCGTTGTAAGGGTTAAAACCTGACGAGTGGACCCGGTATGGGGTATGAACATAATACAGAAACAATTCGGTTGACGGTCTTCGTCTTCCTCCTCGCGACGCGAGTTCATCGTCCCGTCGGCGGCGGCTTGCGCGCACCTCACGTCCCGGTTCGACGAGCCAGCGGCCACGGGGACGTGACAGTGGTGTGGGGTCCACCTGCAGGCACGAAGCTTCTTCAGGCTAGCAGCTTGCCTGGTTTTAATTTTTTGTAACTCGACTGGAGTAACTTGTCGTCGTTCTTCACATGAAGCGAGAGATATTCCTGCATGCAGGTCTCGGTATTGTAGTGATCTGGTCAGTTTAGGAGTATTGTACTGTTGTCATGTGCTAGTAGATGTTATTAGTGACATGTTTTGTTTGAATCAAATCGCGGAAGATATTGTTGTGAGGTCATCAGCTCTGAAGCTTTGGTCATAGGTTTGCTGCCTCTGCCCTCTGGTGGCAACTTGCTGTTGTTAACTGTCTGGTTTCCAACTACATTTGTCAACTATCCTCTTTCTCCTTAAAAAAGAGTGGTTGCTTCTTACATTATTTTCTGAGAACATAAATGATCTTTTTCTGGCTGTTTGAAAGTCAATCTCAAATGATTAGTTTGGATCAGTGGCACCCCTTCCTCAATTCACGGCTTAATGGTTTCTCAAAGGGTGGCAATATATATAATACCTTTTCTTTGGAACCAGTTATATGTATTTGATTAATTTTTGGTTTGAATAGTTGTTTGATTGTTTCAACATCAACAAACAGTTTGTGCTCCGAAATGTGATGATAAACGGGACAATCTACAGGAGGGAGGAGGATGGCATGAGAGTGGTGATTGTTGAGAACCTAAAGAATCCTTATGAGAACAACCTTGGAGGGATCAACAGGAGGTTCAAGCTGACACTGAACAAGCTCTATGCCTGGACTCTGGTCGATTATGATCGTGTCGTCATGATTGATTCTGACAACATCTTCCTTCAGAACACTGACGAGCTCTTCCAGTGTGGACAGTTTTGTGCTGTTTTCATCAACCCATGCTACTTCCACACTGGTCTTTTTGTGCTCCAGGTATACCTGAATTCATGTTGTTTTTAGTCTGTCCCATCTGTCCAAATAGTTCAAATTTGCATCAGTTTGTTTGAAATGATTTGGGCTCAACGACTTGTCAGTTTAAAGCTCCGCCATTTAGACCAGGTTAATATATATTTTTAGTGGATTAGGAGTACATATCGTAATTTGGTCTCCATGATCTGATCCAATTATGTATACCCTTCCATTGGATTAGGAGCACACTTCCTAATTTGATTCTATCCCCCACATATATAGCTAAGTTAATGGTAACACGAAATGGTTGTTACTTGTTAGCCAGTTGTTCAATAACTATAAAATGGAGTAGGCATTGACGAAGATAAAATGCAAATATCTTTTTCTAATATGCTTGACTGAAATTTAACGTGATTACTCGCCTAACCACCAGGACCACATAACTCAAGACATTTCATCTATAATGGATCTAGCTCTGAATATTTTTCAGCAGGAAGCTACACCAATACAATGCAGCCACCAGTAATTTAAGCACCTGAAATATTGCTGGATTGATATTCATCATTTCTCACTTTCAGCCTTCTATGGATGTATTCAAGAGCATGCTTCATGACCTCGAAATTGGCCGTGACAATTCAGATGGTGCTGACCAAGGCTTTCTGGTCGGTTGCTACCCAGACCTGCTCGACAAACCAATGTTTCACCCACCACAGAATGGTACAAAGCTCAATGGGACCTATCGCCTTCCTCTCGGGTATCAAATGGATGCATCCTACTACTGTGAGTGTCACACCTGCATAACTTCAATACCAAATCCAAACTGCTTATTGCTTTTGCATCCAAAGATTTTAATCACCGTTTTGATGGAATATTGCAGATCTTAAGCTGCATTGGCATGTTCCCTGTGGGCCAAACAGTGTGATCACATTCCCCAGCGCCCCTTGGTTTAAACCTTGGTACTGGTGGTCTTGGCCAGTCTTGCCATTGGGACTTTCTTGGCACAAGCAGCGTTGGGATGATCTTGGGTGAGTCAAACAGAACATCCTCTAGGAAAATTATGTACATGGGCAGACAACAAATTCCTTTAATGTTCTGTTGAACTTCTGTGTATTTAAATTTAATTTCACAGGTATGCCGCTGAAATGCCTGCACTTATGATGGATGTGCTAATGTACACAGTGGTCATAGCAATCACCAGATTGGCAAGGCCAGGGATGACAAAACTGTGCTATAACAGGCGGCCTGAGAAGCAAACTGCTCTGGTACAGTGGCTGATCAAACTCACTGCAATCGTTGCTATGGTGGCTGCATATACCATACCGTTCTTTGTAGTCCCACGCACAGTTCACCCAATCATGGGCTGGTCCATCTACCTGTTTGGTGTACTCACCTTGTCAGTACTCGTGATCAATGTTTTCCTGCTCCCACCACTTGCTGTTCTCACCACCTGGATCGGACTTGTTGGCATGCTATTTATCATGGCATTCCCATGGTACCATGATGGTGTTGTCAGGGTTCTGGCAATCTTCGGATACGCATTTTGCTCTGCTCCATTCTTGTGGGCATCTGTAGTGAGGATGATGGACTCATTGCAGACTATGCTTGAGAGGGATCCATTCTTCCCCCGGCTTGGTGAGCCATCTCCAGAGACTGAGTTCAGCAAGTTGTACTGATTCTTTTCTGCACAGATTTGAGATGTTCGGTCATCACACAAACACACCGACAGCTGATTCAGGTCGGCTGATTCTTGATTGATTCTGACGACGTTGGCTCAGGTATTTCACTGTATACTGGTAGTGATGTATGGACATTGCCTGCAGCAACCATGATTGATGCAGATGAAGGAAATGTAGTTCAGTTGTACGAATTGGAAAAGTTGCAATTAAATTATCATTTCTGTAGCTATCTGGACAGCTCAGAGTACTTTTGAGCATTTGTTTTATTTTATACATGATAGGAAGCTACACTGTTATGAACTATCTAATAGGGAACACCTCACAGATTTGCTATAGCAAGATACCTCCTCTGTTCTGAAATAAATGATATTTAGCACAGCTATTCTAGTTCAATTAGGAGTGTCCGGACAAAATTGCATCCAAAATTCTGACGAACATTACGAGAACAACAAATATGTTACTCAAATGGCAAAATAGGTTACCTTGCATCCTACTCCAAGTTGTCCCTAGCAGCGAGCGACGGGGTTCGCTTTCTCGCTGACTATAACGTTGGGATCGGGCTAGGGTCTGGGGCCGTTTCACCGACTCTCCCGTCCGCTCCTAGTCTTCAGCGTGAACTGAAACAGCTCGTTTCGCTAGGCCAGTGCAGAGGCAAGGGCGTTTTCCTCCCTTTTCCCATTGTCGCAATAAATACTTCGTTTTCATCAATGGAAAATTTGGAGTGTCGAAACATTTAATAAAACTAGTAAAGATATTCATATCTGACCTTATACTATTTTATTAATTCGGAAGGACATCATATTGCTCAAATGGTTTCATAAGCAGGTGTATAATGGGGAGAAAGAAACGTGTTTAAATGTTTAAAATCAAACAGACATGCTGTAAGACCTTGCACTGAAATGTCCCATGAGCGATACTCTGAAGCATGTTCAGTGAGTAGTTTGCAGGTGAACTAAATCCTGATGATTTTAATATGCATATATATATAGTCTCTATGTTTGACTCTCAAGAATTAAAATTTTTCATGTTAATCAGGGAAAGAAATAAAAATACCTATCATTGTGTAAAAAAAATTAAGATACCTATATAAACTTTATAAACTATCTACTATAGCCATTTAAAAATAATCACCGATAGGTTATAGAAAATACTCCATCCGTCCCTAAAATTTATCACTTTTTAGTTAAAAATAAACTAAAACATAATAAAACTTTTGGTTGTGGAGGGAATAGTTAATAAGATATCCAAACACAATACAATAGCTTGTTGTAGTTGCATTATTGATACTAATTAACCGCACAACGCGCAAGTCGTCCTAGTAATTTTCACCATTCAAACACGCATAGAAATATTTTCTATACAAATGATGACTCGTGAGGAATTACCTCCATGGTTGGCCACTTGGCCAGTGAGGGAAAAAATTTCTAGATACGGTATGCGCAACTGAGAGTGTGCATTGTCTCTGGATTTTTGACACCTAGCCGGATGCATGCTTTCTAATCTCACTCTGCGAATGAGCCCTCCCTCATTTGATTTCTTCTAGTTATGGATATGCTTTGAGATTAAAATTAGATGATGTGGCGTATATCTAGATGGTATGTACAGGGATCTTGATGCATACCTTATCCATCGAATTTGTTTTGGTGAAGGAAAAGGCCTCTCAAGTCTCCAGCAATCATTATATCCCTCATGATCTTACCATCAACTTCTCCAACTTGCATGTCGTAGCTTCCAAGTTCCAATCGGCACATTTTCTGGCTGTTTTAGAAAAATGCTATGAAAAATTCCAAACTGTTTCAATCAAACAACGAAGAAGCGTTCACCAAAATAGAGGACACCCAAATTTTAACGTGAAAAACCCCTTTAAGGCGATCACTACAGGAATACCGGTCACTTACGTCGGCCAAAGCCGACGTAAGTTAGGCTTAAACCGACGTAATTAACTTAATTACGTCGGTTTTTGCTTAATTACGTTGGCTTTCAGTCGACGTAGGGTTTTGGACGTAATTAAGGTAACTTACGTCGGCCACCGACGTAAGTTACCTTAATTACGTCGGTCTGCAGGAGCCGACGTAAGTTCACCCTCGAGATGGGCCTTGGGCTGGGCCGGATGACTTACGTCGGCTTGGGCAGGCCGACGTAAGTTAAGTGCTGTAACTTACGTCGGCCAGGGCAAACCGACGTAAGTTAAGTGGTTTAACTTACGTCGGTCTGGCCATACCGACGTAAGTTAACCTGGGCAAACTTACGTCGGCATGCTCATAGCCAACGTAAGTTAAGTTTTCGAAATTTTTTTAAAAACAGAAACTGTCTACCTCGCTCGATGGCGAGTCACAGAACAGTCAAAAAATATATACAGATATATACAGATATATACAGTCACAGAACAGTCAATATAAGTTCGCCCATGGTTCAAAACATCAACAAACACCACAATTTTCCAAATAAATTACACCGGGCTACACGCTAGCCCCTCCATTACCTCCAGGATCTTCCCGGCGCGTTCCGGATCCCTGCAAAACAAACATAATCACTAGTAAGCATCAATGTCAACTAAGTGATAACATAAGAGGCCAAGAACATCAGTGACAAAAGAAGGAAGCATGATGTAGTTTCAAATGAAGTAATGTACTATATCACTAGTTAAATGGAAGCACTAGCCCTTTGTTAACTCAATGAACATCAGTTTTTCGACATAAGAAGGTAACATCAGTGATAATCACTAGCTCTTTTGTTAAATGGAAGCACTAACAACTTATTCACTATATACTAATCATTTCTATCATAGTCAAAAACTACTAAAGCTTGATTAGATACACTTAAAGAGAGTTTCTCACCTGCTCCAGTGTCTACACGCTACCCCCTCCACTGCCTCCGGGATCTCGACGCGTTCCGGAACCCTGCAAAAGAATCATAATTAGGATTAAATGTGATGCAAATAACTTTTTAACATAATGAAAAGGGAATCAAACTCCTAGGTATAGACAATATTACCTGCTCCGGTGTCTGCTGCGGCGGAAGCGTAGGAATCTGGATGTCCTGACCGCTTTGTCGAGCAAGAGCCTGCCATTGCAAGATATTAGCAGATATATGTTATTAAGTGTTGTGAAATTTAACTACGGTACTTTAAATTACTTACCGCCACCGTTGCTTGCATCTGGGCCATCATTAAGGCCGTCCTCTGCTGCTCCTCCCTTGCCTCCGCTCTCGTCCGCTCCAGCTCTGCCTGAGTTTGCGTCAGCGACTCCCTCATGGCCTGGAGCTCCAGCTGCGTCTGCGAGAGACGACCACTGGTCCCAGCGGTCGAAGCTTGCGACGATGAAGCGCCTCTCAAAGGTCGCGTCGACCTCGAGTCGACAACTCCATCGAAAATGGCAAACCTGCAAAAGAATGAAAACACTAAGTAGAAGAAGATTAATTGAAAAAGAAATGAAACACACGAAGAACTCACCGTCCGTGGGCCTTCCCGCCTCCGCTTGCGTACGCGGCTTGGGGGTCGATCGGCGCGCTTTCCCAATCGTAATCCGCATCGTGTATCTTCGCGACCTCCTGCGCGTACTTTGTCTACAAAACAAATAAATCTTGTAAGTATGTCAATAATAGTATTAGTTATAATGAAATTGATGAATTTCGAAAACTTACCGGTCGGTCGGCTGCGACCTGACTACACTGCCCTGGCTGAGAAGGGTCACTTCCCTTGTGACCTCTCTTCCAAACCTGGGTCGGGGTCGGCTCATGACCCAGCTCTCGCTCCTGTACATCCGTGTTAGTGAGATAAATAATATATTAAGAACACATAAATAAAATAAAAAGGTACTTACCATGCGTTTAGCCAAACGCAAGTAGCTGTCACCGCCATAGTTGTGCTTGCCCTCGGACCCCATGCGGCACTGTCTAGCCTTCGTGGACTTGTTGATAAAAGCGTCGCTAGCCCAGTACCGACAGAGAGCTAAGTACGCCTCGATGTTACCCTGTAACCAGGAAATACTAACCTGCACATATTTCATTTTCATCAACGCGGTTAACATACGTAGATATTGTAAATATTTAACAATATTAAAAACTTACCTCCGCGTACTGCTCCTCTGTCAAGTAGGAGTCCGAGTCCTTCCTAAAGACACCCCTTTGCTGCTCCTGCTCCTGCTCCCGGGGGTGCCGCTTGTAGTAAGCGTTGACGGCCTGAATTCGGGCGTATGACAACGCCGCCGTCGTGAGCTTCCGAGCGTTGTAATGGAACACGCGTCTCGCGTGGTCCTCCATGCCCGGCTCCTCTACTTGGTACCTCAACTTTAAGCAAACAAATATTTAAGTGATATGCAATTAAGAATTCAAAGGAGTTGAAAAAACGAAACAGTTAAACTTACCATAAAATCATGCCACACGGCTCCCTGAACCGTGCCGTGCACCGGGTGAGAGACCCGAGCGTAGTCATCCCACGACAGGGCGGGAAAACCGTCAATTACACCGGGGTAGTGCAACTTGACGATAGCACCGAGGACACTGTTAACCTGCCTGTGGTGCTTCTCGGCCCCCGTGAACGAGAAGTCGTACCAACATCTACAAAATATATTAAATCATTAAGTAAAGAAAAACAACATCTAATATTTAGTATACTATATACAGTTTTTATACTTGTCTCCAACGGGACGGATCGTGGTCCGCTGAGTAGTAACCGGAGGAGGAGCCGCAAAGTGGGTCCTCCTCGTCCGTCGCCTCTGCTGCGACGCTGCCGCGTCCTGTGACCCTGAAGGCTCTACGGACCCCCCGGAGCCTCCAGGAAGGCTAGTGGTAGAGGGCTGCCCAGGGAGGCTAGCGCTAGCCGGCTCCGAAGGGAGGCTAGCGCTAGAGGGCCCCCTAGCCTCTGAGTCGGGCTCCGGTATTACATGTTGCCGCGAGAGGACGAAGAGATTCAAATTGAGTTGTACGGAATCGATAGCCGTTGACGTCATATCGACCATAGCTTCTAACATTAACCACTCCACGGGATAGTTGTCGCAAATCTTCATGGACGTTGGCATCTTTTTGGCACTGTCCAAGATATGGAATTATTAGAAAACGTAAGCATTCTTAAGTTATAAGAAAACATTGTTAGCATTGATTAGTTATCGAGAAAACGTTACATGATCTCGAAACCAGGAGAGAAAATTAGATCCCCCGTTTATTCCTTCCCGTCGAATATGTTCTATTTGCTTGCTCGTGGGTTGATGTCTATGTCTCCAATTTTGCTTGTCGAACATACTACACGACAAAGAGAACCTTTTAGAATACATGTGTCGGAAAAGATGGTGAAAAGCATAAGTGTAGGAGAAACACTTACTTGAAATATTCATTCATTTCTTCCATATTAGCGTACATGTAGAAGAATGCAGCACGCCTTTCTTTTTCGCTAACATCATACGAAGTGTAACTACCAACAGTAGTGCCTCTTGTTACAAAAATGGAGAGATCGCTACAAGGAGGTTGCTCATCTATATTGTATCGCATTACCGAAGTATTAACATTGTTTTCCTCTGCAAAGTAAACACTTGAGAAGTATCCTACTTCCTTAAGAGTAAAAGCTTCGGCGATGCAACCTTCAACCCTTGCCCTGTTACCAACCATTGGTTTCAGATATCTAAGTGATCTTTCAATATGATACATCCACCTATATTGCACGGGACCGCCCACTTTCGCTTCAAATAGAAGATGAATTAAGAGATGTTGCATTGGATTGAAAAATCCCGGAGGAAAATTTTTTTCCATCTTACACAAAAGTACCAGAACCTCCTTTTCCAATTTAGTAATCATCTCTGGCGTGATTTCTTTAGCACAGAGTTGCCTATAGAAGTGGCTAAGCTCGGCTAACACCTTCCACACTGCATCGTCAAAATAGCCTCGAAACATAACAGGCAGAAGTCTTTCCATGATTATGTGATAATCATGACTCTTCAACCCAATGAGCTTTCCCGTTTTCACATTCACGGCTCGTCTCAGACTAGCTGCGTAACCATCTGGGAATTTCAACCTTTGCAACCATTCGAGAACTTCTTTTTTCTCTTTAGGTCGAAGACAGAAAGGAGCGCGTGGTTTACCACCATTTTCGGAGAGCTCAAGAGTTTGATGGTTACAAAGCTCGGCAAGATCCTTTCGAGCCTTTAAATTGTCTTTTGTTTTGCCCGTCATGTCCATGCATGTGCTTATGATACATTCGGCCATGTTACGCTCTTGATGCATAACATCAATGTTGTGCCTTAAAATCAACGACTTCACATACGGTAACTCCCAAAGTCCACATATGTGAGTCCAATTGTGTTTGTCTCCGTAACCTTCGAAATATCCAGGACGACCTTCATCTGGCACCAATTTGTCCAACATATCAGATATTTCTGACCCGTCAAGACGTTTCGGTGGTCCTTTAGTGACAACGGTGTTCTTTCTGAAGACATTCCTCTGTTGTCTAAACAAGTGATTCGGAGGTAGCCAACATCTATGACAATCGAAGTAAGATATCTTGCCTCCATGGGTAAGTCGAAAGCAATCGGTGTCCGAGGCACATATCGAACACGTCAACCGACCATGAGTGCTCCATCCAGAAAACATGCCGTATGCCGGAAAATCATGAACGGACCACAAATAAGCAACTCGGAGGTTGAATTTCCGTTTCTTGTAACAGTCGTACGCTTCGACTCCTGTCCACAACATTTTCAACTCTTCGATCAACAGTTTCAACATCACGTTGAGACGTGACCCAGGATGATCTGGCCCAGGTACAATGAGGCTAAGAAACATAAACTCATTCTTCATGCAAAAGGTCGGCGGAAGATTGTATGGAATGACAAAGACGGGCCAACAGGAGTATGGTGCGGCGTTTGTGCTGAACGGTGTGAACCCATCTGTCGCCAACCCGATGCGAACATTTCTCGCTTCACGAGCGAATTCTGGGTCGAACCGGTCCAGAGCCTTCCATGCCTCACCATCGGACGGGTGCGTCATGACTCCATTGTTCTCACGCTCACCTTCTTTGTGCCATCTCATGTGTCTGGCCGTTTTTTTTGAAAGGAACAGCCGCTTCAACCTCGGTGTCACAGGTAAGTAACGAAGCTGCTTACGTGCGACTTCCGTCGTCACTGTATTACCATCGTTATTAACAACTTCGACAAACCTCGGTTGACCACATTTCAAACATTTGTTCTCATTGGCATGCTCTCTCCAGAAAAGCATGCAGTTGTCCGGACACACATCAATCTTTTTGTGCTTCATCCCGAGACCAGAAAGAATTTTCTTCGAGTTGTACATATCCTTAGGCACTTTGTTGGGTTGTGGAAGAGCATCTTTGAACAAATCGATGAGCATGTTGTAACAATTGTTAGAAAAGAAGAACTTAGACTTAATTGCCATAAGTCTAGTCACAAAATTGAGGATTGACATTTTAGTGTGTTCATGCAGAGCCTCTTCTGAATCTTTGAGACGTTTGAAGAACTCTTTAACCTCTGCTGTTTGAGTATCTTCTGTAAGCTCTGGTCGTATAGCTTCCAGCATCTCATCCATCATATCAACCTCTTGAGCATCATCATTGTCAGCTTCCACTTCTTGTACAGCTTGAGAAGCTGTCTCGCCGTGGAAGTTCCACAACTCATAATGTGACACGTAACCGTTTCGACACAAGTGCAACGTAAGTTCCACTTTGTCCAAAAACGTTCCGTTTCGGCATTTCGTACATGGGCACCGCGCCTTATCGCTATTTGACAACGAAAAAGCTCGTTCCACAAAAGCTTCTGTCTTGGCGTACCACTCATCTGAGTGACCACCAGTTCTGCTCTTCCAACCAGTGTACATCCAACTACGGTCTTCACCCATGTTTGACTCTGCAGTTTAACGCGAAAGAAATTGTCGTTAATGTATTGTTATGTTATGTGTCACGGCCCTACAACCTAGGCAGATAGATCCTAAACCCACCCAAGAGTGACCGAGCGGAGCGTGCTCATGACGAGACGCGTGATCCGGATTCGAACGAAATTTCGGCAGCATAACCCCGCTGTTCTCCACTGCACGCCCAAAAATGGTGCAGCAGAGAACAACAGGGTTACGCCACCGAAATCTCGTCCAAATCCGGACCCGTGTCTCGTCACAAGCCACGCCCCCTCGGTCACTCCGAGGCTGTCCAAAAAGGGACAATTCCGAACCTGCACGTCTCACATGCCAATGGCATGTGAGACGTGCCGATCCGAAACGGGTAACACATTGCTATAGGTTACGTTGCTCATTTTCATTTTGAGGTCATTTAAGAGAGAGGAAAGAACTAGAGAAAGACTGAGAGGAAAGTTGGTCTTAGAGAAGGAGGCGGAGGACTAAGCCATCGGGGGAGGCGGAGGACTGAGGCGAGTGAGCCGTCAGATAATATCCGACGGTCCACACTTCAGATCGGCCACATAAAAGTCCTCCCCGACCTAACCCTACTCATTTTCCTTTCTCTTCTCCATGATTCCATCGCTCCAGAGTCCAGATACGGCAGCCGCGACGATCCCCTTCTCCTCTCCTCGATACCCCTACTCCAGCGACGGTCCTCCAGGTGCTTGCCATCCTCACCGTCGTCGTTCGCATACTTTACCTTACCACTAAATGGGCCTTGTTGGGCCTTGTAAAGCCTGTCCGAAGCCCATTTATGTATATATAGTACTAGAACACTCAAGCAATCAAAATTAAAATTGTAACCATAATTTAAGCAATTTAAGCATAATTAAACATAATTAAATACACCACCTAAGCGTAATTAAGCAAATTAAGCAAAAATAAGGAAATTAAGCATAATTATGCATAATTAAGCAAATTAATCATAATAAAATAAACCACTTAAGCATATTTAAGCAAATTAAGCAAAAATAAGGAAATTAAGCATAATTATGCATAACTAAACAAATTAATCATAATAAAATAAACCACTAATGCATATTTAAGCAAATTAAGGAAAAATAAGGAAATTAAGCATAATGAAGCAAATTAATCATAATAAAATAAACCACTCATGCATATTTAAGTAAATTAAGCAAAAATAAGCAAATTAAGCTCCGGGGCCGGCCGGGAATGGCGGGGCGGCGCTCCGGGTCCGGGCCGGCAGTCAGGGAGGGTGAGGGGGAGGGGGTCGGGGAGGGTTGGGGAGGGGAGGGGAAGGGGGGCGGAGCTCGCCGTGGAGGGGAGGGGGAGGGGGAGGCAGCGGTGCGGTGGTGGCGTCGGCCGGGAAGGGCTGCAAGATATCTATGTCATGTCATCTAGTCGTCTACGTTGCTAAGGGAGACGATCGCCGCCGGGCCGGCGGTCAGGAAGGGTGAGGGCCAGGGGAGGGGGTCGGGGAGGGGAGGGGAAGGGGCCGGGGCGGCGCTCGCCATGGAGGGGAGGGGGAGGGGGAGGGGGAGGCGGCGGTGCCATCGGCCGGGAAGCCGTGGCGGCGCTCCTCGGGGTCGGGCCGCCGGCGGTGAGGGCCGGGGGAGCTAGGGGGAGGGGGTCGGGGAGGAGGGGAGGCCGGGTCGGGGAGCTAGGGGAGGAGGGGACGGTCGGGGAGTAGGGGAGGGGAAGGGGCCGGGGCGGGGCGGCGCTCGCCGTGGAGGGGAGCCGGCGGTGGAGTCGGCCGGGAAGGCGGCGGTGGCGTCGGCTGAGAAGCGGCGGCGGTGGCGCTCGGGGCCGGGCCGCCGGCGGTTAGGGAGGGGAGGAGGGGAGGAGGGGAGGGGAGGAGGGGAAGGGGCCGGGGCGGGGCGGCGCTCGCCGTGGTGGGGAGCCGGCAGTGGCGTCGGCCGGGAAGGCGGCGGTGGCGTCGGCCGGGAATCGGCGGCGGTGGCGCTCGGGGCCGGGCAGCCGGCGGTTAGGGAGGGGAGGAGGGGAGGAGGGGAGGGGAGGAGGGGAAGGGGCCGGGGCGGGGCGGCGCTCGCCGTGGAGGGGAGCCGGCGGTCGCGTCGGCCGGCAAGACGGCCGTGCATATTTAAGCAAATAATCAATCAAACAATTAAGCAATTAAATAATTTCAGCATAATTTAATAAACAATTAAGGAATTTCAGCAAATTTAAATTAAGCAATTAAACAATTTCAGCAAACAATTAAACAATTAAACAATTAAGCAATCAAACAATTAAGAATTTAAACAATTAATCAATTAAATTGGGGAGGAGGAGGGGGAGAGAAGGGGCTCGGGATGGGAGGGGAGGGGAAGGGGGGGCGCTCGGCCGTGGAGGGGAGGTCGACGGGGAGGGCGGCGTCGGGATGGGGAGGTGGACGGCGGCGGCAGGGCGGCGGCGGCGGCAGGGCGGCAGCGGACCGTGGGGTGGGGGGGTCGGGGAGGAGAGGAGGGAGGGGAGAGGAGGGATTACCTTGCTTGTGGCGGCCGGGCGGCGACGGCGACGGCGGGGCGGCCGGGCGGCGTCGGGCGGCCGGGCGGCGATGGCGGGGCGGCGACGGGGCGGCGGCGGCTCGGGTCGGCGGCGTCGGTTGGGAAAAGGAGAGCGCGCGTGAAATGAGAGCGCGCACCGCTCGCGCGGTTAGGTTAAACAACTACTTACGTCGGCCCGACTTACTTACGTCGGCCAACGTCAGGGCCGACGTAAGTTAGGCTTAACTTACGTCGGCCAATTAACTTACGTCGGCTATGGGCCGAGACCGACGTGGGTAATTTTTATTACTGTCGGTCCATATACTTACGTCGGTCTGCCGACGTAATTTATTTAACTTACGTCGGCTACCAGGGACCGACGTAAGTTACTTACTTACGTCGGCCAGCCGACGTAAGTTGCTCTGGCCGACGTAAGTGATCGATATTCCTATAGTGGAAGGAGAAAAAACACGGGAGACGGTCAACAAATCTTCAGTATATCACAAGTTTACAATCGTGATAGATTATAATCTTTTTCATCCTTCTCCAAATGGCTTACAAGAGATATTTATAAGGTGACGACTTAGAGTTCTAGTCCTTCGTTACGGCTCAAATCTTCCGGCGACGGAGCTCCACTCCGCTACTGAAATACTGTCTCTTTTAATCTTCATTAGAATTTGGATCATCAATCAACACAAATTTATGGTAGCTGGTGTTGGGTTGATCCCGGTCCAACAGGGACTCCCATTAGATGTGGGCGTGAGGGGCAACAACCCCACGCCCAACTCAACCGACCCCATCAGAATCGGACGTGGGTTGTTACCCACGCCGATCCCTTAGGCGCGTGCGGGTACTGAGGGCAACGGACTCTGTCTGTTGTACCCCCCTCTCTCCCGTGCGCCATATAAGCACCAGGGGGCCCTCAGGGCGATGCACTCACGCGCACACGTCCACGAGGCCCCCGCCTAACCAAAATCAATTGATCGCCGCCGCCATCACCTGGGAGATCACCGCCGCCTCTTGTCTCCGACGATTACTTGAGCCCAATGGCGTCAAGTGCTCCCTCTGAAGGTACTACACATCCCTATCCTCTTCCCCATTGCTAATCATGTATACGCACCTATGCCCTGAGTGTTCTTGATTATAGTTGATTATATTTAAGCATACTCGGTTAGGGGTTCCTAGTGATGATCCTAAGATAAATTAGACTAACAGCTGGTGCAACTGCTAATCATCAACAGTGGCTGTATACATTGGCACAGTTGCTGCTTTTACTCATGAGCCGTGACCTAACAATTTTTTTTTTTTGGAAATAGGAGGCAAGAGCGCTGCCATTCAATTAAGAGGAAAAGAAATACAGCGAACATCATCTAACCCGACTCAGGGTCGAGCCATCTAGGAGGCATCCCTCCTATCTGGAGTAGAAAAGCTACGATTCCTCGACATCCGAGAGGAGGGCAAAGTTTGACAGGTGAAATTCGTGATTGACCATTTGCGCCACCTGTCGGAATGATGCCTCCCACAGATCGAAGATATGTCGGTTTCTTTCCTTCCACACCTGCCACCAAAACACGAAGACATATCGTGCAAGTAGTCTAATTTGCCTTAGGGAACCTGCTATCAATAAGGTTTTTAAACATTGTGGGACACTAGATTGTAGCATTGTTGAGACCGGTGCATGGATGTGAAGGTCATTGACTATCTCCACCCAAACTGCAGCCGTGAAGTTACACTCCGTCAGCAGATGATCAATGGTCTCCGGAGTGCATAGACAGAGTGGGCAGGTTGGGTCCACCGGAATGTTATTTCTGATGAGATTATCTATCGTAGGTGCACGTTGTTTCCATGCTAACCAAATGAAAAACTTGCATTTCGGTTCTACCTTCGCTCGCCAGATGATGGAGCTTGTCGACTGAGAGATCGCACCCGTGAATTGGATCTCATAAGCCGATCTGACCGATAACTTGCCGTGTTGGACCATTTCCAGGTGATGGTGTCATTGTCCTCACCGAGTTCTAATTCCCTTAGCAAGGAATATAGCAACACGAATTCACGCAATAGGCTAGTGTCGTATATCTCTTTAGGTTATAGATCCAATTGAAATTGGTTAACTCAGTCCTCACTTATCTAGACTTAAATCGGGCCTGCAAGTATAAATTAGGTGCGAGTTGCTTCAGAGCCTGACCTTGCAGAGTGAACCTCCCGGAACACTAGTGGAGTTGAAGAATAATTCACAATCAGTTTCGTCCTTGGGTTTGAGGAGCATCTTCTAGGGTTGCTGCTGTGCATCCCGATTGAACCATAACCACCTTAATCGAAGAGCTCTGTTGAGCTTTTCCAAATCTTGTATGCCAAGCCCTCTGCATCGCTTCGGTCTCGTGCAGTATGCCCATTTCATTAAGCACCTGATCCCCTGGTTTCGCTGGGTGTCGTTTCCAGTCCACAAGAAATTTAAGCTGGTTGTAGCTTTTATTACTTTTCTGACATGGAGCCCCGCAAACAGTTGACGTGCAGAGGTACTACAATGGCGCGGCCGCGCGGGATCCAGATCGGCGTCGGTTGGTCGAGCGAGATTATGCATACTGCGTATGCCGGTACTGATCATGCTCCTCCCATGCTGGTGCCATTGGACTTTGACGACCGACTACTAATATATTTTGTGTTTCTTATAGCACAGTACTATGCGACCCCATGTACGACTCCATGACGTCAACAACAAAGTGCTGCAAAGCTAGGCGGCTACTCACGCATCAAGATATCAAACGATTTTGATCTCAATCAGGCCCAATAAATAATAACGATTACCTCCATGGACATGCCTATACATCTATCAACCACCACACAAGACATTAGACCACTGCACGCGCCACTAGAAGCACTTTGCTTTTATACCGTATGTACTCCTACGCGATTTTATATTTTAATTATTCCTCACCACAAGTAGCATGTTGTGCACGTAATGCAAGGACTCTTGAGGTCGGAGTTGCCATTCTCCAGTCCCACTCACCGTCGCATCTCAGATTTGTTCACGGCTCATGGTTCATTTGTTGGAAGGTGCAGATCTTTGGGAGAAGATCCAATCCTCAAACTCCAGTGTTTTGGGCCCTACGTGTTGATCGGTATTTAAAGAGTACAAGAGCGTGCGCCGTAGGAGATCATGAAGAGAAGATAGAGGAGGTTAAGATAGAGATAAACCACAAACCGATTTATCTCTAGAATCCTAAACTAACTTATTATGTATACTCTTCTAGATCTCCATATAGGAACACGAGATTACATCGCAAGATTACAATTATATACAAACTACTTTTATCTCCAGAAGCTTGAACCGAGTCAGCTTGATATCCATCTTGACGCCGAGTCAATCCGTTATCATAGGCTCTTCTAACAAACCTCCCCTCGATCTAAACATTTCATGTTTAGATTGTACCAGAATTCAAGATGCTTCTGTATCGTCAGTGTTTTAGTAAAGCCATCCGCAATCTGATCCTTTGCTGGTATGAACTTGACTCGCAACGATTTATCAACAACTATTTCTCCCACAAAATGATAATCAATCTAAATGTGCTTGGTTTGAGCATGAAACCCCGGATTTTCTGTTATGAAGGTGGCACCCAAATTATTACACCACAAGACTGCTGCTTCTTGTTTGACTTTCATCTCTTTCAAAATAGTTTGTACCCATATAACTGCAGCAATTGCATTTGCTAAAGATTTGTACTCTGCTTCGGTACTAGACCGTGATACAGTAGGCTGCTTCCTCGCACTCTAGGAAATAATATTAGCTCCCAAATATATAGCGAAGCCTCAAGGTGATCTTCTATCATCTAAGCATCCTGCCCAATCCGCATCATAGAATGCAGTAATCTGTAAGGAATTGTCATTTATGAATTTAATACCATAATTAACCAATCTCTGTATATATCTTAGTATCCTTTTGACCATGATCATGTGTGCTTCAGTGGGTTGATACTGACAGACCTTATTACAGAGAAAGCAATATCCAGCCTCGTCAAAGTTAGATATTGTAGTGCCCCCACAATGCTTCCGTATTTTGTTGCTTCTTCTGTACTAAGCATCTTCCCAACAAAGGTCGAGAATTTCTGTACTTGAAAGCGGAGTACTCATGATCTTTCATTTCTCCATCCCTGCTTTCTTAATAATTTCTTTGGCATACTCGCTTTGACTCGCTTAACTGAGAGTGTGCATTCTCTCTGGATTTTTGACACCTAGCCGGATGCACGCTTTCTAATCTCACTCTGCGAATGAGCCCTCCCTCATTTGATTTCTTCTAGTTATGGATATGCTTTGAGATTAAAATTAGATGATGTGGCGTATATCTAGATGGTATGTACAGGGATCTTGATGCATACCTTATCCATCGAATTTGTTTTGGCGAAGGAAAAGGCCTGTCAAGTCTCCAGCAATCATTATATCCCTCATGATCTTACCATCAACTTCTCCAACTTGCATGTCGTAGCTTCCAAGTTCCAATCGGCACATTTTCTGGCTGTTTTAGAAAAATGCTATGAAAAATTCCAAACTGTTTCAATCAAACAACGAAGAAGCGTTCACCAAAATAGAGGACACCCAAATTTTAACGTGAAAAACCCCTTTAAGGCGAAGGAAAAAACACGGGAGACGGTCAACAAATCTTCACTATATCACAAGTTTACAATCGTGATAGATTATAATCTTTTTCATCCTTCTCCAAATGGCTTACAAGAGATATTTATAAGGTGACGACTTAGAGTTCTAGTCCTTCGTTACGGCTCAAATCTTCCGGCGACGGAGCTCCACTCCGCTACGGAAATACTGTCTCTTTTAATCTTCATTAGAATTTGGATCATCAATCAACACAAATTTATGGTAGCTGGTGTTGGGTTGATCCCGGTCCAACCGGGACTCCCGTTAGATGTGGGCGTGAGGGGCAACAACCCCACGCCCAACTCAACCGACCCCATCAGAATCGGACGTGGGTTGTTACCCACGCCGATCCCTTAGGCGCGTGCGGGTACTGGGGGCAACGGACTCTGTCTGTTGTACCCCCCTCTCTCCCGTGCGCCATATAAGCACCAGGGGGCCCTCAGGGCGATGCACTCACGCGCACACGTCCACGAGGCCCCCGCCTAACCAAAATCAATTGATCGCCGCCGCCATCACCTGGGAGATCACCGCCGCCTCTTGTCTCCGACGATTACTTGAGCCCAATGGCGTCAAGTGCTCCCTCTGAAGGTACTACACATCCCTATCCTCTTCCCCATTGCTAATCATGTATACGCACCTATGCCCTGAGTGTTCTTGATTATAGTTGATTATATTTAAGCATACTCGGTTAGGGGTTCCTAGTGATGATCCTAAGATAAATTAGACTAACATTGGCATCAGAGCCAGCTCTAGCTAATTCCTAATCGGGTAATTAAGTCCCAATTAAGTTAAAAATTTAGATCAATTACTTTCTGATCATGTTTTAATTAAGATTCTTAGCCACTGTTGACTAAGATTTAATTAAGTTTTAGTTATATTCTTGGTTGAGATCCACTTAAGCATTTAGAAGGAGGGGAATCAAATTAAGAAGAAATAAGGCCAGGATGGGAACATACCTGGCCACGGGTTAAAGTGGAACCCTAACCCTATCGGTCTTCTCCCCTTGCCGGCGGCCGTCCGTTGGACCGCTTCCAACAGAGAGACAATGGCGGCGCCATTGTCCTTAGGCGCAATCCTAGGGTTAGGGTTCAACCCTCAACCCTAGTCGCGCACTTAGTCGACGGCCTGCCGAGTCCCTGCAAGCATGCACTCAAAAACCCTCAGCTCACTCGAGGTCGCGCTAGGGTTTGCTTCGACGGCAACGAGACCAAAAGGCTCCTCGGCCGACGGCAAGCAACCTCACGGATTGCTCGCGCACCGACGGCGAGGACCTGGCCGTGCCGGAAGTCCCCTCGGCGAACCTCGTCCCCTCCACTCAGGGCCGGCACGAGGCCGGTTTCCCTCGACGGTCGACCGGCCGGTGGCATCGGCGGTGCCGGAGGTCCCGACCTCGCCGCCGCCTCTGCTCGCGCCTCGGTCGCTCCGTGCCGTGAGGAGAGAGAGGGAGGTGGTAAGAATGACGCTAGGGTTTCGGCCGAACGCGACGCATCGCCTTAAGTACGTGCCGAAAACAGCGCTCAGCCGTCCGATCATAAGCGTGCGGCTCAGATCGCCCTAAGTGTTACGCTGTCGGCGAATATAAGCCGTCGGATTGGAATCCGACGACTCTAAGCGCCCGCTGCGCGCACCCGAGGCTTAGTGGGCTTTGAGCCCATGCGGGATGCCCTACTGGGCTGCCCTTTCCTTTTTTCCGGATTTTCCGATTTTTGAATGGGCTGTTTTCAGCAATGGGCCAAATGCTTATGGGCTGCGCGTGTATGAAGTTTTTCCAATTTTCTGAGGGGTTTTTAGCTGATGGGCTGGACCAAAATATTGCTTGGTAGGCTGATTCTTGGGTTCTGGCCCATTTAGCTTTTAAGTATTTCCAGAATAAGTTTAAAATGGAAAAATAAATTCCAGAAATTAGAAAATTGATTAGAAATTAGTTAAATGACTAAGAAAAATTGTAGAAAATTTTGTGTGATGTTATGAAATATTTTGATTGCATTTTCCTGCTTTTTATACTATTTACTGTCAATAAGAGCATTATCTTAGTTATTTAATGTTTTCTCATTAATTAAGAAATTAAGTTTTAGCTTCCGCTGTGATTAAGTGATAAATTAATTGAGTAACCAAAGTGAAATTTTAATTTATCAAGTTTTGAGTTTAAGTTAAGTGGTAATTTAAATGAGTAACCAACGTGAAAATTTGAATTTGCCAATTAATTTTTTAAGTGCATTTATTTGAGTTTGTGCTTAAGCTTATATTTATGATTATTTAAGATTCATTGAGTAACCAACGTGAAAAATGATGTGCTAAGTTAATTATGCATGGAATTTGAAAGTAACCAACGTGAAATTAAATTGCCATGATTAATTTAAGTTTATCTTTGAGTTTATCATATTAAGCTTTGTTATCATGCTAAGTTTTAATGTTTAAGGGCATTATTTGCTAAGTAACCAACGTGAAAAAGCAATAATGCCATTCTTAAGTCATGATTTATTATAAGTCTTGTCATTAATCCTCAAATCTTTATTTTTTGAAGGATCAGGCTTGTCCTAAGCACTTAGCTATATCTCCGCAATTGAGACCCTCAATGGTCAAAATTACGGGGTATGGAAAGAGAGGCTCCAGATGGCTCTAGTAGTCTCTGACCTCGATTTTGCGATTACGTCGCCTCGACCCACTAAGCCACCTGTCCCCATTGCTGAGACAGGGGAATCTGAGGAGTCTTTCGCTACGCGGAAGGCTAAGTACCTAAGCTTGAAGGATCAGCATGAGAAGGATCTCCCTAAGTGGGACACTTCCAACAGGAAGTGTCTCATGATCATTAAGAGCACCATAGCAGACTCAATTAAGGGAAGTATCCCTGATTGTGATACTGCTTCAGAGTACTTAGAGAGAGTCAGAGGTCAGTTCACTGGCTCCACTAAGGCGAGTGCTAGCACTCTCATGAGAAAGATTGTCACTGAGAAGTACTCTGGAGGTGGTGTGCGTGAGCACATCAATAAGATGAGTCACTATAACTCTAAGCTTAGGGAGCTAAACATTGTGATGCCAGATGAGATGCTCATTTACTTCATCCTAAGTTCTCTTCCTAAGGAGTTTGAGGCCTTTGTGGTCAATTATAACTCACTTCCTGAGACTTGGAACATTGATAAGATTGTTGCTATGTGCGTTCAGGAAGAGGAACGCATAAAGAGCTCTAAGAATGGTGATTACATCAATCTGGCTGACATTAAGGGTAAGGGAAAGGCAAAGAGGTACTTTTCCTCTCCCAAACCACCTTCCTTCAAGGTTTCAGGCTCTAGTTCTTCATCAAACAAGTTCAAAGGCAAGTCCTCTCAAAAGAAGGACAAGGATAAGTGTCACTTCTGTGGCTCAGATGAATATTTCCAGAAGGACTGCGTTGGATTCATTAAGTGGTGTGCTAAGAAAGGTAATGACATAATTACTTTTGTAAATGAGGCCTTATATGCGAATTATTCACGATCCACTTGGTGGATTGACTCAGGTGCCACTGTGCACATTTGTAATTCAATGCAGGCATTAAGTACGATGAGAACTATAAGAAGAAGGGAAAGAGTGATTAAGGTGGCAGATGGGCATGAAGCCGAAGTCGAAGCCATTGGAGACTTATCTCTTAGATTACTTAGTGGCTTTGTACTTAGGCTAAATAATGTTCTTTATGTCCCTTCATTAGAAAGGAACTTGATTTCAGTTTCGTGTTTGGATGATTCAGGATACATTTGTCATTTTGGTAATGATAAATGTTCTATCAGTTATAATAATAAGATTATTGGTCTTGCCTTCCGACAAGACATGCTCTACTTATTGTCCACTCATGAGAATGTGTTTGCTGTATGTGATGATCAAGTTTCATCTAAGAACGACTTAGGACGTAACAAGCGCAAAAGAAGCGATTTATATACTTCATCGAAATTATGGCATTGTCGTTTATGCCATATTTCAAGGGGGAGGATCGAACAATTAGTATCTCAATCGATTCTTCCACACTTAAACTTTTCAGATTATGAGGAATGCATTGACTGCATTAAAGGAAAATTCTCCAAAAATATCAAGAAAAACGCCAAACGTAGCTCGGGAGTCTTAGAAATAATCCACACAAATATTTGTGGACCTTTTCCCGTGACATCGGTAGATGGTTATGATTCCTTCATAACATTTACAGATGACTTTAGTCGTTATGACTATATTTATCCAATCAAGGAGCGATCCGAAGCATTGGATAAGTTTAAGAAATTTAAGGCTGAAGTAGAAAATCAGCACGACGTTAAGATTAAAGTAGTAAGGTCTGACCGTGGAGGTGAGTACTACGATCGACACACCCCTTATGGCCAAGTCCCTGGACCTTTTGCGAGGTTTTTACAGGAAAATGGCATAGTAGCCCAATATTCTACACCGGGCGAACCTCAGCAGAACGGTGTAGCGGAACGGCGAAACCGTACGCTTATGGACATGGTGAGAAGCATGCTAAGCTACTCTACACTACCTGTTAGTTTATGGATGGAGGCCTTAACGACCGCCATTCACGTACTTAACCGTGTTCCATCTAAGTCAGTACCTAAGACACCGTATGAGATGTGGACGGGACGTAAGCCCTCACTAAACTATCTACATGTGTGGGGATGTCCAGCTGAGGCTAAGATGTTCAACCCGAACTTGAGCAAACTGGATTCTAGAACAATTAGTTTCCATTTTATTGGCTATCCTGAAAGAAGTAAAGGATTTAGGTTCTATTGTCCAGGTAGACACACTAAGTTTATTGAGACTAGACATGCCGTGTTTTTAGAGGACACTATGATTAGGGGGAGCACGGTACGGCGGGAAATAGACCTTGAGGAGGAACGAATTAGTCTACCCGTTCCGATGACTCAAGAGCCTTATTTCACCCTACCTGCTGTCGTCGTGCCACCCGCACCTAGTACTGGTGATGCAACGCCTGTTGCTGCACCTCCATCGGCCACAACAGAAATAAGTGAGGTACAACCTCCTCAGGCTGTTGAGGACATGGTCGAACAAAATGAGGTTCAGCAGCAGCCTCAACCATTAGATGATGCTCAATTAAGAAGATCACAAAGAGTAAGACGGTCGGCCATCCCGGACGACTATCAGATATACTTGAGCGAAGAAGTTAAGATAGAGGATGATCCCACCTCTTACGAAGATGCTATGAGTAGACCTCAGTCATCTGAATGGCGTAAAGCCATGGAAGATGAAATAAGATCTATGAGTGCTAACAAAGTCTGGGACTTAGTGGAGATTCCTAAAGGAGCCAAAACGGTAGGCTGTAAATGGGTCTGCAAGATTAAGCGTGACTCCAAAGGGAAGATCGAAAAGTATAAGGCTAGGCTTGTGGCTAAGGGGTTCACGCAACGGGAAGGTATTGATTATAATGAGACCTTTTCTCCCGTGTCGTCTAAGGATTCGTTTCGAATCATTATGGCATTAGTAGCACATTATGACTTAGAATTACATCAAATGGATGTAAAGACGGCATTCCTCAATGGGAATCTTTATGAGGACGTCTACATGGCTCAACCGAAGGGTTTTGTCATTGAGGGTAAGGAACATATGGGATGCCACTTGAAGAAGTCTATTTATGGACTTAAGCAAGCTTCAAGGCAATGGTACCTAAAGTTCGATGAGACGATAAGAAAGTTTGGGTTTAAGGAGAATGAGGAGGATAACTGCATTTATGCTAAGTTTAAGAATGGGAAATTTATTTTCCTTGTGCTGTATGTAGATGACATACTACTGGCAAGTAGTGATGTCAATCTACTCTTAGAAACTAAGAAGTGTTTATCCTCAAACTTTGAGATGAAGGATTTAGGTGAAGCTTCCTATGTCCTAGGAATTGAGATTCACCGAGATCGAAGAAAGGGGGTATTAGGATTATCTCAGAAGGCATACTTAGAAAGCGTACTCAGAAAGTACGGTATGCAAGGGTGTAAGCCCTCGCCTGTCCCAATAGTTAAGGGTGACAAATTTTCACAATCACAGTCACCTAAGAATCAGTATGAGGTTGATCAGATGAGAGGAATTCCGTATGCTTCTGCTGTCGGAAGCTTAATGTATGCTCAAACATGTACGCGCCCTGACTTAGCTTTCGTGACTGGGATGCTTGGCAGATATCAAAGTAATCCAGGCCTAGACCACTGGAAAGCACTTAAGAAGGCTCTAAGATATATTCAGGGTACTAAGAACCTCATGTTAAAGTATAGTAAGTCAGACCCATTAGAAATAGTGGGTTACTCAGATTCAGATTACACGGATTGTGTGGATACTAAGAAATCCACATCAGGCTATATATTCACCCTCGCGAATGGAGCTATATCATGGAGAAGCTCCAAGCAAGTCATAACTGCATCGTCCACAATGTATGCTGAGTTTATAGCTTGTTATGAGGCCACTGGACATGCATCTTGGCTTAAGAAATTTGTTCCCGGTCTAAGAGTGGTAGACAGCATTCATAAACCACTTAAGTTGTACTGCGATAATGAGCCAGCAGTGACATACTCTCACAACAACAAGTCGAGTGGTGCTGCCAAACACATCGACATTAAGTATTATGTTGTTAAAGAGAGAATCCAGGATAATTCAATTAGTCTCGAGCATATAAGAACTAATAAATGCTTGCGGATCCGCTAACCAAGGGTCTCCCTCCCAATGTGTTCAGAGAACACGTAGCCGGCATAGGATTAGGGGAGAGCCTGTGAAACAAATCTTGGATGCTAAGGGGACACCTAAGTATAAGGTTATTTCTAATTGTGAGACATATTGTGGTCTTCGAGTCGAACAGTACGTAAATGGCTGTTTCTGATGCGTCGTGCTCCTTATGTCAAAGCAATAAGGAAATATACATAAGTTTAGTGATTTAGATTAAGAATAAGCTAAGTAAGGAATAAGTTGTCCCGAGATCAAGGGGGAGAATGTTGGGTTGATCCCGGTCCAACCGGGACTCCCGTTAGATGTGGGCGTGAGGGGCAACAACCCCACGCCCAACTCAACCAACCCCATCAGAATCGGACGTGGGTTGTTACCCACGCCGATCCCTTAGGCGCGTGCGGGTACTGGGGGCAACGGACTCTGTCTGTTGTACCCCCTCTCTCCCGTGCGCCATATAAGCACCAGGGGGCCCTCAGGGCAATGCACTCACGCGCACACGTCCACGAGGCCCCCGCCTAACCAAAATCAATTGATCGCCGCCACCATCACCTGGGAGATCACCGCCGCCTCTTGTCTCCGACGATTACTTGAGCCCAATGGCGTCAAGTGCTCCCTCTGAAGGTACTACACATCCCTATCCTCTTCCCCATTGCTAATCATGTATACGCACCTATGCCCTGAGTGTTCTTGATTATAGTTGATTATATTTAAGCATACTCGGTTAGGGGTTCCTAGTGATGATCCTAAGATAAATTAGACTAACAGCTGGTGCAACTGCTAATCATCAACAGTGGCTGTATACATTGGCACAGTTGCTGCTTTTACTCATGAGCCGTGACCTAACAATTTTTTTTTTGGAAATAGGAGGCAAGAGCGCTGCCATTCAATTAAGAGGAAAAGAAATACAGCGAACATCATCTAACCCGACTCAGGGTCGAGCCATCTAGGAGGCATCCCTCCTATCTGGAGTAGAAAAGCTACGATTCCTCGACATCCGAGAGGAGGGCAAAGTTTGACAGGTGAAATTCGTGATTGACCATTTGCGCCACCTGTCGGAATGATGCCTCCCACAGATCGAAGATATGTCGGTTTCTTTCCTTCCACACCTGCCACCAAAACACGAAGACATATCGTGCAAGTAGTCTAATTTGCCTTAGGGAACCTGCTATCAATAAGGTTTTTAAACATTGTGGGACACTAGATTGTAGCATTGTTGCGACCGGTGCATGGATGTGAAGGTCATTGACTATCTCCACCCAAACTGCAGCCGTGAAGTTACACTCCGTCAGCAGATGATCAATGGTCTCCGGAGTGCATAGACAGAGTGGGCAGGTTGGGTCCACCGGAATGTTATTTCTGATGAGATTATCTATCGTAGGTGCACGTTGTTTCCATGCTAACCAAATGAAAAACTTGCATTTCGGTTCTACCTTCGCTCGCCAGATGATGGAGCTTGTCGACTGAGAGATCGCACCCGTGAATTGGATCTCATAAGCCGATCTGACCGATAACTTGCCGTGTTGGACCATTTCCAGGTGATGGTGTCATTGTCCTCACCGAGTTCTAATTCCCTTAGCAAGGAATATAGCAACACGAATTCACGCAATAGGCTAGTGTCGTATATCTCTTTAGGTTATAGATCCAATTGAAATTGGTTAACTCAGTCCTCACTTATCTAGACTTAAATCGGGCCTGCAAGTATAAATTAGGTGCGAGTTGCTTCAGAGCCTGACCTTGCAGAGTGAACCTCCCGGAACACTAGTGGAGTTGAAGAATAATTCACAATCAGTTTCGTCCTTGGGTTTGAGGAGCATCTTCTAGGGTTGCTGCTGTGCATCCCGATTGAACCATAACCACCTTAATCGAAGAGCTCTGTTGAGCTTTTCCAAATCTTGTATGCCAAGCCCTCTGCATCGCTTCGGTCTCGTGCAGTATGCCCATTTCATTAAGCACCTGATCCCCTGGTTTCGCTGGGTGTCGTTTCCAGTCCACAAGAAATTTAAGCTGGTTGTAGCTTTTATTACTTTTCTGACATGGAGCCCCGCAAACAGTTGACGTGCAGAGGTACTACAATGGCGCGGCCGCGCGGGATCCAGATCGGCGTCGGTTGGTCGAGCGAGATTATGCATACTGCGTATGCCGGTACTGATCATGCTCCTCCCATGCTGGTGCCATTGGACTTTGACGACCGACTACTAATATATTTTGTGTTTCTTATAGCACAGTACTATGCGACCCCATGTACGACTCTATGACGTCAACAACAAAGTGCTGCAAAGCTAGGCGGCTACTCACGCATCAAGATATCAAACGATTTTGATCTCAATCAGGCCCAATAAATAATAACGATTACCTCCATGGACATGCCTATACATCTATCAACCACCACACAAGACATTAGACCACTGCACGCGCCACTAGAAGCACTTTGCTTTTATACCGTATGTACTCCTACGCGATTTTATATTTTAATTATTCCTCACCACAAGTAGCATGTTGTGCACGTAATGCAAGGACTCTTGAGGTCGGAGTTGCCATTCTCCAGTCCCACTCACCGTCGCATCTCAGATTTGTTCACGGCTCATGGTTCATTTGTTGGAAGGTGCAGATCTTTGGGAGAAGATCCAATCCTCAAACTCCAGTGTTTTGGGCCCTACGTGTTGATCGGTATTTAAAGAGTACAAGAGCGTGCGCCGTAGGAGATCATGAAGAGAAGATAGAGGAGGTTAAGATAGAGATAAACCACAAACCGATTTATCTCTAGAATCCTAAACTAACTTATTATGTATACTCTTCTAGATCTCCATATAGGAACACGAGATTACATCGCAAGATTACAATTATATACAAACTACTTTTATCTCCAGAAGCTTGAACCGAGTCAGCTTGATATCCATCTTGACGCCGAGTCAATCCGTTATCATAGGCTCTTCTAACAAACCTCCCCTCGATCTAAACATTTCATGTTTAGATTGTACCAGAATTCAAGATGCTTCTGTATCGTCAGTGTTTTAGTAAAGCCATCCGCAATCTGATCCTTTGTTGGTATGAACTTGACTCGCAACAATTTATCAACAACTATTTCTCCCACAAAATGATAATCAATCTAAATGTGCTTGGTTTGAGCATGAAACCCCGGATTAGCTGTTATGAAGGTGGCACCCAAATTATTACACCACAAGACTGCTGCTTCTTGTTTGACTTTCATCTCTTTCAAAATAGTTTGTACCCATATAACTGCAGCAATTGCATTTGCTAAAGATTTGTACTCTGCTTCGGTACTAGACCGTGATACAGTAGGCTGCTTCCTCGCACTCTAGGAAATAATATTAGCTCCCAAATATATAGCGAAGCCTCAAGGTGATCTTCTATCATCTAAGCATCCTGTCCAATCCGCATCATAGAATGCATTAATCTGTAAGGAATTGTCATTTATGAATTTAATACCATAATTAACCAATCTCTGTATATATCTTAGTATCCTTTTGACCATGATCATGTGTGCTTCAGTGGGTTGATACTGACAGACCTTATTACAGAGAAAGCAATATCCAGCCTCGTCAAAGTTAGATATTGTAGTGCCCCCACAATGCTTCCGTATTTTGTTGCTTCTTCTGTACTAAGCATCTTCCCAACAAAGGTCGAGAATTTCTGTACTTGAAAGCGGAGTACTCATGATCTTTCATTTCTCCATCCCTGCTTTCTTAATAATTTCTTTGGCATACTCGCTTTGACTCAAAATAGTCCCTTTCTTAATTCTAGAGACCTCAATTCCCAAGAAATAATGAAGGTCACTCAAGTCCTTCAAAGCAAAATTTCCTTTTAGATCTGCCAACATTGGTTCTACAACCTGTTGAGATGAACTCACCACTATACTATCATAAACATATATTAGCAGATAAATTGAAATATTTCCTTTGCAATAATTAAATAAATAAGGAAGTGTCTCCTTTGGATGCCACAAAACCCAACTGAATCAATTTAGAATTTAGGTTAGAGCACCAAGCTCTAGGTGCCGGTTTAAACCCATAAAGAGCTTTATCTAGCTTGCACACATAATTGGGGTAGGTTGAATTTTCATAACTTGGGGGTTGAACCATGTATAAATCTTCCTCTAAGTCTCCGTGCAAGAATACATTTTGTACATCCAGCTGTCTCAAGCACCAACTATTTGAAATAGCAAGTGATAATACAATTCTAATAGTAGTTGCTTTAATGACTGGACTAAATGTATCTTCATAATCAATTCTATACCTTTGTCTAAATTCTTTGGCTACTAACCTTTCTTTATATTGATTGATGGAGCCATCCGCATTTCTTTTAATTTTTTAGACCCACTTGGAATCAATCACATTTTGCATCCTTTCTTGCTACAAGATTCCAAGTATGATTTATCTAACGTGCTTCAAACTCATTGTCCATAGCCTTTTCCAATTTTCATCATTCAAAGCTTGCTCCAAAATTGTTGGTTCTCCTATTGGCACACGGAAACATACAAAATCATTACCGAATTTTTTCGGTTCTGAGATATTATTGCGTAAACAAGTTTTGGGAGGAGAGTTTACTGTCCTGGATGAGATTGAGTTTGTTCAGTATCACCGGTTGCACCCGTACCAGGTTCTAGCATGCCTCCCAAAGCAGAATCTGTCACTGGCAGCCCTGTTGTTTTGCTTGCAGACAGCGTAGGCGCAGAGGAATAATTGCCGAGATCCCTCGGTGTGCCTGAGAGTTCGTGCACCTCATAGTTTGTAGCGGGCCCGTCTGTCTGCTGTTGCGGCACAGACACTGTAGCACATGACGGGACTTGAATGCTCGCGCCTCCGAATGTTGTCGGCCTGCGTGTCGAGGTTAAAGACCCGGACGCGGCTTCTATACTCCCGTTCGGTGCTCCTATGCGTACTCTCGCTGATGTGTTATAATTTCATTGGTCTATTCATAAATGCTCATATTAACTACTATACCTCCACAATGAATAAGATTGTGACACATCAGCAGGAGCACACATGGGAGCACAGATGGGAGTATAGAAGCTGCATCCTAAAGACCTAGGCAAAGCCGCACATTGGTGGTGACCGTGTCCCGATTTTGATGTGGATGTGTCCATCTGCAGCGGTGCGGGATCCAATGAAGACCGCCTCTGATCCGATGCGGATCCGTTTGGCAGGCCAAGATCTTGTGCGGCCTCCTCTTCTTCATTTGGATTCTGCATAAAATAAGACGATGCTCCAGGAGCATTTGTTAGTGCACGGTGGTTAGGAAAATCAGTCTGATGTAGATCTATTTGACAGCCTCCTGGTGGCAACAATGTTGGATGAAACAGTAGGATTTCAGATCGAAGTCTAGCCCCTGCATTTGGGTGAAGCCTTTGGAAGGGAAAAACGGTATCATCAAATACCACATCTATGGAAATATAAACTCTACCATAGATTCATCCAAGCATTTGTATCCCTTATGTAACAAGCTATATCCTAGGCACATTACTTAAAACGGAAAGAAAGTTTATGATTGTTGTATGATATGAGATTTGGCCAGCAGGCGCATCCAAAGGTTTTAAGTTGAGAATGATCTGGACAGACATCAAGGATTTTCTCTAGGGGTGACTAAAAAAATATTACTTTGGATGACCTTCTATTAATTAAGTAAGTGACTGTGGAAAAGGCTTCATCCCAAAATTTTAAAGGAATGAATGCATGAGCTAGTAATGTGGGACCCACATCTACTATGTGGTGATGCTTGCATTCCGCAACACCATTTTGTTGATGAGTGCGAGGGCACGATACAAGATGAATAATTCCTATTTGAGAGAAAAAGGAATCTAGCTTTTGATATTCTCCTCCCCAATCTGTTTGTATAGCAATTATTTTTCTACTGAATAACCTCTCAACCATTGAGCAAAATAGATGAAATTTTTGAAAAACCTCAGATTTGTGTCGAATAAGGTAGATCCAGGTAAATTTACTGAAATCGTCTATAAAACTGACATAATAATTGTTTTGACCAACTGAAGTAGGAGTTGGTCCCCACACATTAGAAAAAATAAGCTGCAAAGGAACTTTTGACACACTTGTTGACTTTGAAAAGGGCAATTGATGTCTCTTGCCCTATTGATATGCATCACAAATATGACCTACACTAGACTCTATGGAATATGTGAGATTATTTTTGCTCACAACTTTATTGACTATACTCATGGAGGGATGACCAAGTCTCTCATGTCATCTCTTGATGGACGGTTTTGCGGTGATGAATGCACACTTGGAAGGTGAGGAGGACTGCTCAATAGAAGTCCATGGATAGATGTTGTCAAAGTGTTCTTCCGACACTTCCCCCGGGGCCTGCTTTGGGAGCAGCCTGCAGAGGTTCATAATCGGTGGGGCTTAGTCCTCAGGTGAGACTGCGCGTATGAGATTGGTGAGACGGTGGTTTTACGTGGTTCAGGCCGTCGGAGCGTAACACCCTACTCCATGATGAGATGTATTGCTTGAGAGTGTGTGTGACCGTCAAAGTTGCATATGAAAAGTCTCCTTTGTAATGATGGCTACCCGATCCTTTTATAGTAAGGTCGGACACCTTACAGGTGGGGCCCAAGGCCCGACAGGCGGCCCCGGGGCAATCTTATCTTAAATATCTAAAGCTTCTCCTCTACGCTGCCTCTGACCACGGCCTGAAGACTTACCATCTTGCCGCCTCGAGCGCCAGGGGCCCATGCGTTGTTGTTGATGTTGGCAAGGAATGTCCCGTCCAACTATCTTGTCACTGTAAGCTACCCACTTGGTGGCGTGGAGTAGGCCTGCGGCGCCTTCACTGCGATGCGATTGGGCGCAGTAGTACCTGACAGGAGGCGTGTGCCGCGTCATGCGTCTGGGAATTGTGCGTGTCTTGAATGCCCGACTTGGACAAGGCGCACCACCCATTTACTCTCGCAACCTACCAGTCAGGACAAGTTGCAGGACGTGTGGAAGCATCAGAGCCAACCTCTGTTAGGGGGGTCGGGTCCGGCACTGCGGGCCACATGGCGCCCTTGAGCCCGTCTCTGAGGAGAGCCGTGGGTCCGGGACTACTGGGCACATGGTGGTTCCGGAGCCCGCCTCAGCGGGGGAGGCTGACCCAGAGCTTCGGGCCATGTGGCGGTACCAGGGCCCTCTCCTTTGGGGGATCGGGGTCCTGTTCTGCTGGACACGTGGCGGTCTGGGAGCTCGTCTCTTTGGTGTAGCCGGGTCGTGTCTTGAGGTCTACGTGGCAGTACCAGAGCCTGCCCCTAAGGAGGGACGGGGGTCTGGGCCTGCTGGACACGTGGCACCATCTGACCCTGCTTCAGCGGGGAGGCAGGGTACTTAGGCGTTTTTATCCAGTGCACGGGGGTACCCAATATCCTGGGTACCAACAGTGTGCCTGGGTCCAACCTGGGGAAGGTGATGAGCCCGCAGGTGGAGCCCTAACCTTGCTTTCCCGCGCTGCCTTTTGACAGTCTTGGTCAGCCAAAGCGGTGCGTGCCTCTACCACCGTGGCCACATGTCCACTACTAGTTGAGGGGTCATGGTGATGCGATCTTTGCTTGTCGCAGTATCTCTTCTTGCCGCAGTAACTGTGATGGTTCCCATTGTGGCTGCAGAGCTTCTGCTGCTCCACCTTTATGGGAATCGCCAAGTTGTCTTCTCAGGCGGCTGACCTCTCTTCTGACAGGGGATCCGACTTCCCTATCATGGGTGCTGCGGGCTGCACAACGTGTGCCAGGTCTTGGCGACCCGCACGATGTGCCCAAGCGTCACGGGGGTGATTAAAAGGAAACATTTGCAAGCAAAGAAAATTCCTTCTTTACTCACACCCCGACGCTCGCGCCTTTGTTGTCTTCCTTGAATGTCCGAGCCTCCACCACCTGCAAAGTTCTTGATTTCATCTGCTTCAATGGCTGCAATCTTGCCTCCCTCCCGCATCGAGGACGTAGAGCCGGTGAGGCAGCTACTTGGCTGGGAAGATGAGGAGCGGTGGGATCGAATTTGCCTCGGCTCCCTCCCTCTCGACGTGAAGACTAGAGATATTGTCTTCTTCACTTCGTTCGCTTACTCTTGTTCCGCCTGTATCCTCTTTTCTCGTGACGCTTCTGGAGATCTTTGGGCTCCAACTTCATCACTTGTCGCCAAACTCCTTGGTGATGGTGGTGGTCTTCTCACACTTCTGTGAGATGTGTTCATGGGAGTCCACCCGTCTGTGCTGGTGTTTGAGGAATTCTTCATGGTGAGGCAGATCGGGAAGAGCAAGACGAACTTCCTTGGAGCTTACTACTTACAGCAGCGGCCCAAGTGACCGTTCAAATACATCACTGTTGACGTTTTTTATGTCACATATAAAAATTTGCAAGTGCACGAAAACTGTCAATGTAGCATTTCCCCTTAAAAGAGTATTCCAAGAGTGTCATTTATATTCTCCCAAAAGAAGGCTAGGTGGAAGCATCACAATCATCAAGTGTAGGGGATAGGTTGCTCAAGGTAGGGTTCTAGTAAGGATGGATAATAGATAAGTGAGGTAGTGTGACACACAGAAGAGCATTCTATCCTAAGGGGGATAAATGGGTCAAGAGAAATTAGGCTAAGAGTTAGGAATATACTCCTACTATGCTTCTAGTATACAATAAACATAGCCTAAGTTAGATACTAATGATCATATCAATGGTGAATTCTCATGCTAAGTTGTTCAACATATCGGGCACGGGTTTACCCCTAGCAATACTAGGATGACTCCCGCAAACAACATGTGGAATAGCTGAACGTGGAGGGTTACAAAGATAGATAGGGTTGTCACCATCTACTGCCTACCTCTTCAATCTGTGGGTCTACGAGACATCCAACACTACTTAACTATCCTAGCACCATGCTACCATATTAAGTAAATACCTTAAGAGCTACAACACAAGCCATCCTAAGGCAATGACTAACCTAAATATCGTTGAACCAATGTTGAAACATAGCATAAGTTTTTCATATTAACATGATCATGTCATAACTAGTTAGATTATAGTGGGGGTTTGTAGTGTTTATGATGATATAATGCGAGTGGTATAGCATAATCATCAATACTACTCCTACCACATACATGGAATCCACAATCAAACAAGAAGTGCTTCATCCAAGTTTATGACTAAAAGAAGACTAAAGATAATATCTTTATTAAGAACAAAGTCACAAATACAAATAGGAATACGAGATCCATACCTTTCCCAATTAGGAAGAGACTCCTTCTACTCCTTTCCTACTTGGATACAATAGAATGAATACTCAAGTGGTGTGTGTGCGAAGTGGGATAGGGGGTCCTATTTATAGCTGGAGAAGGGTTGGTTCCCACCACCAAAAGCGCGTGAATCAGTCTTCATCGTGATCACCACAGGGAGTCGACACATCCAAGCTGACCGAGTTTGGCGCCAGGAAGGCGTCGATCGAACCCCCTAGTTGGACGAACAGAATGTTGGACCAATTTCAATGTGTTTCCTAGAGGTGACTTCCTGGTGGGTCCCATTGACTAATATGGGTGATACACTGTTGGATGGCCTCATACTTTTGTTTGTGGGTCATTTTATCCATGTGATGCTACATGTCAGCGCTTGATTGGTTGGGATGATATTTTATAGGATTGCTCCCTCTCTTCTATCTCATTTCGTGCAATAAATGTTTGCATGCACTATTTCTCCAAGGACAAGTGGTAATAGAAAGGTGATGTGTGCAAGAAATGATATTTCCTTCACATAATTGAGTTATATTGACAGGTGAAATTGGTATATAACAGCTGTCAACAAACTCCCTCAAGCTTATCCTTTGCTCGTTGTTGACGGCTACTAACATCACAGATCATCTCTAATGAGAGATGAGGTCCGCAAGCGCACGGAAACTGTCGTGTAGCATTTCACCCAAGAGTATTCCTAAGGGTATCATATTTATCCCAAAGGAAGGCAATGGAGTAAAGTAAACACTACTCTTATGATCAAGCTATGAGATACTAATCAATTATCAAGACAAGGGTAAGTTGATAATATATGGGTAGTGTGACACACACCTAAGCAATCTATTCTAAAGGATCCTAATGGAGGTTATACTAAGAGTTGGGGAGTTGCTCCTACAATACTTCTAGTATACATATACACAACATAAGTTAGATACTAATGAGCATGTCAATGGTAAATCCTTATGCTAAGTTGTTGAACACATCGGGCACGGGTTTAACCCTAGCAATACTACGATGACTCCCGCCAAGAGCCTATGGCATAACCGAACATGGAGGATTATAAAGCACAGATAGGGCTGTCACCACCTACTGTCTACCCCTTCAATCCGTGGTTCTACGAGACATCCAATGCTACTTACTATCCTAGCACCATGCTAGCATACTAAGTAAATACCTTAAGAACCGCGACACAAGCCATCCTAAGGCAATGAACTAAATCATCGTTGAACCAATGTTGAGACATAGCATAAGTTATTCATAGTAACATGATCATATCATAGCTAATTAGACTATAGTGGGGGTTTATAGTGTTTATGATGATAGTATAATGACATTAAGGCATGATCATAAAGACTACCTACCACATACATGGAATCCACAATCAAACAAGAACCGCTTCATCCAAGTATATAAATAAAAGAATATTAAATATAATATCTTTATTATGCATAAAGTCACAAATATAAGAAAAGATACATGAGCCATACCTTTCCCAACTTGGACTTGGGATTAGAGGCTCTCCTTCCTATAGCCTAACTCCACTAAGGACTAAGAGAACTAGTGTATACAATAGAATGATGCTCAAGTAGTGTGTGTTGAAGTGAGGGGTCCTATTTATAGCTTGGAGAAAGATCGGTTCCTGCCACCAAAAGCGCGCGAATCAGTCACCCATGACTTCTTCAATCCAGGAGGAGCCAACACGTGATGTTTGACTGGGTTTGGCGCCACTCTCTAGTCGGTCGACTAGGGGGGTCGACCAACCTAGTCTCAGCCTCGTTGGGGCGGTGCTTCCTCCAAGTCTCTACCAGGTGGGTCCCATTGACTGATAATGGTACTACACCGTTGGATGGCCTCAGATACTTCTTTTGTAGGCCATTTGATCCATGTGGTGCCACATGTCGTTGCTTGATTGGCTGGAATGATATTTTATAGGATCCATCCCCTTTTTTCACTTCAATTCTGCGAAAATCCCTGCATGTACTACTTTCTCCAAAGACAAGTGAAAATAGGTTAAATAGAAAAGTGGTGTGTGCAAGAAATGATATTTCCTTCACATAATTGAGTTATATTGACGGGTGAAATTAGTATATAACAGCCGTCAACACTCGTCTCGAGCAAATTCAAGACTTTAGGTTGATGATCAAGAGTTGATACAATGTTCTATTTTTCAAAAGTACCATGTGCACAACAAAATACTCTACCTAGAATTGCAAAAATTGGCATGGTACTTCACCCATATGAGGTCATTATGGGGCTTACGCCATCTCCTATTCATGGGTGGTTGAAAGATAGAACAACAAATGGAGCACACATATCCTAGAAATCAAGTTCCACTCAAATTCCGGAGAGTTCAATTTAGATTTTAAGTATCTCAATTTGATTCTCTCGGTCTCTCCTTTATGTGTAGTGGAAATATATCCTCACCAAGGTATTGTGCCTAAATTCGTCCTACCTCTACATAAGGCTTGTATGTGGAGCTTGGTAGGGATTATTGTAGGCATATTTGCAACACATAATATTGCTAAGTAAAAATAGCAAGCCTTAGGAGAAATCAATTCAAAACTATTTGACTCAAGACTTGTGCATGTGTGATGGAATGGAGGTGGATGTGGATATTTGAGATGACTCCTATATATGTAGACTCTCTTATTTTGCAGGGATGAAACATGGCTACTTTTCCTTTTTCTTATTCTATATATGTAGACTCTCTTTTTTTTTTCTTTTTTTGTAGCCATGTCTTCTACTCCCTTTTTATGCAAGAAATTTTTGTAGAAAGTACTAAGCATGAATGGTATGGAGTTTCTCTTTTTTATTGTGGAATGGTGGTATGATAAGAATTTGCTTACTTCTAGTGTAGAAGTATAGCATGTGAAGTTGTGAGACCAATGTGTGCTGAATACATTGGCTTTGTCGATAAAAGTTTTGAATACTTCCAAAACACCTTTTCAACAAGGTCCGACTCTAGGTCCAAGCTCCAACAAGGTCCGACAATAGGTCCGACTTGTTTTGGGTAGCTCCGGCAAGGTTCGACTTCTTTGTCTAGGTCCGACATGTTTTGGCTAGGTACGACTAGCTTTGGTCAGCTCCGGTGCTATGTCTGACTAGATTTGGTAAGCTCTGGTGCTAGGTCCGACTATCTTTGCTTAGCTCCAGCGCTAGGTCCTGCTAGCATTGGTAAGCTTCATGTCAAGGTCCGGTTAGCTTTGGCAAGGTCCATTGCAAGATTGCAATGGTTCTGCTTTTACTTTGAATTGATTCGAACTTGCTTTACATCTATGGAAAGTTTGCTTAGTATTCTTTTACTAAGTTTTTGGTGTGTTTTGTTGGTTATGGTTGATATCTTTTTGCTAAGGTTTGCAACATGCTTATGTGAGGTGCTCATGTAAGGTGTTGTGGTTATTGGAACTAACGAGAGTCAAGTTGAGGACTTGTGCTTGGAAGTATTGGTTGTTTATTCATGTGCTGGTGTTGCTTGAGTTCAATACATGACTGGTGACGGGATCCATTGAACTAGTCTTAGGGAGAAAATGAGGTTCAACAACCAAGTTTGGGAGGAATTGTGGTTGAGTTGATCGGGAGGTTGTGCAACATGTTTGAATCAAGAACAATGCATATGAAGATATCGTGATAGTTGTTGGAATATGTTTGCACGTGTGCAAGGAGTGCATAGATGTGGCTACATGGTTCCGAGGCGTGATGAAGAGATGTGGACATAAAGAATTGGTCAAAAAGGTCCAACTGACTAAGTTATGGACTCAAGCTGCGACTGAGTCGGGTTTGACTCAAATATGGAAAGATTTGAGTTGGTTATGATAGGAATTTGTGTGGGTCATGATGTTGAATTGTTTTAGGAATGTGGCATATGTTCCTAAGGTGTTTGTAAGTCTTAAGATTGTTTCTATCTGCGTATGGAAGAGTCTTGAACATTTATAGAAAGTTTCGGTTGAATCTGAGTAGGATTTGAGTCCTAGTTAGGATTGGGTTGGCCTAAGGGTTGGTTATATAAGAAAGGGAGGCAAGAGCTCGTGGTGCATGAATTTTGGGTTGTTCCTCCTGTGTTATATTGAATGAAGATCATAGTTTAAAGGAACTTTTGTGTCTTGTTCGTCCGAGTTGTTTCAGACAAGTTTTTTGATCGTAACTTTGTTTTTCTCGACGGATTTTCATGATTCTTGTTGTGACATCTCCGTGAGTTAATTCTCTACATTTTATACTGGTTTTGTCATAATTGATCATGTTTATATTAGTCGCACACATGATTTCTTTAACAGATTGATTTTCTCCTGAGGGGTTTTCGTTGCTTTCGCTAAAAAAGTTTTAATCTACCATTCACCCCCTGGTAGCTTTTCACGTGCTCTTCAATCCTACAATTGGTATCAGAGCCACGGTGCTCTAATCTTTGCGATTTTCACGTGTTTTTGACTAATAATCATGGAGAAATACTCCGCGAAACCTTGTGTCTTTAGTGGTATTGATTTTCAGGTTTGGAAGGCACGTATGGAAGCTTTCATCCAGGCACAAGGCTTCACAATATGGGAAAAGGTGTACAAGCCTTACGACATGCCGTCAAACGATCAAGTCACAGCTACAAACATGAGAGATGTTGACAATAACAACAAGGCTCGCAATTTGATCATACAAGGATTAACTCGAAGCGACTTCGACCGTGTTGCTCACCTCCGATCTGCATATGATGTGTGGAATGCACTCTGCGACTACCACAAAGGATCCAACACGATCAAGGAGGTAAGGCAAGACATGTTCAAAAAGGAGGACATGTGCTTTGAGATGCAACCAGGTGAGTCCATCGACGATCTCTTTGCTTGCTTTAATAAAATTCTCAGCAACTTGCGTATTGTCAATGTTCATTTTTCAGATGCTAAGAATGGTAGACAATTACTAAGTGCATTAGACATATCAATTTGAGAGATGAAAGTCACATCTATTCGTGAATCTATTGTCATGAGTACACTTACTTTAGATGTTCTATATTCTAAATTAGAAACTCATGAAATTGATATAATCTCACGTAAGAACCCCAACACGTCTCTTGCATTTGTTTCTCAATGTGAAATGCCTAGCTCCGACCAATCTTCATCTTGTGGAACACTTGCTTTGTTGTCCTCTCTAACCCTTGAACAGATTGAAGAGTTTCCAGAAGAAGAATTTGCACTCATCTATACTCGGTTCTCAAAAGCATTACAAAATGTGAGAACTAGAAGGAGAGGAAGTGCCGGACCTCAACGATACTTCGAATGTGGTAAGACGTGACATTTTCGCACATATTTCCCTAACCTTTTAGGTACTACTTCCCGTGATGGAAAGCAAACAAGGACTAAACACTCCTCTGCAAACAACAACAAGAAAACGAAGGGTTTTACAAGACGCCAATTGGTGAATAGTTTTATCTCCGCACTTCAAGAACTTGGCTCGAGCGATGTGGACATCGGAAGTGACGAAGATGAAGATGATTTGGCAAACTTGTGCTTCATGACAGAGAAGTCAAGATGAAGTATGGAGGAGGTAGAACACAATAGCGACAATGAAGAGGTATGTCCTACTTGCGAAGAAATGTGTGATGCTATTTCTCGTGCCACTGTTGTAGTTAAGAAAAAGGACAAAAAACTTAGGGATAATGCTGTTAAAATTGAGTCACTAGAATCTAAAATTAATCATTTGAAATCTTTGATTCCCAATGATGATTCTTGTTCCTCATGTGATTTAATATATGAACAATTGTCCTCCCTAAGAAGTGCGCACACCTCCACACTTGATAAACTTGAGTAAGAAATTGAAAAGAACAGAGAGCTTGCTGCACTTAATGATAAAAACTTTAAACATGCTGGTTGTTCTACAATTGATTTGCATTGTCTACTTGTGATGATCTTGATAAGAAACTACAAGATGCTATGAATGAAATTTCTGTTTTTAACAATGCTTTGCGTGCTCATGAAGTTAAAAATTGTTCTAATTGCAAATTAAAATGAAAAATTTCATGTGAAAATTGCCTTGATCTGTCCAATAAACTTGATGACATGCATATGACATTAGATCAATTTTGTAATGCAAATAAGAACCTGAACTTGCTGCTGAATTCGTCCAAGTCTTGCAATGATAAATCTGGTTTAGATTTTGATTCTCATGCTCATGCTAAGTCACATCCACCTAAAAGTGTAAAGTCATTAGGAGGTGTTTTGATTCAAACAGCTCCTAAATAAAAAGAAGTGGTTTTCAAATCTGCAGGAGTGATGTCTCATTCGGTTGCTAATAAACATGTTGCTTGCTCATCTAAACATGAACAAAAAGTTAAATTTCATTGTACCTACTATGGTAGAGATGGTCATGTCATAGATTTTTGTTATAGACTAGCTAAACAACAGAAAAAGGAAAGAATGATTGCTAGATCTCATAACTTTCATGCAAAATTTGCTGCACATGCTAAACCGTATGATAGGAACATGCAACCTGCTGTAATGAGTCAAAAACATACAAAAGTTTGCTCCCAAACCTACTATTTTTCTTGCTACACATGTAACACCTCGTACGTTAGTAGTTTGGTACAAAAATCCTCAAGCTTTGGCTCATAAACCTGCGGTTTTATCTCAACTTCTGCGTGTTATTCTTGCTGGACGTCGTGTGACTTAATATTAGATTCCTAAATGCCTTTTGACTAACCCCAGTATTGAGTCATCGACGTACTATACTTCTATGTAGGTTACACACTTGAGGAAGGAGAACATTTGAATTGTGGATTCAGGTTGCTTACGCCACATGACCAGTAACAAAGAATGGTTCTCCTCCCTCTCTTTTGTGTCACGTGTAGAGAATGTTACTTTTGCCAATAATTCTTCAACTCCTGTAATTGCTAAGGGTTCGGTTAGAGTAAATGATCACTACACTTTGAAGGATGTGGCACTTGTCAAAAATTTGAAATACAACTTGCTTTCTGTTTCATAATTGCTTGATGAAAATCAGAAAATTATTTTCAATAAAAATTGCTACAAAGTTGTAGGTTCAAATAGTGAACTTATTTTTAACATGTCTCGGTTTAAAAGAGTTTTTAAAGCTTATTTTGATATGTCTTCTTCTAAGTATAGGTGTCTAGTTGCTAATGATTCAAAAGACTTGTATTTTTGACATCGTAGACTTGGTCACGCAGGCTTTGATCATCTCATGCTTGTTAGTTCTCTTGATCACATACGTGGGCTGCCTAAGCTTAAAAGGGACAAAGAAATTGTGTCCTCTTCTTATATACATGCTAATATGGTTGCAGGTTCACATGCTCACAATGACCATGACAACTGAACCGGGTCAACTTTTGCACCTTGCCACCGTAGGACCTTCACGTGTTCAATCATCTGGAGGTAAATGGTATGTTGTTGTGATTGTTGATGATTATTCTAGATATTCTTGCACCCAGGATCTTTAAAAGCAATTAGAAGTGATAACAGAACCAAATTTAAAAATCAATATTTTGATCACTTTTATGCTGAAAATGTAATAGATCATCAATTTTCTTAACCATATGTACCTCAACAAAACGGTGTCGTAGAGAGAAAGAACATAACCTTAGTTGAGATAGCTAGGACTATGCTTGATGAATATCAAACTCCTAGAAAGTTTTGGGCATATGCAACTGCAACCACTTGTTGTGTTTCAAATCGTGTTTTCTTGCGTGCTAGGCTAGGAAAAACACTATATGAGCTTCGGTTTGGACATAGGCCTAGTGTCACACACTTTAGGGTCTTTGGTTGCAAATGCTTTGTTAAGAAACATGGTAAGCTTGATAAATTTGAAGCTAGATCTATTGATGGCATGTTTCTTGGTAATGGAAAGTGCCTTCCAGAAGGTAGGAAGTTTATCCTTCCGGTCAAGGAGAAAGAGACAAGTTTCCACCTCATCCGAGTCAACGGAATTCCTTGTCGGGTAAGTACCGACCCGCACGAAAGGCGTAACGATCTGGGCACTGTCTCGAAGAGAGGCCCGGTGAAATAGACATGTCTATGGGTGTGAGTCTTTCTGCGAAACAGCAAAAGGCCGCCCTGGAGTAGGATCCTCCCGCGAAAGCGAAAAGACGTCGGCGAAAAGATAATTATAGAGATGATGGGAAGATCAAGTTAGCCATTCCGGTGGACAAACATGGACTCGGTTATAAAAGAAAAGGCGACGAAAGTAGTCTACTACAGTACAGTCAAAGTCAGCGGCTGAGTTTGCCTAGCCTCGTCCATACTAAGAACAAAATAGGTTTTTTGATTGGATTCGGAGCCCCCCTGTTTTTCATCCTTTTCCACTTTTGCTTTTCTATATATATATGTATGTCCAAGAATCACCTGTCAAGTCCAGGGCGAAAAGCGAGGTCGAAATTTTTTGAAAAGTAACGAAGTGCTAAAACTGGTGCATGCGTCATGGCACTCTTAAGCTGCTCAAATGCCATGTCTTCCTCTTGTCCCCAATTCCACCACCTCACAACTACATTTCTGTTCAAATTGCGTGCACAGTAGAGGATCTGAACTCATAAGGCTCGCATTCGGCCTGCCCGAAAAGCCACTAGTATCCATCTCATACTAGAGGCTATCGTGTGCTTTTATTTGACACTAACAAAATAGTGGAGACTTGTGAGGTTTCTTTTGATGAAGCTAGCTCAGGTAATAGCTCAAATATTATAGGTCCGAATCCATATCTGCAGGGGGAGAATATTTTCATTGAAGATGAGGAAGAAGAGGTGCTGCTGTCCGAAAATTCAGCAGCTAATGACATTGTTCCAGCTCCTGATTTTGATTCACAACCAGCGCTGACGACCACCATTGGTGGTACAAATAGTCCTCAAGTCACAAGCACATCGATTTGTGATGAACATGAAGAAGAAGAAGAAGCTTGTGAAGTGTCCACTCCCCTCCGGGTTCTCAAAAGTCATCCTCCACAACAAATTATTGGAAGCTTGCACGAACGAGTCACACGCTCTAGCTATGATGAGTTCACAATTTGAGATGAGTATGATGGGAGAACTCACATACTTTTTGGGTCTACAAGTAAAGCAAATCAAGGAAGGTACCTTTGTGCATGAAACAAAGTATACAAGAGACCTTCTTAAGCGCTTCAACATGGACAAAAGCAAGCCTCTTCGGACACCAATGGGCAAAGCAACTACACTTGAAGTTGATGAATATGGTGAACCCGTGGATCAAAAAGAATATAGAAGCATGATCGGATCACTTTTGTACCTCACGACATCAAGACCGTACATAGAATTCAACATATGTCTTTGTGCACGATTTCAAGCTTCCCCATGTGTTTCACATCGTCAAACCGTCAAAAGGATACTTAGGTACCTACATGGAACTCAAGAATTTGGCATTTTTCTTCCTTCTTCCTCAACCGTAACTTTGAAAGCGTTTTCGTATGCTAATTTTGGGGGTTGTAGGATTGATAGGAAAAATACTTCAGGTGCTTGTCATTTTCTTGATAATTCACTTGTTGCTTGGTCCTCTAGAAAATAAAGTTCAGTTGCACAATCCACAGTCGAATCTGAATATGTAGCTGCTGCTAGCGCTTGCTCACAAATTCTTTGGATTGTTCAAACTCTTAGGGACTATGGGGTTGATTTAGATAGTGTTCCTCTATTTTGTGATAACACTAGTGCCATTTGCATTGCTAAAAACCCTGTGCAACATTCTAGAACAAAGCACATTGACATTAGGTATCATTTTCTCCGTGATAATGTTAAAAAAGGAAATATTGTGCTTCACCATGTAGATACCAAACAACAATTGGATAACATTTTTACAAAACCTTTGTATTTCACTTGTTTTTGTTTCATTCGTAGTGAAATAGGAGGTATGCATCCTCATGGCTTAAATTGAGGGGGAGTTTTGAAACTTGGAAGTCTATGTGTGAATTTAAATTTAAAATAATATGATCATAATATTTCATACATATATGACTTGGTGATTCCTTTTTACATGCTGAAAGTTCTTACTACATTACTCTTGTTATACATTTTGTAGTTTTTACCATGACCAATAATTGGAATAATTACTTACATTAAATTTGGTCATGATCAAACTTTCTTGCTGTTTTGAACTTGTTGCATGCTCTGTAACACCCTCATTTTCATGCATCATGCATTGCATAAGTTCATATACATGTCTAACATTAATCCATATAAAAAGAAATGAGTTTAAAATGAATTTAGAGCAAAACCGCAATTAAGAATCTCGGGAAGTGTGGACTAGTCCGTTTTTGGTGCGGACTAGTCCGATTTCTCTGTGACCTCCATCGGACATGTCCGTTTTCGTGCAGACTATTCCGGTTTTTACCTTTGGACACTTTCGGACTTGTCCGGTCCTTTGCGGACTAGTCCGGTGTACCGAATACTTGAAATTTTCACTAAGTCCGTGGACTTGTCCGGACTTGTCCGTTTTCCCTCTGACTAAAATCGAACTTGTCCGGTTTTGTCCAAACTTATCTGATTTCTCTCTGACCAAGTTCGGACTTGTCCGATATAGTCCGGACTTGTCCGTTTTCACCTCTTTCAAACTTCGGACTAGTCCGGTAAATCGCGGTTCCGAGTTAATCTTTTATTCCACGACGTGTTTTTGGGTTCTATCTTAAGTGAGCCTAAGGACGTCGTGTCTAACTCTTTTTGGAGCCCATGTGGGACCCCAAACCGGCCTCTACCCATCTTAAACTCGAATTCCATCAAACCCTAGCCCTCCACCTTTATATATACAACCCCACCCCTCCACCTTGCATCCTTTTGCCTCAATTGAAATACACCCAAACCCTAGCTCGTGGGTAGCCACCATCAAGGAGGGAGAAGGAGATCCCGAGCAAGAAGAAGAAGAGGAGGAAACAAAATAGGATCAAGGTCTCCATCAAGTTTCTTTCTTCATCAACAATCCACCTTCAAGTTCTTCATCAACCCTAGATCTTCAAGATCCAAGTGTTTCCTCCAAAACTCTTGATTCTTTGGAGTTCTAAACACCCGGTATACCTTCTACTTCTTTTTTCTCACGTGAATTCAACCCTGTTTCTCCAAATTCACGTCGATCTTGCGACGAGCAGACTAGTCCGGTCCCAAGCGGACTAGCCCGATTTTGCAATCTATTTCCTGTTCAATTAAATCTAAATTGATTTGAATCAATTCCAAACCTGTTCAAACTTGTTAAAAGCTATTAGAACTAGTTATTAAACATCATTAACAACTCATTAACTAGTTTTGCTTTGTATTTGCATTAATCATACATGTCATGACATATTGAGTAATATTTGTGCACTTATTGATCGTGATTCTTGTCTTGTATGTTTATTTTGTGGATAAGACGGATTTGCGCTAAAGAGTGCCGTGGAGGATCTCCAGCACCAAGAGTTTGAAGTCTTTGACCCAAACCAAGCCCAAGGGCAAGGCAATTGTCCTTGAACATATTGATCCTGTTTATAAAATAAATGTTTGTTTGAAAAACTGCATGCCTGTGTCAATTTGATGGGAATCCCTATGATAGGAAGTTTACTAGCTTTATTTAACCATCCTTGTCACCTGGAATATATGGTAGAGAGTTAGAAAGGGCTTTTTACCTTTTTGCTTTGCTTAATTAATTGGGATGGGAAAATAACTATACTATTTAATTATGCATGAATGAGATTATGGTTATATGAACTGGTTAATTTGATATGGTAATGAGTGATCTAAGCAAGTCTGGTATGTGGATGGGTTGGATATTATGATGGTTTGCTTGCTTTAGATCTAAGGACCGGTTCATGCGAGAATAAGCCAAGACAACAGTGTCACCACGAGGCCAAGTATGGGTGCGGCGTAGCTGATTAATTAGGGTATTGCTAGTATTGTATGGATCATTTGGCGCACCGGGGAAGGGGAGTTGGATTGGGTTTGGTTATGGTTGGCGGGACTACCTGGGATCCGAATGGCACAAGAGGGGGCCCTTGGTTGAAGATGTGCTCAGTTGGAGACATCGCTACCGGTGAAACCTCAGTGGGTCCGTACATGCTAGTAGTCACTTTGTAAAAGGCTATTTTGTGATCTCTTGGCCATACACCTATAGTAGTGTTTTGGCATAATGGATGTTTTCTTTAGTCGCCAACGGGTGATGAAATCACAAACATGTGGGTAAAGTGGTACAACCTCTGCAGAGTATTAAAACTAGCATGGTAGCCGTGCTCCCAATTATGAGCACCTAGACAACTTCCATGATTAGAAGGAAACTTGGGATTTGGGAAGGTTATGATTATGGTTATGGTTGATAATATGGTTGGTACTGGTTATGGGATGGTATTATGGATTTAATTATGGCAATGGATATGGTTATTGGTAATGAGAAATCTGGTATATGGATGATGGTATTGAAATATAGATTTGTATTATGATAACTACATGTTTTATGTTGGGTTTACTTCACATACATATAATATATTTCTTTTCAAATGTTTTAATGTACTTTTCAACACTTAGCCTTTATTATAATCGTCATTTGATTCAGCTACATGTCATACTTTCCACACTTGCTGAGTACGACATGTACTCACCCTTGAAATTCCCCCACCAATAGTTGCAGGTCAGGATTGAGAGTATAACGATGATAATGCAGAGTTCTAGGTCGTTTCCGCCGTCAGCTTTGTCTGTGGTGTTGATTGGAGCTGCACTATACCCTTTTTGCTTGTGCTGCTTAGCTACTTAGTTTGGTTAATTAGTTTCTTTCCGCTGCATTAGTTCCAATTTGTCATTTATATTCATTAGAACTTATATTTGAGGATATTCTAAATTGTGTAATAAAGTGGTTAATTAATCTTGTCATGTGGTAATTTTCTGTATATCCTTTTGTGAATGCACTCGTGTATGTGTGTTGAACGTCCTGATCACACATATGTGTTCACTTGGTTCATTTTCGGAACCGGATGTCACATGCTCACAAGTTCTTTTAATAATGAAAAATTAATCAATCAACTATCAATATGTTGAGCTTTTATAATCAAATAAAAATGAGAAAAGATCAAGAGAATATGCATGCATCACACTTCTTCTTTTGATATGACTTATCATTGCACTTAGATATGAACTTGGAAGAAGTTGTGTATTTGTAAAACCATGTCCTTAAGCTTTTGATTGTCAAATGACATATGATTGGCTTGGTTGGTTAGAATAAGGCAGATGCTTATACAATCTCTTGCAAATTTCATATGATCAAAATTTGTGCTTAAAAGAAAAAAATTGCAGCGACAAGTGTCATGGTTTCAGGTCTTGAAATATTTAAGTTTGTGAGATCATGACTTGCTTAAACTGAAAATTACATTTGATCTCTAGCATGGCTTACACTACTTTATGTATCTCATTGATATGATAGTGTAAGTTACTTGATAGTATGACTTGGATGAAGCTTTGTGTATATGTATATATTATAAGATGCTCATAACAATTGAAATTTCTCTTTTAAACCTTGCTGAATACATTATCAAAGGGAGAGAAATTGATCAGACATTGCACATATTCACAAGTGTTTTTGGCATGATTCTTCTCAGGGGGAGAATTTTTCTCTTCTCATTTTATTTCTGATTTACAGAAGGGGAGAAATATGTATAGGGGGGGATTTTCTTTTCAAAACTTTTCATAAGCCAATGTTCGGATTTTAAGTGGTGTTGCCAATGCATTCATCAAGGGGGAGATTGTGAGACCAATGTGTGTTGAATATATTGGCTTTGTCGATAAAAGTTTTGAATACTTCCAAAACACCTTTTTCAACAAGGTCCGAGCTCCAGCAACGTCCGACAATAGGTCCGACTTGTTTTGGTAGCTCCGGCAAGTCCGACGTAAGGTCGGATTTCTTTTTCTAGGTCCGACTTACTTTGTCTAGATCCGACATGTTTTGGCTAGGTCCGACTAGCTTTGGTCAGCTCCGGCACTAGGTCCGACTAGCTTTAGTAAGCCCCGATGCTAGGTCCGACTAGGTTTGGTTAGCTTCGATGCTAGGTCATGCTAGCTTTGGTACGCTTCATCTCAAGGTCCGATTAGCTTTGACAAGGTCCGGTGCTAGATTGCAATGATTCTGCTTTTACTTTGAATTGATTCGAACTTGCTTTACATCCATGGAAAGTTGGCTTAGTATTATTTTACTACGTTTTTGGTGTGTTTAGGTGGTTATGGTTGATATCTTTTTTGCTAAGGTTTGCAACATCCTTATGTGAGGTCTCACGAAAGGTGTTGTGGTTATCCGAACTAACGAGAGTCAAGTCAAGGACTTGTGCTCGGAAGTATTGGTTGTTTATTCATGTGCAGGTATTGCTTGAGTTAAAGACATGGTTGGTGATGGGATCCATTAAACTAGTCTTAGGGGGAAGATGAGGTTCAACAACCAAGTTCGACAGGAATTGTGGTTGAGTTGATCGGGAGGTTGCACAACATGTTTGAATCAAGAACAATGCATATGAAGGTATCATGGACGTCGTTGGAAGATGGTTGTACATGTACAAGGAGTGCGTGGACGTGTCTACATGGTTCTAAGGCATGATGAAGAGATGTGGACGTAAAGAATTGGTCAGAAAGGACCAACTGACTAGGTTATGGACTCAGGCTGCGGCTGAGTCAGGTTTGACTCAAATATGGAAAGATTTGAGTTGGTTATGATAGGATTTCGTTTGGGTCACAAAGTTGGGTTGTTTTAGAAATGTGGGATACATTCCTAAGGTGTTTGGAAGTCTTAAGATTGCTTCTATCTGCATATGGAAGAGTCTTGAGCAGTTATGGAAAGTTTGAGTTGAATCTGAGTAGGATTTAAGTCTTGGTTAGGATTGGGTTGGCCTAAGGGATGGTTATATAAGCAAGGGAGGCCAGATATCATGGTGCACGAATTTTGAGCTGTCCCTCTTTTGTTCTATTGAATAAATATCGTAGTTTAAAGGAACTTCTATGCCTTGCTCGTCCAACTTGTTTCAGACAAGTTTTTCTCATCGAGTTTCTGCACAGCACTACCTTGCTTTGGTGATTTTATCATAACTCGAGTTTTAAAGATCCAGTTGACGTGATTCTTTTTGGGTTGCCTTCACAACTTGATTATATATCATCTATGAAAATTTCACGGTCATTGGATTTGTGGTTTCTGATCTACATGAGTTTCTTTGCTGAGTTACAGATCTGGTTTTTACTTAGTAGAACATATTGACCTTTGTTTGGTCTTTCAATCGTAACTTGAGTTTTTCTTGATGAATTTTCGTGGTTCTTGTTGTGACAGCTTTGTGGATTGATTATCTAGAATCTATACTAGTTTTGTCACGATTAATCATGTTTAGATTAGTCGCACACATGATTTCTTTAACAAATTGATTTTCTACCGATAGGTTTTTGTTGCTTCCGCTAAAAAAGTTTTAATCTACCATTCATCCCCCTCTGGTAGCTTTTCACATGCTCTTCGATCCTACAGAAGTGAAGTCTTGAATTCGAAAAGAAATGAATGAAATCTCACATAAGTCTATGCTAGTTTGACAAAGCTCAATGCGAAGACAAATAGCATATGCATAAGGTCTAACAATGTAATGTATCATATGTCTTTGGTAGTTATTTCCAATCAAATGAGAGTAACTTAAATCTTTTTAGAATTTTCTCCAAAAATCTATGTTTCACTTTCAAACTAGGAATAGCAGCCCTATCACTATATCATATCTCACAACAACTTAGAATGGATTAAGCTTTTGCTACCCACAATTTCCAAATCAAGGCAAAAGCAATTTTATCCAATGAGAGCAATATGTTGGAGAGTAGTAAGTTGTAAACTAGGGACTTAAGAAAATTAAAACAGAGCAAATATTCATTATTTCATCTATGTGAATTTCAAATCATTCTTACCGCACATCATTTATTTTATTTTGAAAGCAAATCTACTCTACTTTCTTAAAGTTTTTTTATATGCAAGGTGGATGATGGGTAAATGGAAATAAATATCAAAGGGGTGTGATACAAGTTACCTCAAGTGGGGGTCCTACCCCAAGATTGTTCTTGGTCAAGGTCCGCATTAGGGGTTGAAACCCTAACTACAGATGTAGGCCATGAGGTTGGCCTAACCTTGTTGCAGCATGGCTTTGATATTGGAGGGTTGAGTGTTGATGTTGGATTGCCTTCCATGAGTTTCATGAGTATGTTCGAGGAGAGTGTTATCGATGTCGCTCTCCATACTTCAAGGTTTCCATAGGTTGGATGTACCTTGTTATTCCTTAGCTAAGGTAGTGATATCCCTTAGCACAAAGGCATGATGTGCACTCAACATGCGTTGAGTGTGTCTCATCATTATTTGGCTAAGGTGTATCCTACCTTCTTGCCATATCAGAATAACTTGTACCTCCCATGCATTGGGTGTGATCCGTCATTCCTTAGCTAAGGTAATGATAACCTTTAGCCACAAAGGAGTGATATGTACCCAACATGTGTTAAGTACGATCCGTTATTCCTTGGCTAAGGTACAACATACCTATAACCACAAAGGGATGATGTTCACTCAAAATGGGTTGAGTGTGATATGTTGTTCCTTGGCTAAGGTATACCTTCTAGCCACATAGGAACAACTTGCACCCAATATACATTGGATATGATCTTTATCATTCCTTGGTTAAAGTACATCATACCTTTTTGCCACAAAGGAATAACTTACACTTAATGATGGTGGCAATTCCCTTGAGCTTGAATGAGTGCTTAGAATAGTTGAGAGCATAATGCTCTCACATGTTCGTAACAACCCATTGGTTGCTCACGTAGGGTTTCAATGTAAAATATCCAGCCTCGTATAGTTATGGTTGACCTTCAGGCTTAATTTCTGATAGGTAGCAACCATCCTAATTTACTCCTTAGCCAAGAGATATTGAAATGGAATCCTCTTAGGGATTCCAATAATTGGATCTTTGATTGCCTGCATGGTTATTTTACTCCTGCAAACTTCCTCTCTATGATAGAGAGGGATGATTAGCTCCCCATACTTGTACAAATGAATTTTCGGGTTAGATAACCGAATCTTCATTTGTACGCACGGGGAAGAACAAAATGAAAGATGTAGTGGGTCCAATTTCAAGTGTATTCATGAATAATGTATGAATCATTGATAGGAGTGGAGCTTTATGGATAAATCAATTTGCACATTTTTCTAAAGCTCCTACTCATAGCAATGCAAGTGATATAAATACACTATATGGATCCCTTCATCTTGTAAATTTTCTAACCATCATAGCTTTTTACACAAGAGCAAATATTTATCATTCGGTTCATGGCAAACAAGGTTCTCAATTTTATCCTCCTACATTTTTAATTTCTTGCCTAGGAATTTGAAATTTAGTGATCCATGCATGAATGAGTATCAAATGGAAATTTTGGATATCACTATTCCTAGGTTGCTACATACCAATTCAACCATTAAGTCATTCCATAAGCATTACCTAGGCAGAAAATGTCTAAGTCAATTTTAGCAATGCTTATGAAATTCTAGTTACTTGTTTAAATTTATTCCCAAGTAAGGTGACATTCTTTTTTGAAAAATCAAAAAGAGTAATGCTAGCACTTACTCTCGTGAGGATGCATAAGAATTGAATGATGATAATGTGTAAACCTTCCTTACCAATGTAAACAAAAATCATTCAATCCTAATGCAATTCGAACGACATAAAATTTGAACTTGTACCTCAATTGAAGAGCAGTCCATGTTGAAGGTTGTTGTGTTAGCCTTCATGTTCAATGTCTTCTGCTAAGTTGAGGTTGGAGTTGAACGAGCTTCATCTTGGTCCTCCATGGGACCACCATCTTGAGCATTCCTCCACCATGAACGCAAAATGAGATCGATGGAGGGATATGCGCTTGATGGGGGTCTTCCAACCTCTTTCCAAATTTTATCCTGACTGCACTAAAATCAAGAATAAACAAAACAACTCGAGAACGGGTTACATTAGCTAGGAAGCATGTTGTACCCTTCGTCAAATTGTTTTGCCCAACTTGAAAAAACATGCAAATGCAATGAATAATTAAGGGAAATATTTTTGGTTTGAATTAGGAGGATTAATTCAAGTGGTTAGCCCAAGGTTCATGTCCAATTAAATTTATTTCCTAATTCAAAATTTTAGTTTTATGATGGTTGGAAATTTTACTTTCCAACATGCCAGTGTGAAAATTCAAATATGCTAAATGCAAATGCAAAGATTGACGGGGAATTCAAATATGCAATTGGGAAATCAAATATGAGATAATTACCTATTAACCTATTGGCGAGGACTCATTGAATTTTTGAAGTCCAATGAGTAGGACTTACCTCCGTCCTAATTGGTACGATGATTTGTTGTCCAATCCCAGAGTTGAAGATGTGGACAACTTCTCTTGATTGACATGCCAAATCTCCTTTGGCATGTTAGTTGGACATGTGGGCCACATGGTGGCCCTTGCCTCTCCGTCATTTTGATGAAGATTTGTTGATGTAGTGACGGTTTCTCCCTCTTGAAGATATTCTTCTTATGAGCATGGTGAGGCTTGTCCTTCTTTAGGGGTATCATTTCGACCCTCTTGATATTCCTTAAGGTTAACCCATGTTTTGATCATGGATCAAAAGCTTCCTTGAGCATGATGACATGTGGACTCCACAATCAAACAAGAAACACTTCATCCACAATGTCACTTGCCCTAGGTTGCATGGGCTTGGTCGAAGGGTAGGAATATCAACAAGTGATTGTGGGATATCTTGGATCTTGAATGCTCTTTAAGTTTATTGTCCTTGGCCAAGAGCTTCATGTTGTCTTGATTTCTTGATTGGCCATGGACAAGATACTTCAAGGTAGGCTAGTTGAACTTAAATCCCATAAAATCCTCATAGTCTCCTTGATTACAAAGGTGATATTGATTCACCCTTGACCTCCCTGTAGGTGATAGCCATTGGAGTTGTGTTTGAAAGGAAGAATCCTCAGGGTCTTAGAGAAATGATTCCCCCATTGGCCCATGTTTGACATGGATTTTCACAAATTATGTGAATATCCATGGCTTTGGTAATTCCAAACACTTCTTCATTGACTTGATATTCATGTTATTTCAATGGGAGGTGTAGTTCCATAACTAGCATGTCCACCTTGTTAAGTGGTTTGCATGCCAAGCTAAGGGAACTAGAGCATTCTTGAATCCATCCCTTGAGTAGAGACCATATTCTCATTCATGATGAACGAGAATAGGACTCCCTCAGCTCTAGCATGAATGTGGTCATGGATTGGTGAGGCCAACCCATGACATGAGTGTTGGATGAAGAGCCAACTATCAACCCCATGGTGTAGGCAAACCAAGAAGAATTCTTGGAGCCTCCGCCAAGCTTGGGGACGGATGACTTTGGCTTGTACTGGAAGCTAAAATTCTTCTACAAAAGGCAATGGTGTTGCCTAGCAGACATTCGTTGAAGTATGTCATGAATAATCTTGCAGTTGAGCACTTGCGTCCTCATTGGCCATCCAACAAAATGTGTTAGCCAACACTACCCTGTTTTCACACAAAGGGAGAAAACAAATAAGGGTAATCCTGTCTAATAACTATTAGTACCTATAGCTTAATCACAAGTGATATCTATCCTTTACTTCCTTTGCCTTCCCTGGCAACGGCGCCAGAAATGCTTGTTGACGGCTACTAATGTCACAGATCATCTCTAGTGAGAGATGAGGTCCACAAGCGCACGAAAGCTGTCGTGTAGCATTTCACCCAAGAGTATTCCAAAGGGTATCATATTTATCCCAAAGGAAGGCAATGAAGTAAAGTAAACACTGCTCTTATGATAAAGCTATGGGATATTAATCAATTATCAAGACAGGGGTAAGTTGATAATATATGGGTAGTATGACACACACCTAAGCAATATATTCTAAAGGGTAGATGTGTCCTAATGGAGGTTAGACTAATAGTTGGGGAGTTGCTCGTACAATGCTTCTAGTATACATATGCATAGCCTAAGTTAGAAACTAATGAGCATGTCAATGTTGAATCCTTATGCTAAGTTGTTCAACACATCGAACACGAGTTTACCCCTAGCAATACTAGGATGACTCTCGCCAAGAGCCTGTGGTATAGCCGAACGTGGAGGATGGACAGATAGGACTGTCACCACCTATTGCCTACCTCTTCAATCGGTGAGTCTACGAGACATCCAACACTACAAGAATCCCGACAATAAACGATGGCCAGAAACCGTCGTCTATAAGGACTTCACCGTCGTCTATAGCTTATAGACGACGGTAAATGCTTATAGACGACTGTTTCCGGCCGTCTTCTATTATTTGTCGTATATAAGCTTATAGACAACGGTTACCGTCGTCTATAAGCTTATAGACGACAGCCTCATCTGACCGTCGTCAATTAGCAAACTATGCCACATGGCAGCAACGAAGGATTATAGACGACAACCATCCAAAAACCGTCGTCTATAGAGAGGCTTATATACGACGGCCAACAAAAAACCGTCGTTTATAAGGAGACTTATAGACGACGGTTGACAAAAAACTGTCATCTATAAGGAGGCTTATAGACGACGGCCAAACAAAAACCATCATCTATAAGATCTGCATTTAAAAAAAATAGAAAATGCTGTCCTGGCTTCGATGGTCGGCTCACACAGGCATATGAACACACACACACACACACACACACACACACACACACACACACACACACACACACACACATATATATATATATATATATATATATATATATATATATATATATATATATATATATATATATATATATATATATATATATATATATATATCAGGCATTGCAAAACACTAATTCACAAACATAATACACACGTGACACACACCACACTACATGCTACCTCTGAAGTAGTGACATCGACACACCAGCACCAGAAGTAAGGACACAGACGCAACCACCTCATGCCTCAGACGGCACCAGATAGAAGGGGTCGTCTAGTGATGGATCAATGGCAGTAATCTGCGCTGGGGTCAAAAAGAAAAGGGTAATTAAGATACTGAGAAAGGTATTGAAAGATGAAGAATCAAATAAATGTTGTCCAATATTAGTCTAAAATATAAAATATTTTGTCGTGGATCACTAAGTTGCAAATTAAATGGTTCAAAACATAACTGAAAGTGGAACATTTTTTGCTTCTTCTCTTGATTTCATCACTGATCTTATTCAGTTCCATCTTTGCATGTCAAAATGTAAAGTTACATATGCTGAAAAGCTCATAAAAAAACTAAAATTCAGGTAAGAGAGTACCTGAATCTTCTCACTCTTTGGGCTTCTTCCAGCTTCCTCTGTAAGACGCTTTAGAACTCCGTGTTCGCATAATCACATTCTAAGAAAGCTAACAGCAAATGAAGATCCTGCAAGACATTAAGAGTCCCAGATAGCTGATATGTATGAGAGCTATCTAAGAAAGGCATTAAGATCTTGCAAGACATTCTAAGAAAGCTAACAGCAAATGTATGAGAGTCACAGCAAGACATTATGAGTTACTTTTCTTCGGTTCTCAGAAAGCTAACTAAGAGCAAATATGTATGAGAAATTACAAGTCTTTCAGAGGAAGATCTTGCAAGGCATTAAGAGTCCCAGATAGCAGATTGTCTTGGATGTGCCCATCACATAGAAGGTAACAACAAATGAAATCTGGGTAATAGGAATAGGAAAACAAGGTATCAAAGGCCAATAAAAATGTAAACCTACAATGTAGTCAAAGATGCCAAGTTTTTCATTGAAGGCGGTAACACGCCAGTTAGGTTGTTAGAAAAAATATCCCTGCATACCAAACTCAAGATGGTCAGTCAATCCAGACATCATTTGGATAAAAGCACACACATACAGAAAACGTCAGAAATGATGACACATCTTACAAATTTACAAGTCCACTTAGATGGTTGCCATTGACTGGCTGGGTAAAACAAGGATAATATAATATGAGATTATGGATAAACAACCACAAATATGCAAAAAAAGGAAAACAAAAGAGAAGAAATTTACATGGCTGCTAAACTTTTGAGTTTTGACAGTGAACTTTGGATGCTCCCATTGAGTTGATTAGCGGAGAGAAAACTGTACAAAAAATGGGACATATATCATGTCTCCAAAAAGAATAATCATGAAGGCTGAGAGATTGCAACAGAGATCTATAACACTTACAGATTTGCAATGTCACAGGTAGGTCTTCTGGTATGGTTCCACCAATATTATTGTTACTAAGCATTCTACAGAGTACAGACAAAATAATTTGTCAGACATTCAACTCTGGGTACAATCATATAAAGAGACCATAAATTCAACTGGCACAGAAAATATTCTGAGTGAAATGTGGTGTGATGATAGCAGAAGGATATACTTCAAACAAGGATAAATTCAATGGTAATGCCCTTACATGGTAGTGATCGCACTGAAGTTGCCTAAACTGCCCAGTTGTCCTCCCAAGTTTGCAGCATTCATGGTTCTAGAAATCGTGAGCGGATAAGGGTGAAAACTGAAAGTATCTAGAAGATGAATGAAAATGCAGTGAAGAACTTGCCATACATTCCAGTTATATTGGAGCCAGTACACGTGATGCCCTGCCAAAGCTCGCCATAGGGGTCTCCGCCATTTCCAGTCCATCCAGGCAGAGTTGGTGACCCCAATCCGTGCGCAGATTCAGTTCTCAGAAAGCTAACCCACCGCAACAATTCGTGCGCATCAAGAAATGAACCACATAAACAAAGAATAGAAACATGGATTCTTCCTAAGAACGGAGGAGTAAAGTGTAATGAGATCTCACAGCGCTGGGGTTTGTACCCTTGGAAGACGAGGAGGCGGGCCCGCGGGATACGTACTGGCTGGACTCTGCGGCTGCGGGCGCGGCGGCTTGCACGCGCGTCGGCGAGTCCGGCGTCAGCTTCTCGCTCCACGTGACGGTCTTCTGTGCCGGCACCGCCATCCAATTGGCCCACGGCGGAGAGCGAGGAGGGATCCGGTTCAGCGGCTGCGACGGCGGAAGCAGGGGCCTGCGTGCCGTCGGCAGCGGGCGCCGGGGCAGAGGCGGAGTTGGAGGCGTCGACGACCGGGTGCATGGCGACGGGCAGCTGCTGCATCTGAGCGGCAGCAGGGTGACGGCGGGTGAAAATCGGCGGCGGTGGCTAAAGTTGGAGACCTCAGGCGCGGAATGAGGAACCGTGAGCCAAATTAGAAGTAATCCGTGGGGGCTGGGAAATATTCTCTAATTGACGATGGTGTAGGTTAACAATCGTCTATAAGCACTAATAGATGACGCCTGCTGAAACCTCCGTCTATAATCGCTCGGGTGGGTCCAGTATTCGGTCCATATTAACGACGGGCCGTAATTGACGATGGTTTGCTGTCGTATTTAAGTAATAGACGACGGTACTAGGACTACCGTCGTCAATTACGGCCTAATTGACGACGTTTGGATCTAGCCGTCGTCAATTAATGAAAAGACGATGGTGCCGTCGTCAATTATTTTAGCCGTCGTTTATTTTCGCGTTTCCTGTAGTGCAAAGCTACTTACTATCCTAGCACCATGCTAGTATACTAAGTAAATACCTTAAGAGCCGCGGCACGAGCCATCCTAAGGCAATGAACTAAATCATCGTTGAACTAATGTTGAGACATAGCATAAGTTATTCATAGTAACATGATCATATCATAGCTAATTAGACTATAGTGGGGGTTTATAGTGTTTATGATGATAGTATAATGACATTAAGGCATGATCATAAAGGCTATACCTATCATATACATGGAATCCACAATCAAACAAGAAACGCTTCATCCAAGTATATGAATAAATGAAGACTAACGATAATATCTTTATTATGCATAAAGTCATAAATATAAGAAAAGATACATGAGCCATACCTTTCCCAACTTGGACTTGGGACTATAGGCTCTCCTCCCTATAGCCTAACTCCATCAAGGACTAAGAGAACTAGTGTATACAATAGAATGATGCTCAAGTGGTGTGTGTTGAAGTGAGGGGTCCTATTTATAGCTTGGAGAAGGGTCGGTTCCGCCACCAAAAGCGCGCGAATCAGTCACCCATGACTTCTTCAAGCCGGGAGGAGCCAACACGTGGCGTTTGACCGGGTTTGGCGCCACTCTCTAGTCAGCCGACCTGGTCTCAGCCCTGTTGGGGTCGTGCTTCCTCCATATATCTGCCAGGTGGGTCTCATTTACTGATATTGGTGCTACACAGTTGGATAGCCTCAGATACTTCTTTTTGTGGGCCATTTGATCCATGTGGTGCCATATGTCGTTGCTTGATTGGATGGAATGATATTTTATAGGATCCATCCCCTTATTTCACTTTAATTCTGCATAAAATCCCTGCATGCACTACTTTCTCCAAAGACAAGTGGAAATAGGTTAAATAGAAAAGTGATGTGTGCAAGAAATGATATTTCCTTCACATAATTGAGTTATATTGATCGGTAAAATTGGTATATAACAGCTGTCAACACTCGTCCCAAGCAAATTCAAGACTTTAGGTTGATGATCAGGAGTTGCTACAATGTTCTATTTTTCAAAAGTACCATGTGCACAACAAAATACTCTACCTAGTATTGCAAAAATTGACATGGTACTTCACCCATCTTAAGTCATTATGGGGCTTATGCCTTCTCTGCTTCATTGGTGGTTGAAAGATAGAACAATAAATAGAGCAAGCATACCCTAGAGATCAAGTTCTACTCAAATTCCAGAGAGTTCAATTTAGATTTTGGAGTACCTCAATTTGATTCTCTTGATCACTCCTTTGTGTCTAGGGGAAATAATTCCTCACCAAGGCATTTTGCCTACACTCATCCTACCACTAAATAAGACTTGTATGTGGAGCTTGGTAGGAAATGTAGTAGGCATATTTGGAACACATAATATTGCTAAGTTAAAAGAGCAAGTCTTAGGAGAAATCAATTCAAAACCATTTGATTCAAGAATTGTGCATATGTGATGGAGTGGAAGTGTATGTGGATGTTTGAGATGACTCCTATTTATGTAGACTCTCTTATTTTGCAAGGATGAAACATGGCTACTTTTATTCATCTTTTTTTTTTCTCATGCTTATGATGTAAGCATGCATTTTCTTTTTCTTGTAGCCATGTCTTCTACTCTCTTTTTATGCAATAAACTTGGAGAGAGTACTAAACATGAAAGGTATGGAGTTTCTCTTTTTATTGTAGAATGATGGTATGATGGAATGTTGCTTACTTCTAGTGTATGCGTATATCATGTGCAAGTGAAGTCTTGAATTCAAAAAGAAATGAATGAATTCTCATATAGGTCTATACTAGTTTGACGAGGCTCAATGTGAAGATAAATAACATATGCATAGGGTTTATCAATGTAAAAATATCATATGGCTTTGGTAGGTATTTCCAATCAAATAAGAGTAACTTAAATATTTTTAGAATTTCTCTGAATATCTAAGTTTCACTTTCAAATTAGAAATAGAAGTTGTATCACAATATCATATCTCACAACAACTTAGAATTGGATTAAGATTTTGGTACCCATAATTTCTAAATCAAGGCAAAAGTAATTTTAGCCAATGGAAGCAATATTTTGGAGAGTAGTAAGTTGTAAACTAGGGACTTAATAAAATTAAAACAGAGCAACTATTCATCATTTCATCTATGTGAATTCTAAATCATTCTTACCGCACATCTTTTATTTTATTTGAAAGCAAATCTATTCTAGTTTTTTCTATTATTTTTATATGCAAGATGAATGGTGGATGAATGGAAAATACATATGCAAGGGGTGTGATACAATTTACCTCAAGTGGGGGTCCTCCCCCAAGATTGTTCTTCAATCACCTCCGTGATGAGGGTTGAACCCTTGATGACAAAAGTATGCCGCGAGATCGGCTTGTTGTTGTTGTAGCGTAAAGTTGAAGTTGTGAATAAAGCGTTCATGTGTTGTTGCCAATCTTGGTTACCTTGGACATGCTCTTGAAAAGTGTTGTATATGTCGCCTGTCCTCACTTCAGGGTCTTCCATACGTCTAGTGAGATATGTAATTCCTTGGCTATAGTCATGATGACTTCTAGCCGAAGAGGAACAAAATCTTCTCATGGACGTTGGAGGCAACCTTCTAGAGCTTGAAGTGGATAGGGGTGGCTCCCGCATGGCACCTGGCCATCCATGCCAAGACGGACCTTCGATCTCATACAACGATAGGCCCGGCTTGTTTTGGGTAGCTCCGGCAAGGTCCGATGTAAGGTCCGACTTATTTGTGTAGGTCCGACTAGCTTTGATTAGCTCCGGCGCTAGGTCCTGCTAGCTTTGGTAAATTCTGACGCTAGATCCTGTTAGTTTTGGTAAGCTCTGGTTCAAGGTGCGGTTAGCTTTGGCAAGGTTTGGAGCTTGATCACAGTGGTTCTGCTTTCAATTTGCAATGTTTTAACTTCCTGTTTGGATTATGGAAAGTTTGATTAGTTTTCTTTTACTAAGTTTTTGGTGTGTTTTGGTGGTTATGGTTGATATCTTTTTGCTAAGGTTTGCAACATACTTATGTGATGTTCTCACACAAGGTGTGTGGTTTTGAAAAGTATGCAGATGTTGCTTGAGTCAAGTCGAGGACTTATGCTCGAAAGTATCGGTTGTTTATTCATGTGCAGATGTTGCTTGAGTTCAAGACAAGGCCGGTGATGGGATCCATTGAACTAGTCTTAGGGAGAAGATGAGAATCAACAACCAAGTTCGGGAGGAATTGTGGTTGAGTTGATTGGGAGGTCGTGCAACATGTTTGAATCAAGAACAATGCATATGAAGGTATCGTGGAAGTCATTGGAAGATATTTGCACATGTGCAAGGAGTGCATGGACGTGGCTACATGGTTCCAAGGCGTGATGAAGAGAAGTGGACGTAAAGAATTGGTCGGAAAGGTCCAACCAACTAGGTTATGGACTCAGACTGCGGCTGAGTCGTGTTTGACTCAAATATGGAAAGTTTTGAGTTGGTTATGATAGGATTTCATGTGGATCACGAATTTGAGTTGTTTTAGGAATGTGGGAGACATTCCTAAGGTGTTTGGAAGTCTTACGATTGCTTCTATCTGCATATAGAAGAGTCTTGAGCAGTTATGGAAAGTTTTGATTCGTGAATTGAGAAGGATTAGAGTCCTAGTTAGATTTGAGTTGGCCTAAGGACTGGTTATATAAGCAAGGGAGGCCAGAGCTCGTGGTGCACGACTTTGGGACTGTTCCTTGTAAGTTTTGATCAACAAAATTCATAGTCTAAATGAGATTTTGTGCCTTGTTCGTCCGACTTGTTTTCTTCAAGTCTTTCTCGTCGAGTTTCTACATAGCACTACCTTGCTTTGGTGGTTTTATCATAACTCGAGTTTTACAGATCTGATGGATGTGATTCTTTTTGGGTTGTCTTTACAACTTGATTTTCTAACATCTATGAAAATTTCACGGTCATTGGATTTGTGGTTTCTGATCTACATGAGTTTCTTTGTAGTGTTCCAGAACTGTTTTTCTCGGGTAGGACAGATTGACCTTTGTTCGTTCTTTCGATCATAACTTGAGTTTTTCTCGACGGATTTTCGTGATTCTTGTTGTGACGCCTTTGTGACTTGATTCTCTACAATCTATACTAGTTTTCACAGTTGAACACATTTAGATTAGTCGCACACATGGTTTCTTTAATAGATCGGTTTTCTACCGAGGGGTGTTTTGTTGCTTTCGCTGAAAAGTTTAAATCTACCATTCACCCCCTCTAGAAGTTTTACACGTGATCTTCGATCCTACAATTGGTATCAGAGCTTGGTTACTCTAGTGTTTGTTTTTCGCACGTGTTTTTGACTAATCCTCATGGAGGAATACTCGGCAGAACCTTGTGTGTTTGTTGGTATTGATTTTCAGGTTTGGAAGGCACACATGGAAGCTTTTATCCAGGCACAAGGCTTCGCAATATGGGAAACAATGTACAAGCCTTACAATGTACCGCCGAATGATCAAGTCAGGACTACAAACTTAAGAGATATCAACAACAACAACAAAGCCCGCAACTTGATAATCCAAGGACCAACTCAGAGCGACTTCGACTGTGTTGCACACCTCCGATCAACGTACGATGTGTGGAGAGCATTTTGTGACTACCACGAAGGATCGAACATCATCCAGGGGGTAAGGCAGGATATGTTCAAAAAAGAATACATGCGCTTTGAGATGCAACCCGGTGAGTCCATTGATGACCTTTTTGCTCACTTTAATAAAATTCTCAACAACTTGCGTAGTGTCAATGTTAATTTTTCAGATGCTGAAAATGCTAGACAATTGTTAAGTGCATTAGACATGTCAATTTGGGAGATGAAAGTCACATCTATTTGTGAATCTACTATCATGAGTAAACTTACATTAGATGTGCTATATTCTAAATTGAAAACTCATAAAATTGACATAATCTCACGTAAGAACCCCAACAAGTCTCTTGCATTTGTTTCTCAATGTGATATGCCTAGCTTCGGCCAATCTTCATCTAGCAATACACTTGATTTGCTATCTTCACTAACCATGGAACAGATTGAAGAATTTTCAGAAGAAGAGCTAGCGCTCATGTCTACACGGTTCTCAAAAGCATTGCAAAATGTGAGAACTAGAAGGAGAGGAAGCTCCGAACCTCAACGCTGCTTTGAATGTGTTAAGATGGGACACTTTCATACAGATTGCCCTAACCTTTTAGGTCCTCCTACCCGTGATGAAAAGAATAATAAAGTCAAGTCCTCTTCTGGCAACATCAACAAGAAAAAGAAGGGTTTTAAGGACGCAAACTGATAAACAATTTCATCACTGCACTTCAAGAACTTGGCTCGAGTGATGTAGACATTGGAAGTGACAAAGATGAAGATGATTTGGCAAACTTGTGTTTCATGGCGGACAAATCAAGATCAAGTATGGAGGATGCTGAACACAATAGTGCCAACGACGAGGCATGTCCTACTTGTGATGAAATGTGTGATGTTATTTCTCATGCAACTGTTATTCTTAAGAAAAAGGATAAAAAATCTTAGGGACAATGTTGTTAAAATTGAGTCACTAGAATCTGAAATTAATCGTTTGAAAACCTTGATTCCTAGTGATGATTCTTGTTCCTCATGCAATTTAATATATGAACAATTGTCCTCCTTAAGAAGTGCACACTCCTCCACTCTTGATAAACTTGAGTTAGAGATTGAAAAGAACAAAAAGATTGCTGCACATAATGACAGAAACTTAAAAGATGCTTCTTGTTCTACAATTGATTTGCATTGTTCTACTTGTAATGATCTTGAAAAGAAACTAAAGATGCTATGACTGAAATTTCAATGCTGAATAATGCTTTACGTGCTCATGAAGTTAAATATTGTTCTAATTGCAAATTAAAAGGAAAAACTTCATGTGAAAACTACCTAGAATTGTTTAAGAAACTTGATGACATGAATAGGACACTAGAGTAGTTTTGTATTGGGAACAAAAATCTAAACTTGCTACTGAATTCATCCAAATCTTGCAATGATAATCTGGTTTATGTTTTGATTCTCATGCTCATGCTAAAGCACATCCACCTAAAATTGTAAAGTCATTAGGAAGTGGTTTGATTAAATAGTTCCTAAACTAAAAGAGTTTTTTTTTAATCTGCAGGAGTGTTGTCACATTCGGGATCAAATAAACATACTACATGATCATCTAGACATGAACACAAAGTTAAATTTCATTGTACCTATTGTGGTAGCGATGGTCATATCATAGATTTTTGTTATAGACTAGCTAAACAACATAAAAAGGAAAGAATACAAGCTAGATCTTATAAATTTACCGAATGTCAGGAACATGCAACCTACTGCTATGAGTCAAAAACATTCAAAGTTTACCTTCAGAGCTTTAGTTTTTGCCTCCGGACCTTCTGTTGTTGCCTCCGGAGCTACTGATTTTTGTACTACACAAGTAACACCTTATAAGTCAGTAATTAAGAACAAAAAATCTCAAACTTGGACTCATGAACCTGCTGTTTTATCTCGGCTTTCGCATATTTTTCCTGCTACATGTCGTGTGACTCAGTACTGGATTCCTAAATGCCATTTGACTAACCCCAGTATTGAGTCATCGATGTATTGTTCTTCTATCTAGGTTACACGCTTGAGGAAGGAGAACATTTGGATTGTGGATTCAGGTTGCTCACGCCACATGACTGGTAACAAAGAATGGTTCTCCTCCCTCTCTTTTGTGTCACATATATAGAATGTTACTTTTGCCGATAATTCTACAACTCCTATAATTGCTAAGGGTTCGGTTAGCGTAAATGATCACTACACTTTGAAGGATGTGGCACTTGTGAAAAATTTGAAATACAACTTGATTTCTGTTTCACAACTGCTAGATGAAAATCTGAAATTATTTTCACTAAAAATTGCTGCAAAGTTGTAAATTCAAATAGTGAGCTTATTTTTAACATGTCTCGGTTTGGAAGAGTTTTTAAAGCCGATTTTGATATGTCTTCCTCTAAGCATAGGTGTCTAGTTGCTAATGATTCAAATGACTTATATTTTTGGCATCATAGACTTGGTCACGTAGGTTTTGATAATCTAACGCATGTTAGTGCTCTTGATCGCATACGTGGGCTGCTTAAGCTTAAAGGGGACAAAGAAATTGTGTGCTTTTATTGTAGACATGCTAAGATGGTTGCAGGTTCACATACTCCTCTCACAATGATCATGACAACTGAACCGGTTCAACTTTTGCACCTTGACACCGTAGGACCTTCACGTGTTCAATCCTTCGGAGGTAAATGGTATGTTCTTGTGATTGTTGATGATTATTCTAGATACTGTTGGGTTTACTTTATGGCATATAAGAATGAAGCTTTTAGTCAATTTAGAACTTTATTTCTTAGATTATCAATTGATCACCCAGGATCTTTAAAAGCAATTAGAAGTGATAACGGAACTGAATTTAAAAATCAATCTTTTGATCACTTTTGCGCTGAAAATGGAATAGATCATCAATTTTCTTTACCATATGTACCTCAACAAAACGGTATTGTAGAAAGAAAGAACAGATTCTTAGTTGAGATGGCTAAAACAATGCTTGATGAATATCAAACTCCTAGAAAATTTTGGGCTGAGGCAATTGCAACTGCTTGTTATGTCCCAAATTGTGTTTTCTTGCATGCTAAGCTAGGTAAAATACCATATGAGCTTCGGTTTGGAAACAGGCCTAGTGTTACATACTTTCGGGTCTTTGGTTGCAAATGCGTTGTTAAGAAACATGGTAATCTTGATAAATTTGAGCCTAGATCCATTGATGGCATGCTTATTGGTTATCCATCTCATACTAGAGGCTACCATGTGCTTTTACTTGACACTAACAAAATTGTGGAGACTTGTGAGGTGTCTTTTGATGAAGCTAGCCCAAGTACTAGCTCAAACATTGCAGGTCCAGATCCATATCCTCAGGGGAGGGTATTTTCGAAGAAGAAGAAGAAAAGTTGGTGATATTGCCTGATAGTTCTGAAGCTGATACGTGTCCAGCTCCAAACTTTGAACAAGCTCCGACTACCATCTCTACTGGTCCTAATAGTCCACAAGCCACAAGCTCATCAATTTGTGATGAACCTGATGAAGAAGAAGCTTGTGAGACATCTGTTGTCCTACAGATTTTCAAGAATCATCTCCCGCAAAAGATAATTTGAAGCTTGGATGAACGAGTTACAAGATCCAGGTTTTTCGACCCCAAGTCTCATGCTCGTTCTGCTTATGTTGCTTCTTTTGAACCCAACTATATATCCAATGCACTCACTAATGAATCTTGGATTATTACCATGCAAGAAGAGTTAGAAAATTTTGAAAGAAATAATATTCGAAAACTTGTACCTCCACCTCAAGATCACACTTTAATTGGAACTAAATGGGTGTTTAAAAATAAACAAAGTGAGGATGGGGTTGTGATTAGGAATAATGCCAGATTGGTTGCTTAAGGTTTCACCCAAATTGAAGGTCTAGATTTTGATGAAACTTCTGCTCCTGTTGCTAGATTAGAAGCCATAAGAATTTTATTAGCATTTGCTGCATCTAAAGGTTTCAAGTTATATCAAATGGATGTAAAAAGTGCTTTTCTTAATGGCTACATAGATGAGTAGCTTTATGCTAAGCAACCACCTGGTTTTGAAAATCCAAATTTTCCTAATCATGTTTTCAAACTGACTAAAGCCTTGTATGGCAAGCTCCTAGAGCATGGTATGATATGTTAAAAACATTCTTACTTGAAAAGGGGTTTACCATGGGCAAGGTTGATAAAACTCTTTTTGTGCTTAAGCATGGCAATGACTCATTATTCATTCAAGTGTATGTGGATAATATTATCTTTGGTTGTGCTTCTCATGATCTTGTGTCCAAGTTTTCAGCAATGATGAGTTCAGAATTTGAGATGAGTATCATGGGAGAACTCATGTACTTTTTGGGGCTGCAAATCAAGCAAACTAAGGAGGGAACCTTTGTGCATCAAATGAAGTATACAAGAGACCTTCTTAAGTGCTTCAACATGGACAAAAGCAAGCCTCTTCGGACACCAATGGGAACAGCAACGACACTTGAACTTGATGAAGATGGTGAACCCATGGATCAAAAAGAATATAGAAGCATGATCGGATCACTTTTGTACCTCACGACATCAAGACCGGACATAAAATTTAGCGTATGTCTTTGTGCACGGTTTCAAGCTTCCCCACATGCTTCACATCGTCAAGCCATCAAAAGGATTCTCAGGGACTTACCTGAAACTCAAGAATTTGACATTTTTCTTCCATCTTCCTCAACTATTACTTTAAAAGATTTTTTGGATGCTGATTTTGGAGGTTGTAGGATTGATAGGAAAAGTACTTCCGGTTCTTGTCATTTTCTTGGTAATTCACTTGTTGCTTGGTCCTCTAGAAAACAAAATTCAGTAGCACAATCACAGCCAAATCTGAATATGTAGCTGCTGCTAGTGCTTGCTCACAAATGTTTTGGATTGTTCAAACACTTAAGGATAATGGGGTTGATATAGATAGTGTTCCACTATTTTATGATAACACTAGTACCATTTGCATTGCTAAAAACCCTGTGCAACACTCAAGAACAAAGCACATTGACATTAAGTATCACTTTCTTCTTGATAATGTTGAAAAAGGAAACATTGTGCTTCACCATGTAAATACCGAACAACAATTGACTGACATTTTTACAAAACCTTTGTATTTCACTCGTTTTTGTTACATTCGTAGTGAAATAGGGGTTATGCATTCTCATGGCTTAAATTGAGGGCGAGCTTTCAAATTTGGGATCTGAATTTAAAAATAATATGAGCATAATATTTCATACATATATGACTTTGTGATTCCTTTTACACGCTGAAAGTTCTTACTACATCACATGTGTTATACATTTTGTAGTTTTTGCCATGACTAGTAATTGGAATAATTACTTATACTAAATCTGGTCATGATCGAACGTTCTTGCTGTTTTGAACCTATTGCATGCTCACAATTGTTTTTTTAAAACAAAAATCAAGTAAGCAACTCACATGTTGAGTTTTTATGTTCAAATAAAGAAATGAGAAAAGATCAAGAGAATATGTATGTATCGCACTTCTTCTTTTGAGATGGCTTATCATTGCACTTAGATATGAACTTAGAAGAAGTTGTGTATGACTAAAACCATGTCCTTAAGCTTCTCGTTGTCAAATGACATAGGCTTGTCTTGGTTGGTTATAAGTCAGATGCGCATATAATCTCTTGCAAATTTCATATGATCAAAATTTGTGCTTAAAAAAAAGGAAAATTGCAGCAAAAAGTGTCATGCCTTCATGTTTTGAAATAGTTAAGTTTGTGAGATCATGACTTGCTTAAATTGAAAATTACATTTGATCTCTAGTATGGCTTACACTACTTTATGTATCTCATTATTGTGATAGTGTAAGTTACTTGATAGTATGACTTGGATGAGCTTTGTTCTATATGTATATGTTATAATGTGCTCATAACAAATTAAAATTTCTCTTTTTTACCTTGCTGAATACATTGTCAAAGGGGGAGAAGTATGCAAGGGGAGAAATAAGTATAGGGGCGAATTTGTTTCTATCTCATTTAATTTTAAAAAATGAGGAGAAATTGTTTTCAAAACTTTTCATGTGAATAAGACAATTTCGGATTTTAAGTTGTGTTGCCAATGCATTCATCAAGGGGGAGATTAGGAGACCTATGTATGTTGAATACATTGGCTATGGCGATAAAAGTTTTGAATACTACCAAAACACCTTTATCATCAAGGTCCGACGCTAGGTCTAAGCTCCAGCAAGGTCCGAAGATAGGTCCGGCTTGTTTTGGGTAGCTCCGGCAAGGTCCGACGTAAGGTCCGACCTCTTTGTGTAGGTGTGACTAGCTTTGATTAGCTCCGGCGCTAGGTCCTTCTAGCTTTGGTAAGTTCTAGCGCTAGATCCTGTTAGTTTTGGTAAGCTCCAGTTCAAGATCCGGTTAGCTTTGGCAAGGTTCGGTGCTTGATCGCAGTGGTTCTGCTTTTATCTTGCAATGTTTCAAACATGCTTTTTGGATTATAGAAAGTTTGCTTAGTTTTCTTTTACTAAGTTTTTGGTATGTTTTGGTGGTTATGGTTGATATCTTTTTCTTAAGTTTGCAACATACTTATGTAAGGTTCTCACATAAGGTGTGTGGTTTCGGAACTAACGAGAGTCAAGTTGAGGACTTGTGCTCGGAAGTATCGGTTGTTTATTCATGTGCAGATTTTGCTTGAGTTCAAGACATGGCTAGTGACGGGATCCATTGAACTAGTCTTAGGGAGAAGATGAGGTTCAACAACCAAGTTCGGGAGGAATTGTGGTTGAGTTGATCAGGAGGTTGCACAACATGTTTGAATCAAGAACAATGCATGTGAATGTATCGTGGACGTCGTTGAAAGATGTTTGCACGTGTGCAAGGAGTGCATGGACATGGATACATGGTTCCGAGGAGCGATGAAGAGAAGTGGACGTAAAGAATTTGTCGGAAAGGTCCAATCGACTAGGTTATAGACTCAGGCTGTGACTGAGTCGTGTTTGACTCAAATATGGAAAGTTTTGAGTTGGTTATGATTGAATTTTGTGTGGGTCACGAATTTGAGTTGTTTTAGTAATGTGGGATAAGTTCCTAAGGTGTTTGGAAGTTTTAAGATTGCTTCTATCTGCGTATAGAAGAGTCTTGAGCAGTTATGGAAAGTTTTGATTCATGAATTGAGTAGGATTAGAGTCCTAATTAGATTTGGGTTGGCCTAAGGGCTGGTTATATAAGCAAGGGAGGCCAGAGCTCGTGGTGCACGACTTTGGGGCTGTTCCTTGTAAGTTTTGATCAATAAAATTTGTAGTCTAAAGGAGTTTTTCTGCCTTGTTTGTCGGCCTTGTTTTCTTCAGGTCTTTGTCATCGAGTTTCTGCACAGTGCTACCTTGCTTTGGTGGTTTTATTATAACTTGAGTTTTATAGATCCGATTGGCGTGATTCTTTTTGGGTTGTCTTCACAACTTGATTTTCTATCGCCTGTGAAAATTTTATGGTCATTAGATTTGTGGTTTCTGATATACACGAGTTTATTTGCAGTGTTCCAGAACTGTTTTTCTCGGGTAGGACATATTGACCTTTGTTCGATCTTTCGATCGTAACCTGAGTTTCTCTCGACGTATTTTTGTGATTCTTGTTGTGACATCTTTGTGACTAGATTCTCTACAATCTATACTAGTTTTTTCACAGTTGAATATGTATAGATTAGTCGCACACATGGTTTATTTAAGAGATTGGTTTTCTGGCGAGAGGTGTTTTGTTGCTTCCGCTGAAAAGTTCTAATCTACCATTCACCCCCTCTGGTAGCTTTACACGTGCTCTTCGATCCTACAGTTCTCTTCTCTTTGTACCCATGGACCGTGGAGGTTGTCGGAGGAATGGTCGCTCTCCTTGTGCGGCTTCTAGTTACCCTGCTAGAGACATTACTTCTTCGAACTTCCTCGATGGGAAGAATATCAATAGTTAGCCTCCGACATTTGTAAAATGATAATCCAGGTTAGGTAACTGAATTTCATTGACAAAGCCGAGAGAATAAAATATCAAAGAGCCATCTTGATCATGTTTAAGGGTATGTCCTTGCACTAGATAATCTTCATTAATTAATTCTCATTCATTTTCTATATATTCAAATGAAGCATATTCTAGTGCTCCTACCCTAGTAGCAATGGGGGTAATCAATGAAGTGCATTCAATTGGCCCTGTCCTTGAAATGTAATCTAACCATTGTGTCATCATGGTGATAACTGGAGCAACTTTTATCTTTTTAATCATGGCAAATAAAATTTTCAGCGCATCATCACACACTACTCTAACATCTCCTCTATGGAACATAGTCATAGCCATCCATCTATATATGAAGCATAAAGTAGGATTGTGCAAGTGGCTATTCCTAGGAGCACTACATCTGACCTCACTAGTCAATTCATGCAAAAAACATTGTTTGGTAAACTTAGGCAAAGTTTCTAAATCTAGCAAACAACGTTTATGGAAGTCTATGATTTCACTTAATTATTTCCATAGGATGTTGTATTCTTTTTGAAATAATCTAAAAGAAATAGCATCAAATCCTATTTTGAGGGTGCAAAAGAATTGCATGGAGAGAAGGCGTGAACCTCTCTCCTCCATGTGACCGAAATTCCCCCATTCTAGTGCACGCCAAATGGAAAAGAATTCGGAATCTATACCTATTTTGGAGATAAAATCCATATCATAAGATTTCATATGAGAAAACTCACGATCTTGGAGGAGCTTGCGTGCTTGATCTTCAACTTCACTTTGTATGTCGAGGTCGTCGTCATGGAGAAGTTGTTGCGGGTTGCTCCTCTCACCCATGGGAGTGTCCTCACATACACTCCTCCTCCGTGAACATGGTGTAGTAACGGAGGATGGACGTGAACTTGAGTCTCTACCATGGCTTGAGCTTGCAACCTCCTTCCTCTTCTCAAAGAACCTCTTCATTCCTTTCATGGCCACAACAAGCAATAACACAACAAAGCAAAACTCGAAAGAGCTGATGTTAGTGAAAGCGAAACCCCCAACGAATTTTCCCTTAAAGAACTTGAGAGCAAAATGCAAATGCAAACAAAAGCAAATCTTTTTGGGTTGGATTAGAGCAAGAGTGCTTCAATAAAGAGTAAGAAAAACAATGTGACCAAGACTGACTTTGGGGATGTGTGAAATGAGGTGAAGTGTGAAGAGGAGTGCTCTTCACAGCCACCATTTATAGTGTACACTCCCCAACGGTCACAAGAGGATCAAATGTATCCGTTGGAGGAGAGAGAGAAAAAATGACACTTCCCAAGTCGACCGAACTAAAATGTGGGCCCCCCTGTCCCCCCTTTTTGGCAGGTGGCTCCCCAATGGTTATAAAATTAGCACGTTGGTGAAATGCCACATTTGCGGCTCAAAAAAATGTTTTTTGAATAAAAACCCTTTTTCAAAACCCAACAATTTTCTTTTTGTGAAAAATAAATAAATAAAAATAATAGCTGAGAATAGAAGATTCTCAACTTGCTAAAAAAACTCAAATATGCAGTGGAGAAAAATCAAACTAAGTAGGGAAAAACGAATGAAGAGAAAAGAAAAATCAAAGAAAAGATAACTACCAATTTAACCTATTGGCTACGTCTCACCACCGTCCGATGAGATGAACATTCCTCCTTCATTTCTTGACAACCGGGCCCGAAGGGATGGGCTCGGACGGCTTGTCTTGCTTCTTCTGCCATTCCTTCTTAGGCGGCTTGGTGGACTTGGGACTTTGAGGAGGCCCGAACTTCTCCGTCTTCTTGGGGTGTCGACATGGACGATAAGATGAATTCTCTGCATAGATCAATTCCCTCATGAATTCAATGAGCGGATCCACCTTTGGAGGTGTGACTTCAACCTCTTGAATGTGTTTAACATTCAGCCCATACTTGATGCGGATCATGGAGCATTGCTCCGGCTTTGGGCAAAGTTAAACTTTTCCTCCTTGCCATTGATATGGAAGTGGATTTCTCCAGCTCCCACATCTAAGAGAGCCTTCGCGGTGTTAAGGAACAAGCGCCCAAGAATGAGCAGGGTATCCTTCTCGACATCCATATCGAGCACCATGAAATCCACAGGTATGAAGCAATTCCGGATTTTCACCGGAACGTCTTCAGCAATACCTGCCGGATAGCGGGCTGAAGAGTCAGCCATTTGGAGCTTCATTGGTGTTGGAGTAAGCTCTGTGAAGTTCAGTTGCTCAAAGACCACCTTGGGCATCATACTTACACTTGCTCCAAGGTCACAAAGTGCCTTGTCAAAGTAGTGAGCCCCAATCGAGCAAGATATGAAAGGATATCTAGGGTCCTTCAGCCAGTTTCCTTCCCGTAGAGAAATCATGTTGACATTTTCCTCGAGAGGTTCGAGTTTTCTTGGCATCTTGCCATTCTCCACTGGTGGAACAACAGCTGCCAGTTGAGCCAACTGAGTCTCCAGCATCTTGTTGAAGCTGATTTGAGTCTTGTAGGCTGAGTATACTCCTTCAATCTTGGCGTCGATATTCTCTCGGGTCTTGTCATTAGCCGACGGCTTCTTTGATAGGGCATCATTGATCTTCAGTTGAATAATGGTAAGCTCTCTCAAATTAGGTTGATTTCCATTGTTGCCATTGTTGTTGTACCCTCCTTAAAAGAAAGGGTGTGGTTGGCCCCACCCTCGACCTCCTGGATGATAGTCATTGTTGTTCCCATTGTTGGCTACGTATAAGGCATTCTCATGGATTTCTAGGCAGTCATTGCTCAAATGCCCCGTGTTGCCACAGACTTCACAGGTGATGTGAGAGTCTAGGTCATAGGCATTGTCATATACGTCCCAATTGGCTTGTCCATCTATCTTCTTCATGAGGAATTTTGATTTGGCAGCGATCATGTCCACCTCCTTCAAGGTGTGCATGCCTCGCTAATGGGTTTGGAGACGCTTGTCGCTCCAACCCATGTTTGACACCATCTTCTCAATCAAGTCGTTGGCTTTGGGCACCGTCAATGAGAAGAAGACACCTCCAGCAGCAGCATCCACATGGTCACGGGCGGAAGGGATTAGCCTGTTGTAGAAGTTTGAATAATCAGCCAATCGTCCGTCCCATTGTGGGGACCGGCCGCGATGTACTCCTAAAGCCTTTCCCAAGCCTCGAGAATAAACTCCTTAGCGTCTTGCTCGAAGCTGGATATTATTCCACGTAGAGCATTGGTCTTGCCCAACGGAAAGAACTTGGCGAGAAATGTTGTAGAACACTTCTCCCAAGTGTTTACAACACTTCAGTTTGCGTAGAACCACTTCTTCGCCCTCCCAAGAAGGGAGAACGGAAACAACCTAAGACGAACATCATCAGGAGATACGTCCTTGATCCTAAAAGTGCTGCAGATCTCAAGGAACTGTTGTAGGTGAGCACTTGTATCCTCGTTAGCCTTCCCACAAAATGGGTGTAACACCCTCATTCTCATGCATCATGCCCTACATACATTCATATACATGTTTAACATTAACCCACGTAAAGAGGAACGAGTTTAAAATTGATTTGGAACATTTAAAATTGATTTGGAACAAAACCGCACTTAAAATGCTGAAAAGTGCAGACTAGTCTGATTTTGGTGATGACTAGTCTGATTTCTCTCTGACTAAAAACAGACTTATCCATTTTTGCTGCGGACTAGTCCGATTTTGCCTCTGGAAACCTTCAGACTTGTCCGATTTTGTGCAGACTAGTCCGATATTCCAAGAATCCTTGAAATTTTGCCAAGTCCCTGGACTTTTTCAGACTAGTCTGGTGTCCCAGCGGACTTTTCCATTTTCCTCTCTGACTAAAGTCGAACTTGTCCGATTTTAGGCCAAACTTGTCCGATTTTCTCTCTGGACATTTTCGGACTAGTCCGGTCCTTTTCGGACTTGTCCGATATTTCGCGACTCCGAATTGATCTTTTGTTTTACGACTTGTTTCTTGGGGTTCATGTTAAGTGGACCTAGGGACGTCGTGTCTAACTCTTTTAGAGCCCATGTGGGACTCTAAACCGGCCTCTACTCCTCTCAAACTCGAAATCCATCTAACCCTAGCATCCACCTCTATATAAACAACCCCACCCCTTGGCTTGACATCTATTTGCCACTTTTCCACCCCACCCAAACCCTAGTTCGTGGAGAGCCACCATCAAGGAGGGAGGAGGAGATCCCAAGCAAGAAGAAGAAGAGGAGGAAACGAAAGAGGATCAAGATCTCCATCAAGCTTTCGTTCTTCATCACCAATTCATCTCCAAGTGCATCCCCAACCTTAGATCATCAAGATCCAAGTGTTACCTCCAAGTTTCTTGATTCATTGGAGTCCTAAACACCTGGTATAACTTCTATTCTCTTTTCCTTATGTGAATTCAACCCCTAATCTCCGAATTCACGTCGATCTAGAAAACCCTAGTTCGCTAGTTCTGCGAAGTGCGGACTAGTCCGGCCTTCTGCAGACTAGTCTGATTTTTCTGGTTAAGTTGTGTTGAATTGATTCTAAAAGTAGATCTAATCACGTCCAAACCTGTATAAACTTGTTAAAATCTATTATAACTAGTTAGTGATCATTAAAAGCAATCTATTAACAAGTTCTACATTGCATTTGCATCAATCATGCATGTCATGTCATATTGAGTAATGTTTGTGCACTCTTTGATTGTGTTTCTTGTCTTGTATGTTTATTATGTGGATTAGACGGATTTATGTTAGATAGTGCCGCGGAGGATCTAAAACACCAAGAGTTTGAAGGCTTTGACCCTAATCAACCGCAAGAACAAGGCAAGTGTCCTTGAAGAATATTGATCCTGTTTTGAAATAAATGTTTTGTTTGCAAACTGCATGCTTGTGTTAATTTGATGGGAATCCTATGGTAGAGAGTTTACTAGCTTTGTTTAACCACCCTTGTCACCTGGAATATATGGTAGAGAGTCAGGAAGGGCTTTTTACCTTTTGCCTCGCTTAATCAACTGGGATGGGAAAACAATTATACCACTCAATTTAATTATGCGTGGATGAGATTGTGGTTGACATGAACTGGTTAAATATGATATGGTAATGGGTGATCTAAGCAAGCCTGGTATGTGGACAGGTTGGATGTAATGGTGGTTTTGTTTGCTTTAGATCTAAGGACCAGTTCGTGGAGCGACCATCCATGATTTACAGTGCCACCACGAGGCCAAGTATGGGTGCAGCGTAGCTGATTAATTAAGGCTTTGCCGGTGCTATTTGGACCATTAAGGATTCTCGGGGAAGGGGTAGTCGGATTGGGTTTGTTGATGATTGGTGGGACTACCCTGGGATCCGAAATGCTCAAGAGGGGGCCCTTGGTTGAAGATGTGCTCAGTTGGAGACATCACCACCGATGAAACCTCAGTGGGGTCTAAATAGGCTAGTAATACCTTTGTAAAGGCTATTTTGTGATCTCTAGGCCACACACCTAAGGAAGTGTGAGACGGCATAATTGAGATTCTATAGTCATCGAAAGGTGATGAAATCACAAACACGTGGGTAAAGCGGTACAACCTCTGCAGAGTGTGTCTAAAACTATCATGATAGTCGTGCTCCCGGTTATGAGCAACTTGGACCCTCACATGATTAGAGGAAACTTGGTATTGGAATAGTTTGTGGGATGGTTATGGTTTGGTAATGGTTAATGGACTAATTTCTGGTATTGAATATGGTTATTGGCAAATGATGAAATCTGGAATTATTGACGATGGTAATGAATTCAGACTAGTATTGTGATATTACTTATGATTATGATGGGTTTACTTCATATACATACAATATATTGCTTTTCAAATGTTTTAATGTACTTTTTAGCACTCAACCATTATTATATTGGGCATTTGAATCAGCCACATGTCATACTTTCCACACTTGCTGAGTACGACATGTACTCACTCTTGCAATCCCCCCCCCAACAGTTGTAGGTCAGGATTGGAAGTTTAATGGTGATAATGCGGGGTTCTAGGCCGTGTCTACCGTCAGCTTTGCCTGTGGTGTTTTGGAGCTGTGCTATACCCTATTGCTTATGCTGCCTAGCTGTTTAGTTTGCTTAATTAGTTATTTCCGCTGAAATAGTTGAACTTGTCATTAATATTCATTAGAACTTGTATTCAAGGATATTATGGTTTGTGTAATAAAATTTGGTTAATTAATCTTGTTCTGTGGTAATTTTCTGTATACTCTTTTGTGAATGCACTCGTGTATGTGTGTTGAACGTCCTGGGCACACATATGCGTTCACTTGGTTCATTTTCGGAACCGGGTGTCACAATGGGTTGGCTTGCACCATAGTGATCAGACTAGTCTTGATTTCGAAGTTCACATCTCCCGTGTTAACAGTGGGCCCAACAGACACATTGTTAGTAAAGGGAGCCAAAAACTCACGAAGGGTCTTCTGGGCCATTGGCGTTTCGATTGTTGGTGCAGTATTGATGGCTTGCTTTACTACACGGAGCTTTTGAAGAGTAATGACACGAGGTGGATCTCCCAAAAGGGATTCAAGATCTTCAACAAAGTTTTTCAGTAAGGAGAAACTAGACATACACTACCCTGTTATCACATAAAATGCGAAAACAAAAAGGGTTATCATACTAAAACCTACCCAGGGTCCTATCCTATTCACTTAATCTTTCAATACTTCAGGTGCCTTCCCTGGCGATGGCACCAGGAATGCTTGTTGATGTTTCTTACGTCACAGATAAAAATCCGCAAGTGCACAGAAATTATCGATGTAGCATTTCCCCTTAAAATAGTATTCCAAGGGTGTCATTTATATTCTCCCAAAGGAAGGCTAGGTGGAAGCATAGCAATCATCAAGTGTAGGGATAGGTTGGTCTAGGTACTAGTAAGGATGGATAATAGATAAGTGAGGTAGTGTGACACACACAAGGGCATTCTGTCCTAAGGGGGATAAATGGGTCAAAAGAAATTAGGCTAAGAGTTAGGTAGATACTCCTACTATGCTTCTAGTATACATATACATAGCCTAAGTTAGATACTAATGATTATATCAATGGTGAATTCTCATGCTAATTTGTTCAACACATTGGGCATAGGTTTACCCCTAGCAATACTAGGACAACTCCCGCAAAGAGCCTGTGACATAACCGAACGTGGAGGGTTACAAAGACAGATAGGGATGTCACCACTTACAGCCTACCTCTTCAATTCGTGGATCTATGAGACATCCAATGCTACTTAAATATCCTAGCACCATGCTAGCATATTAAGTAAATACCTTAAGAGCTGCAGCACAAGCCATCATATGGCAATGACTAACCTAAACATCGTTGAACCAATGTTGAAACATAGCAAAGGTTATTCATATTAACATGATCATGTCATAACTAGTTAGACTATAGTGGGGGTTTGTAGTGTTTACGATGATATAATGAGAATGGTATAACATAATCATAAATACTACGCCTACCACATACATGGAATCCACAATAAAACAAGAAATGCTTCATTCAATTATATGAATAAAATAAGACTAAAGATAATATCTTTATTAAGAACAAAGTCACAAATATAAATAGGAATATGAGAGCCATACCTCTCCCAATTGTGAAGAGACTCCTACTCCTTTCCTACTTGGACTATGGACTAGAGGCTCTCCTCCCTACAGCCTAAACTCCTATAAACCTATGGAGAGTTGTGGATACAATATAATGAATACTCAAGCGGTGTGTGTGTGAAGTGAGGATAGGGGGTCCTATTCATAGCTGGAGAAGGATCGATTCCTGCCACCAATAGTGCGTGAATCAGTCTCCATCGTGATCAGGGCACCACAGGGAGTCGACACGTGGAAGCTGACCGAGTTTTGCGCCAGGAAGGTGTCGGTCGAACCCCCTAGTCGGCCGAACAGAAAGTTGGATCAATTCCAGTGTGCTTCCTTGGGGTGACTTTTAGGTAGGTCCCATTGACTGATATGGGTGATACACTGTTGGATGGACTAATACTTCTGTTTGTGGGATATTTGATCCATGCGATGCCACATGTCGGCGCTTGATTGGCTGGGATGATATTTTATAGGATTGCTCCCCCTCTTTTACCTCTTTTCCTAGAATAAATATCTGCACGCACTATTTCTCTAAGGACAAGTGGAAATAGGTTAAATGGAAAGGTGATGTGTGCAAGAAATAATATTTCCTTCATATAATTGAGTTATATTGATGGGTGAAATTGGTATATAACAGCCGTCAACAATCACCCCTCTTTCGTCCGGGAGGTGGGAAGGCTGGAGGGAAGACTGAGTGATTGTGCACACTAACGCCCACGACCGCATGACCCTGCCTACTAACTGGGCGATATCTAGGAGCAAGACATGGGAGGAGCGCCCAGAGTTGGAGCCAGAGTACACCCCAGCAATGGAGAGGATCCAGTACCTGGCAAACCGCGACCTGTCGTCGTTGATGGTGTTGCCAAACTTTGTGCGCTGATGCTTAGCCCCTCTTCAGCAGCATTCGCACCCAGGATGGTTATACTTTGGGTTGCAGGACGTCACCAGACTTGTGAGGGGTCCTGACTCCAGGTGATGTCCAGGTCGTACGACAACTTGTTGACTCCCGAAACTTCATCCTTCCTGATACTTGCCCGCCGCTCTACTTGGATCAAGACATCAGGGTGAAGATCTTGAGGGAGATGCCAAACCTAGATGCACTCGGGCTTGCACCACATCACGTTGGCGACGCGCACCGTAGGCTTAGCATCCCCAGCGTACAGCAGGAGTCCACGCCCAACTAGAGCTCTAGAGCACGGGATGGAGAAAACCCGACCCCTAAGAGAGGAGGGGGTAAAACGCTGGCCCCCGACACTGGGAAGGGGAAGTCACTGCTCCCTGACACAGGGAAGGGGAAGTTGCCGGTGGTTGAGGTCGCTAAGAATAAGTGCCCTCAGTCACTGCCAAGGGTAGCGCTGAGGGCGGCCATTGCCCCAAGCCAACGTCCGATGGAGTGCCCATTCCCAGCCTCGGGTGTTGGCATTTCTTCAAGCAAGGACGCCGCCCGTCCTATGACGAGTTTGTTGTTGACCGGGGTGGTCTAACAAGTGTCGGCCCACTGAAGTCCCTACCACTAGTGAAGTCCAAGGTGCCGGTGAGGACACCGGGGGTGCCACATATGCGGAGCCCCAGGCCAAGAGGCATCGGGCGCGAGCGTCGTTGCCGCAGGCGTGGTGATGGATGCTAGGGGCAGCTCTGAAGGGAGCTCTAGAGGTGGCGCAGTTGGGTTAATGGTCGGGACCCAACATGAGACTTCAAAGTCCCACGCCTCGAGCCTTCCATCCCCAGGTGTCATTGGAGGTGCACCAAGGAGTTTCGGCAGCGAGGCTGGTGGTTCGGGTGGAGGCTTGGTCGGATCCTCCCCGTCCGCCGTATCGACGCAATCTCGACGCAATGAAAGATTGAGGCCCGCTGGAGCTTCCGGGGACGTCGATAAGGCACTCTTACCGAATCTTGTATCGTTGTTGCTCCTATTCTTTTGTTTGAGCAGTACCTGACTCCATCTTGCAGGTCATCATCAGCTGTTGTGACACTCTTGCCACCGAAGTAGTGGTGGGGAGTGCTTCCACCTCCACGGGAGCCACAGTTGTGACGATGGAGGAAGCACCCAGGTCGGCCCGGGAGACCGTTCCTCCGGCACCCGTGCCTGGCGCGGGCGGCGAAGTACCCCAGTCTGAATGGTCGAGCTTGGTGCAAGGACGCATGTAGGAGCTGCCAAAGTTTACCGTGAACAGTCAGCAGAGCTTTTCCCAAGAGGTTATGGACCCCTCGAGCAGGTTCATGAGCCATGATTGGGCCGAGCCGGTCAGGGCGACGGGGAAATAGTTTGCGAGGATGAGCTCATTCGCTCCTGCAGCAAGGAGTGTCGTGGTGTAGATCTGCAGGAACTTGGTGGGGTTGATGCTTAAGTCAAACTTCTCCGGCTGGTGTGGCCAAAACATGCGCGACCACATCGTCATGCAGAGGTGCAGAGCTATGGCCATGCATCCTCCGATGGCCTTCGTCGAAGAAGCGTACGGTGCAGCGTACCCTGTGGGTGTCTGTTGCACACCGTACGACAAATGCGGTGCCACAGGCGGTGCGACATACGGTTGCTGCGGAGCTCGCTGCACCGCGTAATTCTAAGGAGTGTGCTCCCGTGACACCTGCTGCTGTGGAACATGTTGCGCAGTGTACTGCTATCGAGAGCTCGACCCAGTGTAATCTTGATGTGGATGTGGTGGAGGGTTTACCTGAGGTGCACCTCGGACGGAGGATGCTTGATACTCAGGCTCTTGAGCGCTATACTCAGCCTCAAGGTTGCTTCGTCTCTCCCGCTGCCGCTAGATGGTGGTGCGAGCATTCTCGTTTGCCCGACGGTGGTCGAGCTTAGCCCTGAGGTCGGCCATCGGGATCCGAAGGAGTGGGAGTCAGTGGAGTAGCGGTCGATGGTCGGTATGTGTGACAGCGACACATGACATCTCTCTTTGACGGGGAGTTGATGGTCGCAACAACGAGGTGGTCGATGTCATGGACCCACTTCTGAGCCGCTCCCTGAGAAGCTTTCAAGGACGGTGGGTTGTGTAGAAGGGCTCTGGCTGCTGCCAGAGCGCTCTCCGGACTTGCAGCCGCCGGCTCCAGGGGCGTCGACTGAGCTGGGATGCACCAGGATGCGCTATCCTGGCCAGTTGCATCTGTGTGGAGGCGTGATGAACCAGATCGCACCTTGGAGTGGGATCTAGTCACAGCACCACCCTCGGTGTGACGGCGGCCACGGGAATCACCATACAAAGGCTTGATGTTCACCATTGTGGTGAAAGCGCAACCACTTTTTGAGAAAAGACCCCTCCCTGTCGCACCAAATGTCAAAGTGTTCTTGCGACACTTCTCCTGGACCTGCTTTGGGAGCAGCCCGCAGAGGTTCTTGATTGGTGGGGCTTAGTCCTCAGGTGAGGCTGCACGTATGAGATTGGTGAGACTATGATTTTACGTGGTTCGGGCCGCCGGAGCGTAACACTCTACTCCACGGTGAGATGTATTGCTTAAGAGTGTGTGTGAGCGTCTAAGTTGCGTATGAACAATCTCCTTTGTAATGATGGTTACCCGGTCCTTTTATAGTAAGACTGCACACCTTACAAGTGAGGCCTGAGGCCCAACAGGCGACCCCGGGGTGATCTTATCTAAAGATCTAATGCTTCTCCTCTACGCTACCTTTGGCCGCTGCTTGAAGACTTGCCGTCTTCCTGCCTCGGGTGCTAGGGGCCCATGCATAGTCGTGTTGGTAGGGAATGTCCCGTCCAACTGTCTTGTCGTTGTAATCTACCCACTTGGCGGAGTGGATAGTCCCGCGACGCCTTCACTGTGATGCGATTGGGCTTAGCGGTACCTGACAGGAGGCGTGCACCACGTCATGCACCTGGGGAAGGCGCGTGTCTTCAGTGCCGGACTTGGACAAGGTGCACCGCCCATTTACTCTCGCAACCTACCGGTCAGGACAAGTTGCAGAACGCGTGGCAGCTCCAGAGACAACCTGTGTGAGGGGGGTCAGGTCCTGCACTAGGGTCCACGTAGCAGCCCCTAAGCCTGTCTCTAAGGAGAGCTGGGGGTTCGGGACTGTTGGGCACGTGGTGGTTCCAGAGCCGGCCGACCCGAAGCTTCAGGCCACGTGGCGGCACCGGGGCCCTCTCCTTTGGGGATCGGGGTCCCGTTCCGCCGAGCACCTAGCGGCCTGGGAGCCATCTCTTTGGGTGAGCCGGGTCCTGTCTTGAGGTCCACGTGGCAGTACTAGAGCCTGCCCCTGAGGAGGGACGGGGTCCGAGCCTGCTAAACTTGTGGCACAACCAGACCCTTCTTCATCAGGGAGGCAGGGTACTTAGGTGTTTTTATCCTGTGAGCGGGGGTACCCAATATCTTAGGTATTGACAGATGCCTTTCTCACATCTGCACCGTAGCAAGATTTTCTTCATAGTTAGATCTTTACCAAAATATAATCAGGGTGATACTCAAGGAAAATTGAATTATCAGAATTTAACTTGTGTACAGATAATAGATTTTTGTGTGTGGAAGGAACATGTAACATGTTTTGAAGGTGAATTTTGCGACCAGGAGAATGTAAAATAAAGTTTCCAACAGAGCTGATTTTCATACCTAACCCACTAGCCGTGTGCACCTTCTCTTGACCATGGTACTTCTCTTTTGTTGATAGCTTGTCTAGCTCTCTAGTTATATGATCCGTTGCTCCCGTGTCCGTGTCCGTGTATCAGTTCATATTCACTCCATAAGACGTCATTGCATTGTTGGCCAACCTTTCATCAGGTTTGAAGTCTTGATCAAATCTCTTATAGCACCTTACCACCGTATGTCCCACCTTTTCACACAACTGACAAACAGGTTTTTGTTCTGACATCGTACCTCTACCTGATCCTCTTCCACGAGGTGCCACTGCCTATGTTGGAGCGCCTTCCTCTGCCACGATAGTCTCCTCCATGTGAGGCAGAACTGGCGTTGTATTGATACTGGCTTGGGACTTGTCTCTCAAACCTTGCTTCTATAGCCACCATCTGAGCGGAAAGATCAGACAATGTAATTGGATGAAATCTAGTACTTACGTTCTCAATGAGAGAATTGTAATCCGTGTCAAGGCCTGCCAAGATGTTTGCAATCACATCGTCATCATCAAGTTTCTTCCCGATCGCTGCCATCTCATCAACGTAGCCCTTCATCTTGACGAAGTAGGCTATTACGGTTGCATCACCTTTCTTGGTGCTAGACAGTGTGGCTCGAAGATGCATTATTCTTGCTCTAGATTGAGAGGCAAAACTCTCATGGATGGCCATCCATACGTCGACAACCGATGAAAACATGGCCACCTGTCTCAGGATCTCTTTGGACAGTGTTGAGTTTATGTAACTCAATAACTGCTGTTCTTGAATCACCCAAGTAGCATACTCGGGATTTGGCACTTTCTCAGTGCTTTAGTCGTCCTTCTCGACGACGATGAATTGCTTCGGCTGCTTGCAGGTTCCATCAAGGAACCCAAACAATTGTGCTCCACGAACTGCTGGTAGCACTTGCGCACGCCAGAGCAAATAGTTATTATGTGTCAACTTTTTGACATGGTGTGCAAGAGTGTTGAAGATGGTAAATGCTGACGATGAAGTTGCCATTGTTGCCGACTCAAAGTTGGATCTTCTCGACGAGGACTGCTTTTGATAAGTCGCTCCCATTGGGGTTGGGGATTAAACGGCTCTGGTGACCATCTTGGAAGGTGACGATCTTTGGGAGAAGATTCGATCATCAAACTCGAGTTTTTCAGACCCTACGTGTTGATCAATATTTAAAGAGTACAAGAGCGTGCGCCGTAGGAGATTAGGAAGAGAAAGAGGAGGTTAAGATGGAGATAAACCACAAACCGATTTGGCTGTGTTTGGGAACACAATATTTCAATACCAAAGTATTTCAATACCATAATTTTTAGATACCATGACAATACCAAAGTATTCTAATATCACAGTATTGTAATACTACAGTTTTGCAATGCATAGAACTGTTTAGGAGCAAAGTATTTTATCTCAACTTTACATTCAAAATAGAAGTACGATCATTCATATCACTGCACCATTATACATTCAAAATAGAAGTACATCCATCCGAAACAAGACCAGCTCCTTGCTCCACAGTTTTGGATGGATGATTCTCCACCGTTTTAGAGAACCGGCCAGTGGCTGGGTGGTTGGAAGGTCCAAGTGTGACCCCTGACCGTGCGGGTTCGATGGATGATTCTCCACCATTTTACATTCAAAACAAAACCATCTCCTTGTTCCAAATATGCAAAATAAAAATAAAAAATAGCATGAGGGCGCGAGGGAGAGCGCCAGAGGGCGAACATGCCAGGGAGAGTGCCACTCCCTCCGGCCTATCCAAGGCGCGAGCGCGCGAGGGCGAACGTGCGCGAGAGAGCACGTGAGCGTGCCAGAGAGCAAGCGGCGCGGGGGAGGGCAAGGTCAGAGGGAGAGGCGCGAGTGGCACTAAAGGCGGGAGTGAGCGCCTCAGCATCGTGAAAGAGAAAAACTTTGGTTCCTACCAAAGTTTACAATACTCCAAAAATACTGCAGTATAGACAAAACTGTGCTTTTCAATACAAAGTTTTTAAGTTGGTTGCTAAACACCATTCTGCAAAAATATCATAGTAATCTCAAATAACAGAGTATTGTTCTAAAACTCCAAAAATACTGTATTCTCAAACACAACTTTTATCTCTAGAATCCTAAACTAACTTATTCTACATACTCTTCTAGATCTCCATAGGCAAACGAGATTACATCGCAAGATTACAACCGTATCTAAACTACTTTTATCTCCAGAAGCTTGAACCGAGTCGGCTTGATATCCATCTTGACCCTGAGCCCCGTTATCATATGCTCTTCTAACATCATTCTCACTACCTGTACTTGAGATCGGTCCAACCCAGCTGGCGAGACGTTTAGGCGCAGAGCCACCAGCCAGCGTCCTTGCACACGCGGTAAACAAACGGGCACCAATATAGTCAGTGGCGATAGACAAATAGCAAAAGGACGAGTCTGTGTCATCGGTCAAGCTCCTCCGATCCGGTGTTAGGCTGTCTTCGACAACAATTGGCAAAAATGGTGTCTCATTTCACCTTTTGCATAGTGCTACAGTAAATTACACAGAGGCAAATTTTTCTTGTCTCCAACAGCTGAGCTATCGTAGACGATGAAAAAACCGGAACGTCGGTGTCGGGGTAGATGGGCTTCACCAACAGGGATGCCTTCTTCGATAGAGGTTTCTACCTGCGGAGTCGAGGCAGTCGGCGGCGGCGCGCACGAGGCGGAGCGGCGGCGGCGGCGCGGACGAGGCGGAGCTGTGGCGACGGCGCACACAAGGCGGAGCTGCGGCTGTGGCGCGCGCGAGGCGGAGCTGCGGCGACGGCGCGGGCGAGACGGAGCGGCGGCGACACGGGCGAGGCGAAGCTGTGGCGGCGTGCGCACGACGGAGCGGCAGCGCGCGCGAGACGGGGGCGAGGAAGACGATGGCGCTACGGAGAAGAGAAAAGCATCGATAGGAGATACATCGTCCGTCGAGAGTCTGCATCTTTGCAGACCGTGAAGCAGCTGTTGCAAAATGAAAACTCGATTTGCCTCTCTTGTTGGAGGATGAAAAGTGGAGTAGGGAGAGGCATTTGAGAAAAAAAATTAGCTTTTGCATCTGCTGTTGGAGATAGCCTTAGGCCGGCCACGGATCTCGTACCGGTCGAGCGTGGATTACGCAAAGCTTGACCGCCCCACCAGCCCACCACCACCAATGACTGATGCACCCAGCAAAACAAGTGACCGCTGCACTAATAAGCTTATTAACACTGTAGCATTGAGTGACTCGGAAGACCAAGGACCCATTAACTCCACCGTTGACTCTAGATGATCCCCTGTTTTTGAAGATTCTAGCGTTCACGAACAGGCACCGAGAAATCAGGGATGCGTACCTGGCAGTATACTTGCATACTACTACTACTAAGAGCAAGGATAATGGAGTAGCCGGCTACAGGCTGCAACTCAATACCATGTCATTTAGAGTCAGCAGTTTAGTCTTCTCATATAATAGTCTAGCTATTAGATTGACTGATGAGTGATTAATTAAATATGTAAGTATTTAATGCTTGTATGTACTCAAAGTGTAGGAGGAGGTCCATGCGCCGGTGGAGTCGCCGGCAGCTGCCTCAACACTGACGCTTATTTCTCGTAAGAAGCATTTCGCCTGGCAATAGAACTTGCGCCCACCTCTCACTCTCTCTTCTTTACTCCTACCTCCACGTAGGCAGTTTTCTGACGTGTATTTTTTGTCGCGGGCTGACTAAGCTTCATTATACATGCTCTAAATACAACAGCCTCCATCACCAAGCGCCAGGGCACTAGGGCAGGCGGCAGGACAAGAAGCGACGGCGAGCAGTTGACGCTCGCCGACACTGGCGTGTGGGGCCAGCGGATCGTCGGTCTGCTACTCTCTTGGCCTTCTTTTGAAGTTGAAGGGAAACGAACAGAAACGGCCGCTGCTGCATCATCAAGAGTCCAGCGGGCTTCTTGTATCTTGACTCTGTTCTGGTGGAGCCTAATGCTAAGCACTACTCCCTTGGGTTTTAAAAGAAATGTTGTTTTAGCCTTCTACTCAAAGTTTCCTAAAAAATGTCACTTTTTATTTTCTAATGTATTTTGATCAAATATGCTCCTATATAGTTTGCTTCGTTTCACGTGCTATTTACATCTTGGACTTAGGATATTGTGTCTCACCCATGAGCCAACAATACATATTATATTTGTTATGAGAAAAATGTTAAACTATGGTAAAATTAATTACTCTTTAGTATGCGGAATCATGTCCAAAACAACATTCTTTTTGAAACTGAAGGGAGTAGCCAGTATCTAAGACCATCCGCTGAGGCATACTAAACCAAGTGTAAAAGTGTAAATTTAGAAGATTTAGAGGAAAATACTGAAAAAGTACATAAAGATAGGTGTATAGAAGATACCTGCAGATAGGCGGGGGCACATTAACTTAGCAGGGCACACAGCTCATATCTTCGTGAATGCTTACTGAACTGAAAGCTCCGAGCATGATGGTGTATGGTACGTACACGAGTCGCGTGATGCGTGTACTAGCGTTACGGTGGGGAAATGGGCAGATGACAGTGTTCGTGGCCAACAGCTGGAAAGCTTACGAAGCGTAGGGAGGAAAAAATTGAGTTAGCTGTAACGACCGGACCACCAGTTACTACTGTTGTTTTAGTCGGAAATTATACTTCCATTTCTATCGAAGCGGAGATCATACATGAGATATTGTAGCGACACTGACAGCAGTTACTACTGTTGTTAATCCACGACGCGTCGGCCATTTAGCAAGCGCGAGTTCGTTGTACAACTGTTACGAGTAGTGGTGTAAAGGTTCAGGGACTGGAGCAGAGTTTAATCGAGGCGTTTCTGAACATGGCAGAATGCAGCGGTTTTGGTGAGAAAATTGAACTAATGGATGGATCGACTTATTTTTTTAGTTACAGGGGACTTGAAACGAATCCTGCTACGCTGTTCAACTAATTCAGAACTACGAATAACTGCTATAGGAGAATAACAGGAAAATAAATGAACATATATGGAGCTGTTGTTCTCCACCCGGTTCTTGCATGGATCCATGGATCGCGGAGCCCTTACCTCGAACGAGTCCGTCCTTGCGTCTTGCATGCAGCACCTCATGGGCCGCCACTCTGTTGATCTGGACTTCTGAGCTGGGCGACGGATCAGGTGGCGATCTCACTGTCTAGTGGTGCTGCCAAACTCCGCGTCGTACACGGCGGATAGCTCGAATTCGTCGCCCGCCGCGGCCGGCACGTTGAGATCGATGGACAATTGGACATGGACCCCGAGCTGTCGCCGCACTTGGCTGGCGACGGGGACGCGCAGGCGGACACCATCATGTGCGCGCGCTTGTGGCCGCCCAGTGCCTGCCCGGAGTCAAACACACGGAAACAGTAGGGGCACTCGTGGATGACGTCTGCGCAGTGAGCCTTGGTCGGCGTCGGCAGCGGTGGCACTGGCACGCACCCGCCCTTGCCTTTCTTGATGCTGGCGCGGTGGCCGCCGAGCGCCTGGTACGACCGGAACACCTTCTTGCATGCGCCGCACTGGAACCGGCTACGCGGGCGCAGGCGCAGGGCCGTCGTCGCCACCGCCACGTTGTCGTAGCCGTCCTCACCGAACAAGCTGGCGTTGTCATTGTTCTGCTCGCGTTCCGAGCTCGCCGGGGCCCAGCGGTGCTCGTGCTTGGATCTGGACCGCGTCCACGAGTCCCGCGACAGGATCACGAGGGACATGGCCACGTCCTCCTCCGGCGTCGCGTCGGACACGCTGCTCGCCGGCTCGGGATCCGGCACCGCGGGTGGCGCGCGCCGCCGCGCCCGCTTCGATCGTCGGCGGCTCACGGCGAACCGCAGGCACGACTCCGTGTCGCTATGTCCGTCCTGCACGACCGAGGACCCGCCGCCAACCGCCCCGCCGCTGGAGAATTCAGGGGCGCCCACCTTGATGAAGCATTTTCTGGAGCTGTCGCGTATAACGCGCGACACTGGCTCCCGTTGCGTTGGCTTGCCATCGTCCACCTCCGTGGAGGAAGTAGATGCAAAGGAGACCGGCGGCGAGTACGCTGTCGCGGCGGTAGCGGCCATGACGTGGGAGCGCATATGGCCGCCCAAGGCACGCCCATTGTGGAACAGCCGGAAGCAAGGCTTGCAAGTGTGCCGGTCCATCACCAAGCGAGCAAGAATTCCTTCCTAGGCGATGGATCACGAACGACACGGAGCAGATGCTACGGTAATGCTTCACAGCTTGAAGAGTGCGCAGCTGCCTGCTCCGCTCTGCTTGCTTCCTTCTGCTCTCACCCTATCTTCCATTGTCCCTTTGCTTGCTCTGTGCTGGCTTCCGGGTTCAAGGATAATAACATCATGGAAAAGAGGTAAAAGAAGTGTGAGAGGGGGAAGTGGGGAACTTCAAAAGGAGTATAGGAGAAGCATCCTTCCACCAAGGAGGATCAAGAGAGGAAGGCACAAGTGGGAGAAAGTTGCTTAAGCACAGCATTTAAGTACACACAGGGCCAAAGTTACTAAAAAATTAAAGGCGTTAAGACTCTTGTAAAACTGAAGATTCACCGAATTAACAACAGATAACAGCTCCAAGGGAAGGGTCCACCTCAAGATGTCACTGTGACAGGAATGACAATGCATCTGTATAACCGGCCAGATTTAATTTCCAGATCAATAGGATTTGGGGCATTGTACTAGGAAAATCTTCAATTCATGCACATAAGGCTAGTACTAGTAGGAGTTACACCTCTACAAATTCCACACAATTTACATTTTTGCGGCAGAAAATTAAGAAGCAATTAATCCGTGTTTGCTAATTCACATAGAGAATGAGAGGGCCCGATTAATGAAAAATAAATTTTGTTGGCCGAATATATGGCCAAACCGAAGGTGCATTGCATCTGGCCAGTGAGGGAGATTATGTTATCTAGGCCAATGGAATGAATTAGCACCGGAGATTCTCTCGCATCTCCACTTTCTATTCCCCCATCCAGCAATTCGCCCAACAAAGTCCATACCGGCCTGTTGTGAACTCTTGGCTACCTTGATGCATCAATTGCTAGCCAGGTTCCTTTTCTTGTTTTAGTGGGAACATAAGCTTGCAAAACGGGCAAAGACCGGGAGGTGCGTGCAACTGTGCGCATCACATCATGCTCTACGACCACTACATAATCCTCTTCAATTCGGTGTTTAAGATTATTCTTGTCGGATCTTTTTATTTGTCACTGTTTAGTTAAAAATAAAAAGATTCAGAGAGAGTAGTATGCTTGCTGCTAGAGGCATAGGATCCCTCACATGGCTGAGCAATTCATTGCTCTTCTTTGTCGGCAAACCAAGTCGATGCTGGTACATACATCATTCTTTTCCCCCTATAAGGACATGCAAATCAAATGAGGTAGATAGTTCCACTTTTCTTGTTGCGTGTAACTAGAGATGGGTATTGGGCCGTGCCAGGCCCGCACGGCACGACTCGATCGTGCTTCGGGCTGTCTCGTGCCATGCCGACCGGGCCGAAGCCAAGAAAAAACAGCCCAGGCACGGTCCGCGACATGCCGGGCTGGCTTCGGGCCGTGCCTGGCCCGAGCACGGCCCAGGAACTATGCTGAAGGCCCCGCTTGGCACTGAAGGGTGGGTCCCACGAGTCATAAACACATTTAGCAATTCTATAGTGCTACATAGAAAACAATTGGCTGGCCGTGGGCGGAACAAGGCGGCAGTGCACTGGTAAAATCCTAGCACAGAGACAAAATGGGCTCTGAGCATCCTGATTCCGTGCCTCGGGTTGTTCTTATGTCAATGGATCCAATTCGGGCTATTTCAAATTTTGGGATGCTTTTTGGGCTTTCGTGCCGGTTCCGGGCTGTGTCGGTCGGAGCACGACCCATTTGCCCGTGTCGTGCCCTAGATCCAGGCACGACATGGCCCGAGCCTCCGTGCCAGGCTGGCATGGCTCATAGATCCTTCGTGTCGGGTCGGACCGGTGTTGGTGCCGATCGGCCGTGCTTCGGGCTGTCGGGTTTGGACCCAATCCAATTCTCACCTCTACGTGTAACGGATAGGAATCATCTAATGGCTCCAAACCATGGAAAAAATACTCTTGCTTCACTACGACCAGTGTTCTCATTTTGGTTGTATCGACACCAGACCAAAAAGATCAGCACATCACACGGCATCAGCTTGCAGGTAAGCTTCCCATCAGAAACATATAATGCACCATCCGGACTCCGGTGCTCCCACATACGAGATGCATCACGAAAATTATAAGAAAACATTCTATAAAATCATAGATACAACATGTATTGTCAATTTAACGTTGGCACATGCCTCTATGCTCGCAAAAATCATTCTATATTTATTACTCTCTTCGGTCTGTAAAATTTATCGCCGGGAGAACTAGTATTACGGACTGGAGGGAGTACTATAGTATACATTGTTGGAATAAATAGACTTGATCTAATATTAATTCTAAATTAATTCCTAGAAAATCTCAAATACCCATTAGAGCAAGAGAGGGTGGTGCTAAATAGTTAGTCCCGCATGGGAAGTTTGAGGGGAGCAAGCTCTACATATAAAGGAGGTTATTCTTCCACTCCTTGAGTGAGAGAGAAGAAAAGAGGAGAGGGGTGGCCCACATGCGCTTCTCCTCTTCCTCGCTCGCTTGTCCTGTACATGCGCGCGCGTGTTCGTGTGAATTCGAGTCGAGCCCGGATTTTATAATTTTGCAGAAAATTAAATTGGGCTTTTGGGATTCTCAATTTTGAGCTTCCGAGTTAGACAAAGTCTAAGTTGGAGACGGACGCATCTACAACAACTAAGTTGGTTCCGGTGCGGATCTTCCAGACTACAACCGAACCGCCTCTCGGGGACTCTATAAAAGCGAGCGTGTGCGGCAGAGTAAATATCCCACAATGAGATCAGATGTTTGCGTTCTTTGCATCGCCATCTAGTAGTCTACTGCGTCCCATGCGCCGGCATGCACCGACGATCCAGAGAGCGGGTCTCCATAACCGCTTGCTCTTGAGATCCTACACCGGAAGAGGGCGAATAAGGTTTTTGAGAAGCGCTTCGTGCAACTACTCGCGTTCTTCATTACGGGTCGGCTACCGAGGAGATCGGGCGCTGCTGCTCAACGTCACCATCAATGTCTGCAGTGACTCAGATCTACAGCTGGATCTACAGATGTTCTTCTGGCTTCAAATCAGTACGCATATATACTCATCCCATCTGATCTGTCTGTGTTTCTTGCTGTCGTATTCGTATGTTTTTCTAAAATTGTTCAATAATATGCTTCCGATTTTTAACAATCCAAAAACCTTATATATGCAACTTTTTGAGTTGAGCATGATGACTTTAGCCAATGCATCGAGGCCGGATAAGTTCCGTGGTGTGCACTTCAAGAGGTGGCAAGTTAAGGTCACGCTCTGTGTGACACCTGGTTCCAAGAATGAACCAAGTGAACGCATATGTGTGTCCAGGACGTTCAACACACATACACGAGTGCATTCACAAAAGGATATACAAAAAATTACCACAGAACAAGATTAAATAAGCACTTTTATTACAGAGTTCAGAATATCTTCAAATACAAGCTCTAATAATTTTTAACGACAAGTTTGATCTAATGCAGCGGAAATAATCTAATTAAGTAAACTAAGCAAAATAAACATAAGGGTAGCACGGCTCCAAGCAACACCACATGCAAGCTGACGGCAACACACAACCTAGGACTCCTCATTAATGTCGTTATACTCCCAAATCTGACCTGCAACTATTGGTGGGAGAATTGCAAGGATGAGTACATGTCGTACTCAACAAGTGTGGATAGTATGACATGTAGCTGATACAAAAGATGAATATAATAATGGTTAAGTGCTGAAAAGTACATTAAAACATTTGAAAAACAATATATTGTATGTATGTGAAGTAAACCCATCATAAACCATGTAGTTATCATAATACCAGTCCATATTCCAGATTTCTCATTACCATTAACCATATCCATTGCCATAAACCATAATACCATCCCATAACCAATACCAAAACCCCTCTAATCATGTAGGTCATCCAGGTGCTCTTAATCGGGAGTACAACTATCATGATAGTTTAAATACTCTGCAGAGTTTGTACCACTTTACCCACAAGTTCATGATTTCTTCACCCTGTCGGCGACTAAAGGAACCTCCCTTATGCCAATTAGACTTCCTTAGGTGTATGGTCAAGAGATCACAAAATAGCCTTTACAAAGGGACTACTAGCATGTACGGACCCACTAAGGTTTCACCGGTGGCGATGTCTCCAACTGAGCACATCTTCAACCAAGGCCCCCCTCTTGTGCCATTCGGATCCCAGGGAGTTCCACCACAAATCCAAACCCAATCTGACTCCCCTTCCCCGGTGTGCCAAATGATCCACCCAATACTAGCAATACCCTAATTAATCGGCTACACTGCACCCATACTTGGCCTCATGGTGGCACTGCTGTCCTGACATATTATCGCATGAACCGATCCTTAGGTCTAAAGCAAGCAACCACCATGTCTTCCAACCCATCCACATACCAGGCTTGCATAGATCACCCATTACCATATCATATTAACCAGTTCATAATAACCATAATCTCATTAATGCATAATTAAATGGTATAGTTGTTTCCCCATCCTAATTAATTAAGCGAAGAAAAGGTAAAAAGCCCTTCCCGACTCTCTACCATGTATTTTAGGTGACAAGGGTGGTTAAACAAAACTAGTAAACTTCCTATCATAAAAATTCCTATCAAATTGACACAAGCATGAAGTTTTGGAAACAAAACATTTATTATAAAAACATGATTAATATGTTTAAGGACACCTGCCTTGCTCCTGAGCTTGGTTAGGATCAAATACTTCAAAATTCTGGTACTGGAGGTCCTCGACAACACCCTCTCACACAACACCTTCAATTCCGCGCAACGAACATACACAATAGTAATTACAATCAATAAATGCTCATATATTACTCAATATGACATGACATGCATGATTAATGCAATTATATGGTAAAACTTGTTAATGAGTTGCTATTAATGTTTACTAACTGGTTCTAATGGTTTTTAACAAGTTTGGAAATGTTCGGAATTGATTCGAGTCAATTTGGAATTAATTTAGCACAATTCAGATTCAAAGGCCGGACAAGTCCAATACTAGGGTCGGACTAGTCCGCCCTATGCAGAACCAACGAGTTAGGGTTTTTATTGATCTATGAAAATTTGGAGAATTGGGGTTGAATTCACGTGGGGAAGAGAAAGTAGAAGGTATACCACATGTTTAGAACTCCAAGGATCAAGAATTGAAGATGAAACTTGAATCTTGACGATCTAGGGTTGATGATGAAGAGTTGAAGGTGAATTGACGATGAAGAACGCAAAGTCGATGAAGATATTGGTTACTTGATCCTCTTTTGTTTCCTCCTCTTCTTCTTCTTCCTCGGGATCTCCTTCTCCTCCTTGGTGGCAGCTCCCACGAACTAGGGTTTAGTGTTCTTTCAATTGTGCAAAGAGGTGAAAAGGTAGGGTGTTGGGTTGTTTATATAGAGGTGGAGGTGGTAGAGTTTGATGGAATTCGAGTCTAAGGTGGGTGGAGCTCGTGTAGGGGTACCACATGGGCTCCACAGGGGTTAAGGACGACATTCTTGGGCCCAATTAAGGTAAATACCCAAACACAAGTCGCGGAGAAAAAGATTGAATCCGAGTCGGGCACACCGGACGAGTCCGCTGAGGGGACCAGGCTAGTCTGATGTTGGACAGAGACGAAAATGGATAAGTCCGGTAGGAGGTCCACACAAGTCCGGTCTTGTCCAGAGAGGAAAAAGTACAAGTCCGGCATGGATCGGACAAGTCCGGGGACTTGGCAACTTAATCGAAAACCATACCAAATATCGGACTAGTCCACACAAAATCACGGACAAGTCCGAAACAGAACAGAGGCTAAATCGGACTAGTCCGCAACTAAGACAGACAAGTCCTGAGGGCAACAGAGAGGGAAACCGGACTAGTTCGGGGTACAAACCGGACAAGTCCGCACTTATACAAACTTCTAAGTGTTGTTTTGCTTCTAATTCATTTTTAACTTGTTCCTTTTTATGTTGCTTAATATTAAACATGTATATGAACTTATGCAATGCATGATGCATGAAAATGAGGGTGTTCCGAACCTACCCCCCTTAAAATGAATCTCGCTCTCGAGATTCGACACGGAAAAGAAAAGATAGGGAAATTCCTTCTTGAGATCATCTTCCAGCTCCCAAGTTGCTTCCAATTATGTATGATGTTTCCATTGAACTTTACACCATCTAATAATCTTGTTTCTTATGACCCTCTCCTTAGTTTCTAAGATTTTGATTGGTTGCTCGGTATATGTCAAATCTGCCTCTAGTTCCAAATCTTCCATTGGCACTTGTTCTTCCGGTACCCTTAAACACTTCTTGAGCTGGGAAACATGAAACACATCATGCACATATGAAAGATGAGCTGACATCTCCAACTTATATGCTACTTCTCCTCTTTTGTCCAAAATCTTGAATGACCCAATGTATACAAGTGCTAGCTTGTCTCTGATATTAAACCTCTTATGACCTCACATGGGTGACACTTTAAGGTAGACGAAGTATCCCACTTCAAAGGCTAGGTTTCTCCGCCTATTATCCGCATAGCCTTTTTGCCTTGATTGAGCAACCCTCAAGTTTTCACGAATAATCGGGACTTGTTTCTTAGCTTCTTGCAACATCTAAGGTCCAAACACTTGATTTTCTCCCGTCTCATTCCGGAAAAAGGTGTCCTACACTTCCTCCCATATAGTGCTTCATAGGGTGACATTTTCAAGCTTGCTTGGTAACTATTATTATATGAGAATTCCGCATACGACAAGCTCTTGTCCCAACTTTTTCCATGCTTCAAAGCACAAGCCCTTAACATGTCTTTCAAAATCTTATTGGTCCTCTCAGTTTGTCCATCCGTTTGAGGGTGATATGCTGAGCTAAAATTTAACCTTGTTCCCAATGCTTCATGCAATTTTTGCCAAAACCTAGAGGTAAATTGAGAACCTCTATCCGACACTATCTTCTTTGGAACTCCATGCAAACATACTATTCTTCCCATATATAGTTTAGCCAACTTCTTCCCATTAAAGGTGGTCTTGATGGGAGTAAAGTGAGCTGACTTAGTTAACCGATTCACGATTATCCATATAGATTCATAACCGGACTGGGTATGCGATATACCAACTATGAAGTACATTTCAATCTCTTCCCACTTCCACTCCGGAACCTTTAATGGTTGCAATAATCCAGCTGGCCTTTGATGTTCAACTTTCACCCGTTAGCACACATCACACAACGTGGCATATTTAGCTATGTCCCTTTTCATGCTAGCCCACCAATAACATGTCTTCATGTCCTTGTACATCTTTGTACAACCAGGATGAATTGAGTAAGGTGAGTCATGTGCCTGTTTTAATATTGTCTCCCGAATATGCTTCACATTAGGCACCACAATCCTCTTCCCAAGGCATAAAGTACCATGTTCATCCTCATCAAATCTGAATTCCCTTCCATCTTGGGTCCTTTCTTTGATTTCTTGGATTTACTCATCCTTTGTTTTCCCATCTTGAATCTCCTACTCCAAGGTCGGATTTAATTCCATCATCCTCATCTCATTCACAAATCCAAGATTCAAGCATTCAAACTCCTTGCATAACTCGGATGGCAGCTCTCGGGTCGTGAGCTGGTGACTTACTCCTTTCCTACTCAAAGCATCGACCACGACATTAGCCTTTCCCAGGTGATAATTGATTCCCACATCATAATCCTTGATGAGATCCAACCATCTTTGTTGCCACAAATTCAGGCTTGTTTGCGTGAATATGTACTTGAGACTCTTGTGGTCCGTGTAAATCTCACACCTGTGACCAAGGATGCAATGTCTCCAAATCTTCAATGCGTGTACCACGACTACAAGTTCCAGATCATGTGTTGGATAATTTTGCTCATGTTTCTTCAATTGTCTCGATGCATAGGCTACCACTTGAACTTCTTGCATGAGCACGCATCCAAGTCCTTGTCTTGATGCATCACAATAAATATTGAAACTTTTGCTCACATCCAACAATATTAAGAATGGGGTTGTAGTTAACCTCTTCTTCAACTCATCAAAGTTGTCTTGGCAAGCTTGAGTCCATCGGAAGGCTTTCCCCTTCATTAGCAACTTTGTCATGGGATTGACTATCTTGGAAAAGTTCTTGATAAACCGACGGTAATATCCAATCATCCCAAGAAAACTCCTTATTTCATTGACATTCTGCGGTGGCTCCCATTTTAGCACATCTCTCACCTTTCCTGGGTCAACCGATACTCCTCCTCCGGAGATGATATGCCCCAGAAATGACACCTCTTTCAACCAAAACTGGCACTTGCTGAACTTGGCATAGAATTGATGCTCCCTCAATTTCTGCAACGTGAGCCTCAAATGTTCCTCATGCTCCTCCTTGCTTCTCGAGTAGATCATAATGTCATCAATGAACACCACAATAAATTTATCCAAGTACTCCATGAAGACCTTATTCATGAGGTACATAAAGTATGTAGGTGCATTGGTCAATCCAAAGGACATAACTGTATACTCATAAGATCCATATCGTGTCTGAAAAGCTATCTTGGGTATGTCCGATGGTCTAATCTTCATTTGAAAGTATCCCGACCTCAAATCAATCTTGGAGAAGACACAAGCACCCTTCATTTATCAAACAAATCCTCTATGCGGGGCAAAATATACTTGTTCTTGATTGTTATCTCGTTGAGAGCTCGATAGTCCACACACATCATTTGTGATCCATCCTTCTTATACACGAAAAGAACGGGCGCTCCCCAAGGTGAAGAGCTTGGGCAAATAAAACCCTTCTCTAGTTGCTCTTGGATCTGCTTCTTGAGCTCCGCTAACTCCTTAGGAGGCATCCTATATGGCCTCTTAGCTATAGGTGCAGTTCTAGGTATTAAATCAATAACAAACTTGATATCGCGATCATGTGGCATACCTGGCAACTCATTCGGAAACACATTCAAGAACTCACACACCACCGAAATCTCCTCAATTGTGGTACCGTCCATGTGATTCAGCTCCAATTGCTTCGGTGCATGTTGAGATGCTTCAAACTCGATTCTGACCCCTTCCTCATTTGTCAACTTCACTGTCTTCGTGGCACATTCAATGACTCCATTGTGCTTTTATCAACCAGTCCATACCAAGTATAATGTCCAATCCTTGAGAATCCAAGACAATAGGTTGGCAAAGAAGTTTACCCCCTTATTCTAAGGCTTAATTTTGGACATACTATATTTGTCGTCATCTCTCCTCCAGGAGATTTAACCAATAGATTATACTTCATATGAGAGATAGGAAAACTATACTTGGCAACATATTTTGATGCAATGAATGAATGTGATGCTCCAAAATCAAATAACATAGTCGCCAGGTTGGAGTTTGCAAGAAACATACCAATAACCACATCATCCGCTTGTTGAGCCCCCTCCGTAGAGACATGGTTCACGTTGGCACGAGCAAAATTTTGCTGTCCATGGTTCCCTTGCGGTTGTCCTTCATTGGGTATTGGGTTTTGTCTTGGAGCATTGCTTCCTTGACCAAGGCCTGACTTAGGACATTGATTTGCAAAATGTCCTGCTTCTCCACATGTATATCACTTTCTAACTACACCAGAATTATTGGGACAAACTTGATTCTGAATATTTGCACCAGGAAGGTTGGCACTAGGTGCAAAAGGCATTGGAGGCCTAGGCGCTTGCAGGACAGGGCGTTGCTGCACAAACAGAGCTGGACTCGGTGCATAACCAGGGCACTGTACAGGAGCAGAAGAGTCATAATAAAGCGCATTGGGTGGTGCCAAGCGAGGGAGCACATTACTTCCTTGTTGTTTTCCTTGATATGGTGCCTTCCTATTATTGTCTATCTCCATCTTACAGACTTTATTCTCCACAATAATTGCTTTGTCCACTAGCTTCTGGAAGTTGGCATAATCACAATTTAGCAATTTTACCTGGATCTCATTGTCCAAACCCCTCATGAACAAGTATTGTTTCCGGCAGTCCCAGCTCACATCCTCAGGCGCATACCTTAAAAGTTGAGTGAACTTATTGAGATATTCAACGACACTCGATTTTCCTTTCCTCAAGTTTTCAAACTCTTGCTTCTTCAAGATTATAACACCTTCCGACACATAATGAGAACGGAAGCTCTCCTTGAATTCAGCCCAAGTAATCCTCCCATGGTTCTTATGGGCGTTGCATAGCGAATCCCACCAATCCGCACCTGCTCCATCTAGTTGATGGGAATCAAATAGAACCTTCCCCCGATGACTGCATTGGACTACTGCAAGTTTCTTCTTCACGGACTTGAGCCAATCATCGGCATCCATAGGGTCAGCAGCTTGAGCAAATGTCGGTGGCCTAGTCCTCAAGGACTCTCCCAATCGTTTATGAGATGGCGGGGGTGGCGGTGGAAGCATATGGGGCTGGTTGTTGTTGGTGCCAGCCTGCAGCTATCCTATAGTCTGTATCATGGTCTGCATGAGCTGGTTTTGCATAGCCAATAGATGCTCAAGATTTATAGCTCTCTGGGCAGGTCCTTGTCCATTGTTGTTTTGAAGTGCCCCATTGTTGTCCTCCTCATCATTGACATCCCTCTGGTTACGAGTCCTCACCATCTGAAGAAAAGCAAGAGATAAGAATTTAGAAAACGTCCCCAACTATATGCATCAAGGGATATAAAACTAAACAACTACCTATACTAGCCTATGTGGATATGGCAATGCTAAAGCATCCTAAAATCCTCTACTAAGCACACAAGCAGCAATACATAGCAAACAACACACCAAACAAAAACATATAGATTCCTGAGTGCTCCTATGTGCTATAAGGTGTGCATTCTATCTAGGTTGCGTCTTACGGTCAACCTGTGACTCTGATACCTTTTTGTGACACCCGAATCTGAAAATAAACCAAGTGAATGCATATGTGTGCCCAGGACGTTCAAAACACATACACGAGTGCATTCACAAAAGGATATACAGAAAATTACCACAGAACAAGATTAAATAATCACTTTTATTACAGAATTCAGAATATCCTGAAATACAAACTCTAATGATTATTAACAACAAGTTTGAACTAATGCAGCGGAAATAATCTAATTAAGCAAACTAAGCAAAATAAGCATAAGGGTAGCGCGGCTCCAAGCAACACCACAGGCAAGCTGACGGCAGCACACAACCTTGGACTCCTAATTAACGTCGTTATACTCCCAAATCTGACATGCAACTGTTTGTGGGGAAATTGCAAGGGTGAGTACATGTCGTACTCAGCAAGTGTGAAAAGTATGATATGTAGCTGATACAAATGACGAATATAATAATGGCTAAGTGCTGAAATGTACATTAAAACATTTGAAAAGTAATATATTGTATGTATGTAAAGTAAACCCATCATAAACCATGTAGTTATCATAATACCAGTCCATATTTTGTTACCATCATCCATATTCCAGATTTCTCATTACCATTAACTATATCCATTGCCATAAACTATAATACCATCCCATAACCAATACCAAACCATCCCAATACCAAAACCCCTATAATCATGTAGGTCATCCAGGTGCTCTTAACCGGGAGCACGACTATCATAATAGTTTAAATACTCTGCAGAGTTTGTACCACTTTACCCATAAGTTCATGATTTCGTCACCCGTTCTCGTCGGATACTAAAGGAACCTCCCTTATGCCAGTTACACTTCCTTAGGTGTATGGCCAAGAGATCACAAAATAGCCTTTACAAAGGGACTACTAGCATGTACGGATCCACCGAGGTTTCACCGGTGGTGATGCCTCCAACTGAGCACATCTTCAACCAAGGGCCCCCTCTTGTGCCATTCGGATCCTAGGGAGTCCTGCCACAAATCCAAACCCAATCCGACTCCCCTTCCCGGTGCGCCAAATGATCTGCCCAGTACTCGCTATACCCTAATTAATCGGCTACGCCACACCCATACTTGGCCTCGTGGTGGCACTGTTGTCCTGGCATATTCTCGCATGAACCGGTCCTTAGATCTAAAGCAAGCAACCACCATGTCTTCCAACCCATCCACATACCAGGCTTGCTTAGATAACCCATTACCATATCATATTAACCAGTTCATATTAACCATAATCTCATTAATGAATAATTAAATGGTATAGTTGTTTCCCCATCCCAATTAATTAAGCGAAGCAAAGGTAAAAAGCCCTTCCCGACTCTCTACCATGTATTCCAGGTGACAGGGGTGGTTAAACAAAGCTAGTAAACTTCCTATCATAGGAATTCCCATCAAATTAACACAAGCATGCAGTTTTGAAAACAAAACATTTATTATAAGAGCAGGATCAATATGTTCAATGACACTTGCCTTGCTCCTGAGCTTGGTTAGGGTCGAAGACTTCAAAATTCTGGTATTGGGGGTCTTCGACAACACCATCTAGCGCAGCACATTCAATTCCACGCAACGAACATATAAAATAGTAATTACAATAAATAAATGCTCATATATTACTCAATATGACATGACATGCATGATTAATGCAATTATATGGTAAAACTTGTTAATGAGTTGCTATTAATATTTACTACCTGGTTCTAATGGTTTTTAACAAGTTCCAACAGGTTTGGAACTGATCCGAGTAAATTTGGAATTAATTTAGCACAATTCAGATTCAGATGTCGGACAAGTCCGGTACTAGGGTCGGACTAGTCCGCCGAACGCAAAACCAACGAGTTAGGGTTTTTCTTGATTTACATTTGGAGAATTGGGGTTGAATTCACGTGGGAAAGAGAAAGTAGAAGGTATACCACGTGTTTAGAACTCCAAGGATCAAGAATTGAAGATGAAACTTGAATCTAGACGATCTAGGGTTGATGATGAAGAGTTGAAGGTGAATTGGGGATGAAGAACACAAAGTCTATGAAGATCTCGAGTACTTGATCCTCTTTCGTTTCCTCCTCTTCTTATTCTTGCTCGGGATCTCCTTCTCCTCCTTGGTGGCGGCTCCCACGAACTAGGGTTTGGTGTTCTTTCAGTTGTGGCAAAGAGGTGAAAAGGTGGGATGTTGGGTTGTTAATATAAAGGTGGAGGTTGTAGGGTTTGATGGAATTGGAGTCTAAGGTGGGTGGAGGCCGTGTGGGGGTACCACATGGGCTCCACAAGGGTTAAGGACGACGTTCTTGGGCCCAATTAAGGTAAATACCCAAACACAAGTCCTGGAGGAAAAGATTGAATCTAAGTTGGGCACACCGGACAAGTTCGCTGAGGGGACTGGACTAGTCCGATGTTGGACAGAGATGAAAACGGATAAGTCCATTAGGAGGTCCGGATAAGTCTGGTCTTGTCCAGAGAGGAAAACGTACAAGTCCAACATGGATCGGACAAGTCCGGGGAGTTGGTAACATATTTGAAAACCGGACGATATATCGGGCTAGTCCGCACAAAATCACGAACAAGTCCGGAATGGAACAAAGGCTCACTAGTCCACAGCTAAGACGGACAAGTCTAGAGGGCAACAGAGAGGGAAATCGAACTAGTCTGGGGCACAAACTGGACAAGTTTGCACTTATATAGACTTCTAAGTGTTGTTTTGCTTCTAATTCATTTTAAATTGTTCCTTTTTATGTTGCTTAATATTAAACATGTATATGAACTTATGCAAAGTATGACGCATGAAAATGAGGGTGTTACACTCTAGCTCGAGTCCCATAAGTTTTTCTAGGTAACCGATGGCATACCTCAAGGTCCTTTGTCTGGTGAATAGCAGACGAAGTTCGAGGAAGGCAATTCTGCCATTAAAGGATGTATCTTAAGCGTTCTTGACAACAAACTCCGTGATGTCTATCTAACAGTCGCATATAGAAAGGAGCTGTGGGATGTACCTAACGCTAAGTATGGTGCAACCGATGCAGGTGGTGAACTGTATATCATGGAGAATTTTCATGACCAAAAGATGGTGAAAAATCGTTCCATAGTTGAACAAGCTCATGAAATATAGTGCCTCACGAGAGAGCTCCACCTACTCAAGTGTTCTTTAACTGACAAGTTTGTGGCTGGGTGCATTATTGCAAAGTTACCTCCCTCATGAAGGAACTTCACCACAACTCTCAATCACAAGAGACATGAAATATTAGTTGAAAACTTGATAGTATTTCTTGATGTTAAGGAGAAGACTTGGGCTAAGGACGCTCCTGAGAAAGGAGGTGAGGGTCAATTTGGTGCCAATGCTAATATGATGCAGAAACCTAATGTCAAGAATAAAGGAAACAACAAGTCGCAATTCAAGCAAAAAAAAACTACTGCTTTCAAGAAGAAGTCAAACAAAGCCAATGATGGCTGCTGCTATAACTTTGGCCAGCAGGGAAACTTTTCCAAGAACTGTTCTAACAGGTCAGACCGTAGAGGAAAAAAGAATGTCAACATCATGACGTCTAGCAATGCGGATGGTACAGTAATATTTTATTGTTCTTTATATTCTCAAACACCATCTTAGTGATTTGATACGGGTGCTATTGTTCACGTATGTTCTGGCATGTCTATGTTTACTTCTTACCAGTTCATCTGGGACTCCACCATCCTTATGGGGAATGAGTCATATGCTTATGTTCATGGTGTTGGCATGATCAATCTGAAGTTCACTTTGAGAAAGATTGTCCAACTGAAGAATGTGTAGCATGTTCTTACTATGAATAAGAATCTTGTTAGTGACCTCTTCTCTGTCGTGATGGGTTTAAAGTAGTTTTAGAGTCCAATAAAATAGTCATGTCGAAGCATGAACAATTTATTAGTAAAGGCTATGAATGCAAAGGTATGTTCCACTTTTCTCTTTTGTAGTTTAATAATAAGTCAGTGAACCATATTTGTGGTAATGTTAATGAAGATGCGAGTGCTTGCCATTCTCGTTTGTGTCACATTAACATTGGTTTAATGAATCGGCTATCTAGTCTCAAATTAATTCCAGAATTCACCATTGTTGAAGGTTCTAAGTGACATAGTTGTGTACAATTAAAGCAAACTCGGAAGCCTGACAAGGCAGCCGAGTAGAGAAACTTGGCTCCACTATAACTTATACATTCTGATCTATGCGAGATGAATGGTGTGTTAACTAGGGGTGAGCAAAAATCCTAAAACCAAAAACCAACACCGAGTTAACCGAAGCCGAAATCGATCCGGACAAAATTGGGTTGCCAAGTTGCGAAAATGAACTTTTTTCGGTTCGGTTTTAAATTCTGGTTAACCAAATTAAACCCAATCCAAGCTCAGCCCACCTGCAAAGCCCATCAAAACACAATGCCATCCCCACAAACCATCAAATCGGCCCAACCCAGCAACTTCCAAAGCCTAGCCTTACGCCCTTACCCATCGTCCCAAGCCCCCAACACCAGAACTTCCACACCGCTGCTTTCCCCACCTAGCCGCCACGCAACGAGTGGCACCGTGCCCGGTCGCCAAGTCCTGTCTCGCCGCTCCAAGCCTGCCCTGTCACCCGTCAGCTGCTGCGCCCTGTCGCCCGTCGATCTTTGCACCCTGTCGCTCGTTGGCCGCCGAGCACCATCGCCCATGGCCGCAGTGCCCCGTCGCCCAACGGCCACCGTGCCTCACCTCGCTTCGGCCTTGCCGCCCCACAACTGCGTCACCCAACCGCCCGGAGACTCATCGTCCTGCCTAACGGCCACATCGCCCCGCCTCCTCATGATCCGCTTGCACGACACACTCCTCCTTTTCTCCGAGCCCTCGATCCCTCCTAGCCGCCGCCAGTCACCGCGTGCCACGGCCGTTTCTAGCGGCCACCGCGCCCTGGCCGCTACCCACGATGACCACATCGGGAGAGATCGAGGGTTAGGGATGACGTCTGGTTTTTTTCGGTTAACCGAAAACCAAATCGAAATTCCAAGTTAACTGATGCACCGATTTTCCTTTTTGAACAATATATTTTGGTTTCCATTTTTTGAAAACCAAATTTGGAAAAACCCAAAAACCGAACCGAAATGTGTCAATTAACCAGATGCCCACCCCTAGTGTTGACAAAAGGTGCAAAGGAATACTTTCTTACATTAATAGATGATTCTACTAGATGCTTCTATGTTTACTTGTTGCAAACTAAAGATGAAAGCTTTAGACTACTTTAAAATCTATAAATCTAATGTAGAAAATCTGTCAGTACCCTGCGGAATAGGTACCCATTTGTACCAAAAAGAGAAGCGTGGGGCCCACTTTCTAGGAAAGTGGACCACTGGAGGCCAACATGTGTCCCGCAGTGCCAGACCTGCCTCCCTCCTAAGGACGGCTCTGGTGCTGCCATGTGTCTTGTGGCGCCGGACCTGCCTCCCTCCTAAGGGTGGCTCCGATGCTGCCATATATCTTGTGGCATCGGATCTTCCTCCCTGCTTTGTAAGCTCCGGCTCTGCCACGTGTCCCGTGGTGCCGGACCTGCTTCCCTGCTAAGGGAGGCTTCGACAGTGCCACATGTACCGTAGCACCAGACCTTCTTTCTAGCTAAGGGAAGCTCTAGTGCTACCACGTGTCACGTATTCGGATCTACATCTCCAACGGGAAGAACTCTGGGATCACCAACGGCGTAATTCAAAGGTAATCAATTGGCCATTACAAAACCTGGTTAACTCATCATTAATTCTACATTAATAACACATGATCAGAGGATCATCAAGCCCAGTAACGCTGCCAGCAAGGCATATTATCAGACTAATAAACCGCCGTTATACACTTAAATTGAGTACGGCGTGGTGAATACTGCTTGGGCCACCTGTCCAGCCACGGCACACTGGAACAACTAGTCCTTGGCGTATAAAAGGACTGCACTACACGGTAGAACACAAGTCATTCGGACTATCTCACCAGCATACTCACTCAAAGCAATCCAACAAACAAATACCTACGTGGAGTAGGATATTGCGCTCAGGCGACCTGAACCACGTAAAAACCACTATGTCACCTCTAATCTTGAGTTCTTGATATTATGCCCTGCCTAAATACGAACCTCCGTGGACTACTTCTTAGTAGTACCGGGGAAGTGTCAATCACATACTTCGACATTTGGTGCACCAGGCAGGGGGCGTTTCAAGAACCTCAGCGTCAATAATGGTGAACTCCACTACTGCTTCCATCGACCCGGATGCACGAGCTGGTAGAGGCAATGATGTTGGCGACACCTCTCGTTGTCCTGGTGGCAATCCTGCCACTATTCCACAAGGTGAAGCTCTAGGATAACAACTGGAAACAACAGACTACCACCTACTGCAGCAGCAGCCGCTGCTGGTCAACAATAGGATGGTGTCTTTGCATCGGTCACATAATCGACCTGCAACCTCAAGACTGTGCTGATTGCAGCGCGAGCTCTTCTTAAGCGTCCACCTATGCTAGAAGCACCTTCAGCAGCGTTGGACCTGTGGCGCAATGACGTCGACCATCTGGTCACCGTTGCAGCCAGGACACTCAACAATCTGCCACAGCCTGAGCCCAGGCAGGCATCTACGCGCAACAGGACCTTGTTGAGACGACTTGGACCTAAGTCGTTGCACAGCGGACAAGCGTTGTCACAACATGCGATGCCCCGCACCCCTTCAATGGCTCGCTATACTCACACAGAATCGAGGTTGCTGACTGGAGATCTCCAGGCAGAGCTCAACTGCCGGTACTTGGAGCAGGACGACTGTGTCTCCATAGAGAGTAGTCGCGAGAGGCGATGCACTCATGAAGATCCTTCTCCTTTGGGATTTGGAGGCGGCCGTTCGGCACTTGCCCTGCATCTCCGCATGGTGGAGTGGTCACCCAAGTTCCGGCTTCATCTGCCAGAGAAGTACGACAGAACTATCAACCCCTTCGAGTTCCTTTAGATCTACTCTACCACCATCCTCGCTGTAGGAGGGAATGAGGCCGTTATGACCAACTACTTCCCTGTGGCTTTGACCAGGACTGCTAGGTCTTGGTTCATGAGCTTGCCCCCCCCCCCCCCCCGCCCCCGACTACAACTAGAGTTGGGGAGAATTATGCCGCCAGTTAAATGTCAATTTTGGGAGTTCCTATACCCGACCTGGCACTGAACTGGACCTCTTTGCCGTACGGCAAAACCCGGGAGAGACACTGCGTTCCTTCATCCAGCGGTTCTCCCAGATACGGAACACAATTCCTTCTATCTCCAACGCCTCTATGGTTGTTGCATTCCGATTGGGTGTTAGAGATAATAAGATGTTGGAGAAGCTGGCCACCAAAAACACCAGCAACTTTACGGAACTCTTCAGCGTGGCTGATAAATGTGCTAGGGATGCTGACGGCCGTGAGATGCACTCCAAGCCGGCTGCAGAGGCAGGAGCGCCATTTGCCTCCAAGGTCGGAGCTATTGCCCATGGCAGGGTCAAAATGAAGAACAAGAAGTCAAGTGACAAGAAGAATCTACTTGTCGACAAACTTACTTCTTTTGCTGCGGCAGCACCAGGTGGCCAGGGGCCACGCCCAGACAAGCGACCCCGACCAACGTTCGACGACAGCAACAAGATGTGTTGCCCGATCCACAAATCTACGGGCCACAATCTTGAGGATTGTCGCGAGGTCAAAAGGTTCGTTGTGCAAGCTCAAAACAAGCGTCGAGATGACGTGTCTTTCTGCCAACGGGAGGCAAACGAAAGGTCGTTGAAGCTCCATTGGAGCAGGAGCAAGGCTTCCAAGACGCAAAAAAGGAGTTAAAGGCGATCTATGACAAAGTCGACAACTCTGACACCAGCTTTGACAACGAGCGTCGAAATACTCTCCATATGATGTATGAAGGGTCCTGGGATATTACCTCTCGGTGCATAGTGAAAACTTTGCATCGGGAGATAGCTGTTGCAGCTCCCACCGCCAAGGCGGAACCTCATCGGAAGTGGATTGAAACTCCCATCACTTTTGACACCTCACACTGCCTGAAGAACATGGCCAAAGCTGGGCCGCTGCCATTGATGGTCTCCTCGACTATCAATAACGGCCAACTCTTCCATGTCTTAGTTGATGGTGGAGCTGCGCTCAACCTCATCAGCTTCTTCGCCTTCATGAAGCTGCAAATTCCCATCTCATACCTTAGGCCCTCGCGTCCATTCTACGGGGTAGGTCCAGGAGCCTTTACTCCACTCGGCTATGTCTCTCTCCCGGTTACATTCAGGACACCAAAGAACTATCGATCGGAGAAGCTGGTCTTTGATGTGGCGCACATCAACCTTCCCTTCAACGCCATCCTCGGTAGACCGACGCTGTACCGGTTCATGGCTATGGCCCACTACGGTTACCTGGTGTTGAAAATGCCAACTCCATCAGGTGTCCTCTAGAACCGAGGGGACCGTACTCTGGAGTTATTGCGTTGGAAAAGCTCCATGCACTCTGAGCTGTGCAAGAAGCTGAATCCGGCAAGGAGCAATCTGCTCAACAGCCCCCGAGCTCGTGCCAGCGTGGCTCAACCTTTGCACCCCGTGTTCAGCCAAGCGACGACATCGACGTTCCCATCAATATCGTCCAAATTTGTTCTGATGCTACTCGGACCAATCGCAGTGCGGGAGGTCTAGGCAACAAATAGGTACTTGCACTCATCACTTTCCTTCGGACGAATGTCGACGTGTTTGCATGGAAACCGTTACAAATGCCTGGGATCCCTAGGAAGGTGATCGAGCACCATCTGAAGATCTACCCAGATGCACAATCTATGCAACAGAAGCCCAAAAGCAATCTATTGAGCAGCAAAACTTCATCCAAGAAGAAGTCAACTAGCCACTTGATGGTGGATTCATCCCGGGGGGTACATAATCCACTATGGCTGGCAAAACCAGTTGTCGTGCTAAAGTCTGGTGGGAAGCTTCGGATGTGCATCGACTACACCACTTTGAATAAGGAATGACCAAAATACCCTTTTCCACTATCGAGAATAGATCAGATAGTGGATTCTACTTTTGGTTGTGAACTACTTTGCTTCCTAGGCGCATACTCTGGTTTTAATCAAATACCAATGTCTAAGAAAGATGAAGAGCACACCGCCTTTATTACAGTAGATGGTCTGCACTGATGCTACATTTCAATGCCTTAAGGTCTCAAAAATGCCATCTCAACTTTTGTGCGAGCTATGCTCAAAACTTTTGGGGAGCTTATCCGGGACCTAGTGGAAGTTTACGTCGATGACATCGTTGTGGAGGACAAGAACAAATACTCCTTCTTGGAAGTTATCCAGTCCGTCTTTGACAAGTTGCACCTGACGCGCACAAAGCTGAACCCCGACAAGTGCATCTTTGGGGTCTCCTTCGGAAAGCTTCTCAGATTCCTGGTGACTCACCAAGGGATAGAAGCAAATCTGGCCAAGATAAAAGCTATCGAAGCGATGCAGCCTCCTGCCCGCATTAAAGATGTACAGAAGCTCACGGGGTATCTTGCCTCACTCAGCCGGTTCATCTCTAGGTTGGCTGAATTGGCACTCCCCTTCTTCAAGCTTCTGAGGAAGTTTGGATATTTCCACTAGACCAAAGAAGTAGAACAAGGCATTTTAGGAGCTTAAATAGTTCCTCACAACACTGCCCATCATGGTAGCTCCAAAACATGGTGATCCTCTTCTACTTTACATTGTTGCAACTATGGAAGTTGTCAGCATGGTCCTAGTTGCTGAGAGATTAGACACATCTCCAAGCTCCTCCACAGAGAGGCTCGGACCTCTCTAGGAGGGTCTAGAGCCACCTGCAGGAGACAACCGTCAAGTATAGTCTGGTTCCCGGCCCCCAGGCACAGGTCTTAAAGGCCTGGCGCCTGTGGACCAAACTCTACAAGACAACGCGTCAGACCCCTCCGGGAGGGTCCCAACAGCTCAAGAAGGAGATCCGGACCCCTCCGGGAGGGTTTAGGTTCATGGAGAGGATGGACCAGACCCCTCCAGGAGGGTCCGTACTATCCAGCGACCTGTCTACTTCATCAGCGAGATCCTCCACGATGCCAAGACTCAAAATCTTGATGTGCATAAGCTATTGTACGCAGTTCTTATTGCCTCAAGAAAGCTCTCTCATTACTTCCAAGCTCACAAGATATCAGTGGTAACTTCTTATCTACTGTGAGCTATCCTGCATAATCCCAACTCATTGGGAAACATCGTCAAGTGGGCTGCTGAGCTGGCAAAATTTGACCTAGAATTCTTGCCTCGACATGCCATCGAGAGTCACACACTAGCTGACTTCTTAGCGGAGTGAACTCCATCTCCATCAGGTCCGAGAATACTCAATGTAGATAAGTGGGAACTTAAGGTTCCGATCTTCAGAGAGCCTCACTGGACCCTCTACTTTGACGGATCTGTGCAGAAGCAGGGGGCTGGAGCTGGAATCTTGCTACTCACACCGACCGGGGAGCAAGTCAAATACATGGTCCATCTTGACTTCAAGGCGACGATGACATGGCGAAATACGAAGCTCTCATCTTCGGGCTGAATACGGCGATATTATTCGGTGTCCAACAGCTGATGGTAAAGTGGGATTCACAACTTATCATCAAACAAGTCAAAGGTGAATGCGGTTGTAACAACCCCCAACTAGCAGCATACCTCCTTGAAGTCCAGAAGCTGCAGAAAGATTTTCTGGTCTTGGACCTATGCCATGTCCAGTGTCTCAACAACGTTGAAGCTAACGACCTCTTAACGAAGGCTTCTAACAAGGCTCCGGCACCCGATGGAGTTTTTGTTAGGAGATTACCAGCACTTGCTGCCTAGCCTGCTGAGCTGGGTGAAGGGGGCGAGATCAGCACCTCGAAGCTGGCGATCCCGGTGTCCCTGTTACCATGGCGTCCACCAAGGATCGTAGGCGCCACAGGAAGCTCCGTGCAACCAGGCACGCAATATCCAGAAGATCAAGTCAGTCCCGATGCACGAATTACGGAGGTACGAGACTACTTGAAGGACAACATCCTTCCTGAAGATGGTGTATCTGCTGAATGGATAGTCCAGATTGCTAAAAGATACACGTTGGTAGAAGGGGATCTCTACCAATGTGGCACCAATGGAATCCTATTGTGGTGCATTTATCGGGAAGAAGCCTACGAGCTACTCACAGAGATCCATGGAGACGAGTGTGGAATCACGCATCATCCCGCACGCTAGTCGGTAAGGCCTTTCGACATGGTTTTTACTGGCCAATTCCATGCCAAGCAAATCCATACACCGGAGCAATGACTGCAAATGATTCCTCCCTCATAATCATTCATTGTGTGTGGGATGGATATTTTGGGACCTTCCCCAAAAGCCGTCAGAGGGTACCGATTCTTACATGTCATCACCGACAAGTTCACTAAGTGGACGGAAGCAACTCCAGTTGTGACAATAAACAAGCAATCAGCCATAAAGTACTTGAAGTCCAATGTCTGCAAATTTGGGGTCCCGAATAGAGTCATCACTGACAATGGGACCCAATTCACAAGTGCAACCTTCCAAGAGTATTGCGAAGATGTCAGCATTAACGTCAGCTACACATTAGTAGCTCACCCAACAAGAAATGGTCAGGATGAGAGATCAAATGCTGTGATTCTCAAGGGACTCCAGACTCGCACTGTGGGCAAGCCAGACAACACCCAGCCGGGAAACAAGAGAGACACCTTTCTTCCTAGTGTATGTAGCTGAAGCAGTCCTTCCTCTAGAGATCGCCATGGGTTTGGGTTTTAAGTGGTGTTGCCAATGCAATCATCAAGGGGAAGATTGTGAGACCTATGTGCTTAATACATTGATAATTATGTTAAATGTGTAGGTTTACATGCAAAGTTTTGAATATACTTGAGAAATACACTTTGCACAATCTGAACTTTTGTTGCACGTGAGATGCACATGTTTGTGTTTCGTAATGTCTGAACTTTTATTGTATAATGCATAGCAGCTATTTTGGACTGTCCGAACTTTCTATGTGCTGAAATAATCGTGTGGCTGCTATGTTTTTCATTTGCAATGTTTCAAACTTGCTTTACACTTATGGGAAAATTTGCATAGCACTTTTGGACTAAGTTTTTGATGTGTTTTGGCTAATCATGGTGGATATTATTTTCCTATGTATGCAACATACTTATGTGAGGTGCTCACAGAAGGTGTTGTGGTTATCGGACTAATGAGAGTCAAGTCGAGATTTTGGGCTCGCAAAGATTTGTTGTTTATTCATGTGCAGATGTTGCTTGAGGTCAAGACATGGCTGGTGACAGGATCTATTGAACTAGTCTTAGGGAGAAGATGAGGTTCAACAACCAAGTTCAGGATGAATTTTGGTTGAGATGATCGGGAGGTCAGGCAACATGTTTAGGTCAAGAACAATGGATATGAAGGTATCGCGGATGTTGTTGGAAGGTGTTTGCACATGTGAAAGGAGTGCATGGATATGGCAACATGGTTCCAAGGCGTGATGAAGAGAAGTGGATGTAAAGAATTGGTCAGAAAGGTCCAACCGGCTGGATTATGCCTCAGGCTGCAACTGAGGTAGTTATGGTTCGTTTATGAAAAGTTTCGAGTTTATTTTGGTTAGATTTTGTGTGGGTCACGAAGTTGAGTTGCTTTAGGAATGTTTGGTACGTTCCTAAGGTGTTTGGAAGTATTAAGATTGCTTCTATCTGCGTATAAAAGACTCTTGAGCAGTTATGGAAAGTTTCGGTTGAAACTGAGTAGGATTAAAGTCCTAGTTAGGATTGGGTTGGCCTTAGGGCTGGGTATAAAAGCAAGGGAGGCCAGAGCTCGTGGAAAGACAACTTTGGGCTGTTCCTCTTGTGTTTTGATCAATAAAATTCATAGTTTGAAGGAGCTTTTGTGCCTTGTTCGTCCGACTTGTTTTAGATAAATTTTTCTCGTCGAGTTTCTGCATAGTACTACATTGCTTCAGTGTTTTTATCATAACTCGAGTTTTAATTATCCAATTGACGTGATTATTTTTGGGTTGTCTTCAAAACTTGATTATCTATCATCTGTGAAAATTTCAAGGTCATTGGATTTGTTGTTTCTGATGTACACGAGTTTCTTTGTAGTGTTGCAGATCTAGTTTTTACTCGGGTATAACAGATTGTCCTTTGTTTGACCTTTCGATCATAACTTGAGTTTTTCTTGACGGTTTTTTGTGGTTTTTGTTGTTGTGTCTTTGTGACTTGATTCTCTATAATATATACAACTTTTGTGAAAGTTGAACACGTTTAGGTCAGTTGCACAAATGGTTTCTTAACAGATTGGTTTTCTGCAGAGAGATTTTTGTTGCTTCCGCTGAAAAAAGTTTTAATCTACCATTCACCCCCCTCTGGTAGATTTTCACGTGCTCTTTGATCCTACAATTGATATCAGAGACACAGTGCTCTAATCTCTATGTTTTGCACGTGTTTTTGACTAATCAACATGGAGAAATACTCCGCAAAACCTTGTGTGTTCAATAGAATTGATTTTTAGGTTTGAAAGGCACGTACGGAGAGATTGTCTACTTCTCGGCGTACACCATGGTGGGGTTGATCCTGCCTTTTTCAAGTTTCCTCTTGATGCTGCTGGACTTCTACGTGCTCCAGCTTCATCACCTCAGCCCCCACTCCTTCTTGCTAGTGGCGACCTTCATCCACTTTAGCGAGATGTGAGTGGGAGTGCCGCCAAACATCAAACTCTTCCGGACATTCTTCATGGTCCACACTACCGGCAAGGGGACAGAGTTGAACAGCTTCTACTACTTCGTGAAGCGCAAGAACTATCCTTTAAAATACTTGAAGACTTCCCCTTCCGGGAAGTGGGACAACTGGAAGAAAGACTGGGTGGTCATCATGGTGGATCATCACGACAGACTGGAGTTGCCTACAAGCCTCCCAAACGTCGACATTGACACCTGGAATGCAGCTCCTAAGTTGTCCGAAGCATACAAGCCCATCCCGACGAGGATCCAACAATGCGTGGAGGGTGGAGTGACCCCTCAGATGGTCTTTGGCAACTTCCTGGTGAACAGGTGGGCTCCGCTGAAGACGAGTGAGTGGACCGCATGGGCCTTCAATGGTGAGATGGATCATAATCGGATATAATCCGGTTTTCAAACCAACTTAGATGATGAAGATTTGAAGCTCCATCTCCATAAGTTTCAACACAGAGCCATCACCCGCGACGCTTTGGCCCCGGCGGCAGCCTTCCTTCCTCTGAACATGGTTCCTGAGTTCAGGAGGGAGCTTCAGAAAGGAATGTCAGAGCTGGACGACCTCGGTTTGGGAGAGAGGCGTGGGACCGCTGGGGTTTCTATTCCTGAAGCTTCGGAAAGGGTGGCTTCCATTGCTCCAAGCTAGAAGATTGATGATGTCAGCAAGGGCAAGGGCAAGGGCAAGGGCAAGGAGCCGGTTGAATCTTCCAGCCAGAAGAGGAAGCTGAGACATGTTGATGGGAGCTCCCTCAGGTCGTCTCCATCTCCAGCAGTCTCTTCTCCATGGCCGAGCAGAATTTCAGCGGCCACACCTTCTTCGGTGTCGAGGTCCACGAGGGGCCCCAGCTCCGGCAAGTCAACCCCGACTCTAGTGCCAGCTGCGAGCTCCAGGTCTGGAGGTCCTTCCCAGCCGAGGGAGGTCTTGGCTGAGGCGACTCCATCCCCCGCGGCAAGCTCCTGATCGAAGTTTGGGGTCTTTGCCTCACCAGGTCCGGTGGGCTTCTACTCCAAGCCACAGAAGAAGAAGTTCCACAAGGACTGGAGCGGAAGCTTCCCAAGGGAAGCATTTTCTTCTCACCTTGAGTTGCTATTTTTATCTTTTTGATGTTTTGAATTTTTTGATCTTTTGCTTCCAAGGTGTCGAAGAAGAACACTGGAGCTCTGGCCTCTACTACAACAACTGAGACTATGTAGGCAGAGGCTCCAGCTTTGATCCCTGTGCCTCCCCAAGTGGTGGCTGAAGAGACGGTAGCTTCAGCGCCGGCTGTCGTGGACTTGGATCCAGTGACAACGCCATAAGCTCTCGTGGTAGCACCGGACCATGGGAGAGGGACTCATGAAGAGGTGCCAACAGTTTCAGAACCTGCGGCTGAGGTTCCAGCATCGGAGCCAGAGATGGCAGAAGCTCCGGCGTCTGAACCAGAAGTAACTAAAGCTCCGGCTGCTGAGCCGGAACTAGTTGAAGCTCCGGCACCCGAGCCGTAGGTAGTTGAAGTCCCGGCCCTTGAGCTGGAGGTAGTGGTAACTCCAGAAGAAGCCACGGTGCGAGCCCCGGAGGTGTCCATGTCCGAGCTGGAGCACCCAGAAGAGCTGGTGGTAGGTCCTCCACTCACTTCGCCAACAATTGAAGATCCAACAGTGGGGCCTTCCTCATCAGCTTTGAGTGTCGTGGAGGTGGAGGAACTTCCATCGATTGGTCCAGCTGACGTGGAGTTGGTGGAGAGGGAACTCACACCTTGGGGCCGCTCAATCGTCTTTGAAGACCCGCTTGAGCCAACGAAAGAGATCCGGCTGGTCCAGAGCCGATTCCTTTGGTGCTGTCTATAGAAAATGCCTGCTCCAATCTCTGTCAGGTCTAGCTCACCTTTGACCGCGAAAGCAAAGCCGTTGAAGAAGAGCGCAACACCTTAAGGTTTTGGCGCAACATACTTCACTTCGAGACGAAGCGGACATAATCGAGGCTGGCTGACTAGAAGGAATGGGTGGCCAAGGAGAAGGCTCGGTTAGCTCTGTTGGACCGCTTGCTGGATGAGCGGGAGGCTGCCATCAAGGCTCTCGACCAGAAGAATTGAGAGATTTTTGAGCATGCTAGGGAGACCAACGAGGCTGCTGATAACTGTCAGGATAGCCTCAATGAGCTGAATGAAGTACTCCTCAAGTGCGGGGAAGCTCTCGATGAAAAGGAGGACAAGCTCCTAGAGAAAGAGGAGGACCTCTTGAAGAGGGAGGAGGAACTCGCCCAGAGGCTGTCGCTGGGTGAGCAGAGTTTGGCTGAACAGACTAAACAATTTGAACAGAAGTGCGTTCAAGAGAAAGAAAGGATTTGGCAGGTGGGACAAGAAGTCTCCAAGAGAGAGGCTGATGTCTCCGCCAGAGAGCAGAGGGTGAACAACACGAAGAAGGACCTGACGGATCGCCGGAACCGCATTCACCTCTAGAAGATGGATCTTGCTGGCCGAGAAAAGCATGTGGCCGAAAGGATACAACAACATGCTAAGGAGGTCGAGCGCCTCGCCCGGGAGAGTTTGGAGCTTGCGGCCGCTAGAAGGACACTGGAGGAACTTAGGAACTTGAAGGCAACTGAGTCCCAGCAAGTCTTGTACTTCTTGGGCATGCTAACAAAGCTTTGGTGCCGCTTGGCCTCAGTCTCGTATGTCCGGCTAACCCGAAGCTGGAGCTAGACAAAGCACTGGTGGAGTTGAGCTCTGTCGGCAACAAGATGGATGCAATGGGTGACGTCATCATCGACCAACTGGAGATGGAGGGGAAGTCTCTGGCTAAGAACATCGCCGAATACTTGCTAACGTATTTAAAAAGTCAGGACTCTCATCTGTCTCTGGATCCGATGGTCAAAGGACCCATTGTTGAAGAAGAAGACGCCGCCAGGGCCAGCGTTCAAGAAGCTGCCCAGAAAGTTGCCTAGTTTTTCCATAGGACCTCCAGTAGCTAGATGTTTCTTCTTCTCCCTTCACTTGTAATACTCATTTTGTATGAATGAAATCCAATCTTTTGAATGAATGAATTCCATTTTGTATGTCTTCAATGCATTGCCCTTTATATTGTTGGCCCTCTGGTAGATGTACAAAATTTGATTGCGAACTTGTACCAAAAGGATTTGACAACATCTTGATGACTTCACTTCTCACTCGTAGACAAAACGATAGCTCCGAGTTCTGTAGTTTACCTCCAACATCTCCAGGGGCCCTTTGTTGCATTGACGGCAGGCCCCCTCGGAGTTGTTGGAGCAGGTAGGTCCAACGGCACCCACTATCAATACTTAGAAACGTCGACAGCGGGCCTCCAGGGAGTTGTCGAAGCTAGGTAGGTCTGACGGCACCCATCATCAACGCTTAGAAACATCGACAGCGGGCCCCTTGGGAGTTGTCGGAGCTAGGTAGGTCCAACAGCGCCGACCATCAACACTTAGAAACGTCGACGGTGGGGCCCCTTGGAGTTGTTGGAGCTTGGTAGGTCCGACAGCGCCTGCCATCAACGTTTAAAAATGTCGACGGTGGGCCCCCTGGGGGTTGTCGGATCTTGGTAGGTTCAACGGCGCCCACTGTCAACGCATAGAACATTGATGGTAGGCCCCCTGGGATCGTCGGAGCTTTCCTGGCTTCGACAGTGTCCACTGTTAACGCATAATACATTGATGGTGGACGTCTTCGAGGTGATTTCTCCACCATCTTCGTTTAAATCACCATTAATTCTTCATGTCGACGGCTGGCCCCCATGGGAGTTGTCAAAACTTCTTAGCTCCAATAATGCCCGTTTTCAACGTATAAAACGTCGACAGTGGGCCCCTAGGGATTCTCGAAGCTTAGGAGCTCCGGCATCGTCAACCATCACCATGCGTTTTACGTTTTTCCTTCACAATAACGACAAGAAAAGCAGTAAAATTTGTCCTCTCGTCTATAACTTGTTTGTGGCTTATTCTTCTTATTTGAATTTTAGATCCAAAGAAATTCAACATGATAACAAGTATATTAATGCAATCTCTTCAAATCCGAGTGCCTTTCGGACCTTCCTTATAGAGACCTCCCGGAATGTGGGAAGAGTGGCATACTTAGGGTGCTTGACCAATCTAAGTCGATAGCACACTTCGTACCTTTCATTAGCTTTGGTTTTTAGGCGAGTAGACCATCTAGCAATGCTAAGATCCGAAAGAAGATCAATAATATAACTTGTATATCATATGAATAACCTGGACTAAATCTCAAAAAGAATTGCACAATTTTGTTATAGATAAGAAGGAAAAGATATAAAAGAAACGAGCCTGTACAAAATTAATGCACGTGGAGTCTGTTTTCACACAACAATATATTTCATTATAGGTCCTAATTACAGGGGAGACAAGGACACACTTAGAGTACGGAACCATGCTAAGTGTGCTATTCATCTTGTTCTAACCAAGGGTAGGTAAGCTACACCTAAAGTACATGGACCAAGTTAAGTGTGCTCAAATTGTACAGAACTTCCCGGGGGGGGGGGGGGGTCCGGGTGTTCTTCTTGAGGACCTACCCGACTCTGTCCATAGACTCTATAATTTACATTATGTGTAAGTACAGACTCACCTCCGTGAAACTAAGCATAGAACTTACGGAGGTGCTCGATAATCCATGGAGTAGGAATTGGGGTCCCATCCTCTGTTGCCAAGCGGACGCATCCGGGACGGGAAACTTTGATGAATCAGAAAGGACCTTCCCATCCTGGGGAGTGTTTGTTCATCCCTTCTAGAGTTAGTATTCTCTGCAGCACCAGATCACCTTCTTCAAGCTGTCGATTGCGCATGAACCTTTCATGATAGCGCTAGAGCTCTTGGCGGTATCGTGCATTCCGAACAGCTCTTTGGCACCTTCCCTCATCTACGAGGTCAAGTTCTTCACACCGAAGCTTGTCGTGCGTGGCTTCGTCAAAGCTCGGACCCGGAGTGACCCCATGGTGATCTTCGGAGGAAGGACCACTTCAGCTCTGTACACCAGGAAGAAAGGTGTCTCTCCAGTTGATCGGTTGGATGTTGTCCTACTCGCCCACGGTGCAGACGAAATCTCTTCTATCCAGTTGGCTCCGTGTCTCTTCACGCGCTCATATGTGCGCGTCTTGTGTCCTTTTAATATATCTACATTTTCTCTCTTAGCTTGGCTGGGTGAGCTACTGATGCATAGCTAACTTGTATGCTAAGATCTTCGCAATACTCTTGGAATACCACACTTGTAAATTTGGTTCCATTGTTAGTGATGACTTTGTTCGGAACTCCAAATCTGCAGACTATGGACTTCAAGAACTTGATAGCAGATTACTTGTTGATTGTCACAACTGGAGTAGCTTCCGACCACTTGCTAAACTTGTCGATGGCGAGGTATAGGAACCTGTAACCTCCGACGACTTTTGGGAAAGGTCCCAAAATGTCCATCCCCCAGACAGCGAATGGCCATGTAGGAGGTATCATTTGCAGTGACTGGGCCAGTGTGTGAATTTGTTTTGCGTGGAACTGGCAAGCTTCACACTTTTTTACCAACTCGACTGCATTGTAGAGTGCTGTAGGCCAGTAAAAGTCATGTTGGAAGGCTTTACCAACCAACGTGTGGGAAGACGCGTGGTTCCCACACTCGCCTCCATGGATTTCTGTGAGGAGCTCGCTACCTTCTTCTTAGGCAATGCACCGCATTAGAACGCTATTGGCATCGTGGCGGTAGAGATCCCCTTCTACCACTGTGTATTTTTTAGCCAACCTAACGATTCGGTCAGCGGAAGCATCGTCTTCAGGAAGGATGTTGTCTTTCAAGTAGCTCCAGATCTCTGAGATCCATGCATCAGAGCTAACTTGAGCCTCCGGATCTTGCGCGCTGGGTTGTTCGGAGCTTCCTGCAGTGCCTACGATTCCTTGGTGGTCGCCATGGTAACAGGGCCACCGAGACTGCCAGCTTCTGGGTCCTGGTCTCGTCCCCTTCACTCAGTTTGGCAGGCTGAGTGGTAGGCCTGGACAATCTCCTAACAAAAACTCTATCGGGAGCTTAAGCTCCGGTTGAAGCTTTCGTGAAGAGTTTATCATCTTCAGCGTTGTTGAGACACTGGACATGGTAGAGGTCTAGGACATCGAAGTCCTTCTGCAACTTCTGGACTTCAAGGAGGTAAGCGCAAGTTGAGGGTTGTTGCAACTTCATTTCCCTTTGACTTCCTTGATAATGAGCTGCGAGTCACCCTTCACCAGCAACTGCTTGACGCCATATGATAGCGCCACCTTGAGTCCGTATATGGGAGCTTCATACTCCGCCATGTTGTTGGTTGCCTTGAAGTCAAGGTGTACCATGTCCTTGACCTTCTCCACGGTCGGAGCGAGGAGAAGGATTCCAGCTCCGCCCCCCTGCTTCTGCACGAAGCCGTCGAAGTAGAGAGTCCAGTGAGGCTCAGTGAAGACCGAGACCTTGGGTTCTGGCTTCTGCTCACTGGGGCCCCCTGGATTTGATGAAGAAGGGGTCCACTCCGCCATGAAGTCAGCCAATGCCTGACTCTTGATAGCATGTCGAGGCAAGAATTCGAGATCGAACTCTACCAGCTCCGCTGCCCACTTTGCAATATTTCCCGTAGAGTTGGGGTTATGTAGTATAGCACGCAGTGGATAGGAGGTTACCACTGATATTTTGTGGGCTTGGAAGTATTGACGAAGCTTCCTTGAGGCAATAAGAACTGCATAGAGAAGTTTATGCACCTCAAGGTACCGAGTCTTGGCGTCATGCAGTACTTCGCTGATGAAGTATACTGGCCGCCGAACAGTTTTGACCTTCCCGGAAGGGCCCGAAGCTTCTTCTTCACCAACCCGGATCCTCCCGGAGAGGTCCAGACCTTCTTCTTGAGCTTCTTGGACCCTCCCAGAGGGGTCTGGAATTTCTTCTTCAGCCGTGAGAAATCCCTCGGATGAGAGAGGTTGATCCTCAGACAACTTTCCTTTAGGATCTGGGCCTGGGGGCTAGGACCCAGACTCGCCTTCAAGTAGCTCTGGACCCTCCTGGAGAAGTCTGGCTCTTGAACTGAAGATGGCTACGGTCTCTCCGCAACCAGGACCATGTTGACAACCTCCATAGTTGCTGAAATGTAAAGCAAAAGAGGCTCACAAGGCTCCAGAGCTACCAAAATTGGTAGTGTGGTGAGGAGCTGCTTGAGCTCTTGGAATGCCTTTTTTGCTTCTTTAGACCAATGGAATGGCCCTACTTCCACAATAACTTGAAGAAGGGTAGCGCCCGCTCTGCCAGTCTTGAGATAAACTGGCTAAGCGCAGCTAGACATCCAGTTAGCTTTTGGACATCATTGATGCGGGTTGGGGGCCGCATATCTTCAATAGCCTTGATCTTTGCCGGATTTGCCTCAATTCCTCGATGAGTGACCAAGAATCCGAGGAGCTTCCCGGAGCTAACCCCGAAGACACATTTGTCCGGGTTTATCTTGGTGCGCGTTATGTGCAGCTTGTCGAAGACGGCTTGTAGGTTGCCAAGGAGTGATTCCTTGTTCTTGACCTTCACTACGATGTTATTGACGTATACCTCCACCAAGTCCCTAATGAGCTCTCCAAATGTTTTGTGCATAGCTCTCACAAAAGTTGAAGCAACATTTTCAAGACTGAATGGCATAGCAGTGTAACAATATAACCCATCTACTGTTATGAAGGCAGTATGCTCTTCATCTTCCCTAGACATTTGGATATGATGATATCCAGAGTATGAATCTAGGAAACACAATAGTTCATACCCGGAGGTGGAATCCACTATCTGATCTATTCTAGGTAGTGGAAATGGGTCTTTGGGGGCATGCCTTATTCAAGGTGGTGTAGTCGATGCATATCCGAAGCTTCCCGCTGGCCTTTGGTAGGACGACTGGGTTTTCCAACCACCGAGGATGATGAACCTCCCGGATGAAACCAGCTTCGAGCAGCTTTTTGATTTCTTGTCTGATGAAGTTCTGCCACTCGACTGGTTGCTTCCGCAGTTTCTGATGTACCGGCCATGCGTCAGGATATATCTTCAGGCTGTGCTCAATCACCTCCCTATGGATCCTAGGCATTTGTGACGGTTGCCATGCAAACACGTCAACATTCGCCAGGAGGAAAGCGATGAGCGTGAGTTCCTATTTGTTGTCCAGACCTCCTGATATACGGGTGATTTGGGAGCATGAGAACCGATTTGGATGACTTTGACAGAAACATCGGTGTTGCCGCTTGGTTGCACGCATGGTGTAGAGGTTGAGCCTCGGTGGCAAGAGCTCGGAGGTTGGGCAACTTGCTCCTTGCTGGATGCTTCCTCCTGCGCTGTTGCAAGCGCGTGGAGTTCTTCCAATGCAGTGACTCCTGCAGTGTGATCCTTGCGGATCTGGAGAACGCTTGAAGGTGTCAGCATCTTCAACACCAAGTAGATGTAGTGAGTTGTGGCCATAAACCTATACAGGGCTGACCTTCCTAGGATGGTGTTGAAAGGAAGGCAATGTGCGCTACGTCGAAAACCAGCTTCTCGGTCCTATAGCTCTCCCGAGTCCCGAAGGTCACCGGGAATGTAATAGACCCGAGAGGAGTGATGGCTCCGTGTAACACCCTCATTTCATGCATCATGTCCTGTATACATTCATATACATGTTTGACACTAATACACATAAAGAGGAATAAGTTTAAAATTGATTTGGAGCAAAACCGCACTCAAAAATTCTGGAAAATGCGGACTAGCCCGATTTTTGTGCGGACTAGTCCGATTTCTCTCTGACCTCGATCGGACTTGTCCGTTTTTGCTACGGACTAGTGTGTTTTTGCCTCTGGACACTTTCGGACTTGTCCGGTCCTATGGGGACTAGTCTGGTGTTCCAAGAATTCTTGAAAATTTGCTAAGTCCCTGGACTTGTCTGGACTAGTCCGGTGTTCCAGCGGACTTGTCCGTTTTTCTCTCTGACTAAAGTCAGACTTGTACGATTTTTGGCCAGAGTTGTCCGATTTCGCTCTGTACAACTTCAGACTAGTCCGGTCCTTTCTGGACTTGTCCGATAAATTGTGACTCTGAATTGAACTTTTGTCTCATGACTTGTTTCTTGGGTTCACGTTAAGTGGGCCTAGGGACGTCGTGCCTAACTCTTTTAGAGCCCATGTGGGACTCTAAACCGGCCTCTACTCATCTCAAAACTCGAAATCCATCTAACCCTAGCATCCACCTCTATATAAACAACCCCACCCCTTGGCTTGACATCTATTTGCCACTTTTCCACCCCACCCAAACCCTAGTTCGTGGAGAGCCACCATCAAGAACGGAAAAGTAGATCCCAAGCAAGAAGAAGAGGAGGAGGAAACGAAAGAGGATGAAGATCTCCGTCAACTTTGAGTTCTTCATCAACAATCCACCATCAAGTTCTTCATCAACCCTAGATCGTCAAGATCCAAGTGTTACCTCCAAGATCCTTGATTCATTGGAGTTCTGAACACCTGGTATACCTTCTATTTCCTTTTCCTTACGTGAATTCGACCCCTAATTTGCAAATTCACGTCGATCTAGAAAACCCTAATCTGTTGATCTCGCAAAGTGCGGACTTGTCCGGTCCCTAGCGGACTAGTCGATTTTCCTAGTTAATTTCTTTTCAATTAATTCTAAAATTTGATCAAATCAACTCCAAACCTGTATAAACTTGTTAAAAGCAATTAGAAGTAGTAAGTGATCATTAAAAGCAACTCACTAACAAGTTTCACCTTGCATTTGCATTAATCATGCATGTCATGTCATATTGAGTAATATTAGTGCACTCTTTGATTGTTTTTCTTGTTTGTACGTTTATTGTGCGGATTAGACAGATTTGCGCTAGAGAGCGCCGCGGAGGATCTCCAACACCAAGATTTTAAAGGCTTTGACCCGAATCAATCCCAAGATCAAGGCAAGTGTCCTTGAGGCATATTGATCCTATTTTAAAATAAATGTTTTCTTTGCAAAACAGCATGCTTGTGTCAATTTGATGGGAATCCTATGGTAGGAAGTTTACTAGCGTTGTTTAACCACCCTTGTCACCTGGAATACATGGTAGAGAGTCGGGATGGGATTTTTACCTTTTTGCTTCGCCTAATTAATTGGGATGGGAAAACAACTATACCACTTACCTTAACTATGCAATTATGAGATTATGATTAACATGAACTAGTTAATGTAATATGTAATGGGTGATCTAAGCAAGCCTGGTATGTGGATGGGTTGGATGTCATGGTGGTTTGCTTGCTTTAGATCTAAGGACCGGTTCATGTGAGAATAAGCCAGGACTACAGTGCCACCATGAGGCCAAGTATATGTGCGGCGTAGCTGATTAATTAGGGCTTCACCAGTGCTATTGTTGATGGCTCCTAAGATATACTAACAAATCATCCCCGACAACGGCGCCAGAAATGTTTGTGGTATTTCTTAACACCACAGATCATCTCCGGTAAAGAGATGAGATCTGCAAGCGCACGGAAGATACTGTTGTAGCATTTCACCCATGGGTATTCCCAAGGGTATCATATTTTTCCCAAAGGAAGTCAATGGAGTAAAGTATATACTACTCTTATGGTCAAGCTATGGGATACTAATCAATTATCCGGATAGGGGGTAAGTTGATAATGGGGGTAGTCACGACACACACCTAGGCAATTTATTCTAAAGGGTAAATGGGTCCTAGAGGGAGATTGGATTAAGAGTTAGAGAGTTGCTCCTACAATGCTCCTAATACATATACATAGCCTAAGGTAGATACTAATGGTCATGACAATGATGAATTCCTATGCAATGCTATTCAACACATCGGGCACGGGCTTACCCCTAGCAATACTAGGGCGACTCCCACCAAGAGCATGTGGCATAGCCGAACATGGAGGATTACAAAGGACAGATAGGGCTGTCACCACCTACTGCCTACCTCTTCAATCTGTGGGTCTACGAGACATCCAACGCTACTTAAATACCCTAGCACCATACTAGCATACTAAGCAAATACCTTAAGAGCTGCAGCACAAGCCATCCTAAGCCAATGAACTAAATCATCGTTGAACCAATGTTGATTTCATAGCATATTATTCATATTAACATAATGATATCATAACTACATAGACTATAGTGGGGGTCTATAGTGTTTATGACCATAAGATGTGATCATGAGAGTACAATCATAAAGACTATACCTTCCACTTACATAGACTCCACAATTAAACAAGAAACACTTTGTCCAAGTATACGTATAAAAGAAGACTAAAGATAATATCTTTATTGAGCACAAAGTCACAAATACAAGAAGGAATACATGAGACATACCTTTCTCAATCTGGAATTGGGAAGAGAGACTCCTTCTACTTCTTTCCCAATATGGACTTGGGACTAGAGGCTCTCCTCTCTACATCCTAACTCCTCTAAGGACTATGGAAGATAGTGTATACAATAGGATAATGCCCAAGTGGTGTGCGTTGAAGTGAGGGGTATGGGGTCCTATTTATACTAGTGTTGAGGTCGGTTCCCGCCACCAAAAGTGCGCGAATTAGTCGTCATTGACTCCAGGGAGCCGGGAGGAGCCAACATGTGGAAGTTGACTGCGTTTGGCGCCAGGACCAGGTCGGCCTACCCCTGGTTCGGCCGACCTGGTCAGGGCTCCAAACGGCTCGTACTTCCTCCAGGTGGCTGCCAGGTGGGTCCCATTCACTGATATTGGTGCTACACCATTGGATGGCTTCGGATACTTCTGTTTGTGGGCCATTTGATCCATGTGGTGCACGTGTCGTCGCCTGATTGGCTGGGATGATATTTTATAGGATTGCTCCCCATACTTTTCCTCAATTCCTGTATAAATATCTGCATACACATATTTCTCCAAGTACAAGTGGAAATAGTTCAAGTAGAAAGGTGATGTGTGCAAGAAATGATCAATCCTTCACATAATTCAGTTATATTGACGGCTAAAATTGGTATATAACAGCCGTCAACAAACTCCCCCAAGCTTATCCTTTGCTCGTCCCGAGCAAAGTCAAGACTTTAGGTTGATGATCAGGAGTTGCTACAATGTTCTACCCTTCGAAAGTACCAAGTGCACAACAAAATACTCTACCTAGTATTGCAAAAAGTGGCTATGGTACTTCACCCTTCTTAAGTCATTATGGGTGTTATGCCTTCTCCTATTCATGAGTAATTGAAAGATAGAACAACAAATGGAGCAAGCATAGCCTAGATATCAAGTTCCACTTAAATTCCAGAGAGATTCAAATTAGATTATAAGTACCTCAATTGATTCTCTCAATCACTCCTTTGTGTATAGTGGAAATATGTCCTCACCAAGGCATTATGCCTATACTATTCCTACTCTTTGAATATGGCTTGAATGTGGAGCTTGGTAGGGAATGTAAGTAGGCATATTTGCAACACATAATATTGCTAAGTCAAAAGAGCAAGCCTTAGGAGAAATCAATTCAAACTTTTGAATCAAGACTTGTGCATGTGTGATGGAATGAAGGTGGATGTGGAATCATTGAGATGACTCCTTTTGATGTGGACTCTCTTTATTGCAAGGATGAAACATGGCTACCCTTTTTTTATGCTTATGGAGTAAGCATATTTTTTCTTTTTTTTCTCATGCTTATGATATAAGCATGCATTTTCTTTTTCTTTTTCTTGTAGCCATGTCTTCTACTCCTTTTTATGTAATAACTTGAAGAGAGTGCTAACTATGAATAGCATGAAGTTTCTCTTTTTATTGTGGAATGGTGGATATGATGGAATTTTGCTTCCTTCTAGTGTAGAAGTATAGCATGTGCAAGTGAAGTCTTGAATTCAAAAAGAATTGAATGATTTCTCACATAGGTCTATACTAGTTTGACTAGGCTCAATGTGAAAGCAAATAGCATATGCATAAGGTGTTGTCTATGTATGAATATCATATGGCTTTGGTGGGTATTTCCAATCAAATGAGGGAAACTTAAATCTTGATAGAATTTCTCCGTAAATCTAAGTTTCACTTTCAAAATAGGAATAGCAGCCCTATTACTAATTCAAATCTTCCAACAACCTAGATGTAGATTAAGCTTTTGCTACCCACAATTTCTAAATCAAGGCGAAGTTAATTTTAGCCAATTTAAGCAATATTCGGAGAGTAGCAAGTTGTAAACTAGAGACTTAGGAAAAAATAAAACAGATCAACTATTCATCATTTCATCTATGTGAATTCTAAATCATTCTTACCGCACATCTTTATTTGATAAGCAAAGCAAATCTAAGTTCCTGTTTTTTTTAGATGCATGGTGGATGGTGGATGAATGGAAAGTAAATATGCAATGGATGATAAAAATGCAGTGGGTGTGATACAAGTTACCTCAAGTGGGGGTCCTCCCCCAAGCTTATTCTTGATCAAGGTCCGTGATAGGGGTTGAAACCCTAACGATGGAGGTAGGCCATGAGTTGGCCTATCCTTGTTGCAGCGTGGCTTTGGCAATGGAGGGTTGAGTGTTGATTGTTGTGTTGCCTCCCATGGACACCATGAGTGTGGTTGAATAGAGTGTTTTCGATGTTGATCGTCCGCATATCAGGGTCTCCATGTGTTGGGTGTGATTTGTCATTCCTTGGCTAGGATAATGATAACCTTTAGATCCAAAAGAATGACATGCACTCAACATACATTAAGTATGTTTCGTCATTCTGTGGCTAAGGTGTATCATATCTTTTTGCCATAAGGGAGTGACATGTGCCCAACATGCATTGGGTATGATCAGTTGTTCCTTGGGTAAGGTACAACATGCCTTCTAGCCACATAGGAACAACTTGCAGCTAATGATGGTGGCAAATCCCTTGAGCTTGAATGAGTGCTTAGAATAGTTGAGAGCATAATGCTCTCACCCATTTGTGGCAGCCCATTGGTTGCTCATGGAGGGTTCCTATTTCAAATCTCTAGCCTCGTATAGTTATGATTGACCTTCGGGCATAATTTCCGATAGGTAGCAACCATCCACATTTACTCCTTGGCCAAGAGATGTTGCAATGGGATCCTCTAGGGATCCCAACAACCAGCTTGTTGAATGCCTGCATAGTAATATTACTCCTGCAAACTTCCTCTCTTGAATAGAGAGAGATGTTTAGCTCCCGATACTTGTACAAATGAACGTTCAGGTTAGGTAACCAAACTTTCATTTGTACATACGGGGAAGAACAAAATCAAAGATGCATTGGTTCCAATGTCAAGTGTATCCATGATCAATGTGTTATTCATTGATAAGAGTGGAGCTTTATCGATAATTCATGTTGCATGTTTTCTAAAGCTCCTACTCATAGCAATGCATGTGATAGAAATATACTATATGGATCCCTACATCTTTTAAAGTTTCTAACCATCTTAGCTTTCAAGAGCAAATTTTATCATTTAGACCGACAAACAAGATTCTCAATTTTATCCTCCTGAACTTCACTAGGAATTTAAAATTTAGTGACTCCTTCCAAAAAATGCAATTCAATTTTTAGAGCAAGGATATCACTTATTCCTCGGAGTTTGAAATCTAGTGACACCATCTATGCATGAAGCTCAATTAAAAATTATGGTTGTCACTATGCCCAGGTTTCTATATGCCAATTCACCAATTAAGTCATGCCCAAAAGTTTTATTTTCTAACCCTAGACAAAAATGACTAAGTCTACAAAACAATGCTTAAAGGATTCTAGGTACTTGTTTTAGATTTTTCCAAGTAAGGTGGGATTTCCTTTTGGAGATCCAAAAGTCAATACCCACACTTACTCTTGTGAGGATGTATGAGAATTAAATGTTGAGGAAGTGTCAACCTTCCTCACAAATGCAAGCAAATACATTCAATTCTATGGCAAACCAAACAATGAAAAGTTCTAAACTAATACCTCATTTGAAGAGCAGCTGGTGATGAAGGTCTTTAAGTGAGAAACTCACAACCTTGATTTTCGACGTAGGCTTGATGGTTGATGTCAAATGCCAAGTTGAGATTGGATTTGACAATGGATTTGGTTCTAGCTCCTCCATTGGGTCATCATCTTGAACATTTCTCTTCCTCAAACTCAAAATGAGTTTGAAGGAGAGAAGTGTTCTCAAATCCTCCCAATGGTGACTTGAGATTGATGAAACCTTCCACTTTCTTGCCATACCACCTCTTCATAATTTTGACCTAGCTGCACTTTAATCAAGAACACACAAAACAACTAGAAAACGGGTTACATTAGCCAAAAGAAAATTGAACCCAATTTCCAAATTGTCTTGCCCAACTTGAAATAACTTGTAAATGCAATGAGGGTCAAAGCAAACCTTTTTGGTTTGAACTAGGAAGATAAATTCATGTGGTCATGCACATAGTTCATATCCAATTAAATTTCTCCCCTAATTCAAATTTTTAGTTTTATGATGGTTGAAATTTTTACTTCCCAACATGCAAGTGTGGAATTTCAAACATGAAAATGCAAGGGTTGATGCAATTTGGAAAACAAATATGAGATAACTACCAATTAACCTATTGGCAAGGACTCACCGAATTTTTGAAGTCTGATGAGTAGGACTTACCTCCGTTCTATTCAACGCGATGAATTGTTGTCCAATGTCGGAGTTGAAGATGTGGACGATTTCTTCTGTTTTGACATGCCAAACTCATTTGGCTGTAATTTGGACATGTGGGCCACATGGTGGCCCTAGCCTCTCCCCGTTGTATTGATATAGACATGTTGTTGTAGCGACGGGTTCTCCCTCTTGTATGTATTCCTTCATGAGCCTGGTGAGGCTTTTTCCTTCTTAGGGGGGCCACTCTGACCATATTGATATTCCATTGAATCAACCCATACCTTGATCATGGATCAAAGGCTTCCTTGGGCATGATGACATGTGGACTCCACAATCAAACAAGAAAAGCTTCATCCACAATGTCACTTGCCTTAGGTTGAATGGGTTTGGTCGAAGTGTGGGAATCCCAACAAGTGATGTGGGATATCTTGGACTTTGAATACTCCTTAAGTTCTTTTCCTTGGCTAAGATCTTCATGTGAATGTTGTCTTGATTTCTGCTTGGTCAAGATACTTCAAGGTAGGCTAGTTGAACTTAAATCCCTTGACAAGCCATAACCTCCTTGAATACAAGGGTGATGTTAATTCCACCCTTGACCTCCTTTTGAATGGTAGCCACTGGAGTTATTGTTTGAAAAAGGTCCTCATGGGTCTTAGGGAAATAATTCTCACGCGTCCCATGATGACATGGATTTTCACAAATCATGTGAATATCCACGACTTGGATTATCCAAACAAATCTCCAACGACTTGGATATTCATGACACTTCAATGGGAGGTGTAGTTCCATAACTAGCATATCCACCTTGCGAAGTGGTGTGCATGACAAGCTATGGGAACTCGAGCATTCTTCAATCGACCCCTTGAGTGGAGACCTTCTTCTCATCCATGATGAATGAGAATAGGACTCCTTCAGCTCCAACATGAATGTGGTTATGGATTGGTGGAGCCAACCCATGACATGAGTGTTGGATGAAGAGCCAACTATCCACCCCATGGTGGAGGCAAACCAAGAAGAACTTCCTGGAGCCTTCCCCAAGCTTGGGTATGGATGACTTTGGCTCTTACTGAAAGCTGAAATTCTCCCGCAAAAGGCAATGGTGTTTCCTAGCGGACATTTGTTCAGGTACGCCTTGAATCGTTCTACAGTTTAGCACTTGCGTCCTCGTTGGCCATCCCATACAATGGGTTGGCCAACACTACCCTGTTTTCACACAAAAGAGAAAACAAACAAGGGTGATCCTGTCTAATAACTATTAGTACCTATAGCTTAATCACAAGTGTTAGCTATCCTTCAGTTCCTTTTCCTTCCCCGGCAACGGCGCCACAAATGCTTGTTGATGGCTCCTAAGATATACTAACAAATCATCCCTGGCAACGGCACCAGAAATGCTTGTTGGTATTTCTTAACACCACATATCATCTCCGGTAAAGAGATGGGATCCGCAAGCGCACGGAAGATACCGTTGTAGCATTTCACCCATGAGTATTCCCAAGGGTATCGTATTTATCCCAAAGGAAGGCAATGGAGTAAAGTATATACTACTCTTATGGTCAAGCTATGGGATACTAATCAATTATCCAGACAGGGGGTAAGTTGATAATAGGGGTAGTGTGACACACATAGGCAATTTATTCTAAAGGGTAAATGGGTCCTAGATGGAGATTGGATTAAGAGTTAGAGAGTTGCTCCTACAATGCTCCTAATACATATACATAGCCTAAGTTAGATACTAATGGTCATGTCAATGATGAATTCCTATGCAATGCTATTCAACACATCGGGCACGGGCTTACCCCTAGCAGTACTAGGGCGACTCCCGCCAAGAGCCTGTGGCATAGCCGATCGTGGAGGATTACAAAGGACAGATAGGGCTGTCACCACCTACTGCCTACCTCTTCAATCCATGGGTCTACGAGACATCCAACGCTACTTAAATACCCTAGCACCATACTAGCATACTAAGCAAATACCTTAAGATCTGCAGCACAAGCCATCCTAAGGCAATAAACTAAATCATCGTTGAACCAATGTTGATTTCATAGCATATTATTCATATTAACATAATGATATCATAACTACATAGACTATAGTGGGGGTCTATAGTGTTTATGACCATAAGATGTGATCATGAGAGTACAATCATAAAGACTATACCTTCCACTTACATGGACTCCACAATCAAACAAGAAACGTTTTGTCCAAGTATACGTATAAAAGAATACTAAAGATAATATCTTTGTTGGGCACAAAGTCACAAATACAAGAAGGAATACATGATACATACCTTTTGAATGTGGCCTAGAGGGGGGTGAATAGGACTTTTTGAAATTTGTCGGAACCTGCAACACTTAATCACCAGATCAAAACTTGACATATCAGACTAGTCCGGTAAAGTGTGGACTAGTCCGATGTGTACCGACTAGGTTGATTAAGTTTGATCGATTAATTTGATTCTACGATGTATGCAGCAAAAATATACGGTTAATTGAAGTGTTGCAAGATTATGGACTAGGATATATCACAATTCAATCTTATACTTAATGATTTAACGTAAAGTAACAATATTGATTCAAACCCTAGATTGTTGTGATGAATAAGAACGATAAACACAAAGCAAGAACACACACGATTTATCCCGTGGTTCGGCTTCCACAGAGGCAACCTACATCCACGTTGAGGAGTCCACAAAAGGACCGAGTCTTCTCAAACCCTACCCTCGTCGGATCGCCATGAAGGCCAATCCTCTTCTCTTATCACAAAGGGTAAATAACCAAATTCAAGGGGCCTTCTCACACGTTGAGGGCTCCCCTAGATTACAATGACAAATCCACCAAGAACACACTTAAAAGATTACAATGAAAATCACATGAGTGTGTTAGGGAGTCAAACCAAGATCTCAAGAGTGATGAATCGTGTCTCTCCAATGTTCCAATGTGTATCCTCAAGGGATTGATCTTTTTGGCTTTAGATTTCGTGGAGAGATGTGTTTTTGAGGCTCTTGGGAGGTGTGACAGCGCAGGGGTTCGAGTGATATTAAAGTTGGGCCGTGCACCTCTATTTATATGGGGTTTCTAAAAGTGATCGTTAGGGTTTAGAAAGATCGGACTAGTCTGTGGTGGACACTGGACTAGTCCGGTGTGCTGTGTGTAGCAAACCCTAAGTGTCCCGAAATATGGACTAGTCCGGCTAGGAGCGGACTTGTCCGATTTCGCTGCTGGAAATCTTCGGACTAGTCCGATAGACATCGGACCTATCCGGACAGTGAAACCCTAAGTGGTTATGAGGACAAGTCCGCACTTGGAGGACTTGTCCAATTTAGGTCAAAGAGTTTTTTCGGACTTGTCCGTGTTAATATCGGACTTGCCCAATTGACATCAGAAAGATATCGGACTAGTCCGGTGTGTGATCGGACTTGTCCGATTTTGTGTGACTTGTGAAGTGTTTTGAGGACTAGTCCGCACTAGGGAGGACTAGTCTGATTCTAGTCAGAGAAATATCGGACTAGTCCGATGGATATCCGATTTGTCTGATCTTGTGCAGAAAGGATATCGGACTAGTCCAGTGTCAGTTGGACTAGTCCGGTCCTGTATAAATTTGTGCAATGTGTGTGTTTATTTGTGATTGAGCTCTTGGGGTGTGTTTCCTTAACACACTCCACACACAATGATCTACTACTCTTGTTCCTTGAGCTCTTCTCCACATTGCTCCTCATTCTCCCTTCTTTTTTGGCACTTTGCTTATTTTCACATTAAAACCTGTGCTCATCTCAACAAAGTGGTTAGGATCTCATTTGCTTGTCATAAATCATCCAAAACCCACAAGGGATTCCTAGATGCACTTTCAATCTCCCCCTTTTTGGTGATTGATGACAACCAATTGATATTTCACAAAATATGATAAAAAGTTGAGATTTTCATAAAGTATGCACATATGTGTTCAAAATACATCAAGCAATGAAAACATGATCCATATGTGCATTCTTTATGGTGGGATGCATAACTAAGTGCATTGAAACAATAATTATGAGTAGAATGACATAATTGACATTAACACACTAACAACAAGCATATATGTCATTCTAGGAGCAAAATCACAAATTTCATAGATTAATCCACAAGTAGTTCAAAGCATTGCATAACATGACCATTAAGTAACATAGAGCATATTCAAAGTTTTACAACCCACAAAATTGACAAAAAAGCACAAAAGAAGCTCTCTCCTCGCATCCTACAGCTAATTACCTAAGACCTAAGACTCCCCCTCAATCTCTCCCCCTTTGGCATCAAGACACCAAAAAGAAGGAGAGAAGGGACCTAAAGTCTTCAAGCCTTGATGTCGGTCCTCTCATCGTCTTCATCTTCGTCTTCGGGCTGATGAGGAGGAGGAGGAGGAGGTGTGGAGCCGCTCGAGCCCCCAATGCCAAAGTAGGCAAGCTCGGAGGGGGTCAAGGGCCCGAGCTCGGTGATGTCAGGGTCGGAGTCCTCAGAATTTACCAGAGATCCAATGGGCTCAATCTCCAGTTTCTGGCATATCTGCTTCACATTGGCCTTGACATTCTTCATGTCTTCTTTTCTCCTCTTGTTGAGCTTGTGGGCCTTCACCTCGCCTTTCTGCAAGAAGCAACGATGGCATCCAAGTATTTGAAGATGCCACTTGCAAATCCTTTTTGAGGAGCTACCATAGTGGCAGGGGCAGCCCTGGCATCTTCACTTCTTCTTGCTGGAGCCTCAGGACTGGAGGCCAAAGAAGGAGCAGCCTGTATGATTGGCTTTTGAGGCATCTGAGGCCTCAAAGGGAGGTGCTCCACATCTTTAACAAATTCAATCCCAGTTACCTTCTCAATCACAAACATCTAATATGAAGCATAGCCACAAGACCTGTTGGGTGTGCAAGAAATGTTCACCATGTCATTCCAAATATATTCCACCACATCAAACTGACGGTCCTTGCTTATGACCCTCATCAGGTTCCGGAGGTAGCCCTGCACACTCCCATCATCCCCATCCTTGGGGGCAATTGTCTTCCTCAAAACTCTGTTGAACACCACAAAGAATGGTTTCATGTTCTTGGTGGAGGGAGGGTTGAACTTGGAGTTAGGCTCGCAGAGGAACTTCATCATGTCCTTCTCGATGACACCTAGGTTGTGGATGATTAAGCAGTCATTGCTTGAGGTGTCAAGGTGCAGCAGGCTTGCAAAGTCTTCATAGGTTATACTGTACTTGGATCCGTGAGTCATCCAAGTAACACTCTCTTCATCCTCACTAGAGAAATGGCAGGTTGCAAAGAATTGCGCGATCACTTCATCATTCTAGTTGTTCCTGGAGGCAAAGAGATCCTTCAGGCCATGCTTCTGGACTGCCTCCACCACTTCGACAAAAGGTGAGCAGCCCATCTTCTCAAAATGTGCCCAATCGATCCACTGACTGCGCACCACTGGAGTCTTCATCTGAAGATACACAGACTTGTAGAAATCTGCATGGAAATTGCACCAAAACCTTCTGTCGGTAGCTTGCTTCGGACGGCCATACCAATCAATATTTCGGAATTTCGCAGCCGAGTCACTGCCCTTCCCATTGAAATTCTCTTCAGTAGGGTCCCTGACCCCTTCCCTTGGAGCATGCAGCCTCAAGGGGCCAACCGGGCCAGTTGCTATTCCCTTGTCCTTGCCCTTAGCTTGGCGAGGGCCACTTGTTGCTGCAGCAGGCTTGGAGGCCAGCTTCTTTGCCAGCACCTTCCAACGAGCCTAAGGAGGAGATGGAGCCGGCTCGGAAGGACGCTCTTGGCATTTCTTGCCAAGGCTTGTCGAGGGCCCAGGTGCGACCTCATGGTCCATCTCAGCCTCCAAATCAGAAATCTCGTCGTTTGAGCTCGACATGTCCTCAGAATGAATTGTGCAAGGCATGGATAAGAATGGATGACAAGAGAATTTTGCATTGAGGAATTAAGGTTAGGGTTGAGTCCAGAAAAATCGGACTTGTCCAGTGTACAGGCACAGACTAGCCGGGTGACCAGACTTGTCCGTGCATGAACCGGACTAGTCTGCATCCTCAAAAACCTAACTTATGAGACAAATGGACTTATTCAATGCAAAATTAGCCTAACAGCAATGCAATACATCAAGTACACTAGTATTAGGAGAAAGAAGCTAGGCTATTTGATCAATAATGAAGAAAATAGGGATTTCTAGGGTTTGGGCAAAAATTACCGAAGAAATCGCTTGAAACTTGGAGATGAGGGTGTTGAAGGCCAGACAAGTCCGCGAACTTCAATCACTGAGCAAGCAAGCTTGATTTCCGCCCAAATGTGGAGCCTTTTGGTGGAGAAAGCAAGAAATCACCTTGGGAGCTCGAGCACGAAGAGAGAGAACGCGTGAGGCAAGAGTGGAGGTGAAGGAATTAGGGTTTGGTGGCGGTGGCTAGGGTTATGGGCACAAAAAATCGGACAAGTCCGGAGAAGACCGGACTAGTCTGAACTTTTTCAGAGGCTATATTGGACTATCCGTGGTCTACCGGCCTAACCGGCGCTCTGCGGACTAGTTTGCATGGATGGACTAGTCTGAGTAACCACGGACTAGTCTGTGGTCACCAGGCAAGAACTTCTTAGCCCATTCATATATATTTGAAGGTACATATTTAGAAAATAGGGAGGCAAATCAAATCAAATAATCTTCATGAATATGATCAGTAAGCATACAACAATCAAGCAATGACCATAATTCACCAAGATCTAGTAATTGTCATAGTTTTTCGGAGAAAATTGAGAGAGAGATGATTTTCACAATCCAATCAACATATTTTGAAGAAATCATACAGGTATGCAACATTTCAAGCCACATTCCGAGCATCAAGGATGTTTAGTTCATTTCGAAGCTCGCAAAAGCGTTTTTCATCAAGTGGCTTGGTGAATATGTCAGCCAATTGTTTTTTGGTGTTGACATGGGAAACGGCTATATCTCCTTTCATGGAGTGGTCTCTCAGGAAGTGATGTCGGATGTCTATGTGTTTGGTTTTAAAATGTTCAACCGGATTGTGGGCAATTTTAATGGCACTCTCATTGTAAGTGCATCTAGGATATCCCTTGTGGGTTTTGGCCAATTGATGACAAACATATGAGATCCTAATGAAACTACTGAGATGATTGCAGGACAAACAAGTGAAACATCTTGATGCACACAAAAAGGTGAAAAATGAAGTGGTGTTCAAAGAGAGATACTTTGATGAAGCTTGGAAGACCAAATTAGATTTTTAATGTATAGGGAGTGTATGAAATACACACTCCAAGAGCTCACAACTTTGCGCGAGGGTAAGGGATTAAAATTAACCTAACTTTCACAAAGCACCGGACTAGTCCGATCATGGACCGGACTAGTCCGTTCATCTTTCTGGAATCCCACTTACAAGGAGATCGGACCAGTCCGTGCATCCACCGGACTAGTCCGTTGATGTTTCTGGAGTCTCTCATATTGAGGGACCGGACTAGTCCGATCATGGATCAGACTAGTCCGTTGAACTTTCTGGAATCTCCCATTCGTGGAGATCGGACTAGTCCGCGGACTAGTTCGATGAACTTTCTGGAGTCACCTTCACACAGCACCGGACTAGTCCGAGGTTGGACCGAACTAGTCCGGCAGACTTTCTGGACTTCAAAACACATTGAGACCGGACAAGTCCGGACTTGCACCGGACTAGTCCGGTGTTAGGGTTTTTCAACGGCTAGCTTTTGGAAACCCTATAAATAGAGAGTCCACGGCTTTCCTATTGACACACACGTCGAATACTGATCAAAGAGCAAACCCTAGCACTGCCACTTCATCCCAAGAGCCCAAAGCACATCTCCCCACACATCTAAAGTTCAAAAAGAGTGAAATCAATTGAACACTTGGATTCGGGATTGGGAGATCGTCGTTCTTTCATTGCGAGCTCTTGGGGTTTGATCTTTCTACACTCATACTCTGCATTGTAATACTTTTGAGTGTATTTGATCACTTCTCTCATTGTAATTCTCGTGGGAGCCCTCAACGTGTGAGGTTGTCCCACAAACTTGGTGATTACCCGTGATAGTGGAATCAAGTCGGCCTTCGTGGTGACTTGAAGAGGGAAAGGGCTGGAGACCCGGCTCTGTGTGATCTTCCTCAACGAGGACATAGATCTCGTGGTGAGATCGAACCTTGGGAAAAATTCGTGTGTCTTGCGTCTCATTTACTTTAAATTTTGTTCATTAGATCACTTGAGTGCTAAACATCAACTTAAGGCAATTATAAGTTACACCTGCATTCTTATATTAATCTCAAGTACAAATATCAGTTGTTCTCATTTCCGCTGCTAAAGAAATTTATTTTCCCAAATCACACCTGATCAACACACATAATTTTAGCACACCGGACTAGTCCGCCCACACAACCGGACTAGTCCGGCCAACCAAGTTTGGACGGTTCTATTAAGTGTGCAGGAAATTCAAAAGGCCTATTCACCCCCCCCCCCTCTAGGCCACATTCAATTGGTATCAGAGCAAGGTTCTCCACGAACGAGACTCACATCTCGGAGAGATCAATGGCCTCTAAGAAGAACAACGATATCTCGAAGATGAACATTAATGAGGAGGAACAAGAAACTAAAGCTTTTGATGTGCTGAAAGAGAGCCCACATGATGATGAAGAAGTGCGACAATTGAAGGCACTTCTGAGAAAGAAACTACTAGGACAAAAAGGAAAAGAAGAAGAGAAGACGACGGGGAGCGGTCATCACGAGTACTCCCGATAGCCTTACAACTACAACCGTCTCAATTCAAACAACCATTATCTTTCCATTCCTATGGGAAAACCTCCACAGTTTGACGGAAGCGACTATACAATGTGGAAGTACAACATGAAGATGCATCTAATATCCCTAAATCCTAGTCTATGGCACATCGTTTGCACTAGCATAGATATCCTGGACACGGATGAAGAACTCACCCCAGAACAAGAACAAGAGATTCACAGAAATGCACAAGCCGTCGCCGTGATCACGTCATCATTAAGCAGAGAGGAATTCACCAAGATTGATGGCTTAGAAAGTGCAAAGGAAATCTGGGATACACTTAAGACAGCTCATGAAGGAAATATATCGGTTCGTGAAGCAAAAATCGAAATGCTTGAAGGGGAGTTGGGGAGATTCGCTATTGAAGAAGGCGAATCACCTTAAGACATGTACAACCGGATGAAGGCACTTATCAACAAGATACGTGCCTATGGAAGTAAGAAATGGACGGATCACGAGGTAGTCAAGAGAATGATTAGAGCCTTCATGCCAAGAAATGTCACTCTTTGCTCAATGATTAGAGAAAGCCCCGATTTTCACAAAATGACCCCCGATGAGTTGTTGGGGAAGATCATAAATCATGAGATGATGGAGAAAGAGGCAAAATACGTCAAAGACTTGGCCGAACTCACTTCCTCCAAAAGGAAAGAGGTCGCTCTCAAAGCTACATGCCGACCCAAACTCAAAGAAGCTCGTGAAGATCAAGACGATGGACATACAAGTGATGAGAGCACCGATCTTGATGATGAGGAAATGGTACTCTTTATCAAGAAGTTCAAGCGAATGATGAAAAGAAGACACGACAACAACTCAAATGAAGGCAAAAGCAAGGACAAAGGAAAATCCAAGGCTCGACGCACTTGCTACAACTGCGGAGAGTATGGTCACTTCATGATGGACTGCCCCTATGAAGAAAACAAAAATAAGAAGGAAACAAGATCTCAAGAAAAGAAAAATTTCAGAAAAAGAAGACAAATCCATCAAGCTCACATTGGCAAGGAGTGGGACTCAAACGACGAGTCCTCCTCTGATGAAGAAGAAGAGATGGCCACTATTGCAATCAAGAAACCTACTATGAAGGCCACACTCTTTCCAAACATGGGAGGACGGGACATGAACAACCACACTTTCCTTATGGCTAAGGAAGGCAAGAAAAAGGTACGGCTCACTCCTCCTACGCTAAATTCCTCTATTGATGACTTTGACAGCTCTAGTGATAACGAAGAAATGTTTAGAGGACTAAGTAAAATTGCTCTAAAGAAAATGGAAATGTTGTCGAACGAAATTTTTGAGAAGGAAGAACTTCTTGATCGACAAGAAGATATGCTCATCCGTGAAAGGAAGAGATATCAAGAAGTTGAAAAGCTTCTCGAGCTTGAAAGAGAGAAGAACAAGTCGCTTGAAGTTGAGCTAGCCTTGAGTAAGGAAACTTACTCAAAGCTAGAAGACTTGCATATTGCAATCAAGGAAGAACTTGCTAACTTGTCAAAAGTTAACAAGATCCTTGAGGTGCAAGTTGAGTCGCTCAAGCAAAGTGACTCCTCTTCCTCCAAGAGCTCTTTCTCCAAAGATATGAGTTCAACAACAATCAGAACTTGCACTTGCTCTAGTAAGAAGAATATTATTTCTAATACATCAACTTCTCGTAATATGCATGCCCCTCCAAGCGGCATCTTTGACAAGGAGAAGATCAAATATGCACGCAGTGCATATATGGTCACTAGACCTCCTAATGTCAAAGATGGCCTTGGTTTTGATAAGAACAAACACATGCCTAATTCTAATCATGCTAGGAATAGAATTGTCTTTGTCAAGGAACAATCTCATGAATCTGAACCACAAATATTGTTTCATACATTTAATGCTTCTTATGTTCTTATGAAAGCCAAAAATGGAAGAGTCATTGCCAAATATACAGGGCCACGCCACAGGAACGTGAAAACTTGTGTGTGGGTGCCCAAGACTCTTGTGACTAACCTGAGAGGACCCAAGCAAGCTTGGGTACCTAAAACCAAGGAATAATTCTTTTTTGCAAGCTTACTCCTCCGGTGGAACAAAATGGGTACTTGATAGCGGATGCACAAATCACATGACCGGAGAGAGAGGTATGTTTGTGGAGTACGAGTACAACAAGGATCCAGGTGAAGGCATATACTTCGGAGACAACAGCCAAGGAAAGGTCCTTGGTAGCGAAGAAGCGATGGCTCGATTGCATTCAAGGGAGTGTTGAAGGGCAAGCTCTATCTAGTTGACTTCAACAAAGATAAAGCCGAACTCAATACTTGCTTGGTTGCTAAAACCAGCATGGGATGGCTGTGGCATAGACGGCTAGCCCATGTTGGGATGAGAAATCTGCAGAAACTTCTAAAAGGTGGTCACATCCGTGGTCTTAAGGATGTGGTTTTTGAAAAGGACAGGTCGTGCAGCGCTTGTCAAGCGGGAAAACAAGTCGGAGCACCACACCCCGCCAAGAATGTGATGACTACCGCAAGACCGCTGGAACTTCTCCACATGGATCTTTTTGGTCCAGTTTCGTACATCAGCATCGGCGGTAATAAATACGGTTTAGTAATTGTTGATGATTTCAAGATTTACCTGGGTATTTTTCTTGTATGATAAATCAGAAACTCAAGGGATCCTCAAGAAGTTCTTAAAAAGAGCTCAGAACGAATTCTCATCAACCATAAAGAACATCAGAAGTGACAACGGGACAGAATTCAAGAATCTCCAAGTTGAAGAGTTTCTCGATGAAGAAGGGATAAAGCATGAATTCTCAACACCCTACTCCCCTCAACAAAATGGAGTGGCCGAAAGGAAGAACAGAACATTGATCGAAATGGCGAGAACTATGTTGGATGAATACAAGACATCAGATCGACTTTGGGCAGAAGCGGTGAACACCGCTTGCCATGCCACTAATCGACTGTACCTCCATCGACTACTGAAAGAAAACTCCATATGAGCTCCTTACCGGTAAAAAGCCTGATGTTTCTTATTTTAAAGTTTTTGGTTGCAAATGTTTTATTCTGAACAAGAAACAGAGGGCCTCGAAGTTTGCTTCGAAGTCTGATGAAGGATTCTTGCTCGGTTATGAATCAAATGCCTACGCCTATCGTGTCTTCAACAAGGTGTCCGGCCTTGTTGAGGTAGCACGTGACGTAGTGTTCGATGAATCTAACGGATCACAAGTGGAGCAAGTTGATAAGTGTGTGCTAGATGAAGAGGAAGCTCCATATGAAGCACTGGAGAAAATGGGACTTGGCGATATCTTACCACAAGAGCAAACATTCGACTTAAATGCACAAGATGAACCTCAACACGGAGGCAATGATCAAGGGGGAGCCCTTGCACAAGATCAAGAGGAGGAAGATCAAGTAGATCAGGACCATCATGGAAGCAATGATCTAGGGGGAGACAATGAACATGAAGATAATGAAGAACAAGCAACTACACAAGCTCCACACCCAAGAGTACACCAGAGCATGCAAAGAGACCACCCTGTCAACAACATCATTGGAGATATTGCTAAGGGAGTAACTACTAGATCTCGAGTTGCAAATTTTTGTGAATCCTATTCTTTTGTGTCTTTTCTGGAACCATACAGGGTGGAAGAAGCCTTAGGGGATCCAGACTGGGTGATTGCAATGCAAGAGGAGCTGAACAACTTCAAGAGAAATGAAGTATGGGAGCTAGTGGAGAGACCAAAGGCGAACATAGTTGGAACTAAATGGGTCTTTTGGAACAAGCAAGATGAACATGGAGTAGTAACAAGAAATAAGGCAAGACTGGTGGCCAAAGGTTATTCTCAGGTCGAAGGTTTGGATTTCGATGAAACTTTCGCTCCTATAGCTAGACTTAAGTCCATTCGTATTTTATTGGCATATGCTACTCACCATAATTTTAAGCTGTATCAAATGGACGTCAAAAGCGCTTTCTTAAACGGCCCAATCAAGGAGGAAGTTATGTGGAGCAGCCACCAGGATTCGAAGACCCGAAGTATCCCAACCATGTCTACAAACTGCGTAAGGCTCTCTATGGCCTCAAACAAGCTCCTCGAGCTTGGTATGAGTGTCTTAGAGATTTTCTAATTCAGAATGGATTCAAAATTGGTAAAGCTGACTATACACTTTTCACTAAACATTGTGATGATCATTTATTTGTATGTCAAGTTTATGTTGATGACATTATCTTTGGATCAACTAACAAATCCTTTTGTGAAGAGTTTAGCAAAATTATGACAGATAGGTTCGAGATGTCAATGATGGGCGAATTAAAGTTCTTCTTGGGATTCCAAGTGAAGCAACTAAGAGAAGGTACATTTATAAGCCAAACCAAATATACACAAGACATTCTCAAGAAATTCAATATGGACAAAGCCAAGCCCATCAAGACACCCATGGCCACTAATGGACATCTCGACCTCAATGAAGACGGTCCAAATGTGGATCAAAAGGTATATCGGTCCATGGTTGGCTCTTTACTTTATTTATGTGCATCTAGGCCAGATATTATGCTTAGTGTTTGCTTGTGTGCAAGGTTTCAAGCTGCACCTAAAGAGTGTCATTTAGTTGCTGTAAAAAGAATCCTAAGGTACCTTGTGCACACACCCAACTTGGGCCTTTGGTATCCCAAAGGATCCAAATTTAACTTGATAGGATACTCTGATGCCGACTATGCAGGATGCAAAGTCGATAGAAAGAGCACGTCAGGGACTTGTCAGTTTCTTAGTAGGTCTCGGGTATCTTGGTCATCTAAAAAGCAAAACTCCATTCCCCTTTCCACAGCAGAAGCAGAATATATTGCAGTCGGTAGCTGTTGCGCCCAACTACTTTGGATGCGGCAAACCCTTAGGGACTACGGCTACAATCTTAACCATATCCCACTTCTATGTGACAATGAAAGTGCTATAAAAATTGCACACAACCCAGTAGAGCACTCAAGAACTAAGCACATAGATATTCGTCATCATTTTCTAAGAGATCATTCATTAAAAGGTGACATTGCTATTTCACATGTTAGAACTGAAAAACAACTTGCGGATATTTTTACTAAACCATTGGATGAGAAAAGGTTTTGTGAACTTAGGAATGAACTTAATATTCTTGACTCTCGAAATGTGGCTTGAAACGTTGCACATCTGGTTGATACTTCAAATGTTACATTTTATTACTAAAACTGCCCCTCACCTCCTTTTCTCCTAAGAAAACTATTTTTAATGAAGAAATCTTGGAATTTATGACCATGTTTTTGTGTTGAGTGCTTTCTGGTCATAATCACCAAGATTATTTGCAAAACTTGTCCTTGGATCACTATTAGTTATCTCTAAATACTTAGTTTGTCCAGTAACACCGGACTAGTCAGGTTTGCCACCGGACTAGTCCGGATAATCCCTCTTCCTAGGTCTTCCAGGGACATCAGACTAGTCCGCCCTCTGACCGAACTAGTCCGGTCGGCTGCCTATATAAGCAGCTGGCCGGCCCAAAACCGTTTCAAATCTCCCTCCAGTTGAGTTAAACCCTCACCTCTCAAACCCTAGCCTCCAAAAGGTGATTTTCGAGTTGAGCCCTCAAAATCCAAGCTTTCTCCGTGGGAAATTCTCCCCTCGACAAGTTGGTACTCCTCTCCAAACTCATCCAGACAGATTTGTGCTCCTTCAACGCGAATCCTCAAATCTCGGTAAATTTCTCCCTAAAGTCAAACTCTCAACTTTTCTAGTTCTAGCCTATTTCTCTTGATTCCAAGGAAGTACATTAGCTTCAGAGATGTATTCCTTTCACCTTCATGCTCATTTGCACCCTTAAATAGAAGTTGTGATTCTAGTTTTGTTAGGGTTCTTGTGCCAGGCCGGACTAGTCCGGCTCCCAGGTACGGACTAGTTCGGCACACCGGACAAGTCCGCACTCTGACACCGGAAAAGTCCGGTCTCTGACATTTGAATCCTCACATCACCTTCATTCTCAGTTCATTCTCATCTAAATCATGAACTCCTTGTTAGGCACGATGTCTTCAAGCTCAGATGACAGCTCCTTCCATGTTGATGAAGAAGTTGAGCGTGAAAAGGTGAAGAGAGCCAAGGAGAGGTACATGAAGAAAAGGCATGATGTAAATGTGCACTCTCCACCCTCCGACGACAACTTGCCCAAGAAAAGGAGGGTAGTTGTGAAGAAGGCCCAAGGAAAGGCTGGTGAGAGCTCCTCAGGGCCAAAGAGGACTCTCAACAATGGAAAGGGGCTTGCTAGTGGTCCCATTGGACCCTTGAAAATGAAGAACCCAAGTCACCGCAACAGGCAGCGCTCAAGTAAGGATTTCACTGGAAAAGGGGGTGAGCTTGCCAACAGCTTCAAGCAGGTTAATGTGTATGCTCAACCTCGGCAATGCTCAGACCCAAGATTTTGGAGCAACTTCCATGCCGACTACTACGACCATGTGTACATGAAGATGAAGAATCCCGTTGTGAAGAGTCAATGGGTGAACATCGAGTACATGCAGTCAAAGAAGTATCCTGCTTTCCGTGAGGTGGTTGAGTCCCTGGAGAGGCACGAACTGAAGGAACTGTTTTCCTTTGAGAATGACTGGAACAATGAGGTGATCACCCAATTCTACTCTACCCTCTACTTTGCTCGTGGTGATGGATACAGTCTTACTTGGATGACCCATGGTTCCAAGTATAGTGTTACTTATGATGAGTTTGCAAGGATTCTCCACCTTGAGCATACCTTGGATCATGATCTAGTCATCCACAATCTGCAACCCCTGGAGAAGGATGAGCTCACATTTCTCTATGACACAAGGATGCCATATGTTGCTCCCACTATCAAGTATTCGAAGCCCTTCTATGTGGTCCTCAACAGAATTTTGAGGAAGACAATAGCCCCAAAAGATGGAGATGCGGGGACTATTCAAGGAACTTTGAGGACCCTAATGAAGGTCATTGGTGGGAGAAGACCGTTCAATGTCTTTGAATACATCTACAATGACATTGTGAACATCTCAATCACTCCAAACAGATCTTGCGGGTATGCCCCGTACATCATGTACATGATTGAGAAGGTGACTGGACCTGAGTTCGTCAAGGATGTTCACCATACCGGGATGAAACCGCAAAAGCCCACCGAGTACACTCTACCTTCGGCTCCTGATGCACCTCCCTCCCCTGAAGCTGAGAGGAGGACTAAACAGGCTCGGGATGTGAATGCAACAAGATCTTCAGCTGCTCCTCCTGGCTCTGCACCTGCTCATGAACCCTCCGGTGGTGTGCTCAAAATGCTCACCTCTATCTTTGCCTGCTGCCGCAAGATTGAAGTCAGGCAGAAGAAGCATCAACAATATGTCAATGCCAACATCAAAGCTATCTGTGACAAGCTGGAGATTGAGCCAGTGGGATCCCCGCCCGCCTTCAAGGACTCCGAGGAAGAGTCTGCTCCGGCGAATGATGATGATGGTGGTGAAGATGAGGACCGTACCGAGACGGAGGAATAGAGTGGCGATGAGTGATTCCCCTCAATTTTTCCCTTTTTGGTGCCTTGATGCCAAAGGGGGAGAGATTGAGACTAGGAGAGATTGAGACTAATAGTTTGATAATAGTTGGTGTCTTTATGTTTTTGTGATCAAGGACATGTGTACTTAATTTTAAAACCTTGTAATGCACTATTTCTTCTCTTATGTGTGATGCTTATTGTTGCTTGGATGATTATCTTTACACTCATTATTGATTACCTTTACTTCATCACACCTTGTTGATCACACACCGATTAGGCACCCCACCATAAGGTGTGTGCATATGTGAGAAGCTTTTTGTGGACTTATCATTATTCTCATATGTGCACACCTTATGAAAATCAATATTTTATTCTCAATTGTGATATCTCAAATGGTTGTCATCAATCAACAAAAAGGGGGAGATTGTAAGTGCATCTAGGATATCCCTTGTGGGTTTTGGTCAATTGATGACAAACATATGAGATCCTAATGAAACTACTAAGATGATTGCAGGACAAACAAGTGAAACATCTTGATGCACACAAAAAGGTGAAAAATGAAGTGGTGTTCAAAGAGAGATACTTTGATGAAGCTTGGAAGACCAAATTAGATTTTGAATGTATAGGGAGTGTATGAAAGACACACTCCAAGAGCTCACAACTTTGCGCGAGGGTAAGGGATTAAAATTAACCTAACTTTCACAAAGCACCGGACTAGTCCGATCATGGACCGGACTAGTCCGTTCATCTTTCTGGAATCCCACTTACAAGGAGATCGGACCAGTCTGTGCATCCACCGGACTAGTCCGTTGATGTTTCTGGAGTCTCTCATATTGAGGGATCGGACTAGTCCGATCATGGACCCGACTAGTCCGTTGAACTTTCTAGAATCTCCCATTCGTGGAGATCGGACTAGTCCGCGGACTAGTCCGATGAACTTTCTGGAGTCACCTTCACACAGCACCGGACTAGTCCGAGGTTGGACCGGACTAGTCCGGCAGACTTTCTGGACTTCAAAACACATTGAGACCAGACAAGTCCGGACTTGCACCGGACTAGTCCAGTGTTAGGGTTTTTCAACGGCTAGCTTTTGGAAACCCTATAAATAGAGAGTCCACGGCTTTCCTATTGACACACACGTCGAATACTGATCAAAGAGCAAACCCTAGCGCCGCCACTTCATCCCAAGAGCCCAAAACACATCTCCCCACACATCTAAAGTTCAAAAAGAGTGAAATCAATTGAACACTTGGATTCGGGATTGGGAGATCGTCGTTCTTTCATTGCGAGCTCTTGGGGTTTGATCTTTCTACACTCATACTCTGCATTGTAATACTTTTGAGTGTATTTGATCACTTCTCTCATTGTAATTCTCGTGGGAGCCCTCAACGTGTGAGGTTGCCCCAAAAACTTGGTGATTACCCGTGATAGTGGAATCAAGTCGGCCTTCGTGGTGACTTGAAGAGGGAAAGGGTTGGAGACCCGACTCTGTGTGAGCTTCCTCAACGAGGACGTAGATCTCGTGGTGAGATCGAACCTCGGGAAAAATTCGTGTGTCTTGCGTCTCATTTACTTTAAATTTTGTTCATTAGATCACTTGAGTGCTAAACATCAACTTAAGGCAATTATAAGTTACACCTGCATTCTTATATTAATCTCAAGTACAAATATCAGTTGTTCTCATTTCCGATGCTAAAGAAATTTATTTTCCCAAATCACACCTGATCAACACACATAATTTTTGCACACCGGACTAGTCCGCCCACACAACCGGACTAGTCCGGCCAACCAAGTTTTGACGTTTCTACTAAGTGTGCAGGAAATTCAAAAGGCCTATTCACCCCCCCCTCTAGGCCACATTCACTCATTGTCACAAAGGAGTGGAATACGGTTCATATTGTAACCGTAATCCCTTAGAGTTTGTCGCATCCAAAGGAGTTGTGCACAACAACTCCCGGCTGCAACATACTCCGCTTTGGCTGTGGATAAGGCAATGGTGTTTTGTTTCTTGGAGGACCAAGAAACTAGGGATCTACCTAGGAATTGGCATGTACTGGAGGTACTTTTTCTATCTACTTTGCATATGTCATAATCTGCATCGGAGTAACCAATGATATTGAATTTGGAGCCTTTTGGATACCAAAGACCATAGTTTGGTGCATGAACTAAATATCTCAAGATTCTTTTTACGGCTGTCAAGTGACACTCCTTAGGATTGGCTTGAAATCTTACACACAAACATACACTCAACATAATGTCTGACCTAGATGCACATAAGTAGAGTAGGGATCCAATCATGGAGCGATATACCTTTTGGTCGATGCTAGGTCCATCTTTGTTGAGATCCAAGTGGCCATTCGTTGCCATGGGAGTCTTTATGGGCTTCGCCTTGTCCATCCCAAACTTCTTGAGTATGTCTTGAGTGTACTTCGTTTGGCTTATGAACGTCCCTTCCCTTTGTTGCCTCACTTGGAATCCCAAAAAGTACTTTAGCTCTCCCATCATAGACATCTCAAACCTGTCTGTCATAATTTTACTAAATTCCTCACAAAAAGATTTGTTAGTTGAACCAAAGATTATATCATCAACATAGATTTGACAAACAGAAAGATCATTGTCAAAATTCTTTGTAAACAGTGTATAATCTACTTTGCCAATCTTAAAGCCATTTTTAATTAAGAAATCTCTAAGACACTCATACCAAGCTATAGGAGCTTGTTTGAGGCCGTAGAAAGCCTTACGCAATTTAAATACATGGTCGGGGAACTCTTCGTCTTCAAACCTGGGGGGTTGCTCCACATACACCTCCTCCTTGATTGGTCCGTTGAGGAAGGCGCTTTTCACATCCATTTGATAGAGCTTGAAATCATGGTGAGTAGCATATGCAAGTAATATTCTAATAGATTCAAGTCTAGCTACGGGAGCAAAGGTCTCATTGAAATCCAAACCTTTGACTTGTGAATACCCTTTGGCCACAAGTCTTGCCTTGTCCTTGTCACCACCCCGTGTTCGTCTTGTTTGTTGCGGAAGACCCATTTGGTGCCGACGACGTTGGATTTGGGTCTTTCGACTAGTTCCCACACCTCGTTTCTCTTGAAATTATTGAGTTATTCTTGCATGGCCACTACCCAATTCGGATCCTTCAATGCATCCTCAACCCTGCGTGGTTCCAAAAAGGACGCAAATGAGTAATGCTCACAAAAATTAGCTATGTGAGATCTAGTAGTTACTCCCTTTTGGATGTCACCGATGATGTTGTCGATTGGGTGATCACTTTGGACGTATTGGTGTACTCTTGGGTGTGGCACTTGCTGTTTTGAGTCTTCACGATCATCTTCTTCTCCCCCTAAATGATTGCCTGCGTTGACTTGTTGATCATCTTCACTTTCTTGAGGTTGATCTTGTATGTAAGCTCCCCTTGATCATTGGTCTCCTCTTGTGGTTCGTTTTCCTCATGGATATGTAGAGGTGGCTCTTGTGGTCAAACTTCGCCTAACGCCATTCTTCTCAATGCTTTACAAGGAGCTTCTTCTTTATCTAGCACACATGGATCAACTTGCTCCTTTTGGGAGCCATTAGTTTCATCGAACACTACGCCACGTGCTATTTCAACAAGTCCGGAGGTCTTGTTGAAAACACGATAGGCGTAAGTGTTCGAATCATAACCAAGCAAGAAACCTTCATCGGACTTCGAAGCGAACTTTGAAGTCCTAGGCTTCCTTTTTAAAATATAGCATGGGGAACCAAAAACTCGAAAGTATGAAATATTAGGCTTGTTATCGGTGAGTAGCTCATAGGATGTCTTCTTGAGTATTCAATGAAGGTAAAGTCGATTTATGGCGTGGCAAGCAGTGTTGACCGCTTCTGCCCAAAATCAATCCGAGGTCTTGTACTCATCGAACATTGTTCTCGCCATCTCTATGAGAGTTCGGTTCTTTCTTTCGGAAACTCCATTTTGTTGAGGGGAGTACGGAGCTGAAAACTCGTGCTTTATGCCTTCTTCATCTAGGTACTCCTCCACTTGTGTGTTCTTGAACTTCGTGCCGTTGTCGCTTTGAATGTTTTTGATTGTCAATGAGAATTCATTTTGAGCTCGCTTGAAGAACTTCTTGAGTGTTCCTTGTGTTTCTGACTTGTCATGCAAAAAGAAAACCCAAGTGAAGCGAGAAAAATAATCAACAACTACTAAACCATATTTGTTACCGCGGATGCTTATGTAGGCTATTGGACCAAATAAGTCCATGTGAAGTAGCTCGAGCGGTCTTGTTGTAGTCATGACGTTCTTGGCGGGGTGAGGTGCTCCAACTTGCTTCCCAGCTTGGCACGCGCTACAAGGCCTGTCTTTCTCAAAAACAACATCCTTCAAACCTCAAATGTGATCGCCCTTGAGGAGTTTTTGAAGGTTCCTCATACCAACATGCGCTAGCCGTCTATGCCACAACCAACCCATGTTGGTCTTTGCAATCAAGCATGTGTCAAGTTCAGCTTTATCCTTGTTGAAGTCAACAAGATAAAGCTTTCCCTTGAACATACCCTTGAATGCAATGGAACCATCACTCCTCCTAGAGACGGTCACACCCTCGTTAGTGAACAAGCAATTATAACCTTTGTCACATTATTGAGATATGGACAGCAGGTTATAATCTAACGAATCAACATATAATACATGAGAAAGAGTGTGTTGTGGTGATATGGCAATTTTACCGGTACCGAGAACCTTTCCTTGACTATTGTCTCCAAAGTAGATGCCCTCGCTTGGATTCTCATTTGCTTCATATTCAACGAACATCCTTCTTTCTCCGGTCATGTGGTTGGTGCAGCCACTGTCTAGCACCCATTTGGATCCACCGGAGGAATAGGCCTGCAAAAACAAATTATGCCTTGGTTTTAGGTACCCAAGCTTGCTTGGGTCCTCTTAGGTTAGTAACAAGGGATTTGGGCACCCACACATGATATTTGGTGTTCTCATGGCGTGGCCCAACATAATGAGCATAAACCTTTCCATAATTACTTCTCATTAAGACATAAGATGCATCGAAGGTTCTGAATAGTAACTTTTGTTGTTTATACACAGGACTAGTCTGGGAGGTCCAACTTGTCCAGAGTACCGGACTTGTCCAGAGTACCGGACTTGTCCGGACCCTAACCGGACTAGTCCGGCGGTCATGCGTGTTGTACTCATTAATTTTTGATTTTCCAGTTTGAAAGATTCCTCCCTTTACAAAGACATTGCTATTCCTGTTATTCTTATGGCTTCTAGCTTGTTGCTTTTCACCATAAGAGTAACCAATGCCATATTTGACATTTGGAGGTCTTGTGACCAAGTATGCACTACGTGCATATTTGATCTTCTCCTTGTCAAATATGCCATTTTGTGCGGGATGCTTGTCCTTTGTTGAGGGTGACTTGTCTTTCAAACTGTTGTCAAGTTTACCACATGTACAAGTAGAACCAACTTCAGTTTTAATGGGTTGAGAGGGTGAACTTGAAGAGGATGAAGAGTCACCTTGCTTGAGTGACTCAACTTGCACTTCAAGGACCTTGTTAACCTGATTAGGTTAGCAAGTTCTTCCTTGATTGCAGCATTTGAGTCAGTTAACTCCAAGCAAGCTTCCTTGCTTGAAGCTAACTCAACCTCTAGTGACTTGCTTCGCTCCTTTTCAAGCTCTAGAAGTTTGTCAAGTTCGACATGTTCCTCCTTTTGGGAGACAATCATGTCTTCTTGACGGTGTATTAACCTCTCCTTCTCAACAAGTTGATCAAGTAAGAATTTCATTTTAGTGGCAGTTTTCCTATCTAATCCAATAAGCATATCATCATTATCACTATTGATTTCATCATCGCTAGAATAGGAATGTACGGAAGGGGGTTTGGTGTTTACCTTGCGTTTACCTTCCTTTGCCATGAGGCAAGTGCCATTTCCCTTCCATGCGCCGAGTGTAGGGAAGAGAGTAGACTTCTTGGATGTCTTCTCGATGGCTATGCTAGCCATCTCATCTTCTTCGGATGATGAGGACTCATCATTTGAGTCCCACTATTTCCCTATGTGCGCTTGTTCAGCTTGCTTCTTGAAGAATTTCTTGGGTTGAGGCTTGGCTTCTTTGGTCTTCTTCTTGTTTTCTTCATATGGGCAATCAACTATAAAGTGGTTATACTCACCACAATTATAGCATGCCCGCCTCAACTTTGGCTTTGTTCTTTCCTTGTATTTTCCTTCACTTAATGTACTTTTCAGCACTTAGCCATTATTATATTCGTCGTTTGTATCAGCTACATGTCATACTTTCCACACTTGCTGAGTACGACATTTACTCACTCTTGCAATCCCCCCCCCCCCACAGTTGCAGGTCAGGATTGGGAGTTTAACAATGATAATACAGAGTTCTAGGCCGTGTCTGCCGTCAGCTTGCTTGTGGAGTGTTGGATCTGCGCTATACCCTTTGGCTTATGCTTCTTAGTTGCTTAATTAGTTTATTTCCGCTGCATTAGTTGAACTTGTCATTAACAATCATTAGTGCTTGTATTCGAGGATATCCTGAACTCTGTAATAAAAGTGGTCAATTAAGTTCTGTGGTAATTTTCTGTATACTCTTTTGTGAATGCACTCGTGTATGTGTGTTGAACATCCTGGGCACACATATGCGTTCACTTGGTTCATTTTCGGAACCGGGTGTCACAAATTGGTATCAGAGCCACATGTTGACCGTAGGACGCAACCTAGATAGAATGGACACTTTAGAGCACATAGGAGCACTCAGGAATCGATGTGCTTTTTTTGGTTTGTTGTTTGCTATATATTGCTTGCTTGTGTGCTTAATAGAGGATTTTGGGATGCTTTAGCATTGCCAAGTCCACCTAGGCTAGTGAGTTGTTTAGCTTCATATCCCTTGATGCATATAGTTGGGGACGGTTTTCGAATTCTTACCAATTGCTTTTCTTCAGATGGTGAGGACTCGTAACCAGAAGGATGGCAATGATGAAGAGGAGAACCATGGAGTACCCCAGAACAACAATGGACAAGGACCTGCTCATGGATCTATGAGCATTGAACAGCTATTGGCTATGCAAAACCAGCTCATGCAGACCATGATACAAACTATGAGACAGCTGCAGGCTGGTAACATCAACAATCAGACCCACATGCCTCCACCGCCACCCCCACCTCCTCATAACCGGTTGGGAGAGTTTATGAAGACTAGGCCGCCAAACTTTGCTCAAGCCGCTGACCCTATGGATGCGGACGATTGGCCCAAGTTCGTGGAAAATAAGCTAGCTATTGTCCAATGCAGTGGTCAGGAGAAAGTGCTTTTCGCTTCTCATCAACTAATTGGAGCAGGTGCGTATTGGTGGGATTCCTTATGCAATGCTCATGAGAACCAAAAGAGAATTACTTGGGCCGAATTCAAAGGGAGTTTCCGTTCTCATTACGTGTCGGAAGGAGTTATGATTCCGAAGAGGCAAGAATTAGAGAACTTGAGGCAAGGAAGATCGAGCATGGGTGAATATCTCAACAAATTCACTCAACTCTCAAGATATGCTCCTGAGGATGTTAGTCGGGACAGCCGGAAGAAATATTTGTTCATTAGAGGCTTGAACAATGAGATCCAAGTGCAATTGCTCAATTGCGACTATGCAAACTTACAGAAGCTTGTGGACAAAACAATTGTTGTGGAGAACAAGGTCCGGAAGATGGAGCAAGACAACAAGAGGAAGGCACCATATCAAGGGCAACAACAAGGAAATAATGTGCGCCCTCACTTTGCACCGCCCAATGCGCCTTATTTCAGCTCTTTTGCGTCTACCCATCGCCCAGGATTTGCACCACGCCCAACTCAGTTTGTGCAGCAGTGTGCTGTTATGCAAGCACCTAGGCCTCCAATGCCTTATGCACCTCGTGCCAACTTTCTTGGTGCCAATGCGCAGAATCAAGTCTGTCCTAATAATTCTGGTGGAGTAAAGAAGTGCTATACTTGAGGAGAAGCTGGACATTTTGCGCATCAATGTCCTAAGTAAGGCCTTGGTCAAGGAAAGCAATGCGCCGAGGCAAAACCCAAGACCTAATGGAGGACAGCTGCAAGGAAGCCGGGGACAACAGAGTTTTGCTCGTGGCAATGTGAAGCATGTCTCTACGGTGGATGCTCAACAAGCGGATGGCGTGGTCATTAGTATGTTTCTCGCAAACTCCAACCTGGCGACTATGTTATTTGATTCTGGAGCATCACATTCATTCATTGCATCGAAATATGTCACCAAGTATAGTTTTCCTATCTCTCATATGAAGTTTACTATATTGGTTAAGTCTACTGGAGGAGAGATGAGGACAAATATAGTATGTCCAAAAGTAAGCCTTAGAATAAGGGGGGGAGGGGGTAGACTTCTCCGCAAACCTCATTGTTTTGGATTCTCAAGGATTGGACATTATACTTGGTATGGAATGGTTGAGGAAGCACAATGGAGTTATTGAGTGTGCCATGAAGATGGTGAAGTTGACCAATGAAGAAGGGATCACCGTAGAATTTGAAGCATCTCAAACTGCACCGAAGCGATTGGAGTTGAATCATATGGACGGTGCCGCAATTGAGGAGATTCCGGTGGTGTGTGAATTTTTGGATGTTTTTCGGACGAGTTGCCAGGTATGCCACCTGATCGAGACATTGAGTTTGTTATTGATTTAATACCTAGAACTGCACCTATAGCTAAGAGGTCGTATAGGATGCCTCCTATGGAATTAGCAGAGCTCAAGAAGCAAATTCAAGAGCAACTAGAGAAAGGTTTCATTCGGCCCAGCTCTTCACCTTGGAGAACGCCCATTCTATTTGTGGACAAGAAGGATGGATCCCAAAGGATGTGCGTAGATTACCAAGCTCTCAACGAGGTAACAATCAAGAACAAGTACACCTTTCCACGCATAGAAGACTTTTTTGATCAAATGAAGGGTGCTTGTGTCTTCTCTAAGATTGATTTGAAGTCGGGATACTTTCAAATAAAGATTAGACCATCGAACATACCCAAGACAGCTTTTAGGACACGGTATGGATCTTATGAGCACACCGTGATGTCTTTTGGATTGACAAATGCGTCTGCCTACTTTATGTACCTCATGAATAAGGTCTTCATAGAGTACTTGGATAAATTTGTCGTGGTGTTCGTTGATGACATTATGATCTACTCGAAGGATGAGAAGGAACATGAGAAACACTTGAGGCTCACGCTGCAGAAATTAAGGGAGCGTCAATTGTATGCCAAGTTCAATAAGTGTCAGTTTTGATTGGGAGAAGTATCGTTTATGGTTCATATCATTTCAGGGGGAGGAGTTTCAGTTGATCCAGAAAAAGTGAGGGACGTGTTAAAATGGGAGTCCCCGTAGAATGTAAAGGAGATCAGGAGTTTTCTTGGAATGGATGGATATTACCGTAGGTTCATCAAGGACTTTACCATGATAGTCAAGCCAATGACGGAATCGCTAATGAAGGGAAAAGCTTTCCAATGGACTCAAGCTTGTCAAGAGAGTTTTGAGGAGTTGAAGAAAAGGTTGACAACAGCCCCAGTTTTGGTATTGTCGAATGTAAGCAAGAGTTTTAACATATATTGCGACACCTCGAGACAAGGACTTGGATGTGTGCTCATGCAAGAAGGTCAAGTGGTCGCTTATGCGTCAAGACAATTGAAGAAACATGAGCAGAATTACCGAACACATGATTTAGAACTTGCAGCTGTGGTACATGTGTTGAAGATTTGGAGACTTGGAGACACTATATACTTGGACATAGGTGTGAAATTTATACGGATGACAAGAGTCTTAAGTATATTTTCACACAAACGGATTTGAATTTGAGGCAACGAAGATGGCTGGAGCTTATCAAAGATTATGATTTGGGAATCAACTATCACCCAGGGAAGGCCAATGTAGTGGCCGATGCCTTGAGTAGAAAAGGAGTAAGTAATCAACTAGCGGTTCGAGAGCTGCCATCTGAGTTATGTAAGGAGTTTGAACAGTTGAATCTTTGATTCGTACATGAGATGGAGACAATGGAGTTAAATCCGACTTTGGAGCAAGAAATTCGGGAAGGCCAAACTAAGGATGAGGAAATTCGAGAAATCAAGGAAAGGACCCAAGAGGGGAGAGAATTCAGATTTGATGAGGATGAACATGGTAATCTATGGCTTGGTAAGAGGATTGTCGTGCCTAATGTGAAGCGTATTCGGGAGACAATATTAAAAGAGGCACATGACTCACCTTACTCAATTCAACCCGGTTGTACGAAGATGTACAAAGACTTGAAGACTTTCTATTGGTGAGATAGCATGAAAAAGGACATAGCTGAATATGTAGCTTTATGTGATGTGTGTCAACGAGTCAAGGCAGAACATCAAAGGCCGGCCGGATTATTGCAGCCATTGAAGATTCCGGAGTGGAAGTGGGAAGAGATCGGTATGGACTTTATAGTTGGATTGTCGCGTACTCTGTCCGGTTATGACTCAATTTGGGTAATTGTGGATCTCTTAACCAAGTCATCTCATTTTGTCCCTGTGAAGACCAAGTATACAGCTGCACAATTGGCCGAAATATACATGGATCATATTGTGTGTCGACACGGAGTACCGAAGAAGATAGTCTTGGATAGAGGTTCTCAATTTACCTCCAGATTTTAGCAGAAATTGCATGAAGCATTGGGAACAAGGCTGAACTTCAGTTCGGCATATCACCCTCAAACGGATGGACAAACTGAGAGGACCAATCAGACTTTAGAGGACATGTTAAGAGCTTGTGCTTTAAAACATGGGAAAGGTTGGGACAAGAGCTTGCCATTTGCAGAATTTTCATACAACAATAGTTACCAAGCAAGCTTGAAAATGTCACCATATGAAGCGCTTTATGGAAGGAAGTGTAGGACACCTTTATTCTAGAATGAGGCAGGAGAAACTCAAGTATTTGGTCCGGATGTGTTGCAAGAAGCCTAAATGCAAGTCCAAATAATTCGTGAAAACTTGAGGGCTGCCCAATCAGGACAAAAAGGCTATGCGGACAATAGGAGAAGGAAATTAGCCTTTGAAGTGGGAGATTTTGTTTACCTCAAGGTGTCTCCGATGAGGGTTCATAAGAGGTTTAACATAAGAGGCAAGCTAGCACCTCACTACATTGGACCATTCAAGATTTTGGACAAAAGAAGAGAAGTAGCGTATAAGTTGGAGATGCCAGCTCATCTTTCAGATGGCCATGTTGTCTTTCATGTTTCCCAGCTCAAGAAGTGCTTGAGAGTAACGAAAGAACAAGTGTCAATGGAAGGATTGGAATTAGGGGCAGATTTGACTTATGCCGAACAACCGGTCAAAATCTTGGAAACCAAGGAGAGAGTCACAAGGAACAAGGTTATTAGATGGTGTAAATTTTAATGGAAGTGCCACACAGAAAAAGAAGCAACATGGGAATTGGAGGATGATCTCAAGAAGGAATTTCCCTATCTCTTCTCTTCCGCGTTGAATATCGAGGGCGAGATTCATTTTAAGGGGGGTAGGTTTGTAATACCCTCATTTTCATGCATCATGTCCTGCATACATTCATATACATGTTTAACATTAATCCACATAAAGAGGAATAAGTTTAAAATTGATTTGGAACAAAACTGCACTCAAAAATTCTGGGAAGTGGGGACTAGTCCGATTTCTCTCTAACCTTGATCGGACTTGTTCGTTTTTGCTGCGGACTAGTCCGTTTTTGCCTCTGGAAACTTTCGGACTTGTCCGGCCCTATGCGGACTAGTTCGGCGTTCCAAGAATCCTTAAAAGTTCGCTAAGTCCCTGGACTTGTCCGGACTAGTTCGGCGTTCCAGCGGACTTGTCTGTTTTCCTCTCTGACTAAAGTCGGACTTGTCCGATTTTTGGCCAGAGTTGTCCGATTTCTCTCTGGACAACTTCAGACTAGTCCGGTCCTTTTCAGACTTGTCCGATAAATCGTGACTCTGAATTGAACTTTTGTCTCGCGACTTGTTTCTTGGGTTCACGTTAAGTGGGCCTAGGGACGTCGTGCCTAACTCTTTTAGAGCCCATGTGGGACTCTAAACCAACCTCTACTCATCTCAAAACTCGAAATCCATCTAAACCTAGCCTCCACCTCTATATAAACAACCCTACCCCTTGGCTTGACATCTATTTGCCACTTTTCCACACCACCCAAACCCTAGTTCATGGAGAGCCACCATCAAGGAGGGGGAAGGAGATCACAAGCAAGAAGAAGAGGAGGAAACAAAAGAGGATCAAGATCTCCGTCAACTTCGAGTTCTTCATCAACAATCCAACATCAAGTTCTTCATCAACCCTAGATCGTCAAGATCCAAGTGTTACCTCCAAGATCCTTGATTCATTGGAGTTCTAAACACCTGGTATACCTTCTATTTCCTTTTCCTTACATAAATTCGACCCCTAATATCCAAATTCACGTCGATCTAGAAAACCCTAATCTGCTGATCTCGCAAAGTGCGGACTTGTCCGGTCCCTAGTGGACTAGTCCGATTTTCCTAGTTAATTTCTTTTGAATTAATTCTAAAATTTGATCAAATCAACTCCAAACTTGTGTAAACTTGTTAAAAGCAATTAGAACTAGTAAGTGATCATTAAAAGCAACTCACTAACAAGTTTCACCTTGCATTTGCATTAATCATGCATGTCATGTCATATTGAGTAATATGTGTGCACTCTTTAATTGTGTTTCTTGTTTGTATGTTTATTGTGCGGATTAGACGGATTTGCACTAGAGAGTGTCGTGGAGGATCTCCAGCACCAAGAGTTTGACGGCATTGACCCGAATCAATCCCAAGAGCAAGGCAAGTGTCCTTGAAGCATATTGATCCTATTTTAAAATAAATGTTTTGTTTGCAAAACTGCATGCTTGTGTCAATTTGATGGGAATCCTATGATAGGAAGTTTACTAGCGTTGTTTAACCACCCTTGTCACCTGGAATACATGGTAGAGAGTCGGGATGGGATTTTTACCTTTTTGCTTCGCCGAATTAATTGGGATGGGAAAACAACTATACCACTTACCTTAATTATGTAATTATGAGATTATGATTAACATGAACTGGTTAATGTAATATGTAATGGGTGATCTAAGCAAGCCTTGTATGTGGATGGGTTAGATGTTATTGTGGTTTGCTTGCTTTAGATCTAAGGACTGATTCATGCGAAAATAAGCCAGGACTACAGTGCCACCATGAGGCCAAGTATATGTGCGGCGTAGCTGATTAATTAGGGCTTTGCCAGTGCTATTTGGACCATTAAGGATGCTCGGGGAAGGGGTAGTCGGATTGGGTTTGTTGATGATTAGTGGGACTACCCTGGGATCCGAATGGCTCAAGAGGGGGCCCTTGGTTGAAGATGTGCTCAGTTGGAGGCATCGCCACCGGTGAAAGCTCAGTGAGGTCTAAATAGGCTAGTAATCCCTTTGTAAAGGTTATTTTGTGATCTCTTGGCCATACACCAAAGTAAGTGTAATTGGCATAAGGGAGGTTCTTTAGTCGCCGACAGGTGATGAAATCACAAACACGTGGGTAAAGCGGTACAAACTCTACAGAGTGTCTAATAAAACTATCAAGATAGTCGTGCTCCCGGTTATGAGCACTGGGACATTCCATCATTAGAGGGAAATTGGGATTTGGTTATGGTTATGGATGGTTATGAATTAAATTCTGGTATTGAATATGAATATTGGTATATGATGATGGATATGGAATATGGACTGGTATTATGATAACTACATGGCTTATGATGGGTTTATTTCACATACATATATTATATTGCTTTTCAAATGTTTTAATGTACTTTTCAGCACTTAGCCATTATTATATTCGTCGTTTGTATCAGCTACATGTCATAGTTTCCACACTTGCTGAGTACGACATGTACTCACTCTTGCAATCCCCCCCCCCCCCACAGTTGCACGTCAGGATTGGGAGTTTAACAATGATAATGCAGAGTTCTAGGCCGTGTCTGCCGTCAGCTTGCCTGTGGAGTGTTGGAGCTGCGCTATACCCTTTTGCTTATGCTGCTTAGTTGCTTAATTAGTTTATTTCCGCTGCATTAGTTGAACTTGTCATTAATAATCATTAGTGCATGTATTCGAGGATATTCTAAACTCTATAATAAAAGTGGTCAATTAATCTTGTTCTGTGGTGATTTTCTGTATATTCTTTTGTGAATGCACTCGTGTATGTGTGTTTAACATCTTGGGCACACATATGCTTTCACTTGGTTCATTTTTGGAATCGGGTGTCACACTCCCGGACCTACTTCAGAGAAGGGACGTGAGGGGCGAAGGTCTGAGAGGCTGAGCTGGATCTTCATGAGCGCTTCGTATCTGAAGAGGTTGAGCGCCGCACCTGATAGAGCTGGACGTTATTGATGGTAGGAGAAACCATCAACGACAGTTGTCCAGCTCCAATCATATTTCTCGGGCAGTCAAAAGCATCAAAAGTGATGGGAGTGTTCATCTACTTCTGATGGGGTTCTGCCTTGGTGGTGGGAGCTGTGGCAGCCATCTCCCGACGCATGGTCTTGAGGATGCGGCGGGAGGTGATATCCCAGGACCCTCCATATATCGTATGGAGAGTCTTCCGACACTCATTGTCGGACATGTAAAAATCTTCATCCACGGTCTTGTACACAGCCTTCAGGACCTTCTTGGGGTCCTGAAAGCCTAGCTCCAGATCAGTCGGAGCTTCGTCGACCTTCTGCTTTCCTTCCCGTTGGCAGAAAGGAACTTATTCTCGGTGCTCGTTGAAGCGTTCAACAAGGCGTTGTACCTTACGACAATCTTCAAGATTGTGGGTGTTAATTTCATGAATCGGACACCACATATTTTGACTGTCGTCATCTTCAGACGATGGTCGAAGATGTTTTTGGGGTGTGGCCCCCAGCCACCCGGAGCTGCAGCAGCGATAGTAGTAGGCGTGTCGGCCGATGGCTTCTTCTTGCCGTTGGACTTTTTCTTCTTTTTTTCTTTATTGGATGCAGTGCCTTCAGCCTTGGAAGAGTTTTTACCAGCCTTCGGAGCTGGTTTGGAGTGCATATCTCGGCCCTCCACAGCCCTAGCACATTTGTCGGCTAGGCTGAAGAGTTTTGTGACGCTGCTGACTTCTTTCGTTGTCAGCTTCTCCAACATCTTCTTATCTCTAACGCCATGTCGAAATGTGATGATGACAGAAGCATTGGAAAATGAAGGGATTGTGTTCTGTACCTGTGAAAATCATTGGAAGAACGATCGCAGCGACTCTCCCGTCTTTTGTTGTACGGTGAATAGGTCCAACTCAGTGCCAGGTCGGGTGTAGGAGCTCCTGAAGTTGGCGGTGAATTGGTAGCAAAGCTCCGCCCAACTGTTGATGGAGTCAGACGGAAGACTCATGAACCAGGACCTGGTTGTCCCGGTTAGAGCCAATGGGAAGTAGTTGGCCTCACGACCTCATTGCCTCCAGCCGCGAGGATGGCGGTGGAGTAGATCTGGAGGAACTCAAAAGGGTTGACAGTCCCGTCATATTTCTCTGACAAATGAGGTCAGAACTTTTGTGGCAATTGGACCATGCGGAGGTGCATGGCCAGGGGCGAACAACCGCCCCCTACTCCCAAGGGAGAAGGGTTTTCACAAGCAGCTCACCTCTTGTGAGCGCACTCCATGAGAATGCGGCCATCCTGCCTCATGTAGCGGTGGTCAAGCCCCGACCGAACATCATGGGTCGAGAGCCTCGACACCGTGTGAGTGCGGCTTGCCCCGGAGGGTAGTGACATCACTTGCTGAGAGAGCACACGCCTCAGATGTTGTGACGCCTGAGGACCAAGTCTACCAGACAAGGTCCTGTTTCTTGAAGGTGTTTGCCCAGTAGGGGGTGGACCTTGGTCACTGATGCCATTTTTGAGACCTATGTGTGCTGAATACATTGGCTATAGCAATAAAAGTTTTGAATACTACCAAAACACTTTTATCATCAAGGTCCGACTCTAGGTCCGACTAGCTTTGGTTAGCTTTGGCAAGGTCTGGTGCTTGATCGCAGTGTTTCTGCTTTTATCTTGCAATGTTTCGAACATGCTTTACACTTATGGAAAGGTTGCTTAGTATCCTTTTACTAAGTTTTTGGTGTGTTTTGCTAGTTAAGACTAATATTATTTTGCTATGTTTTGCAACATGCTTATGTGAGGTGCTCACATAAGATGTTGTAGTTTCAGAACTAACGTGAGTCAAGTCAAGGACTTGTGCTTGAAAGTATTGGTTGTTTATTCATGTGAAGGTGTTACTTGAGTTCAAGACATGGCTGGTGACGGGATCCAATGAACTAGTCTTAGGGAGAAGATGAGGTTCAACAACCAAGTTCGGGGGGAATTGTGGTTGAGTTGATCGGGAGGTTGCGCATTATGTTTGAATCAAGAACAATGCATATGAAGGTATCGTGGATGTCGTTGGAAGATGTTTGCACGCATGCAAGGAGTGCATGGACATGGCTACATGGTTTCAAGGCGTGATGAAGAGATGTGGACGTAAAGAATTGGTCAGAAAGGTCCAACCGACTAGGTTATGGACTGAAGCTGTGGCTGAGTCGTGTTTGACTCAAATATGGAAAGATTTGAGTTGGTTATGATAGAATTTCATGTGGGTAACGAATTTTAGTTGTTTTAGGAATGTGGGATACGTTCCTAAGGTGTTTGGAAGTCTTAAGATTGCTTCTATCTACCTATAGAATAGTCCTAAGCAGTTATGGAAAGTTTCGATCCGCGATTTGAGTAGGATTAGAGTCCTAGTTGAGATTGGGTTGGTCTAAGGGCTGGTTATATAAGCAATGGAGGCCACAGCTCGTGGGAGAGGACTTCAGGGCTATTCCTCTTGTGTTCTATTGAATAAAATTTGTAGTTTAAAGGAACTTTTGTGCCTTGTTCGTCCGACTTGTTCCAGACAAGTTTTTCTCGTCGGGTTTTCTGCACAGCACTACCTTTTTGATATGGTTTTCTAATAACTCGAGTTTTATAGATCCAATTGATGTGGTTCTTCTTGTGTTGTCTTCACAACTTGATTATCTATCATCTGTCAAAATTTCATGGTCATTGGATTTGCGGTTTTCGATCTACACGAGTTTCTTTGCAGTATTACAGATCTGTTTTTTACTCGGTAGAACAAATTGACCTTTGTTCGATCTTTCAATCGTAACTTGAGTTTCTCTCGACGAATTTGAGTAATTCTTGTTGTGTTGTCTTCATAACTTGATTCTATCTGATATCTATCACTTTTGTCACAGTGAAATACATTTAGATTTGTATCACACATGATTTCTTTAACAGATCGTTTTTTTGCTAAGATGTTTTCATTGCTTCCGCTGAAAAAGTTTTAATCTACCATTCACACCCCCCCCCCCCTCAAGTAGCTTTTCACGTGCTCTTTGATCATACAATTGGTATTAGAGCCACGGTGCTCTAATATTTGTGATTTGCACGTATTCTGACTAATCATCATGGAGAAATACTCCGCAAAACCTTGTGTCTTTAGTGGTATTGATTTTCAGGTTTGGAAGGCACATATGGAAGCCTTCATCCAGGCTCGAGGCTTTGCAATATGGGAGAAGGTATACAAGCCTTATGAAGTGCTGTCAAATGATCAAGTTATAGCTACAAATCTGAGAGATGTCGACAACAACAACAAGGCTCAGAACTTGATCATACAAAGATTAACTCAAAGCGACATCGATCGTGTTGCACACCTCCGATCTGCATACGATTTTGTGGAAAGAACTTTGTGACTACTACGAAGGATCCAACACGATCAAGGAGGTAAGGCAAGACATGTTCAAGAAAGAATACATGCGCTTCGAGATGCAACCCGTTGAGTCTATTGATGACCTTTTTGCTCGCTTTAATAAAATTCTTAGCAACTTGCGTAGTGTCAATGTTAATTTTTCAGATGCTGAAAATGCTAGACAATTGTTAAGTGCATTAGATATGTCAATTTGGGAGATGAAAGTCACATCTATTCGTGAATCTACTGTCATGAGTACACTTACTTTAGATGTGCTATGTTCAAAGTTAAAAACTCATGAAATTGACATACTATCACTCAAGAACCCCAACAAGTCTCTTGCATTTGTTTCTCAACGTGATATGCCTAGCTCCGGCCAATCATCATCTTGCAATACTCTTGCTTTGTTGTCCTCACTAACCCTGGAGCAGATCGAGGAATTTCCAGAAGAAGAGTTAGCCCTCATCTCTACTATATTCTCAAAAGCATTGCAAAATGTGAGAACTAGAAGGAGAGAAAGCTCCGGACCTCAACGCTATTTTGAATGTGGTAAGACAGGACACTTTCATACAGAATGCCCTAATATTTCAGGTCCTTCTACCTGTGAGGAAAAGCAGAACAAGGTCAAGACCACCTCTGGAAACTGCAACAAGAAAAAGAAGGGTACTATAGGATGCAAGATGATAAACAGCTTCATCGCTGCACTTCAAGAACTTGGCTCAAGCGATGTGGACATTGGAAGTGACGAAGATGGAGATGATTTGGCAAACTTGTGCTTCATGGCGGGCAAATCAAGATCAAGTATGGAGGATGCAGAACACAACAGCGACAATGAATAGGTATGTCCTACTTGCGAAAAAATGTGTGATGCTATTTCTCATGCCACTATTATAGTTAAGAAAAAGGACAAAAAGCTTAGGGATAGTGCTGCTAAAATTGAATCACTAGAATCTGAAATCAACCGTTTAAAAACTTTGATTCCTAGTGATGATGCATGTCCCTCATGTGATTTAATATATGAACAATTGTCCTCATTAAGAAGTGTGCAGACCTCCACACTTGATAAACTTGAGTTAGAAATTGAAAAGAATAGAGAGCTCGCTGCACTTAATGATAAAAACTTGAAAAATGCTAGTTGTTCTACAATCGATTTGCATTGTTCTACTTGTGATGATCTTGATAAGAAACTACAAGATGCTATGAATGAAATTTCTATATTGAACAATACTTTACATTCTCATGAAGTTAAATATTGTTCCAATTGCAAATTAAAAGAAAAAACTTCATGTGAAAATTGCCTCGATCTATCCAGTAAACTTGATGACATGCATAGGACATTAGATCGGTTTTGTAATGGGAATAAGAACCTAAACTTGTTGTTAAATTCTTCCAAGTCTTGCAATGATAAAACTGGTTTAGGTTTTGATTCTCATGCTCATGGTAAGGCACATCCACCTAAAATTGTAAAGTCATTAGGAAGTAGTTTGATTAAAATAGTTCCTAAACAAAAAGAAGTGGTTTTCAAATCTGCAGGAGTGTTGTCTCATTTGGTTTCAAATAAAAATGTTGCTTGCTCATCTAGACATGAACACAAAGTTAAATCTCATTGTACCTACTGTGGTAGAGATGGTCATGTCATAGATTTTTGTTATAGACTAGCTAAACAACAGAAAAAGGAAAGAATGATTGCTAGATCTCATAAATTTCATGCATAATTTGTTGCACTTGCTAAACTGAATGATAGAAACATCCAATCTACTGTAATGAGTCGAAAACATGCAAAGGTTGCTCCCAAACCTACTGTTTTTTGTGCTACACATGTAACATCTCATAGGACAGTAGTTGGGTACAAAAATCCTCAAGCTTTGGCTCATAAACCTGTTGTTTTATCTCAGCTTTCACGTGTTATTCCTGATGGACGTCGTGTGACTCAGTACTTGATTCGTAAATGCCTTTTGACTAACCCCAGTATTGAGTCATCGACGTATTGTGCTTCTATGTAGGTTACACGCTTGAGGAAGGAGAACATTTGGATTGTGGATTTAGGTTGCTCACGCCACATGACCGATAACAAAGAATGGTTCTCCTCCCTCTCTTTTGGGTTACGTGTAGAGAATGTTACTTTTGCCGATAATTCTTCAACTCCTATAATTGCTAAGGGTTCGGTTAGAGTAAATAATCACTACACTTTGAAGGATGTGGCACTTGTTAAAAATTTGAAATATAACTTGCTTTCTGTTTCACAACTGCAAGATGAAAATCTGGAAATTATTTTCACTAAAAATTGCCGCAAAGTTGTAAATTCAAATAGTGAGATTATTTTTAACATGTCTCGGTTTGGAAGAGTTTTTAAAGCTGATTTTGATATGTTTTCCTCTAAGCATAGGTGTCTAGTTGCTAATGGTTCAAAGGACTTATATTTTTGGCATCGTAGACTTGGTCACGTAGGCTTTGATCATCTAACGCGTGTTAGTACTCTTGATCGCATACGTGGGTTGCCTAAGCTTAAAAGGGACAATGAAATTGTGTGCTCTTCTTGTAGACATGCTAAGATGGTTGCAGGTTCACATTCTTCTCTCACAATGATCATGACAATTGAATTGGGTCAACTTTTGCACCTTGACACTGTAGGACCTTCACGCGTTCAATCCTTCGGAGGTAAATGGTATGTTCTTGTGATTGTTGATGATTATTCTAGATACTCTTTGGTTTACTTTATGGCATATAAGAATGAAGCTTTTAGTCACTTTAGAACTTTATTTCTTAGGTTATCAATTGATCACCCAGGATCTTTAAAAGCAATTAGAAGTGATAATGGAACCAAATTTAAAAATCAATCTTTTGATCACTTTTGTGCTGAAAATGGAATACATCATCAATTTTCTTCACCATATGTACCTAAACAAAACGGTGTTGTAGAAAGAAAGAATAGAACCTTAGTTGAGATGGCTAGGACTATGCTTGATGAATATGAAAATCCTAGGAAAGTTTGGGTTGATGCGATTGCAACTGCTTGTTATGTCTCAAATCGTGTTTTCTTGCGCGCTAAGCTAGGTAAAACACCATATGAGCTCTGGTTTGGACATAGGCCTAGTGTTACACACTTTCGGGTATTTGGTTGCAAATGCTTTGTTAAGAAACATGGTAATCTTGATAAATCTGAACCTAGATCTGTTGATGGCATGTTTCTTGGTTATCCATCTCATACTAGAGGCTACCGTATGCTTTTACTTGACACTAACAAAATTGTGGAGACTTGTGAGGTGTCTTTTGATGAAGCTATACCAGGTACTAGCTCAAACATTGCAGGTCCAGATCCATATCCGCAGGGGGGAGCATTTTTGTTGAAGATAAGGAAGAGGTGGAGCTGCTGCCCGAAAATTCAGCAGCTAATGACATTGTTCCAGCTCCTGATTTTGATTCACAACCAGCATCGACGACCACCATTGCTGGTCCAGATCCTCCTCATGTCACAAGATCATCAATTTGTGATGAACATGAAGAAGAAGAAGAAGCTTGTGAAGTGTCCACTCCCCTCCGGGTTCTCAAAAGTCATCCTCCACAACAAATTATTGGAAGCTTGCATGAACGAGTCACACGGTCCAGGTTTTGCGGTCCAAATTCTCATGCTCATTATTCTTTTGTTGCTTCTTTTTAACCCAAAGATATATCACACACACACACTGATGAATCTTGGATTATTGCCATGCAAGAAGAGTTAGGAAATTTTGAAATAAATAATGTTTGGAAACTTGTACCTCCACCTCAAGGTCACACTTTAATTGGAACTAAATGGGTGTTTAAAAATAAACAAAGTGAGGATGGGGTTGTGGTTAGGAATAAGGCTAGGTTTGTTGCTCAAGGTTTCACTCAAGTTGAAGGTCTAGATTTTGATAAAACTTTTGCTCCTGTTGCTAGATTAGAAGCCATAAGAATTTTGTTAGCTTTTGTTGCATCTAAAGGTTTTAAGCTTTATCAAATGGATGTTAAAAGTGCTTTTCTTAATGTCTACATAGATGAGGAGGTTTATGTCAAACAACCACCGGGTTTTGAAAATTTAGATTTTCCTAATCATGTTTACAAACTGTCCAAAGCCTTGTACGGTCTCAAACAAGCCCCTAGAGCATGGTATGACAGGTTAAAAACATTCTTACTTGAAAAGGGGTTTACCATGGGCAAGGTTGATAAAACTCTTTTTGTGCTTAAGCATGGCAATGACTCATTATTCGTTCAAGTGTATGTGGATGATATTATCTTTGGTTGTGCTTCTCATGATCTTGTGTCCAAGTTTTCAGCTATGATGAGTTTAGAATTTGAGATGAGTATGATGGGAGAACTCATGTCCTTTTGGGGGCTGCAAATCAAGCAAACCAAGGAGGGTATCTTTGTGCATCAAACAAAGTATACAAAAGATCTCCTAAGGCGCTTTAACATGGACAAAAGCAAGCCTCTTCGGACACCAATGGGAACAGCAAGAACACTTGAACTTGATGAAGATGGTGAACCCGTGGATCAAAAAGAATATAGATGCATGATCGGATCACTTTTGTGCCTCACGGCATCAAGACCGGACATACAATTCAGCGTATGTCTTTGTGCGCGGTTTCAAGCCTCCCCACAGGCTTCACATCGTCAAGACGTCAAAAGGATTCTCAGGTATTTACATGGAACTCAAGAATTTGGCATTTTTCTTCCTTCTTCCTCAATCGTTACTTTGAAAGATTTTTCTGATGCTGATTTTGGAGGTTGTAGGATTGATAGGAAAAGTACTTCGGGTGCTTGTCATTTTCTTGGTAATTCACTTGTTGCTTGGTCCTCTAGAAAACAAAACTCAGTTGCACAATCCACAACTGAATATGAATACGTAGCTGCTACTAGTGCTTGCTCACAATTTCTTTGGATTGTTCAAACACTTAAAGACTATTGGGTTGATCTAGATAGTGTTCCACTGTTTTGTGATAAAACTAGTGCCATTTTCATTGATAAAAAACCCCGTGCAACATTCTAGAACTAAGCACATTGACATTAGATATCACTTTCTCTATGATAATGTTGAAAAAGGAAACATTGTGCTTCACCATGTAGATATCGAACAACAATTGGCTGACATTTTTACAAAACCTTTAGATTTCACTTGTTTTTGTTTTATTCATTGTGAAATAGGGGTTATGCATCCTCATGGCTTACATTGAGGGGGAGTTTTGAAACTTGAGAAGTCTATGTGTGAATCTGAAATTAAAATAATATGAGCATAGTATTTCATACATATATGACTTTGTGATTCCTTTTACATGTTGAAAGTTCTTACTACATTACTCGTGTTATACATTTTGTAGTTTTTGCCATGTCTAGTAATTGGAATAATTACTTACACTAAATCTAGTCATGGTCGAACTTTCTTGCCGTTTTGAACTTGTTGCATGCTCACAAGTGCTTTTAATCATAAAGAATTAATCAAGTAGTTAACTTACATGTTGAGCTTTTATGGTCAAATATAAATTGAGAAAAGATCAAGAGAATATGCATGCATCGCACTTCTTCTTTTGAGATGGCTTATAATTGCACTTAGATATGAACTTGAAAGAAGTTGTGTATGACTAAAACCATGTCCTTAAGCTTCTGATTGTCAAATGACATAAGCTTGGCTTGGTTGGTTAGAATAAGGCAGATGCACATATAATCTCTTGCAAATATCATATGATCTAAATTTGTGCTTTGAAAAATAATAAAATGCAGCAACAAGTGTCATGCTTTCAGGTTTTTAAATAGTTAAGTTTGTGAGATCATGACTTGCTAAATTGGAAATTACATTTGATCTCTAGCATGGATTACACTACTTTATGTATTTCACTGATGTGATAGTGTAAGTTACTTGATAGTATGACTTGGATGAGCTTTGTTTTATATGTATATGTTATAATATGCTCATGACAATTAAATTTGTCTTATAAACCTTGCTGAATACATTGTCAAAGGGGGGAGAGATAATATGTGAAATTTTAAAGATAAGTATGCAAGGGGGAGAAATTGATTATACATTGAACATATTCACAATTGCTTTTGGCACGATTCTTCTCAGGGGGAGAACTTCTTTTTCTCATTTTATTTCTGTTTTACAAATGGGGAGAAATTATTTTCAAAACTTTTAATGTGAATAAGCCAATGTTCGGATCTTAAGTGGTGTTGCCAACGCATTCATCAAGGGGGAGATTGTTAGACCTATGTGTTCTGAATACATTGGCTATGGCGATAAAAGTTTTGAATACTACCAAAACACCTTTATCATCAAGGTCCGACTAGCTTTGGTTAGCTCTGGCAAGGTCTGGTGCTTGATCGCAGTGTTTCTGCTTTTATCTTGCAATATTTCGAACTTGCTTTACACTTATGGAAAGGTTGCTTAGTATTCTTTTACTAAGTTTTTGGTGTGTTTTGGTGGTTAAGGCTGATATCATTTTGCTATGTTTTGCAACATGCTTATGTGAGGTGCTCACATAAGATGTTGTAGTTTTGGAACTAACCAGAGTCAAGTCGAGGACTTGTGCTTGAAACTATTGGTTGTTTATTCATGTGCAGGTGTTGCTTGAGTTCAAGACATGGCTGGTGACGGGATCCATTGAACTAGTCTTAGGGAAATGATGAGGTTAAACAACCAAGTTCGAGAGGAATTGTGGTTCAGTTGATCGGGAGGTCGCGCAACATGTTTGAATCAAGAACAATGCATATGAAGGTATTGTGGACGTCGTTGGAAGATGTTTGCACGTGTGCAAGGAGTGCATGAACGTGGCTACATGGTTCCGAGACGTGATGAAGAGATGTGAACGTAAAGAATTGGTCGGAAAGGTCCAACCGACTTAGTTATGGACTCAAGCTGCGGTTGAGTCGTGTTTGACTTAAATATGGAAATAATTGAGTTGGTTATGATAGGATTTCGTGTGGGCCACGAATTTGAGTTGTTTTAGGAATCTGGGACACATTCCTAAAGTGTTTGGAAGTCTTATGATTGCTTCTATCTGCATATAGAAGAGTCCTAAGCAGTTATGGAAAGTTTCAATTCATGATTTGAGTAGGATTAGAGTCCTAGTTGAGATTGGATTGGCCTAAGGGTTGGTTATATAAGAAAGGAAGGCCAGAGCTCGTGGGAGAGGAATTTGGGGCTCTTCCTCTTGTGTTCTATTGAATAAAATTCGTAGTTGAAAGGAACTTTTGTGCCTTGTTCGTCCGACTTGTTCCAGACAAGTTTTTCTCGTCGAGTTTTCTGCACAGCACTACCTTTCTTAGGTGGTTTTCTCATAACTCCAGTTTTACAGATCCAATTGATGTGATTCTTTTTGGGTTGTCTTCACAAATTGATTATCTATCATCTGTAAAAAGTTCACGTCATTGGATTTGTGGTTTTTAATCTACACGAGTTTCTTTGCAGTATTACAGATCTGTTTTTTACTCGGTAGAACAGATTGACCTTTGTTTGATCTTTCGATCGTAACTTGAGTTTTCTTGACGGATTTGAGTAATTCTTGTTGTGTTGCCTTCGTGACTTGATTCTCTCTGATATCTATCTCTTTTGTCACGGTGAAACACATTTAGATTAGTCTCACACACGATTTCTTTAACAGATTGTTTTTCTGCTAAGGGGTATTTAATGCTTCCACTGAAAAAGTTTTGATCTACCATTCACCCCCCTCAGGTAGCTTTTTGCGTGCTCTTCGATTCTACAGCATTGGCTGCAGCTGCAACCAGATGCTGCACAATAGTACACCACTGTTCCATCACATCCTGAGGTGCTTCAGGTGCAGATGGACACTGAAGCAGAGTCTGCGCTGCATTCAGCGCGTTCTCGGGGTTTTTCGTCGATGCAGTGACCGACACAAAGACACCATTTTGCTGTGATGGTGGTGGTGGTGGAACAGCACCCGTCGGGATAACAGCATTAGCTTGTTGCTGCATGTTGGAGGCATTTTCTGCAGCAGGCTGCTCAGCGTGGCCGTTGGACGATCCTACAGCGGAATTCACCATCTCAAAATCTCAGGCCCTCCCCCTAACTGGCGCGCCAAATGTCTTAAAGTGTTGCTATGACACTTCCCCCGGTACTACTAAAACATAGTCCGTAGAGTTCATATTCGGTTGGGGCGTGCGTAAGATTAGGAACGCGGCGGTGACATAGGAGATTTTTCTGTGGTTCGGGCCGCCTGAGCGTAATACCCTACTCCACGCGATGGTTGTTAATGGTATGAGGGTGTATGCGTGTGTGCTTGAGTTGGCTTAGATCAGCTTGGCTTTCTACCGTGCGGCTCAACCCTTTTATATGCTAAGGGTTGTCCATCACAGGGATTGCCTGGCCCGACATGTGGCCCCAGCAGTATTCAATTACCTAATACACAATCTACATGTATAAAGCATGATTAACAGTGTGATAATGCGCCTTAATGGCGGCGTTACCGGTACTAATGGTCCTCTGATCGTGAGTCATTAATGTTGAATTAATGACACATTAATCAGGTCTTGTAACGGCTATTTTAATAGCCTCTTCAATGTTTGTGCCGTTGGAGATCTTGTAGTCATTGCTCGCGAAGCTTCAGAGGTGTAACACGTGGCAACTTTGGAGCTTCCCTCTATGGGGAGGTAGGTCCGGAGCCACTCGACACGTGGCGGCACCAGAGCTTCCCTCTACTGGGGGTTAGGTTCGGGGTTGTTAGAAACGTGGCAGGACCGAAGCTTCCCTATGAAGGGAGTTAGACCCAGTATCGTTGGATACGTGGTAGTACCGGAGCTACCCAAATGAGGGATGTGGGCCCAGTCTTGTCAGACGTGTGTTGCCTTCGGGGGTCTTCAACTCGGACGTAAGAACTCTTCGGCTTTTCTTGTAGTATCGCGGGGTACCTGGTATGCAGGGTACTGATAGTGTCGTAGAGAGAAAGAAGAGAATCTTAGTTGAGATGGCTAGGGCTATGCTTGATAAATATCAAACTCCTAGAAAATTTTGGGCAAATGCAATTGCAACCACTTGTTATGTCTCAAATCGTGTTTTCTTGCGTGTTAAGCTAGGAAAAACTTCATATGTGCTTCGGTTTGGACATAGGAAATTCTGAAACTTTAGGTTCTTTGGTTGCAAATGCTTTGTTAAGAAACATGGTAATCTTGACAAATTTGAACCTAGATATGTTGACGGCATGTTTCTTGGTTATCCATCTCGTACTAGAGGATATCGTGTGCTCTTACTTAACACTAACGAAATTGTGGAGACTAGTGTGGTTTCTTTTTATGAAGCTATCCTAGGTACTAGCTCTAATATTACCGGTCCAGATCCATATCCGCGGGGGGGGGGGGGGGGGGGGGGAGTATTTTCATCGAACAAGACAAACAAGTGGTGTTGCTGCCCAAAAATTCAGAAGCAAATGACATTGATCACACTGCAAATTTTGCACCACTACCAGCACCAACAACTACTGCAGCTGGTACAAATCATCCTCAAGCCACAAGTTCTTCAATATGTGATGAACATGAAGAAGAAGGAGCTTGTGAAGTGTCTACTCCTCTTCGCGTCCTCAAAATTCATCCTCGACAACAAATCATTGGAAGCTTGCACAAATGAGTTACACGGTCTAGGTTTTACTATCCAAACTCTCATGCTCATTCACCTTTTGTTGCTTCTTTTGAACCCAAAGATATATCACAGGCACTCACTAATGAATCTTGGATTAGTGCCATGCAAGAAGAGTTAGAAAATGCTGAAAGAAATAATGTTTGGAAACTTGTACCTCCACCTCAAGGTCACACATTAATTGGAACTAAATGGGTGTTTAAAAATAAACAAAGTGAGGATGGGGTTGTGGTTAGGAATAAGGCTAGGTTGGTTGCTCAAGGTTTCACACAAGTTGAAGGTCTAGATTTTTATGAAACTTTTGCTCCTGTTGCTAGATTAAAAGCCACTAGAATTTTGTTAGCATTTGATACATCTAAAGGTTTCAAGTTATATCAAATAGATGTTAAAAGTGCTTTTCTTAATGGCTACATAGATGAGGAGGTTTATGTCAAGCAACCACCAGGTTTTAAAAAACCATATTTTCCTAATTATGTTTTCAAACTGTCCAAAGCCTTGAACGGTCTCAGACAAGCCCCTAGAGCATGATATGATAGGTTAAAAAAAATCTTACTCGAAAAGGGATTTACCATGAGCAAGGTTTATAAAACTCTTGTTGTGCTTAAGCATGGCAATGACTCATTATTCGTTCAAGTATATGTTGACGATATTATCTTTGGTTGTGCTTCTCATGATCTTGTGCCCAAGTTTACAGCTATGATCAGTTCAGAATTTGAGATGAGTATGATAGGAGAACTCACATACTTTTTGGGGCTGCAAATCAAGCAAACCAAGGAGAGTACTTTTGTTCATCAAACAAAGTATACGAAAGACCTTCTTAAGCGCTTCAACATGGACAAAAGCAAGCCTCTTCGGACACCAATGGGTACAACAATGACACTTGAACTTGATGAAGATGGTGAACCCGTGGATCAAAAAGAATATAGAAGTATGATCGGGTCACTCTTGTACCTCACAGCATCAAGACTAGACATACAATTCGGCGTATGTCTTTGTGCATGGTTTTAAGCTTCCACACGTGCTTCACATCATCAAGCCGTCAAAAGAATTCTCAGGTACTTACATGGAACTCAAGATTTTGTCATTTTTGTTCCTTCTTCCTCAACTATTACTTTGAAAGCTTTTTCATATGCTGATTTTTTGGGTTGTTGGATTGATAGACAAAGTACTTCAGGTGCTTGTCATTTTTTTTTTGGTAATTCACTTGTTGCATGGTTCTTTAGAAACAAAATTTAGTTGCAAAATCCACAGCCGAATCAGAATATGTAGTTGTTGCTAGCGCTTGCTCAGAATATGTAGTTCCACTATTTTGTGATAACACTAGTGCCAGTTGCATTGCTAAAAATCCCGTGCATCATTCTAGAACAAAGTATATTGACATTAGGTATCACTTTCTCTGTGATAATGTTGAAAAAGGAAATATTTTGCTTCACCATGTAGATACCGAACAACAATTGGCTGACATGTTTACAAAACTTTTGGATTTCACTCATTTTTGTTTCATTCATAGTGAAATAGGGGTTATGCATCCTCATGGCTTAAATTGAGGGGGAATTTTTTTGAAACTTGAGAATTCTGTGTGTGAATCTGAATTTAAAATAATATGAGCATAGTATTTCATACGTATATGAAAGTTCTTACTACGTTACTCGTGTTATACATTTTGTAGTTTTTGTCATGACTAGTAATTGGAATAATTACTTACACTAAATCTGGTCAAGATCAAACTTTCTTGGTGTTTTGAACTTGTTGCATGCTCACAAGTGCTTTTAATAATGAAAAAATAATCAATCAACTAGCACATGTTGAGCTTTTATGATTAAATAAAAAATGAGAAAAGATCAAGAGAATATGCATCCATCACACTTCTTCTTTTGAGATGGCTTATCATTGCACTTAGATATGAACTTGGAAGAAGTTGTTGTGACTAAAACCATGTCTTTAAGCTTCTGATTGTCAAATGACATAGGTTTGGCTTGGTTGGTTAGAATAAGGCAGATGCATCATATAATCTATTACAAATGTCATATGATCTGAATTTGTGCTTTGAAAAATATTAAAAATGCAGCAACAAGTGTCATGCTTTCAGGTTTTGAAATAGTTAAGTTGTGAGATCATGACTTGCTTAAATTGAAAATTACACTTGATCTCTAGCATCACTTACACTACTTTATGTATTTCATTGATGTGATAGTGTACGTTACTTGATAGTATGACTTGGATGATCTTTGTTTTATATGTATATGTTATAATATACTCATAACAATTGAAATTTCTCTTTTGAACCTTGCTGAATACATTGTCAAAGGGGGGAAATATGTATAGGGGGAGAAATAGGTCACACATTGCAATGCACATTCACGAGTTTTACACGTTCTTCTCAGAGGGAGAATTTGTTTTTGAAATTTATTTCTCATTTGATTTTTTATTTTCAAATAGGGGGAGACATTTGCTTTTAAAACATTTCATGTGAATAAGCCAATGTTCGGATTTTAAGTGGTGTTGCCAATGCATTCATCAAGGGGGAAATTGTAAAACCTATGTGCTTAATACATTGACAATTATGTTAAACGTGTAGGTTTACATGCAAAGTTTTGAATATACTTGAGAAGCAAACTTTGCATTGTCTGAACTTTGGCTGCACGTGTTTTCTGTTTCAAAATTTCTGAACTTATCTTGTATAATGCATAGCGGCTGTTTTGGACTGTCTGAACTTTCTATGTGCTGAAATAATCATGTGGCTGCTATGTTTTTTATTTGTAATGTTTGAAACTTGTTTTACACTTATAGGAAGATTTGCATAGTACATTTGCTTTAAGTTTTTTGATGTGTTTTGGCTGATCATGGTGGATATTATTTTCCTATGTATGCAACATAATTATGTGATGTGCTCACATAAGGTGTTGTGGTTATCGGACTAACGAGAGTCAAGTCGTAGACTTGGGCTCGCAAAGATTGGTCGTTTATTCATGTGTAGGTGTTGCTTGAGGTCAAGACATGGCTGATGACGCGATCCATTGAACTAGTCTTAGGGAGAAGATGAGGTGCAACAACCAAGTTTGAGAGGAATTTTTTGGGTCAAGAACAATGCATATGAAGGTATCATGGATGTTGTTGGAAGGTGTTTGCACATGTGCAAGGAGTGTATGGACGTGGAAACATGGTTCCAAGGCGTGATGAAGAGAAGTGGACATAAAGAATTGGTCAGAAAGGTCCAACCAGCTAGATTATGCCTCAAGCTATGGCTGAGGTGGTTATTGTTCGTTTATAGAAAGTTTCGAGTTTTTTTTGGTTAGATTTTGTGTGGGTCACAAAGTTAAGTTGTTTTAGGAATGTTTGGTACGTTTATAAGGTGTTTGGAAGTCTTAAAATTGCTTCTATCTGCGTATAGAAGAGTCTTGAGCAGTTATGAAAAGTTTCGGTTGAAACTGAGTAGGAATAGAGTCTTAGTTAGGATTGGGTTGGCCTTAGGACAGGTTATAAAAGCAAGGGAAGCCAGAGCTCATGGAGAGACAATTTTGGGATGTTCCTCTTGTGTTTTGATTAATAAAATTTGTAGTTAAAGGAGCTTCTGTGCTTTGTTCGTTTGACTTGTTTCAGATAAGTTTTTCTCGTCGAGTTTCTGCACAGCACTATGTTGCTTCAGTGTTTTTATCATAACTCAAGTTTTACAGATTCAATTAATGTTATTCTTTTTTTGTTTTTCTTCATAACTTGATTATCTATCATCTGTAAAAATTTCACGGTAATTGGATTTGTGATTTCAGATCTACACGAGTTTCTTTGTACTGTTGCAGATCTGGTTTTTACTTGGGTAGAATAGATTGACCTTTGTTCGTTCTTTTGATCATAACTTGAGTTTTCTCGACGGTTTTTTGTGATTTTTGTTGTCGCTTCTTCGTGACTTGATTCTCTATAATATGGACTACTTTTTTGATGGTTGAACATGTTTAGATCAGTTGCACACGCGGTTTCTTAACAGATTGATTTTCTATCGAGGGGTTTTTGTTGCTTCTCCTGAAAAATGTTTTAATCTACCATTCACCCCCCTCTGGTATCTTTTCACGTGCTCTTTGATCCTACACTATTATCACGGGCATGTGCGCAATTGGCAGCTTGAAGAAGGTGATCTGGTGTTGCGGCGAATACTCTCTTGAGAAGGAGCAAACAAGCTCTCCTCCAAGCTGGGAGGGTCCCTTTCGAGTCATCAAAGTTTTCCGCCCCAGATGCATTTGCTTGGCAATAGAGGATGGGATGCCACTTCCCAACCTCTGGAATATAGAGCACCTCTGTAAGTTCTAAACTTAGCACGGAGGTGAGTCTGTTTTTGTATAGTATTTCATAGTGTCTATGAACGGAGTCGGGTTGGTCCAAGATGTATAGCACACTAAACATGGTCCTCTACTTTAAGTGTGTCCTTGCCTCCCCTATTATTTGGATCTATTATGAAATACAATTACATGAAAACAGACTCTTTGTGCATTTATTTTGTGCATGCTCTTATTTAATTTCCTCTTTACCTTCTCGCAAATAGTGAAGCTGTGCAATCTTCTTGAAAATTGGTTTCTAAGAATTTATGTGATACATATTCAAGTATTATTGGTAGTCTTTTTCGGGTTTTAGTGTTCGGTGAATGGCCTACTCACCTGAAAACTAATACCAATGACAGGTCTGGAGTCGGCTATAGGCTTAGCCTGGTTCAACACTCTAAGTATGCAACTCTATCTATTCTGGTGTTGCGTCAAAGTAAGGCGGGTCCGAGAAGCACACAAACCTATGAATGGACAACCGATATACTAAGTATTATCATGTTGAATTGATTAGGACCCAGAATTCAAGGAAGGATAGTAAGCCACAACTAAAATATAGGCAATAAGAAGTACTTTTACTAATTTTCTTGTCTCACATGTGCAGGACAAATGCTTTTAACGCTCGTTCTGGGAGTTCTGACGTCTCCAAGGGGCCTGGCGTCGATGTTTCGCATGTTGATAATGGGTGCCATCGGAGCATCTAGCTCCGGCACCACCCAGGGGGCCCGACATCGATGTTTCACACCGTTGACAATGAACGCCATCGGGGCATCTAGCTTCGGCACCATCGAGGGGGCTCGGTTTCCACATTTTGCACGTTGATAATGGGCACCACCAGAGCATCTAGCTCTAGCACCACCCAGAGGTCCCGGCGTCGATGTTTTGCACGTTGATAATGGGTGCCACTGGAGCATCTAGCTCCGGCACCACCCAAGGGGCCCGACGTCAAAGTTTCGCACGTTGATAATGGGCGCCACTAGAGCATCTAGCTCCGGCACAACCAAGTGGGTTGGTCGTCGATGTTTCACATGTTGATGATGGGCACTGTCAAAATAACTAGCTCCGACACCTCCCAGGGGGCCCGCAGTCAACGTTCCGTACGTTGTCAAGGGGTTCTCAGAGCTCTCGGAGGACAAACTTGAAGCTCAGAGCTAACACAAATATTCCAAGACATTACCAATCTCCAGATGGTAGATGCCCTCAATCAATTAAGCACATCTACCAGAGGGCCGACAAGATTATGGCAATGACAACAGTCAAGACAAAAAAATGAAGTTTGAGAGGATTTCATTCGTTCGAATATCAAGTATTTACAAGCTGGAGGTACAAAAGGAAAAAGAGGTCATAGCTACTCGCTGGAGTTGTGTTGGAACCACGCGGCGACATTGTTGGTGGCTTCTTGTAACACTCTCATTTTCATCCATCATGCATTGCATACATTATAATACATGTTTAACATTAATTCACATAAAAAGAAATAAGTTTAAAATGAATTAGAAGAAAAACTGCACTCAAAAGTTCTGAGAAGTGCGGACTAGTCCGGTTTGGTGCGGACTAGTCCTATTTCTCTCTGACCTCGCTCGGACATGTCCGTTCTAGTGCGGACTATTCCGGTTTTTGCCTCTGGACACTTTCCGACTTGTCCGGTCTATTGCGAACTAGTCTGGTGTCCCAATTCCTTGGAAACTTTGCTATGTCCTTGGACTTGTCCGGTAATCCAGCGGACTTGTATGTTTTCCCTCTGACTAAAATCGGACTTGTCCGATTTTGGCTAGACTTGTCTGATTTTCCGCTGACCAAGTTTGGACTTGTCCGATATAGTCCAGACTTATCCGTTTTTGCCTTTGTCAATCTTCGAACTAGTTTGGCCTTCTGCGGACTTGTCCGTTAAATCACAATTCTGAGTTGATCTTTTGTTCCACGATTTGTTTTTGGGTTTTACTTTAAGTGGGCCTAAGGACGTCGTGTCTAACCCTTTTTGGAGCCCATGTTGGACCCCACACCGGCCTCCACCCACCCCAAACTCGAATTCATTGAAACCTAGCCTCTACCTCTATATAAACAACACCACCCCTTGACTTTATATCGTTTTACCTCAATTGAAAGATCACAAACCCTATTTCGTGGAGAGCCGCCATCAAGGAGGGAGAAGGAGATCCCGAGCGAGAAGAATAGGAGAAGGAAACGAAAGAGGATCAAGATCTCCATTAAATTTTCGTTCTTCATCACCAATTCACCTTCAAGTTCTTCATCAACCCTAGATCTTCAAGATCCAAGTATTGCCTCCAAAACCCTTGATTCATTGGAGTTCTAAACACCTGATATATCTTCTACTTCCTTTTTCTCATGTGAATTCAAACCCGTTTCTACAAAACCTAGTTCGTTGTTTCTGCGAAGGGCGGACTAGTCCGACCGTGCAGTGGACTAGTCTGATTTTGCGATCTGTTACCTGCTAAATTAATTTCTAATTGTTTTGAATCAATTCCAAACCTGTATAAACTTGTTAAAAACTATTAGAACTAGTTAGCAAACACCATTAACAACTTATTAACAAGTTTTATTTCACAATTGCATTAATCATGCGTATCATGTCATATTGAGTAATATATGTGCACTTAGTGATTGTAATTCTTGTCTTGTATGTTTATTGCGCGGATTAGACAGATTTGCGCTAGAGAGTGTTGTGGAGGATCTCCAGCACCAGGAGTTTGAAGTATTTTATCCTAACCAAGCCCAAGAGCAAGTCAAGTGTCCTTGAACATATTGATCATGTTTCTAAAATAAATGTTTTATTTGCAAAACTGCATGCTTGTGTCAATTTGATGAGAATCCTATGATAGGAAGTTTACTAGCTTTGTTTAACCACCCTTGTCACCTGGAATATATGGTAGAGAGTCGAGAAGGGCTTTTTACCTTTTTTGCTTCGCTTACTTATTTGGGATGGGAAAACAACTATACTATTTAATTATGCATTAATGAGATTATGATTAATATGAACTGGTCAATATGATATGGTAATGGGTGATCTGAGCAAGCATGGTATGTGGATGGGTTGGATGTTATGGTGATTTGCTTGCTTTAGATCTAAGGACCGGTTTGTAGAGCGACCATCCAGGACTTATAGTGCCACCACGAGGCTAGGTATGGGTGCGGCGTAGCTGATTAATTAGGGTATTGCTGGTATTGCATTGGCCATATGGCGCACCAGGGAAGGGTGGTCGGATTGGGTTTGGATATGGTTGACGGGACTTCCTGGGATTCGAACGGCACAAGAGGGGTCCCTTGGTTGAAGATGTGCTCAGTTGGAGACATCACCACCGGTGAAACCTCAGTGGGTCCATACATGCTAGTAATCCCTTTGTAAAGGCTATTTTGTGATCTTTTGGCCATACACCAACGGAAGTGTGAGACGGCATAATTAAGACTCCTCAGTCATCGAATGGTGATGAAATCACAAACACGTGGGTAAAGTGGTACAACCTCTGCAGAGTGTCTAAAAACTATCATGATAGTCATGCTCCCGGTTATTAGCAACCTGGACCCTCACATGATTAGAGGGGAACTTGGGATTTGGGATGGTTTGGTACTGGTTATAGATGGTATTATGGTTTATGTCAATGGATATGGTTAATGGTAATGAGAAATCTGGCATAATGGTGATGGATGCAGAATATGGACTTGTACTATGTTATTACTTATGGTTTATGATGGGTTACTTCACATATATGTAACATATTGCTTTTCAAATGTTTTATTGTACTTTTCAGCAGTTAGCCTTTACTATATTCGTCATTTGAATGAGCTACATGTCATACTTTCCATACTTGTTGAGTACGACATGTACTCACCCTTGCAATTCCCCCCACCAACGGTTGCAGGTTAGGATTGGGAGTATAACGATTATAATGCGGAGTTCTAGGCCATGTCTGCCGTCATCTTGCCTGTGGATTGATTGGAGTTGCAATATACCCTATTTGCTTAGCTGCTTAGTTTGCTCATTTAGTTTATTTCCGTTGCATTAGTTCAAACTTGTCATTAATAATCAACTAGAGCTTGTATTCGAGGATATTATGAATTGTGTAATAAAAGTGCTTAATTAATCTTGTTTTGCGGTAATTTTCTATATATCCTTTTGTGAATGCACTCTTGTACGTGTGTTGAACATCCTGGGCACACATATGTGTTCACTTGGTTCATTTTCGAAACTGGGTGTCACACTTTTTGTACGCTTGCCTTGGCAGCCTCCTCCGTCTCTACGATGGGCCCTTCAAGCACCAGAGCTAGCGACACTGGGGTCCCGGCTGCGGAAGCAAGTTAGCACATACTCTGCGACTAACTTGGTCAGGTTCTTCCCCTCAGTCTCAAGCTGGTCGCTGATGATGTCTTCCAGTGCTTCCAGCTTGGCTCCGGGTGAGTTCAGGGTTGTCAAGGCTTGGCCCACTTCTGGCTCCGGGTCAGCCGGTCAAACCAGACTGAAGCCCAGAGGCACCAGCGCATTCTCTGCATGCCCAAGGAAGTCCCAGATCTGCTGGGCTTCCACTTTCCAAAGACCTCCTGGCGGATGTTAGCTCTGCAAAACCTTCCTTCGAGAATCGCTCGACCTCCTTGGCGTGCTACTGCATCCGCTCAGCTAGCAGCCTTTCTTGGTCTGTAATTTGTTTCCCGCGAAGGTTCAAGCGGTCCTTCTCCTATGTTTTCACCTTGTATTCCCTCGCGGAGACAGCAAGCTCCAGTTTGGAGACTCCTTCTCCAACCAGTCACACTTGGTGCTTTTGTTGCTCGCACCGGGACTTGAACTTCTCAATGCAGTTAGCCAAGTCCTACTCATTGTGCTTTATTTTTTGAGAGATCTCAGCATCTCTCTTCTGCATCTCTTGCTCCTTATTGTCGACAGCCTCCTATCGCTTGAGGAGCTCATCCCTCAGCTTGTCTAGGGTCTCAAAGTGAGCATCCGCCAAATTGTTGGCTTCTGTTGTCTTGTCATAAATTTCACGAGTCTTCTCACTCAGAACTTCTATGGCAGTCTGCCTGTCATCTAGCAGCTCGTCCAGCTACTTCGGCCGCGTGTTCTCGACTACAAGGAGGTCCCTTAAGTCGGCCAGGTGGGTCTGTGTCAACCTCGTCTTGAAGTTGAGAAGCTTCCACCACTGCCACAGAGTTTCCCATTCTGCTTCCAAAGCACTTCACTCGTAGTTGAAGCCAAGTTAAAATTGGCGAAGGCTTAAGCAAGCGTTCTCAGTCAAGATCACTAAGGGGATCGGCTCTAGAGCTTCCTGTGGATCCGTCGGAGCTCCCATAGCCTCCGGGACAGTCGTTGGAGCCCATGGCACAAGCATGGACCTCAAGAAGTCATCATCAGTTGCGCCAAACTCTAGGAGGTCATCTTCCCCAGGCACAGATGTCGAAGCACCCGCAGTTGATTCTCCAAGCGCAAGCTCCAACACCATCATGGTGTCTGTCGGTAGCTCCAGCACAGCATCGATCACAGGCTCTTGCGTGGCTGTCGTTGGCTCCAGCACTATCGCGGCATCAGCCACCAGCACAGCATCAATCGCTGGCTCTGGCTCTAGCGCCTTTGAGGCTTTAGCCAGTACCTCCGGCACCACTTTGTAGGATCGAAGAGCACGTGAAAATCTACCAGAGAGGGTGAATGGTAGATTAAAACTTTTTAGCAGAAGCAACGAAAACCCCTCAGCAGAAAATTAATCTGTTAAAGAAAATCGTGTGTGCGACTAATCTAAACATGATCAATTGTGAAAACCAGTATAGATTGTGGAGAATAAAGTCACGAATATGTCACAACAAGAATCACCAAAATCCATCTAGAAAAGCTCAAGTTACGATCAAAAGATCTAACAAAGGTCAATATGTTCTATCTGAGAAAAGCAGATATGCAACACTGCAAAGAAACTCGTGTATATCATAAACAAAAAATCCAATGACCGTGAAATTTTCACCGATGATAGACAATCAAGTTTTGAAGACAACCCAAAAAGAATCACGTCAATTGCATCTGTAAAACTTGAGTTATGATAAAACCACCAAAGCAAGGTAGTGCTGTGCAGAAACTCGACGAGAAAGACTTGACAGAAACAAGTCGGACGAACAAGGCACAAAAGCTCCTTTAGACTACGAATTTTATTGATCAAAACACAAAAGGAACAGCCCCAAAGTTGTGCACCGCTCTGGCCTCCCTTGCTTATATAACCAGCCCTTAGGCCAACCCTATCCTAACTAGGACTCAAATCATACTCAGATTCAACCGAAACTTTCCATAACTGCTCAAGATTCTTCTATACGCAGATAGAAGCAATCTTAAGACTTCCAAACACCTTATTAACGTGCTAAACATTCCTAAAACAACTCTACTTCGTGATCCACACAAAATCCTATCATAAACAACTCAAATCTTTCCATATTTGAGTCAAACCCAACTCAGCCGCAGTCTGAGTCCATAATCTAGTCGGTTGGACCTTTCCGACCAATTCTTTACGTACACATCTCTTCATCTTGCCTCAGAACCATATAGCCATGTCCATGCACTCCTTGCACACGTGCAAACATCTTCCAACGACGTCCACAATACCTCCATATGCATTGTTCTTGATTCAAACATGCTGCGCAAACTCCCAATCAACTCAACCACAATTCCTCCAGAACTTGGTTGTTGAACCTCATCTTCTCCCTAAGACTAGTTCAATGGATCCCGTCACCAGCCATGTTTTGAACTCAAGCAACACCTGCACATGAATAAACAACTGATACTTCCGAGCACAAGTTCTCGACTTGACTCACGTTAGTTTCGATAACCACACCTTACGTGAGCACTTCACATAAGCATGTTGCAAACCATAGCAAAAAGATATCAGCCATAATCACCAAAACACACCAAAAATTTAGCAAAAGAATAATAATCAAACTTTTCATATATGTAAAGCAAGTTTGAAACATTGCAAGGTAAAAGCAAAAAAATTGCAATCAAGCTCCGGACCTTGCCAAAGCTAACCGGACCTTGAGACGAAGCTTACCAAAGCTAGCAGGACCTAGCACTAGAGCTTAGTCGGACCTACCACCGGAGCTTACCAAAGCTAGTCGGACCTAGAGCCGGAGCTGACCAAAGCTAGTCGGACCTAACCAAAGCAAGTCGGACCTTACGTCGGACCTTGACGGAGCTACCTAAAACAAGTCGGACCTATCGTTGGATCTTGCAGGAGCTCAGACCTAGAGTCGGACCTTTTAAAAGGTGTTTTGGTAGTATTCAAAACTTTTATCATCAAAGCCAATGTATTTAGCACACATAGGTCTCACACACTTCAGCATCCATTGCTGGTTCCAGAGTTGGCTCCGGTGCTGTTGTAGCTTGCTCTAGCATTGGCGCAACTTCTTCTACATGGTCCGGCGCAACCGCGGCATCTCCGGCTGCTGGTGCCAAGGTCATCTTGGCGTCAGTTGGCTCCAAAATCATCGCACTACCCGCCATGACCACAGGAGGAGCCGCGACATCAACCGGCGCTCCGGCCGACATGGTCTCTTCGGCAACAATGTTGGCATGGATGGTTGGTGGTGCAGGAGCAGCGGCTGGCCTTGACACTCTGGAAACAGAGAAAATGCAAAATTCGACACTAATCAAGAAGTGAAAGAAAAGATAGGTTTCTAGTGCAGATTTTTACCTGGGGCCACTACAGCTCCAGTTGGCACGGACCCTCTTTCTCAGGCGGTCGTAGTCACCTGAACCCACCCTCACCGGTGAGGAAGATGGTCCAGACTTCGCCTCGAGAGTCTTCAAAGTAGCCACCGGCGTCACAGCAGCTAGGACCTCATGTACGGACGCTGCTCCACTCCCTGCTGTAGGAGCTACCATCGAAGAAGATATTCTGAACCCAGTGCCCGCCTTTGGCACTAGGACCGAAGAAGAATACTTGTTGAACCCAGTGCCCGCCGTTGGCACCAGGACTGAAGATGATGATTTTCTAGACCCGGAGCTCGTCTTGGGCGCCTGGACCGAAGATGCGGTTATCAGAGGTACAACCACCACAGACCTCAGGGTTGGGCATGACACCGACGATGGCATCGCTTCCTTCGGAGCTCCTCTGATGGAGCTACCATTAGCTCGCGGCAACTTCCTCTTCCGGCTGGAGGAATCCGAGAGCTCTTTCCCATTGCTCCGACTTGAGTCAGATTTCTTCTTCTCGCTCGGCTCTACAAAAGCCTTAGGCAGGTTCGGTCCTCCCATGCTGATAGGGGGCCGAAGCTTCGAGGATGACAATCCCCCCGGGTGGGTTACTCCTCTGTCGCACCACAAGACCAGTGTCGTTGAGGATCGGCATTTCCTCTGCAGCTCCCTTCTGATCTTCGGGACTACAGACAGCGGCAGGAATTCTGATGGTGGCACGAGGTCATCTCTTAAGACAAAACCGTAGTACATCTTCTGCAGTTGGAGACGCAAGGCCTTCTCATCCAAATCGGTTCCAAGGCCAACCTCAATTTGAGGAAGTCCATCTCTCCGCTGTAGTTCCAAGCAGGAAATTATCACTGCTTAAGTGGAGCCCAGCGGCTCGTCAAGAAGTTGCCAAGCACCATCAGGGACATCAAGCCTCCATCAACTAAGTTCTGAATCCTAGAGAGCACTGGGTTATACTCCTTTGATAGCTCCGAAAGCAGTTCCCAGAAGTCGTTGTCCGCCGTCGGAAGCCCGATTGGCAACTCCAATTGGTCGTGCTGGTTTGTCTGGACAATCTCCCAATGGATCTTCCAGCTTTCCCACTTCCCAGAGGCAAAGGACCTAATGTACTTGAACAAAGGATTTCTATGTCTTACGAAGTAGTAGAATCCAACAAGACTGTTACCTTTCCCAGTCACCCGGAGGGTAAAGAAGGTCTTGAATAGCGGCACGCAGGGCCGCACACCCACCCATATCTCGCAGAAGAGGATGCAGATTGCCACTAGCAAGATTAAGTGGGGCTTGAGGTGCTGAAGTTGAAGCTCGTACACTTCCAGCAACATCAGCAGGAAGTTGGAGACCAGCAGAACTAGTCCAACCATGGCGTAATTGCATTTTCCGCGGCAAATTGCATTTTCGAAGGAGGCGCTCTTCCACCCCCATCAACTTCTGGACCCTCTCAATGTCCTTCTTGCTCACAATCTTGGTGGGGGGAAGACCGAGTTCCATTGCCACAAAGCAAAGCAAAAGCGAAGAACGTGATGCAGGGGATGAAGCAGAGAGCTCTATGCACAAACAAATAGATTGAGACGTAAGCGTTATCTCCCCCTGCAAATCTTCTTTCTTTATTAGCCTCTGCAATGCTTGGATGGAAAATGCTCGTAGAGCTTGATTACGCATTGTGAAGTTACCTTGTCAATGACAAGGGGCCCGGGTCCACTTTGCCAAAAAAAGTCGCACCAGGTGAACCGTTTTCATGACGAGAAGTTGTAAGACATGGGCGGCGACCTGACACAGCTACAAAGATTGCGCTGGGAACCGATATAAAAATCGTATTGGGAACCGACAACCTTCAATTGCGTGAGATCCACACATCATGTATTTCACCTGCCAAACCAAGAAGGGACACCTAGCGATGGCACAGAAGAATGTAGTTGTTTCAACCGCCCAAGTGAAAAGTTGAAGAAGCAACGCGGAAAGAGATGGTGGCCCTGCCTCCGAGACCAAAGCCTCACCCTGAGGTGGGCCCGAGGGCCACTATCGGTACCCTGTGGACCAGGTACCCCTTCGTACCAGAAAGAGAAGCGTTCAGTCCCACTTTCCATGAAAATGGACCTCCGGAGGACAACGTGTCTCCCGCAGTGTCGGACCTGCCTCCCTTCTAAGGGTGGCTCCGGTGCTGTCACGTGTCTCGTGGTGCCGGACCTGCCTCCCTCCTAAGGGTGGCTCCAGCGCTGCCACGTGTCTCGTGGCACCGAACCTGCCTCCTTGCTAAGGTAAGCTCCAGCGCTGCCACGCGTCCCGTTGCGCCGGACCTGCCTTCCTGCTAAGGGAAGCTCTGACACTGCAACGTGTTCCGTAGCACCGGACCTGCCTCCCTGCTCACGGAAGCTTCAATACTGCCATGTGTCACATGTCTAGATCTACATCTCCAACGGGAAGAACTCTGGGATCACCAACGGCGCAGACATTCAATAACAATCAATCAGTCGTTACAAGACCTAGTTAATGCATTATTAATTCTACATTAATGATGTACGATCAGAGGACCATCAAGCCTAGTAAAGCTGCCATCAAGACACATTATCACACTAATAAATCGCCGTTATACACTTAGATCATGTACGGCGTGGTGAATACTGTTGGGGCCACCTGTCGGGCCACGGCACACTGTAACAGCCACTCCTTGACGTATAAAAAGATTGCGCTGCATGATAGAACACAAGTCATTCAGACTAGCTGAACAACATACTTGCTCAAAACAATCCAACACACAAACACCTCTGTGGAGTAGGCTATTACGCTCAGGTGGCCCGAACCACCTAAAAACCATTATGTCACATCTATTCCAGAGTTCTTGAGATTACACTCCGCCTAAATGCAAACCTCCGCGGACTACTTCTTAGTAGTATCGGAGGAAGTGTCGATTGCACACTTCGACAAAATCAATTAGAGAGAAAGATCAAACGTCTTAGGCCAGATCGCGGTGGCGAGTATTATACCAAAATATTTGATGATTTCTATTAGGAACACGAAATTATACATGAGAGGATGCCTCCCTATTCACCCCAATCAGACGGGGTAGCCGAGCGGAAAAACTGCACGTTGTGTGACTTGGTGAATATCATGTTAGACACATCCAGTTTATCTAAGGCATGGTTTGGGGAGGCTCTATTGACTTAATGTCATGTCCTAAACCGTGTTCCAAATAAGAATAAAATGAAAACCCCTTATGAATAGTGGGTTGGGAGAAAGCCATGATTTTCATACTTGCGTACTTGAGGATGTTTAGCAAAGGTCAATGTTCCAATTACACATAAACGCACTTAGACCAAAGATAGTAGATTGTGTCTTTCTAGGCTATGCTCATCGGAGCATCGCATATAAATTTTTAGAAGTTAAATCTGAGGTACCTAATATGCATGTTGATACTATTATAGAATCTCTTGATGCAACATCTTTTGAAAATATATTTCCTATGAAATATATGCATAGCACTGCTACGATCTCTTTTGAAATTTGTTCTGAATCCAGCACAACTAGCAAGTTTCTTGATACACCATTTGAAGCGTCCCAAAGGAGGAACATAATGAAATAACTCAGTTGAGTAAAACATCAAGGATTGCAAAATCTTTTGGTGATGATTTCATTATGTACCTTGTGGACGATACTCCCAAATCTATAGCAGAGGCATATGCATCACTTGATGCAGATGATTGGAAAAAACAGTTCATAGTGAGATGAACTATTTTCTTTCTAATAGAACTTGAGAGTTAGCTGAACGGTCGTACCAGTACAAACCAATAAGCTGTAAGTGGGTGTTCAAGAAGAAGCTTAAGCCTGATGGTACTATTAGAAAGTACAAGGAGAGGCTAGTTGCAAAGGGTCATACTTAAAAGGAGGTGAAGACCATTTTGACACCTATTTACTTGTCACCAGAATGACGACAATTCATGTACTACTTTCACTGGCTGCCTCTTATGGTCTAATCATCCATCAAATATATGTGAAAACAACTTCCCTTGGTGGAGAGTTGGAAGAGTAGATCTATATGGAATAGCCTGATGGTTTTGTAGTAAAAGGTGAAGAGGAAAATGTGTGCAATTGTTGAAATCCTTATATGGCCTAAAACAAGCATCTAAGCAATAGCATGAAAAGTTCGACAGTATTTTGACAACAGCGGGCTTTGTCATTATTGAGGTTGATAGAAGCGTGTCCTATTGGGATGGGAGATGATAGCGTTATATTATGCTTGTAGGTGGATGATATACTCATGCTTGGTACGAGCATTAATATAATTTCTGAGGTCAAGTCTTTCATATCAAAGTGTTTTGATATGAAAGATCTGGGATAAGCTAATGTTATTTTGAACATTAAGCTGAATAAGGATGAGAGTGGAATTACTTTATCGCAATTCACTATGTTGAGAAAATTTTGAGCCGGTTCGACTTTATGGATAGCAATATTTCTCCAACACCTTATGATCTCATCGTGATACTCAGAAAGAACAAGAAAGAGTCAAGAGATCAACCTAAATTTTCTCAGATGATCGTTTCACTCATGTACTTAACCATCACAACCCATCCTGATATCTCATTTGCTGTGAGCAAACTGAGCAGGTTCATGTCAAATTCGGGTACAAATCATTGGCATACACTTAAAAGGGTTGTGTGCTACTTGAGAGGTACAATGAGTTATGGAATTCACTATACTGGGTATCCGATCGTGCCTAAGAGTTATAGTGATTCAAACTAGATCCCTGATGTTGATGAGATGTATGTCTGGTGTTCACTCTAGCTAGTGGCGCTATATCATGGAGATCTTGCAAACAAACCCTTTTGATGAGGTCAACCATAGAAGCAGAACTTACTGCTTTAGAGACAGCAACTGCAGAGGCAGAATGACTGCGAGACCTCTTGATGGATTTGCTTGTTGTTGCGAAACCATTGTTGGCAATCGTTATGAACTGTGATAATCACACGTTAAGAGACATTTAAAATCAGTCAAAAAAATTAGAAACTTCGGAGTTATAACTGTTTCATATATACAAACAGCTAAAAACCTGGTAGATCCCTTTACAAAGAGTCTATCATGTAATATGATAGAAAGTGCATCGAGACAGATGAATTTAAGACCCATGGATGTGACACCATAGTGGTAAACTAGCTTATGTGATTGGAGATCCCGTGAATTAGGATATGAGAAAAACAAGCTAGTGGTTCATAGGAGAATATTTTTTAGATCTTCTCTATGAGAAGATGCACACTTGTACTCTCAAACTGTAAGGCGGGTTGGCGATTTGTCTTAATGTGTTTCTGTTGGCTATGTGTAACTAAGATGCTGTCCTATAGAGCAATCTTGAAAGAAACACATGTCTATAAGCTCCAACTATCTAACACCGCAGTCTGTAAGATTTGGGTGATGTATGGAAAGCTCATGAACAGACCAGGGAGTACGACACATATGCTCCACCCGCGAGGTAGACTACTGGTAGTCAAGTACTTGTAATGATCTTTAGATGAAGTCAGTTCGCACAAAACTTACAATTCAAAGTGTAGTCTATTGTCCAAGTTGTGAGCTGATGTAACTTAAAGATCTAAACAGAAGTTCAATTTAACAGTCTCTGCTCAAACACTAGTATATCAGACAAGGAACGAGAATGACCTCTCTTCTAATGACTTTGATATCTGGCGTGAGATTGTTGGAATAAATGAGCTTGGCTCAATATTAATTCTGAATTAATTCTTAGAAAATCTCAAAGGCCCAATAAGACAAGAGAGGGTGGTGCTAAATGGTTAGTCTCACATGAAAAGTTGGAGGGGAGAAACCCCTACATATAAGGGAGGTTGTCCTTCCACTCCTTGAGTGAGAGAGAAGAAGAGAGGAGAGGGGTGGTCCACGCGCGCTCCTCCTTCTCCGCGCTCACTCATCTTGCCATGCCACGCCTCGCCCCACTCCGCACACGCCCGTGCGTGTTCGTGTGAATTCGAGCCGAGTCTAGATTTTATATTTTTGCAGAAATTTAATTGGGCTTTTGAGCTTTCGAATTTTGAGCTTCCGAGTTGGATATAGTCCAAGTTGGAGAGGGACGCGTCTACAACAATCGAGTCGATTCCGGTGCGGATCCTCCGGATCGCAACCGAATCACCCCTCGAGGACTCTATAAAAGTGGGTGTGCGCGGCAGAGCAGATACCCCACGATCATATCAAATCAATCCAAGTTTGTGTTTCTTGGGCCGCTATCTAGTCTACCCCATCCCGAGCGCCGACGTGCACCGACGGTCGGCAGAGCAGGTCTTTGAAACCACTCGCCCTTGTGATCCTGCACCAGGAGAGGGCGAATAGGGTTTTTGATAAGCACTTCGATTGATCACGTTCTACATCACGGGTCACCTACCGCGAGGAGATCGGACACTACTGCTCAACGTCTGCAGCGACTCAGATCTGCGGCTGTATCTATAGCTGTTCCTCCGATTTCAAATCGATACGCAGATATACTCGTCCCATCTAATCTGCCTGTGTTTCTCGCTGTTGTATCAGTGTGCTTTTCCAAAATTATTTAGTAAATTGCCTCCTATTTTTAACATACATTTGAATGTAATAAAAACGTGTATAAGGTTAACCGTGTGGATTATATAGAATGAACAGAATGATCGGGTGGGGTTGCTTATGTTTTATGATGTCAACCTTTACATAATTGTAAATGATAACATATAACATACGCCTGCCGGGCCATCAGATTCATACGCACGAATTCATACGCAGCACAGCTAGTAGTAGTGTCATGCAATTAGTGTGTACAACGCGCTGGATACTAGAGTGCTTATGTCCTGCATCTAAGCTATAACTAACCGCTGATGACTGTGATCATCAAATACAAAACCTAACATATGTGTCGGCAGCAGCAACCAAGTGACCCAACCCCATTAGCTGGCGTGCATGACAGTTGGTTCGGTTCCGCAGCAGCTAGGCATTATGTATACACGCGGCATATCATCAGTACAAACATCAGTCGGAGCAGATGGAAAAGATATACAGATTCAGTCCAAATCAAAAGGCGGCAGCAGACACCACCAGTACCTATTTATCCCACGTTACTAACAGCAAATGCAGTAGGATTTCATCCGACCACCAGCTAGCACAGCATGCAACCCTGCGGTTCAGTAGGCAAACAAGCAGATCGGTGAGGTGTACGCTAGCTGCGATGAACCCTTGCCTATGGCAAGTATGATTGGTCTGGCGGTACAACTGTTGATGGAGTCAAAAAATTTGCTAGCTTGATCATATTAGGCGATCATCCACACTTCTGTACTCTAAACATAAACTCTCAATGATGAGTCTCACTCCTTTCCGGTATACTTTTCAGCATACTCAACGTTTCCAAGACGTTCTCCCGCACTTGTCAAACTCCATAAACATAATTATAGCTAGCCAGATGGATCGGGCTTAGCCAACACGGAGGGGCGCCAGACCCGGGTTGGTCCGGAGCTCGGCTCGGGCCATGCTTGGATTTAGCATTCAGCCCGTCGGGCCAGCCCGACACGTCACGATTAAAAGTCGGCTCGACAGACCCGATGCTTGGCCAACGTAAGCCTCTGGTGACAGGCACGGCCCGACACAGCATGTTAAGCCCGATTAGTATAAAAGCAGCCAAACAGGCGCTCCCCTCCAAACCCTAGTTTTAATCGCGCAACCACCGCCCCTGTCCTCTCCACTCTTGAGTTCTTCCGCTCCTTTCCCACCTCCCTCCGGTTCTTCTTTTTCCTTGCTTCCTGCCGACTGCTGCGGTCGCTCCACCCCCCAATCCATTGGCAATTACCGAAGCCGCCGATCCTCCGCAAATTGTGAGTCTATCGTCCCCGTCCCCCGACTCTGTCTCCGCCCCCGGCCCAACTCTTCCGATCCTCGCTCCGCCTTCGCCTCTCCTCATGCGGTCGGTCCCTCTGCACCATGAGCATAAATGGGAAGGCGTCCTCGCGTGTCGCACGATCCAAGCGAAGATCCAGCGCCCCCTCCGTGAGATCCGACGTGGGGCGGGTTGTTCACCACCATCGCCCCTCTACAAGATCTGGCGACGGCGAGATCCCGATCGTCAGGCCTCGAGCCGCCCGACACGTTCAACATGACGTGGGCCCGACCCAACATGGCCCTTTAATCGGGGCCGCATGTTGTGCCTGGACCCGAGGTAATGTCTGTCGTGTCAGCTCGTACGATCCGTTTAGTAATCATGTCGGGATGGGCCGAAGAATTTCGAATCCGAGCTTGACCGGGCTCGGTCACCTCTAGGCATACTCTATACCAACTATCATCCATTTTTTAAAATTTGTCAGTCTCTTCTTTTCCGTATATTTTCTTTCCCATTCCTCTCTCTGCTTCCTAATTTTCTTTCCTTTTTCATTTATTTTTTTCTTTTATTTTGTTTCCTTTCTTCTCTCTTATCCTTATTTTTCTTTCCTTTTCTCTCTCCTTTTAACTTTTTTCTCTCTTATTTTCTTCTATCTTATTTCCTTTCCTCTCTATATTTTTTTTTCCATTTTTTCTTTCTGTTTTTATTTTATTTTACAGATTCTCTCTAGAACCTTTTTAGGGATGCCTCTACTTTGATTAACCCACGTCGTTCGCCGCCCTTCATGAATTTTCGCCCATTCTCACCGATTCTCCGCCGTTCACCACCCACGTTATCCTCCTGTCTTTTTGTTGCCCACCTTGCTGATGTGTTGCACCGCCTCGCCGCCTCTCTTCCTCCTCTCCACTCTCGTCGCCGCCCACCCTCATCTTGCTCTGCACAACGCACCACCTCTGGCCCCTGCCCACGCCACACCGCGTTCTCCATCGCAAGCCGTCTGGATCTGTGTTGATCCGCTCGGAGGCGGCAGTGGATCGAAGGTTCGACGACGACCTCCTCCCCCATTGCGCCTTCCTCCTTCGTGCCCGCCTCGTTCACCCTCACCCACTTTCACTGCTTCGACATCATCCCATCCGTGGCAGTCCTACATTGTATCGTCTCACCTCAGACATCCTCTTCTTTCAGTTGCTTATGCTTGTGTACCAACTGTGAGTATGATTTTGAGTACTGCGGGAGGAAAAATCAGCCGGTACTGAACTTCACCAGTTGCGTACACTTTAGCAACTGCAGCTGCGGACATCTCACATCCGCACACTCAGATACTCAAAAGTCAAAATGAGAGTGTAGAGTAGACGTTCGATGGCCATTGGCACAATTGATGACCGAGGGTTTCCTAAAAAAAAAAGATGACCGACCGAAAGAGAGAGAGCGCGGCGGCGGTGGAGAGGCGGCGACCGGATCCAGGCGATTCCCCCGTCGGCGACGGTGGATCTGACAGGTACGCATGGTTTTCCTTCTCCCCGTCGAAATTCATTGATTGCCCGGCCAGGCCGTGCTCGCGGGCTGCCCTCCTGCTCGCGCAGCGCGGCGTCGTGCTCGCGCTGCGCCCTAATCTCGCCGCGCCGCGCTCTCCTCCTCGCGCGGTCGCGCCGCGCCTCCCGTTCCTCGCGCCGGGCCTGCTCCGTCTGTGGCATCCTCCTCGTGCCGCCCCGTACTGTTGTGATTAGGAAATTAGGTCCGATTTGGGGGGACGACAGATTTGCGAACCAAGGTCCTATATCTTGTTTAGGTAGTCTTTGTAAATCCGGCTTGCTAGGACACTTCCTTACTTGTTTGATTCTGTCGAGGTGAATATCTTAGACTCTTAGTTCATAATCTTCTTGGTTGATGTCTGTGGAGCCTCTGTTTATATGTTGTCATGTTACTTTCACATATCAATTATGGCTGCGCGATGTTATCATTAGATGGTTGTTTTGCTCATTGCTCTATGCAGCAAGGATTGTCATACTGCCATTATTCATTTAGTAGTTCACATTTAACTACAGCTGCTGGATGGTGCTACGCATATGTATGCCATGACTCATTACCCAAGGATGATGTATCGTTGAATATCTTTGACTGTATAGCTTGTAAATCATGTGTTTAGCTCTCTGACATTTGAACTGATACGTCGATTACCTCTCTGAGAATTAAGTTGTGATCACGTCTCATTAGTCATTACCCAAGGCTGATCCATTTTTTGTGCCTATATAATGTCTGTATCTTTTGAACTGTGACATACACCATTGTTTGTACAGTATGGATAACCTGCCCCCCGTAGATGAAGTTTTAGGACAGCAGCCAGAACAATACCATGGACAGAATGATTGGAGCTCCCCCTTTGCTGCATTTGAGGTAAAAGTCACTACTTTCATCCAGTTCTATGACTCTGTAGAAATATCATCCATGCACCTTTAATGTGTATTACTTGTTGCCTGTAAAGTCTGGGAATGGGACTGAAGGTACTAGAGTTGAACCGGTTATTGACGTGGTACCAGCCAGATCGGGTGCAAAACACGGGAGGCAGAAAAAGATTGCCCACAGAGGGCGTTCCTTCACAAAGGATGAGGACAAGCTAGTTTGCTCGGCCTTCCTGAATATTAGTAAGGATCCAATCACCGGGGAAAAGCGCACTACAGGCGGCTACTACAAAAGAATGCACGAATATTTTTGTAAGCACAAATCAGGAGGGCCGTCAAGAAGTCAGTTGGCCGTCCAACATAGGTGGCAGCTTATCCAGAAAGGGGTTAACAAATTCTGTGCGTACAAATCAGAAGTGGATAGGAGGAACGAGAGTGACAAGTGTGAACAGGACAGGGTTAGTTCCTTGCACTGTTGTTTTATTGTGTTACACACTTAGTTCTATGCACTGCAATAATTTTTGAATGTCATCACAGATTGATGATGCAGTGAAGATGTACGAGAAGAACGAATCATTCAAATTTATGCACTGCTGGAAGTTGTTGTGTAAGGAGGCCAAGTGGAGCGACCGGATGCTGGAACTTAACCGACCGTCGCCTAGTACGAAATCTGTACCAACCTCCCAAGCCAGCTCTGAGAATGGCAATGACCGTGTTGACAGGCCCAAAGGTTGTGACCGTGTTGCCAAGTGGAGCGACCAGATACTGGAACTTAACCGATCGTCGCCTACCACAAAATCTGTACCAACCTCCCAAGCTAGCTCTGAGAATGGCAATAATAGTGACCATGTTGACAGGCTCGAAGGTTGTGACCGTGTTGCCAAGTGGAGCGGTCGGATGCTGGAACTTAACCGATCGTCGCCTACAACGAAATCTGTACCAACCTCCCAAGCCAGCTCTGAGAATGGCAATGACCGTGACCGTGTTGACAGGCCCGAAGGTTGTGACAGTGCAAAAAAGCGAAGGACTAATGGAGGAGACGCTGCTTCCTCAAGCACTGCAGTAGATGTGTTGCAGCAAATTCAGGAAAGCAATGGGAAAACTGAAGAGAAGCAGCAACAACAGATGCAGGAGATCCTAACCATGAAGGGGGACAAAATGAAGCTTAGTGAGAAAATGTTTGACCTGCAAAAGCAATACATGGAACAGAGGAGCAGATTGAGGGAAGAGCAGCTCACTCTCACTAAGAAGGACATAGAAGTAAGGGCCAAACAAAGTGAGGCACAGTTGTTGACGGCGGAGCTTGGCATTATGGGGGCAGACTTAGACAAACTTACACCCCCTGTGCGAGCGTACTACATTGCCATGCAGCGGCAGATCATGGAGCGTAGAGGCATCTCCGTCCCACTAACCTCTGATGAATCATGATGAGAGTTGTTATCTGGAGCTGTTGTGAACTGTTGTATTCCTTTAATGTAAACTGTTGCACTTCTCCAATGTCAATTGTTGCATTTCTTCATTGTGATCTGTTGTGATGTTTCTATGGATTAATTCCTGGTATGTGAATTCTGGAATGTCATTTCTGAGGTGCATATTCTGGAATATAAATTCTGGCATGTCAATTATGGAGTGTGAATTATATTTCAACTGTGATCTGTTTGTTTTTCTTGACTATGGAATGTACATCGTCTACTCATATGTGTTGTTACAATGCTGAATCCATGAAGGTATGTTATGTGGTATTTCCTTGAATGCTGGAATGCTGGACCTGTATTATTTTTGGCATCTGCATTGCAGGTGCTGGACCTGTATTATTTTTGGCAGCTCTCTTCTAGGTGCTGGACCTGTATTATTTTCTGGCTCAGTAGCCTTTGCTTTTGATGGCACAAAGTAATGATGAATTGGGCATCAGGTAATCAATTTGAAGGAAACGTCACAGGGTCAGCTGAAAACAATTATACTAAGATTTTGAAACACTCATCATCTGTATCAATGTAACTTCTAAGAAAATGAATGTAACATCTGTATCACTGTGCCGATGTAACATCTGCATCATCTGTATCAGTGTCAGTTACTTTTGCTCTGTTGCACTTTCAGGTTCCACTGTTGACATGTACTGGGCCAAAAAGACCTGCTCATCCCATCTCAAAGAAAGAAGCATGTCCATTCGTATCAATATCAAAAAGTAACTCAGCAAAATTATATCCATTGAGAAGCATGTCAGAACTGGAGTTTCAATCGAACCATCAATCAGTTCATATGCCTGAATATATAATTTTTTTTTATTTTAACATTATATAATATTATATTAACAAAACTAGTCGTCAAATTTTATTTTTTGCAAAACTAGCACCCTGCTCGCACTTTTAAAGGGCGAGTCGCCCAACAGGTGTGTGACAAGCCACATGTCTTATCAATTTTTGACCGATTGGGGTGCAGGACCCACTTTGTTGCAGACCAGATTGGCGAGTCGCGCTGCTAAAAGGCGAGTCACGCGGCTAAAAGGCGAGTCGCCCTTCTATAGGACGACTGGGCCCACCATCGGATCAGCCAAGTTGTTTTTCAATTCCAGAAGCTATGTTCAACTTAAAAATTCGACATCTCCTTGCATTCTTAGTAAAAAAAACTTCAAATTTTTTTTATTTGGAAGGTCTTGACATGTAGTTTCAATTTGTCTCAGTAGTTTAGCATGAAAACATATTTTCTTTTCTAAAAAATTCAAACTCTCTAAACACTCATAGAATTGTTGCATCTTATACCTTCATTTCAAATTCACCAAAATTTATCAGAACCTCAAGTTAGATGTTCCTCACATCCAGTAAAAATTGCATGGCCATTGGACCTATATAACTTGCCCAGATCCCATTTTTTGTAATTATCAACAGTAGAGATAAAAATGGGATCTGGGAAAGTTATATAGGTCCAATGACCATGAAAATTTTAGGGGATTTGAGGAACACTTAACTTGAGTTTCTGTTAAATTTTGGTGAATTTACAATGAAGGGATCAGCTGCAACAATTCTATGAGTATTTAGAGAGTTTGAATTTCATAGAAATGGAAATATCTTTTCATGCCAAACTACTAGTACAGCTTGAAACTACATATCAATACCTTCCAAACAAAATTTGTTTGAAGTTTTTTTGATAAGAATGAGAGGAGATATCGAACTTTTAAGTTGGACACAACTTCTGGAATTGAGAAAACAGCTTGACTAATCGGGTGGTGGGCCCAGTCGCCCTATAGAAGGGTGACTCGCTCTTTAGCTGTGCGACTCGCCCATCTGGTATGCAACAAAGTGGGTCTTGCACCACAGTCGGTCAAAAATTGTTGAGGGAACGACATGTGGCTTGTCGCACACCTGCTGGGCGACTCGCCCTTTAGAGGTGCGAGCAGAGTGCTAGTTTTGCATAAAACAAAATTTGACAACTATTTTTGTTAATATGATATTATATTACGCTAAAATAAAAAAATCCCTGAATATACACGTATATAACAGAGCTACCCGCGAAAAAATTCAACAATTTTTAGATAATGGGTGGAAGTCTTGACCTTCACCTCAAAGGAGGTTATGATCATCTTGTTACAACTGTATACAAATCTGGACATGAACAATCTTATTATCTAGAACAAGGCAAAATAACAGAATGACTAAACTTACACATGATTGTGGATTGGACTTAAGAGATCGACATTCTGCTGACATCATGTTTGTTCTCTCACATTTTTCGTAGCTGTGCTCCAGATTCGGCACCACGAGTTCCACATAGAGTACGCTCAAGTTCCGCTCCATGAGTTCCTCTATAGAACACCTACATTTAATATTATTAAATTCAATTTGAATATCGCTCTTATGGGATTCAAACTCGGGACTGAGGAGTGCTACTCAGAGTAATTAATCACTAAATTAATCCCTCTCTCAGAGTAATCAACAATACATGATATAACTAAACACATAAAAAACAAGAAATGAATTTGAGTACTTGAACATTTGACAAAAAACAAGCAAATGAAACATAAGTTCAGGTGCTAAGACTTAGTACATACAATATCAAAGTAATGAGTATAATATGTCGTTTCATGTGCTAAGACTTAGTACAATATTAGCCGTAAACAGGAACTGCAAAAGAACACAAGTGCTACTTTTGTAATTTCACTGTCAAGTTGCAAAAGAACAGCAGTGCTACTTCACTTGGATGAGAAAGGCCTGGATGCAGACCCCTATAGCGCCCATATGTGCTAACAAGATCACTTTTAAAGGAATACACTGTCGATTTATCCTGAATCACTGAATATGCTTGAACAAACTCTTATATACAGGTGACAGACCACAGTGGTGTGATTTTGGGTCCTCCGCCTCTCGCCACTATGATGTTTCCACATTGGGAAGTTGGATACAACGTTCATCCTCGATTACCATGTTGTGGAGGATAATACACGCCCACAAATGGTTTTAAGTTCTATTTGGTTTCATAGGCGAGCATGCTTATACAAAATCTTCCACTTTATTTGAAGTACTCCGAAAGCTCTCTTAACTTTCTTTCGGCAAGCATTTTGTTGTGATGCATATACTTTTTGTTTATTGCTTATTTATGCTCTCTTTCACTAATGCTCTTAACTAAAGTGACCCAATCATGATGAATCTCATTGGATAGGTGGCATGCAAGACTGTGGGGATCTCTGTTAACAATAAAATAAATGGGGGATATCTTTCCCTTTGCTAGATCATGAAAGACATGTGAGTGTTGCAACATAGTTCTGTCATTGTGAGACCTTGGAAGCTAAAAAATGCATGCCACATCTAAAAATCTTAAGTTACAACAATCTCCAATATAAGTTTCAGCTTGCCCTTTGTGGCCCTTGTACATCGCAGCCCAACATGTGGGCACTTTGTCTATTCTTAGTGCATACAATCAATATTGTCTATCATTGCCAAAGAAATCACTAGACTCGTTTACAAGGAAAATATGTTGTAATTCCGTCCCAGAAGGTGGCGAACGAATCCATCTACAATTATGAGATCATTGTGGTAACAAACTCCTTCGCAGATTTTAGCATTGTGTTTTCACACATACGTTGTCCATCTTGTTTGAGGTGCTAGTTGCCTTTTTTTGAAACAATAATGCAAGCTTGGTCACAATTCAAGTATCAATTCTTCATAGGGATTGTCATAATTGCTACATGGACTATTTGGAAACGGAGAAACGGAAAAATCGTTAAGGAATTCGCTCTATCTTATCTTCTTAGAAACGGGATTTCATAGCGAAATGTTGACTTCAAGCTAATAGAATAGAAGAGGCCGCTAGAGACTCTTCTGTATTATGGTTAAATCATCTGAGTAGAAGTCCTTAGCATAGGATAGTAATTTCTCGGTATGACTCTATTGTATATATCTCGTACAGTTCCTTTTAATTAATATATTTTATAACAGTACGTCTTCCTGCTGTTTTTCCCTTTTAAAAAATGACAATAGATTCCCGTCAAACCGCGCGGCGCCAACCTCCATCCTCGTCAGGCTGCCCCGCGCACACCTCCCACGTTAGGCCGCGCCGCGCCACGAGAACCTCATCAGCCCATTGATTCCTCGCATCCCCGTGCCTACGCGGCATCAATCTCCGCCGTGCCGTGCCCACGGCCGTCATCCTACCGCCGCGCATGCCGCCGTCCTCGTCACGTCGCACCGCGCCCGCCCTCGTCGCGCTGGGTCGAGCCCCTTTCCATACATCTTGCTACATGACTCATGGAACATGTAAGAAACATGCGCTACCTTCGCAGCTAGCCAGAGGTGTTCGTCCTAGCCACCGTAGGCCGAGCAGGAGTGGGAAGAAATGTCGCGCTGCAAACCTTTGGAGAAGGTCCAAAATAACTTGTATGACAGCCAGCCCAATTGGACCCAGATCACCAGATGTATAAATGAGACTCCATTTTTGCATATGCTTATTGAAGACAGTCTAATGCACACTTAGAGTTTATTTTTTATTTTTTTATGGAAACCACTCTTAGAGTTTAGGCTTCCTAAAATTTTGTAATCATCTTCTACACGTGTTGTTGCAAATACCTCTGGTCTGTATATGCCACGGTTAGTGTTATAAGTGGTCTCACTTGTCATTGACAAACTGATGAAAAATATGAGATTACAAATTCCAATTGTAAATACAATATCACTTTTTAAACTGTAAGGAAACTTCTGCTTTGCTCATTGACGATAAAGCTGCACTGCCACTTCATTGCGGATTAAAAAGAGAGGTTACAAAGTCTTATACACACTAAGCAACTTATGTTGCTCGAGAGACAAAATAAAACGTCATGAAGATCAACTCAAATGCGCGCTAGAGAGTAGATTCGATGCCCATCAGAAAACGTGGAGTTCATGGGTAGCATCGCGACCTACAACTCATTTTTTTCTCTCTCCTTGGAAAATTCTTCTACTGCGTTTCTTTCAAATGTTTCATCATGCGTAGAAAATTTGTCTCATGCGCCCGGCTCTCTCGCCAGCGTTCATGCCCACCATTTTCTCCTGGATCCGTTCTTGGGTGCCTCCTTGAGTTGTTATCTGCCGTGGCTGCACCTGCAGGTTGAGTCATCTGAAAGCCTCCTCCATTACGTGTATGGCAAAAGAGCATTTGGTGAGCAGATGGGTTGTTGTTTCGGCTTCAGTTAGGCAGAGAGGGCATATGACATTGTTGTCCCCACCCTTCTTATCTAGATTGTTTGCGGTTTGCAGCCTGTTGTGTAAGGTAATCCAAGCAAACTATAACACCTTTGGTTCCGCCTTTTATTTCCACAGAGATGGTACATCCAATTTTCTTGGCACCCCTGCTAAGAATGCTGAGCTTGCCGTGTAAGACATATGGCATGTATGCTCCCAAATAACTATGTCCTCCTGGCCTTGCTGAAGCGTCACCGTGGTGATCAACTCCCAGAGCTTGATGTACTCCATAATCTCCTTTTTTTAGATGATGGAAAATTTTGACCTTTCCCTTCAAGGAGGTCATAGCCAATTTATTACAAGCGATTACAAATGCAAACACTCACAATCTATTGTCTAGAACAAGGCGACGATATCTGGATAGCTAAGCACACAACTATGAATCGAACTTCGTAGGACAATATTGCGGCACATTCATCCCTTCATATTTTTCGTAAGTGCATCCCAGATCTAGTGCCCATGACTTTCTCTATAGAGTACCCGCATTTAGTACTGTGAAATTACACCTGAAATTCGCTCCCACTGGAAATCAAACTCAGGATCTGAGTAGTGCTACTCATAGAACTTAACTACTAGGCTAAACCCCCTTTTCGTGTACTCCATAATCTCCTGCAGTGAAGAAATGGTGGATAGAGTCCTGATCCATGCATTGTTGTTCAACTCTACGTCCACTGTTCTTGATTTGTGCCTGATGGCCATGAAGAGCAAAGGAAAGACCTCTTGAAGAGCAGGACCCTCTGTCCATTGGTATGATTAGAACAGAGCTCTACGCCCATTGCCTAGCACAATGTGAGTTGAGTTTACAAGGAGTTGCTTCTCCTCCTGCGAAAAGCTCAATGGTAGTCCTGACCAGCTTCTCTCTACCTCAGTCTTTGTTAACCAAAGTCATCTCCATCTCAGAGCAGTGGAATGTATGTGCAAGTCCAGAATGCCCAACCCTCCTAATTGGCTAGGCATACACATTGTGTTGCAGCTTACGAGACATCTGCCGCCCAAGTTCTGATCCCATGCACTGCCAGCCCAGATGAATCCCCTCCTTATACAATCTAGTTTCTTAATTGTCCATTTTCGCAAGCTAATGACCGCGACATGATGCATCATAGTGGATGTGAGGACTGTCAGAAAGTTTTGATCTCTAACGTGGACTTTGACCGATTCCACTCGCACCCTAATTGGGGGTTGTCGAAGTGGTTGAACGACACTTCCACCGGTACTACTAAATGTAGCCCGCAGAGGATCTTGTATCGATTTGGGCACGCGGAGATCAGGAACAAGATGATGACACGTGGAATTTACGTGGTTCGGGCCGCCTGAGCGTAATACCCTACTCCACGGGGTGTGTGTTTTGTATTGAGTGTTTCAGTATAGCTTGTGTGCGTCTGAGCTTGGATCAGATCAGCTGTCTCTGTTCCGTGCGGTGCAGTCCTTTTACAGTCTAAAGACTGGTCATTACAACATTTGCTTGACCCGACATGTGGCCCTGGCGTATTTAATAACCTAATACAAGGTCTACGAATATTAAGAGTGGTTAATAGTGTGATAATGTGCCTTAATAGCAGCGCTACCCCTATTAACAGCCCACTGATCGTGTGTCATTAACATAGCATTAATGACACATAATCAGGTGTTGTAACTGTCGTCTTAACTGTCCCTTGAATGCTCGTACTGTTGGAGATCCGCCATGTTCTCGTTGGTTGTGAGGTCCGGAGGGTCCACATATGGCAGCTCTAGAGCTTCCCTTCACGGTGAGATGGGTCCAGAGCACCAGATCGCCTTCTTCGAGCTGTCGGTTGCGTACATGCCTTTGACGATAGCGCTACAGCGCTTGGCGATAGCATGCATTCCGAGCAGCTGCTTGGCACCTATCCTCGTCGACGAGGTCAAGGTCTTCACGCTGGAGCTGGTCCTGCGCGGCTTCGTCGAAGGTCCAGACCTGGAGCGACCCCATGGTAACCTCCGGAGGAAGGACCGCTTCAGCTCCGTACACCAAAAAGAAGGGTGTCTCTCCAGTTGACCAGTTAGGTGTAGTCCTGCTTGCCCACAATGCGGACGGAAGCTCTTCGATCTATTTGGCTCCATGCTTTTTTAGGCACTCATATGTGCGCATCTTGAGTCCTTTTAATATTTTTGCATGTGCTCTTTCAGCTTGACCATTACTTGCTGGGTGAGCTACTGATGCGTATATGACTTGTATGCCGAGATCTTCACAATATTCTTGAAATGCAGCACTTATAAATTGGGTTTCCGTTGGTAGTTATGACTTTGTTTGAAACCCCAAATTTGCATATTATGGACTTCAAGAACTTGATTGCTGATTGTTTGTTGATTGTCACAACTGGAGTAGCTTCCGACCACTTGGTGAACTTGTCGATGGAGACATTTAGGAACCTGTAACCTCCGACGACTTTTGGGAATGGTCCCAAGATGTCCATACCCCACACGGCGAATGGCCATGTAGGATGTATCATTTGCAGTGATTGAGCCGGTGTGTGAATTTATTTTGCATGGAACTGGCATACTTCATATTTTTTCACTAGCTCAACCGTATCCTGGAGTGTTGTAGGACAGTAAAAGCCATGCCAGAAGGTTTTACCAACCAACGTGCGGGGAGATGCGTGGTTCCCACACTCGCCTCCATTGATTTCCGCGAGAAGCTCGTGTTCTTCTTCCCTTGCAATGCACCGCATTAGGACGCCGTTGGCACCATGCCGGTAGAGATCCTCTTCTACTAGTGTGTATCTTTTAGCCAACCTGATGATCTGTTCAGCGGATACACCATCTTCAGGAAGGATGTTGTCTTTTAAGTAGCTCCGGATCTCTGAGATCCATGCATCAGAGCTAACTTGATCTTCTGAGTCTTGCGTGCTGGGTTGCTCGGAGCTTCTGACAGCACCTACGACCCTTGATGGACGCCATGGTAACAGGGCCACTGGGACCGCCAGCTTCGAGGTGCTGATCTCGCCCCCTTCGCCAGTTCGGCAGGCTGAGTTGTTGGTCTTGATGTAGGATCAGAGAGCACGTGAAAATCTACCAGAGGGGGGGTGAATGGTAGATTAAATCTTTTTCAGCGGAAGCAATGAAAACCCCTCAACAGAAAAATGATCTATTAAAGAAATCGTGTGCGAGACTAATATAATAGTGTTTCACCGTGACAAAAGTGATATATATCGGAGAGAATCAAGTCACGAAGACAACACAAGAAGAATCACTCAAATCCCTCGAGAGAAGCTCAAGTTATGATTGAAAGATCGAACAAAGGTCAATCTGTCCTACCCGAGAAAAAACAGTTCTGAAACACTGCAAAGAAACTCGTGTAGATAAAAAACCACAAATCCAATGACCGTGAAATTTTGATAGATGATAGACAATCAAGTTGTGAAGACAACCCAAAAAGAATCACGTTAAATGGATCTGTAAAACTCTACTTATGATAAAACCACCAACGAAAGGTAGTGTTGTGCAGAAACTCGACGACTAAAACTTGTCTGGAACAAGTCGGACAAACAAGGCACAAAAGTTCATTTAAACTACAAATTTTATTGATCAAACCATAGGAGGAACATCTCCAAAATCGTGCACAACGAGCTCTGGCCTCCCTTGCTTATATAAGCAGCCTGAAAGCCATCTCAACTCAACTAGGACTCTAATCCTACTCAAATCATGAATGAAAACTTTCCATAACTGCTCAAGACTCTTCTATACGTAGATAGAAGTAATATTAAGACTTCCAAACACATTAGGAACGTATTCCACATTTCTAAAACAACTCAAATTCGTGACCCACATGAAATCCTGTCATAACCAACTCAAATCTTTCATATTTAAGTCAAACCTGACTCAGCCGCAGCCTGAGTCCATAACCTAGTCGGTTGGACCTTTCCGACCAATTTTTTACGTCCACATCTCTTCATAACGTCTCAGAACCATGTAGCCACGTCCATGCACTCCTTGCACACGTGCAAACATCTTCCAACGACATCCACGATACCTTCATATGCATTGTTCTTGATTCAAACATGTTGCGCGACCTCCCGATCAACTCAACCACAATTCCCCCCGAACTTGGTTGTTGAACCTAAGACTAGTTCAATGGATCCCGTCACCAGCCATGTCTTGAACTCAAGAAACACCTGCACTTGAATAAACAACCAATACTTCCGAGCACAAGTCCTCGACTTGACTCTCGTTAGTTCCGAAACTACAACATATTACGTGAGCACTTCACATAAGCATGTTGCAAACTACAGCAAAATGATATCAACCATATCAACAAAAACGCACCAAAAACTTGCAAATAAATACTAAGAAATCTTTCCAACAATGTAAAGCAAGTTCGAAACATTTCACAAAAAAAGCAGGAACATTGTGATCAAGCTCTGAATCTTGCCAAAACTAACCGGAGCTTGAGCCGGAGCTTACCAAAGCTAGTACAACCTAGCGTCGGAGCTAGAAAAACATGTCGGAGCTAACCAACATAAGTCGGACCTAGCAAAAACATATCGGAGCTTAACAAAGACATGCCGAAGCTAAAGTCGGACCTTGCTAAAAAGATGTTATGACAATATTCAAAACTTTTATCTCCATAGCCAATGTATTCAGCACACATAAGTCTCACAATCTCCCCCTTGATGAATGCATTGGCAACACCATTTAAAATCCGAACATTGGCTAATTCACATTAAAAATTTTGAAAACAATTTCTCCCCCTTTGTAAAACAGAAATAAAATGAGAAAAAGAAATTCTCCCCCTGAGAAGAACCTGTATAAACTGGGCCTGCCCAGTATGGCGTTGAATGGTAGACTGATCTGCGCCACATCGAAGACCAGCTTCTCGGTTCTGTAGCTCTCCCGAGTCCCGAAGGCCACCGGGAGTGTGATGTAGCCGAGAGGGGTAATGGCCTCTGAACCTACCACAGAAAAAGGTCGGGATGGGTGAAGGTCCAAAGGCCGGAGTTGGAGCTTGATGAAGGCTTTAAATCTTATGAGATTCAGCCCTGCACTTCCGTCCACCAATACATGGTGGAGTTGAACATTGTTAATGGTCGGAGACACCATCAACGGGAGTTGGCCAGCTCCGATCATGTTAGGGGGGCAGTTTGAAGCATCATAAGTGATGGAAGTGTCCATCCACTTCTGATGAGGTTCCGCCTTGGCGGTGGGAGCTGCAACAGCCATGTGACGCCGTATTGTCTTGAGGATGCGACGAGAGGTAATGTCCCAAGAACAACCATAAATGGTGTGTAGGGTCTTCCGCCGCTTGTTGTCAGAGACGTTGGAGTCATCGTCGACGGTGTTGTAGATAGCCTTCAAAACCTTCTTGGGGTCCTGAAAGCCTAGCTCCTCTTCAACCGGAGCTTCATCGACTTTTTGTTTTCCTTCCCACTGGCGGAAATGAGCTTCTTCTCGGTGCTTGTTGTAGCGCTTGACAAGGTTCTAGACCTCTCGGCATTCTTCCAGACTGTACTTGTCTGTCTTGTGGATTGGACACTGCACTTTGGAGTCGTCGCCGTCTTCTGACGATGGTCAAGGTTGTTTGTCGGGGTGTGGCCCCTGGCCACCTGGATCTGCAGCAGCCGCAGCAATAGGTGCGCCGGCCGATGGCTTCTTTTTGCCGTTGGACTTCTTTTTCTTTTTTCCACCTCTGGAAGTAGTGGCTTCAGTCTTGGAGGATTTCTTGTTGGCCTCCGAAGGTGGTTTGGAGTTCATCTCACGGCCCTCCGCATCTTTCGTACATTTATATGCTAAGCTGAAGAGTTCTGTGACAGTGGTGACTTCTTTGGTCACCAGCTTCTCCAGCATCTTTTTGTCTCGAACGCCCTGTCTTAACGCAACGATAATAGAAGCACTTGATATTGAGGGGATGGTATTACATACATGAGAAAATCGCTGGATGAAGGATCGCAACGATTGCCCCATTGTTTTCTTCACGGCAGACAAGTCCAGTTCAGTGATGGGCCGGGTGTAAGAACTCCAGAAGTTGCCAGTGAACTGTTGGCATAACTCCGCCCAACTGTTGATGGAGTCATGTGGGAGGCTCATAAACCAAGACCTAGCAGTCCCAGTTAGAGCCAATGGGAAGTAGTTGGCCATCACGACCTCATTGCACCCCGCCGTAAGTATAGTAGTAGAGTAGATTTGAAGAAACTCAGTGGGGTTGACAGTCCCGTTGAATTTCTTCGGCAAATGAGGCCGAAACTTCTGTGGCCATCTGACCATACGTAAGTTTATGGCTGGGGCAGAATAGCCTCCCCCTACTCCCTGAGGAGCAGGGTTGTCCTGAGCCTCTCGCCTCTCGCGAGCACGCTCGATATGGACTTGACCGTCCTGCTGCCGGTAACGGTGATCGAGTTCCGACCGCAGGTCATGAGTCGAAAGCCTAGTGAGGGTGTGGGTGCGTCGGCCCCGGAAGGCAGCAAAGTCACCTGCTGAGATACAACACGCTATCGGTGCTGTGACACGTGAGGACCAAGTCTTCCAGACAAGGTCTTACGTTGAGCTGTTGCCTGCCCCGAAGGAGAAGGATCTTGGTTGTTGATGGCATCTGCTGCGGCTGCAACCAGATGCTGCACATCAGCATGCCACTACTCCATCGCACCCTGAGGTGCTCCGGGTGCTGGTGGACGCTCCAACAGAGTTCACATAGCAATTAGCATGTTCTCGGGATTGTTGTTTGCCGATGCAGTGATCGACGCAAACGCCCCATCTTGTTGCCCAACATTATTTGCCGGAACAGATGGTGGCGATAATGGCATGACGCCCGCCGGGACAACACCGCCTGCTGGCTACTGCACGTTGGAAGGCTTGCCTCCAGCAGGCTGTTCAGCATGGTTGTCGTTGAAAGATCCTGCGATGACATTCACCATCTTGTGATCTCAGGGCCCCCCTACGTGGCGCGCCAAATGTCGAATTGGTTGAACGACACTTCCCTCGGTACTACTAAATGTTGTCCGTGGAGGTTCTTTTATTGGTTTGGGCACGCGGAGATCAGGAACAAGATGATGACACGTGTTATTTACGTGGTTCGGGCCGCCTGAGCGTAATACCTTACTCCGCGGGTTGTGTGTTTTGTATTGACGGTTTCAGTATAGCTTGTGTGCATCGGAGCTTGGATCAGATCAGCTGTCCCTGTTTCATACGGCGCAATCCTTTTGTAGTCTAAAGACTGTCGTTACAACATTTGCCTGGCCGACATGTGGCCCTGGCGTATTTAATAACCTAATACAAGGTCTACGAATTTTAAGAGTGGTTAATAGTATGATAACGTGCCTTAATAGCAGCCCTACCCCATTAACAGCCCATTGATCATGTGTCATTAACATAGCATTAATGACACATAATCAGGTCTTGTAACTGTCATCTTAACTATCCCTTGAATGCTCGTACTGTTGGAGATCCGCCATATTCTCGTTGGTTGTGAGGTCCGGAGGGTCCACACGTGGTAGCTTCCCTTCGCGGTGAGATGGGTCCGGAGCTGTTATACATGTGGCGGCATCGGAGCTTCCCTCTATGGAGGGTTAGGTCCGGGGTCATTATCCACGTGTCAAACCTAGAGCTTCCCTATGTTAGGAGTTTAGCTCCGGTCTTATATTATACGTGGCGCTCCCAGAGCTACCCATATGAGGGAGGCGGGTCCAGTATCGTGTGACATGTGGGGCCTGAGGAAGCCTTCAACTCTGACAGGTGGAATTCTCTTGCACTTCTTGCGGTATCATAGGATACTTGGTACACAGGGTACCAACAGGGGTGCACAACCGTCACCATGGTCTGGCCCCCTCTCACATTGTGTCACCTATAAAAGGAATTCATTACTAGTTAGCAGGGGGTTAACCCACCTATAACCAATCTCAGATTTGATTATTAAGGGCACAATAGTGAGGGTAAAGGCCAAGCCCGCACACCATCGTCGATCTGCAGCTGCCACCAGCCTTCGAAGACTCATCATCAACACCACTATGTGCAACGCCTCATCAACGAAGGTATGTGTAACTAAGGTATGTCAAATCCACAACTCTGTTCATGTTCTATTCTCATTCCGATTAGCACCGTGAACTCCCTGTTTTGCCTTAAATCCCTATGGATATTGCTATTAGGACTTCATTAAGTTGCAACAATGATATCAAGTGCCGACCTAATAGCATTTCCATTCGGGAATTAGTCTCTGTAGCACTTAGAAGGAGGAGATCGAATCTCTAACCCAAAATCCCTAAGATTCTGAACCAAACCCTAGCAAACCGATAAGTAGTGAGGGCGGTGGTTTGAGGCTCACCTCTCTAGGACATCCATGGCCGCCGCCGCCATCTGAGCACCGTCGTCAACGGCGGCATGCTCCATGAAGTCACCGACGAGTCACCGTTCAAAGACGCGCGGGCTCAGACGATTTTTAAGACGCTACCACGGTGCCACTCGACGGCGGCACGTCCACTCGCGGTGGGTGCGTGCGCCGGCGAGGGGGCTCGTGGCCGCACCACCTTGGCTGCCATGGCCGCCGTCCTACTTCTCATGTTTGCTCCGGACGATGTTCAGGGAGAAGAGGCGAATTGAAGAATGCGGCTAGGGTTCAGCTGGGGCTCCGAAATCGATGGCCAGCCGTTGGATTTGATTCAACGATCGAAGTGCACTGGACGGGTTTGAGGCATGAACTAGCTTGGCCGATTTTTTTCCTGCCGGCAATTAAGTAAAGCAGCCCCTCAGGTTATGCTTGCCAGCACACGCCCGTCGCTCTTGGCCCATTTTCTCAGCATCCGCATGACCACATGCAGGCCACGACAAGTGGGCAGTGCAACGTGTGCATCTGCATGGAAGCATGCAAGTGCACTAGTGCAGGCATGCAGGCCACGCACGAGTGGGCAGTGCAGACGTGTGCATCTGCGTGTAGTGCAGGCAGCAGGCTACGATGGAGCAGTTGAATTTTTTAAGAAATTAGAGGAATAAAAAAAGCGGAAAATTTTGGTTATGAGCTTGGACAAATTTCCAAATGCTGGGCTCTCAGTCCAGTAAGAAGCCTCGCAGAAACTTGGTAAAGTGGCTGAGAATTTTAAATTTCTTTATTAAATTAAGATTAAGTGATTTAATCAGTGCGATTAAGTTTATGTTTTGATTCACAACATTATTAAAAAAATATTCTCAACTATCTGATTTTTATAATTAAGAAGCTATGGATAATTAAATATATTTAGTCAACTTTATTTTTAGTTTTGTGTAATTTGGAAATTAGTGTAATATTAGTATTTATGTTGAAAAATTAGTATTTCTCAGTATCATTAAAATAAGATTAATTTTTTTACTATGGATAGATAAATATTAGTTAAGTTTATTAGCTTCCGCTATTAAGTGTTAAGTTTACGACTTTCTAGCTAAAATTTTCACCAATCTGAGAAACTTAACTAGAATGTTTTGAATAAATTTATGTTGTGATTATAAGTATTTAGTCCTAAGTTTAAGTGCTCATTCAAAAATTTAAGTAATTAGTAATTAATTAAATTTTTATTATTTAGTTAATTAGTATAAGATTAGTAAGATTTAACGTTGTAATTTTAAGTATTTAGCTATAAGTTAAGTATTCAGTCATGATTTAAGTAGTTAGTCACTATTTTTAAGTTTTAGTCTTTCGGGAATTAGTGTTTAAGTATGAGGCAATTTTCTTAAGTTTAAATAAGATTTGATTTAGATAGTGAATAAATATCTAGTCAACATGGTAATTTTATATTGCGATCAACATTGCTGATAGCATTTTACTATGATATTGTAATAAGTTAATCTGAGAATTTTACGCTACCCCCTAAAAGTGACGTAAAATTAATGTTTAATCTTATTATGTAATTATATTTTGCCTCATATTAGTTTTAAATATGTGACATGATGATTCAATCATCGTGATTAAGATTAGTAAGTCCTCATTAAGATTCAGATGTATATGGTGTATATATACATATAAGTTTAGTAAGTTCATCATTAAGCTTCTGCTGTTCTTGTAAGTTTCATTATTTTAAGTATTCTTCTATTTAAATTGGATCTAACATGGATATTTATTTAGAAGAATCAATTTATTAAGTTGTCCCATTAATTAATTTAATTCTAATAATTAGGCTTGTTAAGACTTAGGCTTTCGGTGTCATATTTGGTGCGGTAAATTTATTGAGTAACCAACGTGAAAAATAAATTTACTGTGTGTTTAAGTTTATTAAGATCTTTTGTATTAGTGTATGAAAATTATGTTGAGTAACCAACGTGAAAAATAAAATTTTCATACTTTAATGTTGTGTTTTGTCAAGTAACCTACGGGAAAGACAGGACACATCTTTTAAGTAATCTTTAGTTTGTAAAGAATTTCGCCGAGTAACCAACGTGGAAAACGAAATTTAGTACGTTTAGAATGTCTTGTTTTGTCAAGTAACTAACGTGAAAGACAAAAATCATATTTTTTAGTTGTTTAAGTAATTTTTAGTTCATAACAAATTTCGTTGAGTAAGCAACATGAAAATCGAAATTTGTTATGTTATGAATTTAGTGTGTTTTATCAAGTAACTATGTGAAAGAAAAAACACAACTTTTATAGTTCATTAAGATAATTAAGTTATTGTATATTTTATTGAGTAACCAACATGAAAGACAAAATAATCCATGTCGATTAAGGTGAATTAAGTTATTGAATATTTTGTTGAGTAACCAATGTGAAAGACAAAATATTCTATGCAAATTAAGATGTATTAAATATTGTATTTTGTTGAGTAACCAACTTGAAAGATAGAATACAATATTCTATTTAGTCGTGTACGTTTCATTAAGACTATGATCAAAATGTTGCATACACTTAGTAAATAGGACCAACTTTATTTAAGTAATTAAGTTTAAGATTAATTTAGATTCATTTCTGAATATATATTGTCTCAGATAATAAAAGTATTTCTCATGCCTTAAATTTTATTTTAGTAATTAAGTCGCTTCATCGGAAATTATCTCGCGTGATGAGCAAATGAGGTATGTCTTTTGTATGTCATTTTACATTTTAATAAGTTTTTTCATGTCGATAAGATCTTAAGTGAATTACAAATTTTATGAGAGCATTCTACTAAAATAACTATTAAGAATTGAAGATTTTCAGTTAAATGTATCTTCAAATACGTATTTTGGCACTTGTTAGAATTGTTGTTTTACGGTTTATTTAGTAGTCGTATATCATGATAGCATAATCTTGAGATGTGCAATTTTGTTATTAAAATTAAGTATTTGACATGGAATTCAAAAGTAAGAAATTAAAATTTCACATTATGATATTATCAAATATGTTAAGCATATCGTTTAGAATTATTCAACCATTAGATGATGACATGGAGAAACTTTTATATTCTAGAAAGAGGTGATGTACTCCCATTAGTATTAAGTGATGTTATTAGGATATAAGTAAGTAATATAATTATATCCTCATAATAAGTATTATAAATTATCTTTGAAATTATGGCACTATTATATAGGCCATATTTCGAGAGGGAGGATTGTAGGTTTATCACTATGATTATGAGTGAGATCATTAAGTAATAGATTTTAACCTCATACTTTTCAGTTTTTATATAATGTTTTTTATGCATTATAATAAGAATAATCTATACAATAAGGGGGAGTACAATATATAATCGTCTAATACTATAGGTGGCCAACGGGCCGTGCCGGGCCGGTCCGGCCCGAGCCCGGCCGGGCTCGTGCCTAAAAAACTTGGGCCCGACACGGCCCGGAAAAAAATTGGGCCGTGCCGGGCCGGCCCACGGGTCGGGGGTCCAGGCCCAGGCACGACCCGAATCCATTTTAACCGTGCTGGGTCGTGCTGGGCCATACCGGGCCGTGCCGGGTCGGGCCGGCCTGTAGACAATTTTAGTTAAAAATATAATAAAAATAACCGAAAAATCACTATTCGGGCTTAAACGGGCCGTGCCAGGTCGGGCCACCCGGCGGGCCGACCGTGTCGGGCCTAATCGGGCCGTGCCGGCAAGCCCAACGGGCCGAAGATCCAGGCCCGGGCACGGCCCGTGTCGTGCCTCGGGCCGGCCTGGGCCTGATTTTTTTGGGTCGGGTCGTGCTCGTGCCGGGCCATTTTTGTCGTGCTTCGGGCTGGCCCGTTTGGCCCGGCCCATTTGGCCACTGTCGACTGTTGGAGTCGGCAGATCTCCTGACACTACTAAAGTGTTGAAGGAGTTTGTAGTTCGGTGTGGGTGCGCGGAGACTCAAGAAGGTGAATCACGATTGGACACGAGAGACACAGTGGTTTACGTGGTTCGGGCCGCCTGAGCGTAATACCTTACTCCACGGATGTGTGGTGTTGTATTAGTTTATGTATGAAAGCTCACGTCAATGCGTGTGTGCCTGAGAGCGTTCGAGAGCCTTCTTCTCCGTGTATCGTCGGTCTGTCCTTTTATAGTACAAGGACAAACCGTTACAAGTTAGCCTGGCCCGACATGTGGCCCCGGCGGTTACTAGTATTGATACACGATTAATTGTTGTTAATAACCCTGTAACGGGCTCCGACAGTGCCGTTACAGGTGTTAAGATTGTCCGATTAAGTGTCATTAACATGGAATTAATGACAATTAATCGGGTCTTGAAGTCCGCGGCTATCCTTTGAAGATCCGGAGTCGTTACAATGTCTTCCGGAGGTTTGAGGCGGCCAGCTCCGACGTTTGGACACGTGGCAGCTCCGGAACTTGCTTGTGGGAAGCGGGAAGCTCCGGGGTGGCCTGGCACGTGTCAGGTCCGGAGCTTCTCTCGGTCAGGGGTTAAGTCCGGAGGTGCCATTTCGGTACCTAGCCCGGAGCTTCACCCTTGTGGGTAGTAGCTCTGGTCTGGCAGTACACGTGGCAACCTAGGGGTTAACCATGTTGGAGAAGCAGGTCCGGTTATGTCTGACAAGTGGGCCTCCGAGGGTCTTCAATTTGAGTAGACGTCCTTCCCTTGAGATCTTTGTAACCTTAGGGGGTGTATGGTTTTTAGGGTACCGACAGTGGCCCCCTGGACCTACCTCCGGGGAAAGTCACCGGGGTGAAGTCATTCCGTCGGAGGTGGGTCCATACTCGCGACTCTTGAACTGGGTCTTCAAGGGTCTTCGGAGGTGCCATTGGCGGGGCTTTACGGTTAAATCCCGACGCGTGGCGCACCTCAGGCGGCAGATAAGATTTTTGACGTGCGGATCTCTCGCAATTGAAGGTCGCCGGTTCCCGATACGAAAACCGTATCGGTTCCGCGCGCCTTGTCAGGTCGCCGCCTTTGGGTTTCCCGCCTCGTGATGACAACTGTTCGCCTGGGTAAGAGCCTCGACTTGATCCTCAGGGTGGTCCCGGGCCCTCTTGTCATCGGCAGGGTTGAATTCTTGAGTAGTATCCTTGACTCCCCTGCAGTTTCCATCCAAGCGTTGCGAGGGCTTACTTAAGAAGGAAAGCGCACCGTTGGGAGTTCTTTACGCTTCCCATCTGTTCTTGCGCTCAAACTCCCAACTCGTACTTTGCTCCTCTTCTCTTGCCTAGCTGTGCTGCGATGGAGTTGGGTCTGCGTGAGAGTCGCTTGAAGACTGACAGCGATCTGAAGAAGGTCCGGGCCCTCATGGGGTGGTCTTCGGACTTCTTCAACCGCTCGGTCCGCGCCGGCGGAGAGCTCCCCTTTGAAAAGGAGCACGCTGGCGAGATGGTGTACTTTTCCTCGTACGCCATGGTGGGGCTGATCCCACCGTTTTCTTCTTTCTTCTTGATGCTGCTGGACTTCTATGGTCTGCAGCTGTACCACCTTGGCCCTCACTCCATTCTCCTTGTGTCCATCTTTGTCCACTTCTGCGAGATGTGGGTGGGCATCCCTCCCTGCATCGAGCTCTTCCGAACCTTCTTCACCGTCCACACCACCGCCTGAAGCAATGAGTATCTTGGCTTCTACTACTTCGTGAAGCGCAAGAAGTGCCCATTCAAGTACCTCCGGTCATTCCCTTCTGGGAAGTGGGATGACTGGAAGAAAGATTGGATAGTCGTCCGGGTGGAGGAGCATGAGCGGTTGGAGTTGCCAGACGGTCTGCCCGGCATTGACACGTCGGTATGGAGCGAAGTTCCGGTGCTGGCGGAAGCTTTCGACCCTGTCCTGACCAGGATCCGCCAATGTGTGGAGGGAGGATTGACTCCCCAGGCGGTGTTCTGCAACTTCCTGTCCAACAGGTGGGCGCCGCTGAAGAGGAGGGAGAAGCTCACCTGGGCATTCAACAGCGTGATGGACGAGGACCGGGTTGAGACCGGGTTGAAGTCCAGCATGGTGGGGAAGACCTTGGAGTTTCACCTCAAGAAATTCCAGCACGGCATCGACGTTGACGGAGATTACTTGACTCCGCCGCCGGCCTTCCTCCCTCTGAACGTGGAAGTTGAGTTCAGCAGGGAGCTCCAGCGGACGATGCCCGCGCTTGACGACCTTGGTGTCGTCGAGAGAAGATCAACCACCCGGTTGGCGATCCCCGGGTTGTCCGAAGACGGCTCCGCCCCTGTCCCACAGCCAAGAGCTGAGGTCATCGGCAAGGGCAAGGAGCTGGCGGAGGAGCCGGAGAGTCGGAAGAGGAAGCTGCGACATGCTGACGGAAGGTCCATCGGGCCTGCCACTTCCCCCCGGTTCCCCCTCCTCAGGAAGGAAGATCCTCCGCCGCCGTGGCGACTGTCCCCGTGGTGGGGTCCTTCCGGAACGTTACTGTTCCGGCGGTGGGATCCTCCCGGAGTGCGACTGTCCCCGTGGTGGATCCCTCCTGTGGTGCTAGCTCCGGGCGCGCGACTCCGGCATCTGGAGCGGTGAGGGCCTCCAGGTCCAGGAGTTCCTCCCGATCAAGGAGAGCTCCGACCCGGGAAACGCCCGCGGCTGTGGCAAGTCCTGGGAGTCCTCCCGGAGCTCCTACGCCGACCGTGGCCAGCCCGGATCGTCCGGGAAAGAGGTTCCGCGCAAGCTGGTGCGGGAGCCTCCCAAGGTAATTTTTCTTTTTTACCTCGATTAACTTTTTAATTGTAGCATCTGTTTGCTCAATTTCTTCGTTCTTCATCTGCAGCGTCCCCAAGAAGGGGAGTGAAGCTCCACCCTCAGCCACAGTGTCTGAGGCTGCGAGGGCTTCTGTTCCAGTCCCGGTGCCGCCCCAAGCGGAGGCTGCGACAGCTCCGGCGCCGGCTGTCGTGGTCATGGACCTCGACTCGTCTCCAGAAGTTCCCGTGGTAGCGCCGGACCACGGGAATGAAGATGCGCCAGTGGCACCCGTCCCGGAAGTGGAAGCTCCGGGTCCTGGTGCTGCAGTAGTAGAAGCTCCGGCTGTTGAGTCGGAGGAAGTAGCAGTCCCGGCTTCGGAGCCGGAAAGTGCTGAAGCCCCGGCGATTGAGCCGGAGGTGGCTGAAGCCCCGGCATGCGAGCCGGAAGTCGAAGTAGTTCCGGCAGTTGAGCCGGTTACTTCCAAAGCTCCGGCCGCAGAGCCGGTGATTGTTGGAGCGCCGGCCGCAGAGCCGGCGGCTGAAGAGGCGAGGGAGCTTGAGCCTCCCTCAGAAGAGGTGTCCCGGCCGGAGCCAGTAGCGGCTCCTGCTCCGGAGGCGACGACGTCGATGGTACCTGTGGCAGAGCCAGAGTGCCTGAACGAAGTCGCCAGCCCCCAGCCTGAGGGGGCAAATGAAGACTTGGCGGCGGGACCTTCTTCGATGGCGACTGAGGTCATCCCGGAGGAAGGCCCTAGTGCTTTGGAAGCTCAGGGTTCCACTCTCGTAGAGTGGGACCCAATTTTTGTATGTGAAGACCCGCTGGAACCAGCGGAAGAGATCCCAGCAGGTCCGGAGCCCATCTCGCTGTCGATGTCCATCGACAACGCCTGCTCCAGTCTACGTCAGGTCCAACTGGCCTTCTTCCACGACAGCAAGGCTCTTGAAGAGGAGCGCCAAACCCTTAGGCGGTGGCGTAATCGGCTCCACTTCGAGACTAAGCTGGCGCAGTCGAGGCTTGCGGATGACAAGGAGTGGATCAAGCGGGAGAAGATCCGCCTGGAGCTCTGGGATAAGCTGCTGGACGAGAGGGAGAGCATGACTCACGCCCTCGATGCTCAATCCCGGGAGTTCCACGACCAGGCTAAGGCTGCTAACGACGCGGCCAATGCTCGGTTTGATCAGCTTGAGGCCATCAGCACCGCACTCATCAAGCGCCGAGAGGCACTTGAAGGGAGGGAAAGATGGCTCGAGGACGAGGAGCAAAAACTCCTAGAGCTACGGGATGACGTCTTGCGACGGGAAGAAGAGCTCGCCGAGAAAACAGCTCTGGCGGACAAGGGCCTCGAGGAGCGCAGTAAGAAATTGGAAGAGCGCTGCCTCGAGGAAGAGGAGAAGACCTGGGTGCGGGGGCAGGAACTCTACGAATACGAGTGTGCCCTTGTCGCCCGGGAGAAGAAAGTGGAGGCTAGGGAGAAGGACCTGGTCGACCGCCGGAACAAGATCCACCTCCGGGAGGAGGAGCTCGGAAGACTTGAGAAGCGGGTTGCTGCGAAGATCCAGCAAAACGCCAAAGAAGTTGAGCGCCTCGCCCGCGAGAATTCGGAGCTGATGGCGGCCCGGAGATCCCTGGAAGAGATGAAGAACTTGAGGAAGGCGGACTCCCTTCAGATTTGGGAGTTCCTGGGCAAGGCCGACGACGCGCTGACGCCGATGGGTTTCAGCCCCGTGCACCCGGATGATCCGGAGCCGGAGCCGGACCTTGCGTTGCAAGCGTTGAGCGCCGCAGGCAGCAAGCTCTCCAAGGTGGGCGACGTCATCGCGGACTAGCTGGAGGTCGAGGGGCAATCCCTGGCTAGGAACGTCACAGAATATGTGTTGACGTGCTACACCAGCCGGAACCCTCGATTTCCTCTGGACCCGGTGCTTGAAGGCCCCGTCGAAGGAGAAGGCGAAGCTACCCGAGCCTGCGTGTCGGAGGTCGCCCAGAAGGTCGTCGAGTTCTTCCATAGGGTCTAGGACCGTCTCTTTTAGCCTTTACTTGTATCTTCTCTTCTTCCTCAATTTTGTAATCCCTTGTCTCCAGATGTAATCTCCGGTCTTCAGATGAAATGAAATCCCCAATTTTTTGCGAATTTCAATTTTTTTTTGTCTTCAACATATTTATCTTCACTTGGCCCCCTGGTAGATGTGCACAATTTGATTGTGGACATGTACCAAAAGGATGTTGAGTTTTGTTGAAGACGAATTTGCTTCGAACTTGTGGAATTTAGGTCCGAAGTTTTTGATAGTGAAGGTCCCCTGAAGTTGTCGGAGCTTAGAAGCTCCGGCACTGTCCATCGCTGGAGCTTAGTAGCTCCGGCAATAGCCTCTATCAACACGTTGAGCGTCGGTAGTTAATACTCCAAGGTGTCGGAGCTTAGCAGCTCCGGCAATGACCTTTGCCACACTTGGTTTGTTGGCAACAGACTCCAGTGACGGGGTCTTCTCACCATCTTTTAGTCAACGCCGACGGTTGACGCCCTGGTGGGAGTCGGAGCTTGGTTAGCTCTGGTTTTTCTCCATCAACGTAGGGTTCATTTTTCCTGCACACTTAAGCCAAGAAAAATAGTAAAATTCGTTCCTTGTCTATAACTTCATCGCGGCTTACGGTTCTCAAGAAAATTTTAAGTTGAACACGATTTTTAATACGACTGGATGAATTGTCTTTTCTTTTAGATCCAATTGTCCATGGACCCACCTTACTTTGGCCTGCCGGGATGTAGGTAGAGTGGCGTACTTAGGGTGCTTGACCAGGCTAAGTCGATAGCGCACTCCGGCCCTAGAATGGCTTGGCGGCTTTCAGGCGAGTTGGCCACAGACGATATTTAAATCCAAAAAATCTGACAATTCAACTCGAATCGTAGGTAAACCGGTCAAACTAGAACTTCTTAAGAATTGCACGTTTCTGTTATAGACAAGAAAGAGAAAAATAAAAATGTCGAGCCTATGCAAAAATGAATGCACGTGGAGTCTATTTCACATGAAGATGTCTTTCATTATAGGTCCGGGGTACAGGGGAAACAAGTACACTCTTAGGGTACGGAACCAGGCTAAGTGTGTTTGGTTTCTCGTTTGACCCAGGGTAGTTAGCCACACTTTTAGTCCGGAGACTGTGTCAAGTGTTGCATGAGCTTTTTAAACCTTTCGGGAAAGGTCCGGCTGCTCTCCCGGAGGAACTACCCGACTCTGTACAATGACTTTATAACATACATTTCAAGTTACTTAAGACTCACCTCCGTGGAATTAAGTGTAGAACTTACGGAGGTGCTCGATGTTCCAAGGATTTGGGAGAGGTGTCCCATCCTCGGTAGCCAAGCGAACGATTCCGGGACGGGATACTTTGATCACTCGAAAGGGCCCTTCCCAGCCGGGGGAGAGTTTGTTTTGCCCTTCTCTGGATAGTATTCTCCGTAGCACCAGATCGCCTTCCTCGAGCTGTCAGTTGTGTACATGCCGCTGGTGATAGCGCCGTAGAGCTTGGCGGTATCGGGCATTCCGAACAGCTGCTTGGCACCTTCCCTCCTCGAGGAGGTCTAGGTCTTCGCGCCGGAGCTGGTCCTGCGCGGCTTCATCGAAGGTCCGGACTCGGAGGGAACCCAAGGTGATTTCCGGAGGAAGGATCGCTTCAGCTCCGTACACCAGAAAGAAGGGTGTTTCTCCGGTTGCCCGACTTGGAGAAGTCCTGTTGGCCCATAGAGTGGGCGGAAGCTCTTCGATCCAATTGGCTCCGTGCTTTTTCAAGCGCTCATAAGTGCGTGTTTTGAGTCCTTTAAGGATCTCTGCATTTCCTCTCTTGGCTTGTCCATTGCTGGCAGGATGAGCTACGGAAGCGTAGCAAACTTGTATGCCGAGGTCTTCGCAATATCCTTGAAATGCGGAGCTTGTGAATTGAGTCCCATTATCAGTGATGATCTTATTTGGGACTCTGAATCTGCTCACGATGGATTGTAGAAAATTGATTGCAGATTGTTTGTTGATCGTCACAACGGGAGTTGCTTCCGGCCACTTGGTGAACTTGTCGATGGCGACGTACAGGAACTTGTAACCTCCGACGGCTCTAGGGAAGGGTCCCAAGATGTCCATCCCCCACACAGCGAAAGGCCATGTGGGAGGTATCATTTGTAAGGACTGAGCAGGTGTATGAATTTGCTTTGCATGAAATTGGCATGCTTTGCATTTCTTCACCAGCTCAGTGGCATCCTGGAGCGCTGTAGGCCAGTAGAAGCCGTGCCGAAAGGCTTTTCTGACCAGCGTGCGGGAAGATGCGTGGTTCCCACACTCGCCTCCATGGATTTCTACGAGGAGCTCGCAACCTTCTTCCCTTGTGATGCACCACATTAGGATGCCGTTGGCACCGCGCCGGTAGAGATCCCCTTCTACCAACGTGTATCTTTTAGCCAATCTGACTACCCGATCAGCGGATACATCATCATCAGGAAGGATGTTGTCTTTCAAGTAGCTCCGGATCTCCGAGATCCATGCATCGGAACTGACTTGAGCATTTGAGTCTTGCGTGCTGGGTTGCTCGGAGCTTCCGGCAGCACCTACGACCCTTGATGGCTGCCATGGTAACAGGGCCATCGGGACCGTCAGCTTCGGGATGCTGATCTCGCCCCCTTCGTTCAGTTCGGCAGGCTGAACTGTGGGTTTTGACAACCTCCGGACAAAGGTTCCATCAGGAGCCGGAGCTCCAGTTGACGCCTTGGTCGAGAGTTCGTCAGCTTCAGCGTTGTGAGCACGCTAAACATGGTGAAGGTCTAGGACTTCGAAGTCCTTCTGAAGCCTCTGGACTTCAAGGAGGTAAGCAGCCAGCTGGAGATTATTGCAGGAGCATTCACCCTTCACCTGCTTGATGACGAGTTGTGAATCTCCTTTGACCAGCAATTGCTTGACACCGTATGATAGTGCCACCTTTAATCCATAGATGAGTGCTTCATACTCCGCCATGTTGTTGGTTGCCTTGAAGTCAAGGTGTACCATGTATTTCACCTTCTCCCCAGTTGGTGCGAGGAGAAGGATTCCAGCTCCGGCTCCCTGCTTCTGCATGGAGCCATCGAAGTAAAGGGTCTAGTGAGGCTTAGTGAAGGTTGGAACTTGAGGTTCCGTCTTCTGCTCGCTGGGGCCCCCAGGGTTTAATGGAGAGGGAGTCCATTCTGCCACGAAATCTGCCAACGCTTGACTCTTGATTGCTTGTCTCGGAATGAATTCAAGATCGAATTCAGCCAATTCCGCTGCCCACTTTGCAATATTCCCAGTTGAATTGGGATTATGCAGGATCGCTCAAAGTGGATATGAGGTCACCACCGAGACTTTGTGAGCTTGGAAATAGTGTCGAAGCTTCCTTGAGGCAATAAGAACTGCATAAAGCAGTTTATGCACCTCTAGGTATCGAGTCTTGGCATCATGTAACACTTCAGTGATGAAGTATACCGGGCGTTGAATGGTCCGGACCCTCCCGGAGGGGTCCGGAGCTTCCTCTTCATTGATCCGGACCCTCTCGGAGGGGTCCAGACTCTCTTCGGGGACCTCCGAGTTCTGGGTGGAGGAACCCGAAGCTTCTTCAGAAATGACCTGGACCCTCTTAGAGGGGTCCGGGTCCTCTGAAGTGGCTCCTTGTGGGTTTGAGTCTGGGAGCTGGGACCCAGACCCACTTTCAGGAACCTCCGGACCCTCCCGAAGGGGTCTGGATTCCTGAGTATTGGGTAGTTCCGATCTCTCCGCAACCAGAACCATACTGACGACTTCGTCAGTAGCTGAAATGTAAAGCAACAAAGGCTCACCAGGGTTCGGAGCTACCAGGACTGGTAGGGTGGTGAGGAACTGTTTCAACTCCTGGAATGCCTTCTCTGCTTCTTCAGACCATTGCAATGGTCCGGACTTCCTCAGTAACTTGAAGAAGGGAAGTGCTCTTTCTGCCAGTCTTGAAATGAACCGGCTGAGGGCTGCTAGACATCCAGTTAATTTTTGGACGTCTTTGATGCGGGTTGGTGGCCGCATGTCTTCAATGGCTTTTATCTTCGTCGGATTAGCCTCTATGCCCCGGTAACTTACCAGGAAACCAAGAAGCTTTCTGGAACTAACCCCGAAGACGCACTTGTTTGGGTTTAGCTTCGTGCGGGTGGCCCGCAGCTTGTCGAAGACAGCCTGCAAGGTGTCCAAGAGGGACTCCTTGTTCTTGACTTTGACCACGATGTCATTGACGTACACTTCCACTATGTCTCTGATGAGTTCTTCGAAAGTTTTGTACATAGCTCGTACAAAAGTTGAAGCTGCATTCTTGAGACCAAACGGCATGGCTGTGTAACAATACAATCCATCCACTGTGATGAATGAAGTATGCTCTTCATCCTCCCTAGACATCCTGATTTGATGATATCCAGAATATGCGTCTAGAAAACACAGTAACTCGCACCCGGAGGTGGACTCCACTATCTGATCTATTCTAGGTAGTGGGAATGGATCTTTTGGACATGCCTTATTCAGTGTGGTGTAGTCGATGCACATCCGAAGTTTCCCGCCGGCCTTGGGCACAACGACTGGGTTCGCCAGCCATTTTGGATGGAAGACTTCTCAGATAAATCCGGCTTCGAGCAAGTTCTTCACTTCTTGTCGGATGAAGTTCTGTCGCTCTACAGATTGCTTCCGAGGTTTCTGATGCACAGGCCGAGCATCGGGGTAAATCTTCAGATTGTGCTCAATCACTTCCCTGGGGATCCCAGGCATTTGTGACGGTTGCCAAGCAAATACGTCAACGTTAGTCCGGAGGAAAGTGATGAGCGCGAGTTCCTATTTGTCATTCAACCCACCCGATATGCGGGTGGTTTGAGTGACATCGGAACCAATTTGGACGACTTTGACAGGGATGTCGGTGTCGCCGCTTGGCTGCACACGGGGAGCATAGGTTGAGCCTCGTTGCCGAATGCTCGGAGGTTTTGGAGCTTGCCCCTGTCTGGAGTCCTCCTCTTGCGTAGTGGTGAGTGCATGGAGCTCCTCCAGAGCAGTTACTCCGGCGGTGCGATCTCCACGAATCCGGAGAACGCCTGCTGGTGTTGGCATCTTCAACACCAAGTATCCATAATGAGCAGCTGCCATAAATTTGTATAGGGCAGGTCTACCCAAGATGGCGTTGAATGGTAAGTTGATCTGAGCGACGTCGAAGACCAACTTCTCGGTGCGGTACTTCTCCCGTGTCCCGAAGGTAACGGGGAGAATTATAGCTCCGAGTGGGGTAATGGCCCCCGGACCTACTCCGGAGAATGGTCGAGAGGGCTGAAGATCCGAAGGTCGAAGCTGAAGTCTGGTAAAAGCTTCAAAGCTTATAAGGTTCAGCCCCGAACCTCCATCCACCATAACATGATGGAGCTGGATGTTGTTGATGGTAGGAGATACCATCAAGGGTAATTGGCCAGCTCCGACCATGCTTCGAGTACAGTCCGAAGCATCAAAAGTGATGGGTGTGTCCATTCACTTTCGATGTGGCTCCGGTCTAGCTGTAGGAGCTACAGCAGCCATATCCCGCCGCATAGTCTTGATGACACGACAAGAAGTGATGTCCCATGATCCACCAAAGATGGTGTTCATGGTTTTCCGACGCTCGTTGTCGGAGACGTCGGAATCATCGTCGACGGAGGTGTAGACGGCTTTCAGGACCTTTTTGGGGTCCTGAAACCCTAACTCCTCTTCAGCCGGAGCTTCGTCAACGTTCTGTTTTCCCTCCCTCTGTCGGAAAGGAGACCCTTCCCGGCGCTTGTTGTAGCGCTCGACAAGGTTTTGGACCTCCCGACAATCTTCCAGCCCGTGGCTGCCCGTTTTGTGAATGGGGCACCACATTTTGGATTTGCCGCCGTCTTCGGAAGACGGTCGAGGTCGCTTCTCGGGGCGTGGCCCCCGGCCACCAGGAGTTGCAGTGGCTGCAACGTTGGATGTGCCGGCCGACGGCTTCTTCTTGCCGTTGGTCTTCTTTTTCTTCTTGCCACTCCCGGAGGTAGCGGCTTCTTCTTTGGAGGATTTTTTTTTATCCTCCAAGGCTGGTTTGGAGTGCATTTCACGGCCCTCCGCAGCTCTGGCACATTTGTCTGCCAAGCTGAAGAGCTCCGTGACGCTGGTGATCTCTTTGATCGCCAGCTTCTCCAACATCTTCTTGTCTCGTACACCCTGTCTGAATGCCATAATGACAGAAGCGCTTGAGATAGAAGGGATTGTGTTGCGTACCTGAGAGAACCTCTGGATGAATGACCGCAAAGATTCTCCCCCTTTTTGCACGACCGCAAAAAGGTCTAGTTCCGTGCTCGGTCGGGTGTATGAACTCCCGAAGTTGGCAGTGAACTGACGGCACAGCTCCTCCCAACTGTCGATAGAGTTGGGTGGAAGGCTCATAAACCAGGACCTGGCGGTCCCAGTTAAGGCCACTGGAAAGTAGTTGGCCATTACGGCCTCGTTTCCTCCAGCTGCTAAGATTGCAGTGGAGTATATCTGCAGAAATTCTACGGGGTTGACAGTCCTGTCGAATTTTTCCGGCAAGTGTGGCCGAAACTTCTGTGGCCATCTAACCATGCGTAGGTGCATGGCTAGGGCGGAACAGCCTCCTCCTACTCCTTCCAGAGTAGAAAGGTCTTGAGCATCCCGTCTTTCTCGAGCTCGCTCGATATGGACACGGCCATCCTGTTGGCGGTATCGGCGATCAAGCTCCGCCCGGAGGTCATGTGTCGAAAGCCGAGATACCGTATGGGTGCGTCGTGCCCCAGAGGGCAACGACGTCACTTGCTGTGACGCAGCTCGTCTTCAGTTGTTGGAGACATGCGGACCAAGTCTTCCAGACAACGTCCGTCGCTGCGAAGGGGCTCGCCCTGAAGGAGGAGGACCCTGGTTGTTGAGGCGTTCGGCCGCTGCTGCGACCAAATGCTCAACATCAGCCCTCCATTGCTCCATGGCATCTCGAGATGCATCCGGAGGTGGTGGTCGCTGGAGAAGAGCACGCGCTGCATGGAGCGCGTGTTCTGGGTTGTCATGACTTGTCGGCGCAGTATGTGACGCCGGCGCACCATCATGTTGCCCGGCATGTTTTGCCGGAGAAGATGGTGGTGGTGGGAGTGTGACTCCTGCTGGTGCTGAGGCTCGTGCTGGTGGCTGCATGTTGGAGGGATTGCCCCCGACAGCCTGAGCAGCAGGTTGCCCGTTGGATGATCCAGCCGCAGAATTCACCATTCTTGAAAATCTCAGGCACCCCTACCTGGTGCGCCAACTGTCGACTGTTGGAGTCGGCAGATCTCCTGACACTACTAAAGTGTTGAAGGAGTTTGTAGTTCGGTGTGGGTGCGCGGAGACTCAAGAAGGTGAATCACGATTGGACACGAGAGACACAGTGGTTTACGTGGTTCGGGCCGCCTGAGCGTAATACCTTACTCCACGGGTGTGTGGTGTGTCAATGCGTGTGTGCCTGAGAGCGTTCGAGAGCCTTCTTCTCCGTGTATCGTCGGTCTGTCCTTTTATAGTACAAGGACAAACCGTTACAAGTTAGCCTGGCCCGACATGTGGCCCCGGCGGTTACTAGTATTGATACACGATTAATTGTTGTTAATAACCCTGTAACGGGCTCCGACAGTGCCGTTACAGGTGTTAAGATTGTCCGATTAAGTGTCATTTACATGGAATTAATGACAATTAATCGGGTCTTGAAGTCCGCGGCTATCCTTTGAAGATCCGGAGTCGTTACAATGTCTTCCGGAGGTTTGAGGCGGCCAGCTCCGACGTTTGGACACGTGGCAGCTCCGGAGCTTGCTTGTGGGAAGCGGGAAGCTCCGGGGTGGCCTAGCACGTGTCAGGTCCGGAGCTTCTCTCAGTCAGGGGTTAAGTCCGGAGGTGCCGTTTCGGTACCTAGCCCGGAGCTTCACCCTTGTGGGTAGTAGCTCCGGTCTGGCAGTACACGTGGCAACCTAGGGGTTAACCATGTTGGAGAAGCAGGTCCGGTTATGTCTGACAAGTGGGCCTCCGAGGGTCTTCAATTTGAGTAGACGTCCTTCCCTTGAGATCTTTGTAACCTCAGGGGGTGTATGGTTTTTAGGGTACCGACAGCCACCTCTATCTAATACCCCGAATTAGAAATGTACGACTATTTCCTTACATTTTATTCAGTTTGTAAGGAAATATAACATAATTAAGGGAGTGATCTGGTAAGATGAAATTTTAGTATTTTCACTCTGTCTTTCCTTAATCGGTTTTAGATTAATTAAGTAGATGCTTATAAACATCGTATAAGTTATATAATTAAAGTTACCCAAATAATTTTAAGTATGATATTAAGAAGATAAGATTATTATTAAGTTGTGATTTTGTTGGCCTTTTGATAAGATTTAAGATCCTCATTTTGGAACGAGGTATGATAGTCTTCTTAAACGATGACTACATCAGGGGGAGTTTGACATCTAAAGATACTGATCTTGAAAATATGTGGTTTGTGTAAGCACTTTTATTTTCAAGATTCATTATTTATGATGTCTTACCGATATTGTGTTAACAATGCTAGACATTGTTCTCACAATACCTGCTATTGTTTTTTCATCATTAGTTGCCAATAATGATGAAGAGTGAAAGCAGCCTCATTTTAAGAACACAAATAGGCCAACAAATGTGTCAATAAATTCAAATGATGATGACCACACTTCATATGAATAAGTTGTGAGAGATTGTCACTCATTTGAATGACTTAAGAATTTTAGTTTTCAGATGGAGTCAAATTAGTAGATTGTAATGAGTCTATAAAAGCTAATGTGACTCTAAAGGGAATAATAAATGCTTTTGAAAGTAAGTGTCATTGTAAGATGATAATAAGTAAGACATTTTTGAATGTAATATATTTAAGAGTGTTTCTAGATGATGTTAACCACGAGTTATGTCATGTAAGATAGTGAAGTGAGATATTTTTAAGGTAAATCCATTTATGGATCGAGATAAGAGTATATAAGTTAATAATATCTCACATTTAGTTAGAATACAATAGAATTTGGGTACTATAAGATATTAAGAAGGACAATTCTTTATCTCAAGTTTAAGACAAATTAAAGTTAAGCTTCTATCAGAGGATGATGTCCTACATTAAGAAATAATGTTGATCAACCATTAATGAGTAAATATGTATTGTCTTTATCATTATTAAGTTAAGAATTAAGATCTTAGTGATATTTCTTATTTGTTAGTATGTAAGTTTCACCAAGATGAAATAAGGGGGTATTTAGACTATCAGTTAATGCATATCTACTATAGTCATAAGAATGTGTAGTATGTATAGATTAAGTTCACGTCTGCTCTTAAGGTCAAGAGTATAGGAACGAATCAGGGATCGATCAAATAAAATCGGTTCCATGTACTTCTTCCGTCGAAAGTTCATTTAAGTTTGCTCAATTAATGATACACCCTGACATAGTTTAAGTGACCGGGATATTTTGGCATAAATAAATCCAATCCATATATAGATCACTGGTTTAGAAATAAGAAAAGTTCTGAAGTTTTATAAGTGACTGAGACCTCATGATAGGATGAGTAAGAATTGACGTCATTTGAATAAAGTTTTAGTAAAGTTCAGTTTTACGAGATGTGTAGCAAAATCCACAATCAATTGCTAACACCTGTATTTTGGAGTTTTAGTGTGGAAAAGCTCCAATCGAGCGGTCACTACATCATGAGTGATGTATACCGAATGTTCTTTAAGCACGAGGCTGTCGAGTAGACACTATAATTATTTTTACTCGGTTTTAAGAGTGGTCAACAACATTAAACTACTTAAGTTGTTTTGTATCAAGTGCAACAAGTCAAGTGTGCTGCCAAACACATTGATATTAGGTTGCAAATGGTAAAATCTGAATGTAGCATAGAGAGGGGTGAATAGGTTAATGATTCTTTGTTGATCCCTGAAACACTTAACAGAATGATCAAATACAGGGAGATAGGACAAGTCCGGTACAATGCAGACTAGTCCGGTATGTGTGGACTAGAAAGATCAAGATAGATCGATAATTTCACTTCTAGTACCCTATGCAGCGGAAAGTAATTGACAACTTGGATGAATTATAACAATGAAACAATATATGGCAAAGATCAACTTTAATTCCAATGTTTCAACATGGGTTACACAAGATGATGCTAACCCTAGAATATGATGAACGATAGAAAAAAAAGTGGGCAAGACACGATTTTATCTTGAGGTTCGATTCCACGGAGGAAATCTACGTCCCAGTTGAGGAGTCCACGAAGGACCGGGTCTTCACCAACCCTATCCTCATCGTATCGCCACAGAGGCTGATTCTCTTCCACTAATCACAAAGGGGTAAATAATTTGTTCAAGGGGCTTTCTCACAAGTTGAGAGCTCCCCAAGAATTACAACGATGAACACCACCAAACACACTCAAAAGATATACAATAAAACAATAAGAGTGTGCGAGAGATCAAACCCAAGAGCTCAAGATGTGTAGAACAAGTCTCTCCTTTGATCAATTGCTAATCCTCAAAGGTTTGATACTTTTAGGGTTAGAATGTGTGGAGATATGTGAATTCTAGGCTCTTGGGAGGTGAGACGGCGCAGGGGTCAAGAGAATTGGTTGTATGGCCATACACCTCTATTTATACTAGGGTTTCCAAAAGTTACTGTTAGGGTTTGCAATGTCCGGACTAGTCTGTGGTGGACACCGGACTAGTACAGTGTGCGGCGTGTGGAAAACCCTAAGTATTGATGAATATCGGACTAGTCCGTTTAAGGTGCGGACTAGTCCAATTTTAGTCAGAAACTTTTCGAACTAGTCCGGTGGATATCGGACTAGTCTGGTGTGATGAACACCGTGTATGACTAAGGACAAGTCCACACTTGGAGGGACTTGTCTGATTTTAGTCAGAGAGTTTTCGGACTAGTCCGGTCAATATTGGACTTGTCCGGTGTTGTGCAAATGTGAAGGACTACGGACAAGTCCGCACTGGGGGAGGACTTGTCTGTTTTTAGTGAGAGAGATATGGACTAGTCTGGTGTATATCGGACTAGTCCACTCTTCCTTTGAAATGTGCAGTGAGTTAAATTATTTGTTCACTTGCGCTCTTGGGGTGTTTTCCTCCAACACACTCCATACAAAATAATCTAATCTTTGCAGCTCATGAGCTCTTTTCTCTTTATATCCTCATTCTCTTTCCTTTTTGTGCTTTATTTCTCATTTCTTTAAAACCTGCGCTCATCTCAACAATTTTGTTAGGATCTCATTTGTTTGTCATTAATCAACCAAAACCCACAAGGGATGTCTAGATGCACTTTCAATCTCCCCCTTTTTGGTGATTGATGACAACCAATTAAGATTAAACAAATATGTTGAAAAATTTATATTTTCATAAAGTGTGCACATATGAATTTTGAGCAAAAATTGCAAATGTAAGAGTAATACATATGTGCACTCTTTATGGTGGGGTGCAAAGCTATGTGTGTGAGCAATAATATTGATATGGATACCATAAGAGGCATAATCATAATAACATCAAGAATCTCAAACATACATAGCAATTTTAAACATAAACCATTGATCATAAGCATAACATAGTGATCATTTCACAACACATGTCCAAAAGCATGCGAGAGCATAATTAAAGTTTTACAAGACCAAAAGCATGACAGAGTAGCAACAAAAATACAAAAGAGGAATAGAGCACTCTCTCTCAACCTAATGCTAAGACCTAAGACTCCCCCTCAATAAATCCCCCTTTGGCATCAAGGCACCAAAAATAAGGAGAAGAGGGATCTACTCGTCGTTGTTGGCTCACTCCGCACTATCGGTCCTTTCATCATCTTCGTCGTCAGTTTGAGGAGGAGGAGGAGAAGAACCACTCGTCGTGCCCCGATGGCCAAAGTAGGCAAGCTCGGAAGGAGAGAGGTGGAAGCTTCGAGAAGTCAGAGGCAGAGTCCTCTGAGATAATTGGAGACCCAATAGGCTTAATCTCCAGTTTTTGACAAATTGCTTTGACATTGTCCTTCATTTATCTCATTTGATCTTTTCTTTCCTTTTTCATATTATGAACATTCACCTCAGTTTTGCAGCAAGAAATAAATATGGCAGCCAAGTACTTCATGATTCCACTAGCGGGCCCTTTGCTAGATGGAGGGGCCCTAGTGCTAGAGGAAGGTCTCATATCTTCTTGAGCTCTCTCAGGATGTTCCTCACTTGAGGCAGGTGATGGAGCAGCTGAGAGAGAGGCTTGAGAAGGCTTTTGAGGCCTTAGAGCAGTATGCTCCACATCCTTCACAAACTCAATTCCTGTGACTTTAACATCAAGTATGGTGCATAGCCACAAGAGCAGTTTGGTGTGCAGGAGATGTTCACCATGTAATTCCAGATGTAATCGAAGATATCAAACTTCCTTCTCCTGCTAATCACTTTCATCAAGGTTCTCAAGTAACCTTGGACACTCCTGGCATCTCCATTCTTTGGAGCAATTGTCTTTCGGAGCACTCTATTGAGAACAATGAAGAAGGGCTTCATGTTCTTGTTTGAGGGAGTATTGTATTTGAGTCGTGTATCATAGAGAAAATCCATCTTGTCCTTCTCCAAAACACCAAGATTGTCAATCACAATCTCATTGCTGCTAGTGTCCTCAAGGTGCAGCAGCCTGACAAACTCAACATAAGTAACTGTGTACTTGGATCCATGTGTCATCCAAGTCACTCTCTCTACTTCATCGCTGGCAAAATAGCATGTAGAGTAAGATTGGGCTATCACTTCATCATTCCAGTTGTATCTAAAAGAAAACAGGTCCTTTAGACCATGCCTCTTTGCAGCCTCTACCACCTCATTAAAAGCACCACATCTCTTTCTTTCAAAGTGGCTCTAGTCAATCCATTGGCTGCGGACCACTAGAGTCTTCATTTGGAGGTACACGGTGCTATAGTAGTCCGAGTGGAAGTGACTCCAAAATCTCGGGTCAGCTTCCTTTTTCCCACTGCTATAGGCATCAATCTTCCTTAGATTCCATGCTACATCACTTCCTTTGCCATTTAACTTCTCCTCTGAGGGGTACCTACTACCTTGTCTTGGAGCTATCATCTGAGGGGGGCCAATCAGATCGGAAGCAATTCCTTTTCCTTTCCCTTAGCTTGGTGATGAGCAGCCAAGCTAGTACCAACCACATCTTTCCCTCTGGTAAGTTGGTTTCTTAGCTGGAACCTTTCGTCGTACCCCTAGGTGGAGTGGGCGAGGGGTCAGCAGTATGGTCTTGCCTTTTCTTGGCGTGGCCCGTCGAAACACAAGGAAAAGTCGCTTGATCCAATTCAGCCTCAAAGTCGGAGATATCCTCGTTTGGGTTCGACATTGTCCTGACAAGAAGGTGATATATGACATAGATAAGAATTGGTTGCAACGGAAAGCATCGAGTTGAAGACTGTTGCGGGTTTTGTTCAACAAACATCGGACTTGTCTGTTGCTCAGGTGCGGACTAGTCCGGAGTACGGACTTGTTCGTACTAATAACAGACTAGTCCGATATTTGGCTGCTTAAACCCTAGCCAACGAAGTAATGGAATTCCTCAATGCAAAAGTGAAGTAGTGTAGTTGTAATACAAAGAGGGAGGCATGTATTGACTGGAGGAGATAAGCTATTTGAGCAAAAAAGGAAAATCGAAGGTTCTAGGTTTGGAGAGAAATTTACCAAATCCTTCGATTCGAGGCGTTGAAGGAGTTCTTGATGCAGACTAGTCCGGGGTCTTCAATCCCCTTGTAGTGGAGATCAATTCCCACGGAGATTTGAGTGGATTTGATGGAGAACTCGCAAAATTGCCTTGGGAGTACTTGACTGAGGAGAGAGAACATGAGAGGATTTGTGAGGAGGAAGAAGATTAAGTTTGCATCAGCCCTAGGGTTATGGAGTAAAAAAATTGGACTAGTCCGTGGTCGGACCGGACTAGTCCGGACTACTGGAAAACTCAGCGTACTAGGCTGGAATGTGCAAACTAGTCGGGGTAACCATGGACTAGTCCGTGGTCACTTGGACAGAAAAATATAGGCCTTTTGTATATATTTGAAGGTGCTTAAAAAGAAAAAATAGGAGGCAATAACACACAAATAATCTTGATGAATATGATCAGTAAACATACAACAATCAAGCTATGACCATAATTCACCAAGATCAAGTAATTAACATAGTTTTTTTGGAGAAAAGAGAGAGAGAGATGATTTTTCAACACAATAAACACGATTTTGAAGATGGCATATAGGTATGCAAGTTTACAAGACACGTTTCCAAGCATCAAGGATATGTAAGTTCATTTCGGAGCTCACAAAAGTGTTTTTCATCAAGTGGCTTGGTAATGATATTAGCTAGTTGTTTTTCAGTGTTGACATGGGAAATGACTATGTATCCTTTCATTGAGTGATCTCTCAAAATGTGATACCGGATGTCTATGTGTTTTGTTCTAGAGTGCTCAACGGGGTTATGGGCAATTTTAATGTCACTCTCATTATCACAAAGGAGTGGGATACGACTCATATTGTAACCGTAATCCCTTTGAGTTTGTCACATCCAAAGGAGTTGTGCCAAACAACCCCCGGCTGCAACATACTCCGCTTCGGCCGTGGATAAGGCAATGGAATTTTGTTTCTTAGAGGACCAATAGACTAGGGATCTACCTAGGAATTGGAAAGTACGGAGGTACTTTTTCTATCTACTTGCATCCGCATAATCTACATAGAAGTATCCAATGAGATTGAACTTTTAGCCTTTAGGATACCAAAGGCCTAGGTTGGGTGTATGAACTAAATATCACAAGATCTTTTTTATGGCTGTCAAATGACATTCCTTAGGATTGGCTTGAAATCTTGCACACAAACATACACTCAACATGATATCAGGCCTATATGCACATAAATAAAGTAAGGAGCCAATCATAGAGAGATGTACCTTTTGATCCACGTTTGGTCCATCTTCATTGAGACCCAAGTGTCTATTTGTCGCCATGGGAGTCTTTATGGGATTTGCTTTGTCCATTCCAAACTTCTTGAGAATGTCTTGAGTGTACTTTGTTTATCTTATGAACGTCCCGTCCTTTTGTTGCTTCACTAGGAATCCCAAAAAGTATCTCAACTCTCCCATCATGGACATCTCGAATCTATCTGTCATAGTCTTACTAAATTCTTGACAAAAGGATTTGTTAGTTGAACCAAATATAATATCATCAACATAGATTTGGCAAACGAAGAGATCATCATCAAAGTGTTTAGTAAACAAAGTTTAATAAGCTTTACCAATCTTGAATCCATTCTCAATTAAAAAATCTCTAAGGCATTCATACCAAGCTCTAGGAGCTTGTTTGAGGCCATAGAGAGCCTTACACAGTTTGTACACATGGTCGGAGTACTCCTGATCTTCAAAACCGGGTGGTTGCTCCATGTACATCTCCTCCTTGATCAGTTCATTGAGGAAGACGCCTTTCACGTCCATTTGATAAAGCTTGAAATCATGGTGAGTAGCATATGCAAGTAATATACGAATCGATTCAAGCATAGCTATGGGAGCAAAAGTCTCGTCGAAATCCAAACCTTCGACTTGTGAATACCATTTGGCCACAAGTCGTGCCCTGTTCCTTGTTACCACTCCATGTTCATCTTGCTTGTTGTGGAAGACCCATTTAATGCCGACGACGTTGGACTTGGGTCTTTCAACAAGGTCCCACACTTTGTTCCTTTTGAAGTTGTTCAATTCTTCTTGCATCGCCATCACCCAATCTGGATCTTTTAATGCATCTTCAACCCTGTATGGTTCCAAAGAGGATACAAAAGAATAGTGTTCACAAAAATTAGCTATGTGAGATCGAGTTATTACTCCCTTTTGGATGTCACCGATTATGTTGTTGACGGGGTGATCTCTTTGGATGCTTCTTTGGTGTACTCTTGGATGTGGCACTTGTGGTCTTGAATATTCATGATTATCATCTTCTTCTCCCCCTGGATAGTTGTACTCATTGATGTTTTGATTACCTTGATCCTCTTGAGGTTGATCTTGTGTGGAAGCTCCCCCTTGATCATTTTCCTCCACTTGTGGTTCATCTTCTTCATTCGCATTTGTAGGTGGCACATGTGGCCGAACATCGCCCAACGCCATTCTTCTCAATGCTTGACATGGAGCTTCTTCTTGATCTAGCACACATTTATCAACTTGCTCTTCTTCAGAGCCGTTAGTTTCATCGAACACTACATCACGTTCCACTTCAACAAGTACGGAGACCATGTTGAAGACACGATAGGCGTAGGAGTTCGAATCATAGCCATGTAAGAAACCTTCATCGGACTTCGAAGTCCTGGGCTTCTTGTTTAAAATGTAACATTTTAAACCGAACACTAAAAAATATGAAATATTTGGTTTGTTACCCGTGAGTAGTTCATATGAGGTTTTCTTGAGTAGACGATGAAGATAGAGTCGATTTATGGCATGACAAGCGGTGTTAACCGCTTCAGCCCAAAACATGTCCGAACTTTTGTATTCATCGAGCATTGTCCTCGCCATCTCAATGAGTGTTCGGTTCTTCCCTTCGGCTACTCCGTTTTGTTGAGGAGAGTATGGTGCTGAAAACTCATGCTTTATTCCTTCCTCATCTAGATACTCTTCAACTTGAGTATTTTTGAATTCTGTCCCATTGTCACTTCGTATGTTCTTGATCTTCAGTGAGGATTCATTTTGGACACACTTGATGAACTTCTTGAGGGTTCCTTGAGTTTCTATCTTATCATGCAAAAAGAAAACCCACGTGAAGCGTGAAAAATCATCAACAATGACTAAACCATACTTATTACTGTCGATGCTTATGTAAGAGTTGGACTGAATAGATCCATGTGGAGGAGCTCAAGGGGTCTTGTTGTAGTCATGACATTCTTCGCGGGATGGGGTGCTCCTACTTGCTTCCCGGCTTGGCACGCTCTACAAGGCCTATCTTTCTCAAAAACCACATCCTTTAAACCTCAGATGTGATCACCTTTAAGGAGTTTTTGAAGATTCCTCATTCCAGCATGTGCTAGCCGTCTATGCCACAGCCAACCCATGTTGGTCTTTGCAATCAAGCATGTGTCAAGTTCAGCTTTGTCTTTGTTGAAGTCAACTAGATAAAGTTTTTTCTTTAACACACCCTTAAATGCAACCGAGTTATCACTCCTTCTAGATATGGTCACACTCTCATTAGTGAATAAATAATTATAAACTTTGTCACATAATTGAGATATGGACAAAAGGTTATAATCCAAGGAGTCAACATGTAAAACATGAGAAAGAGTATGTTTTCATGAAATTGCAATTTTACTGGGACTGAGCACCCTTCCTTGACTATTATCACAAAAATAAATGCCTTCGCTTGGGTTTTCATTTTCTTCATATTCCACGAACATCCTTCTTTCTCCAGTCATGTGATTGGTGCATCCACTATCTAGCACCCATTTTGCTCCACCAGATGAATAAGCTTGCAAAAAACAAATTATGCCTTGGTCTTAGGTACCCAAGCTTGCTTGGGTCCTTTGAGGTTAGTCACAAGTGATTTGGGCACCCACACATCAGACTTGGTGTTCACATGGCATGGCTCAACACATTTAGCATAAACTCTTCCGAGATTACCTTTCATAAGTACATTTGAAGCATCAAAAGTTCTAAATAGGAGTTGTTGTTCATATGTGTCCACAATGGTTCACAATGTTAAATTTATCAACATTATTAGGTTTTCTAACTTGAGAAGAGTTTCCCTTGACAAAGGTAATGTAATCCTTGTTATTCTTGTGGCTTCTAGCGTTTTGCTTTTCACCATAAGAATACCCAATGCCATATTTGACATTAGGAGGTCTTGTGACCGAGTATGCACTGCATGCATACTTGACCTTCTCCTTGTCAAATATGCCACTTTAGGAAAGTTGCTTGTCCTTTGTCAAGTTTGGCTTTTCCTTCAAGTTAGTGTCATTTTTGGCACAAGCACAAGTAATAATAGTTTAAAATTTTATATGTTGATAAGCTGAGCTTGAAGAGGATGAAGAACCACTTTACTTGGGTGACTCAACTTGTACCTCAAGGATCTTGTTAAATTTGGTTAAGTTAGCAAGTTCATCCTTGATGGTGGAGTTTGAGTCTTTTAACTTCAAGCAAGCTTCCTTGCTTGAAGCTAACTCAAGTTCTAGTGATTTACTTCGCTCCTTTTCAAGTTCAAGAATCTTTTCAACCTCAAGATATTCCTCCTTTTGGGAGATGATCATATCTTCCTGACGATTGACTAACTTCTCCTTATCAACAATCTTATCAGGTAAAAATTTCATTTTAGCAGCAGTCTTTTTGTCTAAACCCCTAAGCATGTATTCACTTTCATCGTTGCTATCATCCTCACTAGAATTATCACTATCATTAGTAAGGGAATGCGAGGAGGAATATTTAGTTGTTACCTTTCTTTTACCTTCCTTGGCCATTAGACATGTGTGGTCGATGTCCTTCCATGCGCCCATGGTTGGGAAGAGAGTGGATTTCTTGGTAGTATTCTTGATGGCTATGGTGGCCATCTCCTCTTCGTCTTCGGATGGGGATTCATCATTGGAGTCCCACTCCTTCCCTAGATGTGCTTGGCCATATTGCTTCTTCTTCTTAAATATTTTCTTTGGTTGAGGCTTGTTTTCCTTAGTCTTCCTCTTATTTTCTTTATGTGGAAAATCTACTATGAAGTGATCATATTCTTCACAATTGTAGCACACCCGTCTCACCTTGGGTCTTTGTTTTTCCCTTTGTCTTCCTTCGTTTGATCTACCACCCTTTCTTCTTCTCATCATTTTCTTGAACTTCTTCATGAACAGGATCATGTCTTCTTCATCGATATCACTGCTTTCATCATCGCTGTTGTCTTCGCCATGAGCTTCTTGAGCTTCTTTTGATACAGGTTTACAAGTTGACTTCAAGGCAACTCCTTTCTTCTTTGCTGAGGTAAGATCGGCAATTTGCCTGACATGCTTGGCTTGCTTCTCCATCATTTCAAAGTTGATAATCTTGCTAAAAAGTTTGTCTAGGGTCATTTTCTGATACCTGGGGCTTTCTCTATTCATGGATCAAAGAGTTACGTTGTGAGGCATGAATGCTCTAAGAAACAACTTCACGACCTCATGATCATTCCACTTTTTGTTGCCATATGCTCGAACTTGGTTGACGAGAGACTTTAATCAATTGTACATATCTTGTGGAGATTCATCTTCTTCTATAGCGAATCTTCCCAATTCACCTTCAATCATCTCAATCTTAGCTTCGCGTACATGACGATCACCTTCATGTGCGGTTTGTAGAGTGTCCCATATCTCTTTGGCAATCTCGAGTCCATCCACCTTGGTGAACTTGTCTTGGCTCAGTGATGAAGTGATCACAGCTGCAGCTTGAGCATTCCGATGAATAGCTTCTTCCTGGCTTGGATTCAGCTCTTCATCATCATTCGGGATATCTATCCCTGTACACAATATATGCCAAAGACTTGGGTTAAGAGATATAACGTGCATTTTCATGTTTTGTCTCCACATTGAGTAGTTATTGTCATCAAAGTAAGGTGCTTTGCCTCAAGGAATTGATAAGTAATGACTATTGTTAGAATTCAAACGTTCATAGTTAAAAGGATATCGGGAGTAGTCGGTATGACTACTCCCCCCTCATCTTCTCATCTTGAGTTTTCTTCTCCCCTTTTGGAGATAGTGCCTTCTTCCGTAGAAGAGCTTTGAGTTAGAGCATCTCCTCATCATCGTCCTCACAGTCTTGAATGGCGTCAAGGAGCTTCTCTAGCTTTTGGGTCTTTTCATCATTACCCTTTTCGTTGTTGAAGTTCCTATATACATCCTTGATGTCCGACACCATCTCTTCGAGCGGTGAGTGTCTTTTGAAGAGTTTGGCTCTGATACCAATTGAATGTAGCCTAGAGGGGGGTGAATAGGCTATATGATTCTTTGTTGACCCCTGAAACAATTAACAGATTGATTAAATATAGGGAGATCGGACTAGTTCGGTACAGTGCAGACTAGTCCGGTATGCCTGGACTAGAAAGATCAAGATTGATCGATAGTTTCACTTCTAGTACCCTATGCAGCGGAAAGTAATTGGCAACTTAGATGAATTACAACAATGAAACAATGTATGGCAAATATCAACTATAATTCCAAAGTTTCAACATGAGTTACACAAGATTATGCAAACCCTAGAATATAATGAACGATAAAACAAAAGTGGGCAAGACATGATTTTATCCCGAGGAAATCTACGTACCCGTTGAAGAGTCCATGGAGGACTGGGTCTTCACCAACCCTACCCTCGTCGAATTGCTACGGAGGCCAATTCTCTTCCACTAATCACAAAGGGGTACATAAATTGTCCAAAGGGCCTTCTCAAAAGTTGAGGGATCCCCAAAAATTACAACGATGAACACCACCAAACACACGCAAAAGATATACAATAAAACAATAAGAGTGTGCGAGAGATCAAACCCAAGAGCTCAAGATATGTAGAACAAGTCTCTCCTTTGATTAATTGCTATCCTTAAAGATTTGATCCTTTTAGGGTTAGAATGTGTGGATAGATTTTAATTCTGGGCTCTTGTGAGGTGTGACAGCGCAGGGGGTCGAGAGAATTGGTTGTATGGCCATACACCTCTATTTATAGTAGGGTTTCTAAAAGTTACCGTTAGGGTTTGCGATGTTCGGACTAGTCCGTGGTGGACACCAGACTAGTCCGGTGTGCGGCGTGTGGAAAACCATAAGTATTGATGGATATCGGACTAGTCCATTTAAGGTGCAGACTAGTCCGATTTTAGTTAGAAATGTTTCGGACTAGTCCAGTGGATATCAGACTAGTCCGGTGTGATGAACACCGTGTAGGACTAAGGACAAGTCCGCACTTGGAGGGACTTGTCCCATTTTAGTCAGAGAGTTTCCGGACTAGTCCGGTCAATATCGGACATGTCCGGTGTTGTGCAAATGTGAAGGATTGCGGACAAGTCCGCACTGGGGGACTTGTCCGTTTTTAGTCAGAGAGATAACGGACTACTCCGGTGTATATCAGAGTAGTCCACTCTTCCTATGAAATGTGCAGTGAGTTGAATTATTTGTTCACTTGAGCTCTTGGGGTGTTTTCTCCAACACACTCCATACAAAATAAACTAATCTTTTGAGCTGCTGAGCTCTTTTCCCTTTAAATCCTCATTCTCTTTCCTTTTTGTGCTTTCTTTCTTATTTCTTTAAAACCTGCGCTCATCTCAACAATTTTGTTAGAATTTCATTTGTTTGTCATTAATCAACCAAAACCCACAAGGAATGCCTAGATGCACTTTCAAAATCCAGGATCATACTGTTGTTTTTGAGCAAAAAAGTGATAAGCGATTGCTTGCAGTACCGTTTACAAAAGTCTTCCACCCAAGTGTTCAGTGAACACAATGTTGACATGGGTTTAAGGAGAGCCTATGATCAACTGGATACTAAGGGGCCATTAAAAGTTAAGTTACTTCTAAATCTGAGATGTATCGTGGTTGTTTTCAGTTAGCACGTAACTGGCTATTCTTGATACGATGTGCCCTATATGTCAAACATAAAGAAGCTAACTCTAAGCTCATAATTAAGTAAGTAAAGTTTTAAGAGTAAGATATTAATTCAGTCTTGATCCAAGGAGATCAAGGGGGATAATGTTAGAAAGTATTGATCTCCAACGTGGACTTTGACCAAGTCCACTCGCACCCTAATCGGGGGTGCCCAACCGTCACCACGATCTGGCCCCCTCTCACATTGTGCCACCTATAAAAGGAACTCATTACCAGTTAACAGGGGGTTAATCCACCCATAACCAATCTCAGATCCGATTATTAAGTGCACAACAGTGAGGGGAAAGGCCAAGCCCGCACATCATCGTCGATCTGCAGCTGCCGCCAGCCTTTGAAGACTCGTCATCAACACCATTATGTGCATCACCTCATCAATGAAGGTATGTGTAACTAAGGTATGTCGAATCCACAACTCTGTTCATGTTCTATTCTCATTCCAATTAGCACCATGAACTCCCTGTTTTGCCTTAGATCCCCATGGATATTTCTATTAGGACTTCATTAAGTTGCAACAAGGACTGCCTTGGCTAGTGCTGCCCTTCCAACCTTTGTCATGTTTTTTCCTTTCCACGCAGCTAGTTTGCCTCCAACTTTGTCTATCAACGGTTGAAGGTCGATTCTCCGTAGCTTCCCGATGTGCACAGGAAGCCCTTAAGTACTTGCAAGGGAATTCCTTGAGATTCGTCGGGAACGCTTGTAACAGCTGCTGCTTATCCACCTGGCCACATCAAATTGTATACATGTCAGATTTGTTTAAGTTTATCCGCATGCCCGTGGCCTCTCCAAAGAGTTGTAGAAAGTGCCAGTCTATTCGCGAGGATTTTGAGAAAAATTTTGCAACACTGAATTAGACTGATCGAATGTATTCTCCTATTCTTGTTACTCTTTATTTTTTGAGGAGGAGATTAATGTGTGCGGAGTTTAACAGGTCAAAGCGATGTCCCCACAGCTGGGATAGATAGTGCAACACTGCAAGATGTCAGTTTTCACAATCTTCTAACAGGATGTGAAAAATAAACTGTTGAAACCATCAGGACTCAGCGCCTTGTCTTTCAGCATTCCGAAGACAGCTTCCCTTGCTTCCTGCTCGCTGATCCCCCCTCTCTCTCTCTAAGTCCTGTAGATAGTATTCTTGGACCCTGATTTGATTCCAATTTAGGGTCACCTGGCGCAGTGAGGGAGGCCTGTATAGGCTGCTGAAATGCTGGTGCACATGTGCCTCCTTGTCCTCATGAGGAAACACAAGACATGACCCCGTCTGCAATGAGTGGATGTATATCTTCCTTTTTCTACTGTTGGCTCTCAGGAAGAACAACTTAATGTTTGCATCTGCATTCCTTACGTGCGCTAACCTTGCTCTTTGCTTTGCCTTTATTTTCTCAATTCTTAGGAGACCTTGGAACTTCAACTGCACTCTTTGTTTGAACTATCTCTTTTCAGTATTAGGATCCTGACCTCCCGAACTTTGTCCACCTCACCAATTATATTCTGGGCTACCTCCAGCTAGAGTTTAGTGTTCCCTATGCTCTCTCTATTCCATCTCCTTAAGGCCTTGGCTGTTCGACATAGCTTAATATGCAACCTTCTCATGGGGTTCATGTCTTACACTGGCTTGTCCCACTGTTTCTTGGACTACAATGTGAAAATTAAGCATATGGATCCATAAAATTTCAAATCTAAATCCTATATATTTTCTCTCGTCAGTGGTTCCCATTAGAAACACTGGGCAATGGTCTGAAACAGTGGACGGTAACACCTGTAAGTAAGCGGCCAGGAACTCTTCCTCCCACTGTAATGAGGAGAAGACCCTATGCTGTTTTTTAGTTCATTCAGAAACTGTAGCTTCTGCTGATTGGTTTGCGGCCTGTACACGGTCGTTAGCAACCATTCTTGACCTTTGTCTAGATTCTGTAATGTTGACAGTTAAAAGTGTTTGCAGTGCTCGTGGATGCTAAAAGGCGGTAGTAGGATTCGGAGACAGCCACTACCATACCCCCCTTTACCGTTTGTAGGGAGGAAAGAATAATTCACCACAAAGTTACTTCCAAACATCTCTTACAATGGAGTCATCAATCAGTTGTAGCTTCGTTTCTTGCAAGGAGATCAAAATTGCCGGTACTAACTGCACAATGTTTTTGACTGCAATGCGCTTGACGGGGATGTTGAGCCCTCTCCTGTCCCAGTTCAGGAGCCGTAAGTTGCTCTTATTCATGGTTACACCAAAGACACAACTAGATTCTGCATTCATAGAAGATGGTCGAAAAACTACAAAGCTTCCAAGACAGAGGGGACACCACTGACCACGGCACTATGGCCACACATCACAGTAGGCTGCCGACGACCTACTTTCTCTGGGAGTTCCACCAAGCACACAAACGAGCTGCAGTACACACAGCACACTTAGACCACTTGGCACCTTCTTCACCTAGTGCAATGAGATTACGACCCTTACAACGGAAACACCTGAACTGAAACAGAAAGTAGACGCACAACCCCATTGGAAGCTCCATGTTCAACTAAATTGACAGCTCACTAGGTCTCACAGCCTACTTGGTTTTCTTCGACCTGCCCCTGGGCCTGCTTCCTTTGCTGACGTCTATGTTCATTGCCTGGAGCAGAGCTTCCATCGCCTTCATGGCTTCTTTGGACAAAGGCTCTTTAAAAATTTGGGCAATGGTAGCAGGCTTCTTAGCACTGCCATCAGCCTTGCCCAGCTGTCCCATCTTCTTCTCCAACACGTTCTGCACCTTTTTTCCATGCTTGCATCCCTGGCCACTCCCTTCATGTCGGCAATTTTGCCACTCCTCCTTGTTGTCTTGGCAAGCACCGGGGGGGGGGGGGGGGGGGGGCTCCGACACTCCAATCTGCTGGGTGATGACCATCTCCTGACAGCATGTTGGTTTCCCCAGCCCCGCTGGGCCAGCCTCCAAGCCTCGAGGATTCTTCGAGTCAGCAGTGTCGTGTTTCCTGCCGAAATGATGCAGCAGGCGGTCCAGGGAACAGCCCCTAGAGCGACGTGCCCCTAGACTCAGGGAGCGGCTCAGATCTCTGCGATAGCCTGCAGTCCTTGATCTCCCCACACCATGGCAATGACGAGGGGATCTGTCGTGGCCTCTGCTTCCATCCCCGCGACCATGGAGCCTCTTGAACAGGCTGCTTTGACACAAGAGGTACTTGGGGTCTGTTACTAGTCTTTTGTCGGAACTCCTATACATCTAGCGCTCGTTTTTTTTTCCGATAAGGCTATTTCTAAGGTGCTTGAGATCTAAAAAATTTCAATCGACCATTGGATTTCTTTAAGATGTGTGCGGGGAGTTTATATTCTACCTTAGTGGCGGATCCAGCCTGAAATTGTAGGGGGGGGGGGGGGGGGCTGAACCGCTCGCTGCCCTACTCTGCTTGACCCTGCTGTCCCATGCTCGTCGCCCTACACCGCTCAGCACCCGCCACTAGGCGCTCGCCACCCCGCGTCGCCTCTCGCCTGCCGCCCGCAACATTCAGTAAAGGTACTACCTCTATTCTTTAATAGTTGTCGTTTTAGACAAATAAAATAAATTAAAAATGAATTGGTCATGACTGTCCGGATGACAAATATTTTGATATCGGAGAGAGTATTTATCTTACTTGAGGTAATGTACTTTGGAGTACCTGATACTTCTTTTTATGAATTGGAGGTAGTTGCACAACCTTATCTGCCTGAGTAGGGCCTCTGCATTCAACAGCCAAATGTCCAACTTCGTCGCACAGAAAACATTTTTCTTGATGCCCTGGCATGAAGATGACATGTAAAGTCAGTTGAATTTCGTAGTTATGAAAATAGTCCTACCATAAAAAGTTGAAGTTCCAGAATTCAGTAATAGTCGCATGTAAGAGCACACCTCATGAATTATCAGAAGCTTAACCTATCTTAAAAAATGGAGAAGGGGATCTCATGAGTAGCCAGAGCAAACATACTCAAATCAGCATCCTGGCGAATATGATGGCCATTGTGTACACAACACCTGCTAAAAAAAATCACAAGCATACTTAACATGCCATATAAGCAATGACGTGTATCGCCGCTTGCCCTAGCTTGTCGGCTCACCGCTCCATCCGCACTTGCTGCCTGAAGCCTGTTCGATTGCAGATTGGAAACTTGGACAAACGCGAGGCCCTGGCGCCCGACGTGCTCTGCGCCCCTGCCCAACACGGAGACACGCACCTACCTGGATATCGCCGTGCGGCTACGCTGTTCCCAATGCGCACAACGCAAGCGCATCACCTTGCGCTCACCGCCGCACGCCCGCTCGGTTCCCCTAGTCACCCTCCACTCGATCATGGAGTTATGAGTTTTTCGGGAATGGGCCGCTGCTGGGCTACACATCATCTGCCCACCCTAGCTGCGCCTATGTGGGCGGCGCCCACAACTAGTCGTTGCCCAAATTCAGAAAACAAAAAATTACTGGCCCGAAACATACACAAGACTCTTTCTTCAAGCTCTAGCTTTCTGAAATCTTCTTCCCTACCTTCCAAATTGTGGGGGGGGGGGGGGGGGGGGCTCAAGGGGGGCTCCACTATTCCATGGACGGTAGGGGGAGCTCGAGCCCCCCTGACCCCCCTGGTGGATTCGCCCCTGTTCTACCTGGCCTCTCATCCTCCTGACTTCCCCAGGACGTGCCAGCCCTAGCAGCGGCAACACGCGGCGCTCCGCCAAGCGGCTCCTCGTGCGGCGGTGGTGGCCAGCATGACGGTTCATGGTGGTGCCTCGTGCGTCGGCGGCGCGGCCTGGCGCTTGCACGAGCGGCGGCGTGAGACGAAGGCTGCAGCATCAGTGGCGGTGCGACGCAACGACGGCGGCGGTTGCGGTGGCTGCGCACTACAGGGAACACGATCATTTGTGACTGCTAAAATAATTTGCAACGGCTGGCCATCATAAATAGAGTAATTTGCGACAGCCCGCACTCGACCGTCGCAAATAGGTTGTTAAATTGCGACGAATGGCCCATAAATCATCACAAATCCGCCGCTATTGCAAATAGAGCTTATTTGCGATGGCCGGAAAAAGAAGTTGTCGCAAATACCTTTAATTACTACGACCAACCCTAGGTCCGTCGTAATTAAAGAGGCCATCGCAAATTAATGCCATATACCCCGGTCCTCCCTTGGCCCGACTCATTGCAACGCCGCCGCCTAAGTGCCGCCGCCCCTCTTAGAGCGGACACAGCTGCCGCCGCCTCCCATCGCCGCTTTCGGGTAAGGTCCTCCCCTCCCCTCCCTCAATGGCCGACCCGCCCCCCTCCCCTCCCTCCATGGCCACGCCCCCTCCCCTCCCTCCATGGCCGAGCTCCCCCTCCCCTTCCTCCATGGTCGACCCCCTCTCCCCTCCCTCCATGGCCGACCCCCCTCTCCTCCCTCCATGGCCGAGCTCCCCCCTCCCCCCTCCATGGTCGACCCCCTCTCCCCCCTCAATGGCCAACCCCCCCCCCCCCCCCCCCCCCCCCCCCATGACCGACCCCCTCCCTCCATGAATTATGCAATTTAGTTTTGAATGCAATAGAATTGTTGATTATGCAATTCAATTTTAAAATGCAATTGAATTTAGAAATTCAATTTAATTGTAGATTATGCAATACAAATTTGAATTATGTTAATTACATGTTTATTAAATTGTTGATTATGGAATTAGATCTCAATTTTTAATTGTTAATATAATTACATGTTAATACTTACATGCAATTGCCTTCTTTAATGCTTTTTTATATTTAATTGCTTATGTTTAGGTCAATGCTTAATTATGTCTATGTTTAGAATAAAATTGTTTATGTTTAGATTATGTTTATTAATTGATAAATTACAATTTAATAATTGTTATGTTTTGAAATTGTTTACGTTTAATTGAATTGCTTAGTGTTACTATATGTTCAAAAATGGGATTCGGGTCGGCTTGACTCGACACAACCCATTTAAGACCTGACAAGGCCCATTTAGTTGGAAGTTAAAGTATGTTTCTAAATGAACATGAAGACGAATGATGGCGGTGCAGACAGCAAGCACCCGGGCGTGTGGATGGCGGACCTCGACGGACCCACTTCTCTGTCTCTCTCTCTCGTTCTTTCCTCCTCTCTCGTCTTGAAGAGCTGCACCCTCGACGAGCGGCGGACCCGGCGAGTGGCATACGCAGCAGCTCTAAGACGACATGAAAGTGAACCGCAACAATAACTGTCGCAAATAAAGTCTCGTAGCCATAATTGGCGACGGTAACCGTCATTCGTCCACAGGATGTTGTTACTTACGACAAGCTCCCGCACGTGGACGACGGGCCCCCAATGGGTGGTTTTCTCCCGTTTATTGCTCCTCTTTCGTTCTTTCCTCCTCCGTCATTGTTGGACAGTTGACCCCAAAGGTTGAAGAACTGCACCATTTTTGGGGGGTGCAGTGTAAAACAAGTGAGGCTATGCTGCCAAAATTTTGTTCGGATTCATGCTTTGTGTCTCGTCAGAAGTAGGATAAATCCTGCATACATTAACGATAATTTATTTGTCTTTAAACTGCAGAGTCAAACATGGGTGAAGCCCGCGGTTGGATGTATACTGGCTGGAAGTGCAAAACTGGTGGTCACTCGGATGAGTGGTACATCAAGTTAGATAAATTTTTGGATCGAGCATTTTCATTGTCAACGAATGATAAGGTGCGGTGCCCATGTAAGAAATGCCGGAACACCAAGTTTTTGAGTAGATTGGATCTTTTGTTTCACTTATGTCGAAATGGTTTCACGCAACATTATGAGGTGTGGACCTTCCACGACGAGACTAAATCTCGAATCATAGTAGAAGTGCATGAGGATGATTATATAACGGGGGTTCATAGGATGGATGAGATGCTAGAAGCTCTGGAAGCAGAGGATCCTCTTACAAAGGAGGCACACGAGTTCTTCGAGGAGCTCAAGAAATCACAACAGCCATTGGACTAACACACAGATGTGACCGTCCTTGCTTTCTTGACCAGATTTATGCCAATTAAGTCTAAGTCCTTTTTTCCATCAACTACTACAATGATCTCATGAAATTGATCTGTGATATCCTTCCATAACCTCACAAAGAACCTAAAAATATATATCAGTCGAAGACCAGGATCTCTTAGCTCGATATGAACTATGAGAAAATCAATGTGTGCCCAGACAACTGCATGCTAGTCTGGAAAGAGCACGCCAACAAGAATATGTGCTTGAAATGTAATAAACCGAGGTATGCCGAAGTTGTTAATGACGATGGCGATAATGTAATGACAGATGTCGCACATAAGCAACTTCATTACTTGCCTGTGACACCTCGGTTGAAGCGGTTGTTTCTTTCAAAAAGAACCGCAAGACACATAAGATGGCACAAATAAGGTAAATGTGAGAACAAATAATTCTTGACACATCGTCCGACGGTGATGCATGGAATCCGCCAGACCGTTTTGATACAGATTTCTCTCGTGATGCGAGAAATGTTCGCATCAGGTTAGCGACAGACGTATTCTCACCGTTTAGTATAAACGCCACACCGTACTCCTGTTGGCCCGTCTTTGTCATGCCGTACAACCTGCCACCAGATTTGTGTATGAAGAACGAGTTCATGTTCCTCAGCCTCATTGTACCTGGACCTGATCATCTTGGGTCACTTATCAACGTGATGTTGAAACCGCTGATCGAAGAATTGAAAGTGTTGCGGATAGGAGTCGAAGAATTTATCTTTCGAGCTGCTTATTTATGGCCTGTCCATGATTTGCCGGCATATGGCATGTTTTCCAGATGGAGCACTCACAGTCATTTGACGTGTTTGATATGTGCTCTGGACACGGATTGCTTTCAACTAACTCATGGAGTCAAGATATCTTACTTGGATTGTCACATACGTTGGCTGCCTCTAAATCACATATTTAGACAATAGAGGCATGTCTTTAGAAAGAACACTGTTGTCACTAAAGGACCACCAAAATGTCTCAACGGGTCAGAAATTTCATATATATTGGACAAACTGGTGCCAAATGAAGGTCGTCCTGGATATTTTGTAGGTTATGGAGAGGAACACAATTGGACTCACATATGTAGACTTTGGGAGCTACCGTATGTGAAGTCATCGATTCTAATGCACAACATTGATGTCATGCATCAGGAGCATAACATGAGTGAAAGTATCATAAGCACATGCATGGATATGTCTGGCAAAACAAAAGACAATATAAAAGTTAGACTAGATTTGGCAAACATTTGTCATCGTCTTTGATCTAAAGCAAAGAAAGAAGTCATGAAATGGTTGAAAACTTTGAAATTCACAGATAGTTATGCAGCTAGTCTAAAACGAGCTGTAAATGTGAACACGGGAAACCTCACTGGGTTGAAGAGTCATGATTATCACATTATCATGGAAAAACTCTTACCTATTATGTTTCGAGGCTATCTAGATGATGCGGTGTGGAAGGTTTTAACCGAGCTCAGCTATTTCTATATACAACTTTGTGCTAAAGAAATCAAAAAAGGGATGATGGATAAGTTAGAGAAGGAGATACCCGTACTTTTATGTAAGATGGAATTTTTTTCCACCGGGTTTCTTCAATCCTAGGCAGCATCTTCTTATCCATCTTCCATTCGGAGCACGACAACATTCAGGAGGCCGTATGTGTCGATTTTATGGTAAGCATATTAAATAAAGTTTCTAAATTTTAACTCTTAAACTCTTTTAATGAACATCTCCTCAATATATTCTTCATCACAGGAAAGGTATATTTTAGAGGACCCAGACAACCCTCGCATGTTTGAGCATGCGAGGAAAGTGTTTCACGTCAACGTTGCGAAGGCGGTTTGATAAGCTTGGTTTGATGAATGATGAGGACGTTGGTGGCTCCAGAGGTAGTGGACGCTAGCGCATAGCCTCTCTTCTTTGTTTTATGTTCTTGTGATGAGATGTGAGACACTTTTGTGTTGTGATGGGTGGAGATGTTATATATTGTGTTTTGGAGATGCATTTGTGACTATTGCTGCTGCTGCTGCTGCTGTTATGTGTTGTTATATATTTTGTCTTTGTCGTGTTTCTGGCCATCGAGCTGGGAAGAACATTTTGTTTTTTTAAAAAACTTATTCGCGATGACTTTTTATAAAGTACCATCACAAATAAGGGTTCTGACCGTCACAAATTAACCTATGTTATTTGCGATGGCTGGGCCGTCGCAAATAGAATCTGTGTTATTTACGACGACCATGGTAAGCCGTCGCAAATTGTCGGGTCGAGCCCATCCACTGGGCCTGGGCCCTTATTTGCGACAATCGTCGCAAATAAAAAATAACCTTATTTGCGATGGTGGCAGTTGCAAATAACCTTAAGTGCGACAAAATACGAGCGACAACCGGAAACCGTCGCAAATAAGGAAAACCATCGCAAATAGCTTATTTGCAACGGTTTTTCCTTATTTGCGATGGCCCCGGCTGTCCCAAATCGTCAGGATGCCTGTAGTGGTGCAAGGTGAAGGCTGCACCATCGACGGGCGTGACGGCGATGGCGTTACCGGTCGCCGGGAAGAAGAAGGCGGTAGAATTTTTTTGTTAATATGTAATTGTAGAGTTATATTAATTGTAAAATAATTAAAACATAAAATTCATGATTGATTAACCTATAGCATTAAGGGTGAATGGTTAATTACAATAATTAGTGATTAATGATTGTAATTAGCTCTTAATTATTTTGTTCCTGACTTTTCTTCAATTTCAGGCTTTGAGAAATAGACAAGCCTTTTTTTACTTCGGTATCGGACATCTTCAAGCGTGCAAGAGGAGGCCAACAACTATGATTAAGGCTACACGACACGACGCGAGAAGCGTGCTGCATTTCTAGGATACTTGGCATCGCCTGAGTGTGTGAGGCATGAGTTTAATTTCTATTGGTCTAAAATTTCAAACTCATTTTTCTTTTAGATCCGTTTTCAAATTCCATTGAACCTTTCATCTTTGGGCACTGACCTAATCGGATGCTTAGCTAAATCCACTTAGGCTAATACAAAAACAATGAAGACTGGACACAATCGCGGCGTCGTTGGGGGCCTTCCCCTCACATTCCGTACGTGGAGATCGGATCCTCTAATTGGTAGTTAGGTAACAATGGCCCTCTTATGTATATATGGGTCTGAGAGGGGGTCCACCAACCCATGGTTGGTTAACCACCCCCGATCATGGTGGAACTGGGGAGAAAGACTCGGAACCGGTATGGGTACGCCCATACAGGTAACGGGATCAATATTAACATTCTCCCCCCTTGATCAGGGAACTGTAAACTTATCAACTTACTTACTTAATAACTGAACTTAGTGTCTATTTCATCATTCTTTAACATAAAGGGCACGACGCATCAAAACAGCCATTTATGCACTGCTTGACTCAACGACCACTATACGTCTCACATTTAGAAAAAATCTTATACTCAGTTGACCCCTTAATATTCAGGATAGTTCACAGGCTTTTCCTTAAACCCATGAATTCCACGTGTTCACTGAACATGTTGGGTGTAAAGCCTTTTGTTGGCGGTACCACAAGCACTTGTTTGATTCTTATATGCTCGATATTGATGATGTGATCTTGGACTTTAACTTTCACAACACTAAACTTAATGTCGATGTGTCTGGCAGTTCCACTTGACTTGTTGTTGCGAGAGTATAATACTAGGACCTTGTTGTCGAAGTATAACTTAAGTGGTTCGTGCTGCCGACCACTCCTGAAATTGGGTAAGAATATATTGCCTGCTCGGCAGCCTCGTAATATGCAACAAGATTCAACACGCATTGTGGATGATGCTGTGACAATTTGTTTGGAGTTGTTCCACAAGATAGCTCCATTCGCGAGGGTAGATTTGTAAATTGACGTGGAATTCTTAGAATGCACACAACCCGCGATGACATGAACTGAGTAGCTCACTACCTCGAGTGAGTTTTACTTACAACATATTAACGTGGGGCCTTATGTGCATCACACAATCTTAGATGATTTCTTAAAATACCTTCCAGTGATCCATCATTGGTCTGGTCTACTATCTGCCAAATATCCCGGTTATGAATATCAGGTCAAGGTAAATACTTAATTGAGCATACATAAAACTCCCGACAACAGAAGCTGATGGAACTGAACTCATATGATCGACCTTTGATTGGTTCCAAAAACATAAAATTCTTAAAACTTACGATCCTTGACTCTCTAACTGGCGAAGTTCTACTTGCATACGTGATGTACTGCTTGAGTACGTTACATACGCTTTCTGAGATAAAACTAATACCCCTTACTAAGATCTTGGTGAACCTCTAATTCCTAACACATAAAAGCGTTCACATAGATCCTTCACCTAAGTTAAAAGACAAATCCTTAATTTCTTATAGCAGATTGATATTATTACTCGCAAGTAACATACCATCTGCTATTTAACATACATGCGAATGTCCTTCTCATCCTTTATGAAAATCCAAACTTTCTGACAAACTTATCGCTCTTGAGATACATTTCTTAATGCTTACTTGAATCCACAAATGGATTTCACTAAGTGGCATCTCAAGAGCTGCTTACTCATAACGACAAAAAACTCTACGGTTATGTCATGCGGACGTCCTCATACAGATCACAATTGAGGAACATCATTTTACATCCATACGATGTGAAACCAAGTCATAATGTGCTACTGATGAATTAATGATTCTATAAGAATCCTTGATTGAGTGAAGCTTCTCACCACAGGTGTGATCTTAAACTTAATTTTCTCTTGGGAGTCAGGCTCAATCTTGTAGACCCATTACAACCTACTGTATTGGCTCCTTTAGGATTTTTCACAAAAATTCAGACCTTTTGGTGTATATGGACCTCATCTCATCCTACATGGATTCACTCCATTCAGATGATTAATATCTTCTCATAGTATCTTTCAAATGAGGTGGGATCACCCGTCATTTGAACTTAATCACTCATATCAATAAAACGATTTGAGCATTATATTTAACTTGAGGCTATTGTCGCTCTTCATCATTTGTGACAAAAAAACTCAGTAGACTCGAAAGATCGAGCCCGTCTTACCTTCTGTCACTGATGAAGGACCAACAACATGTGTTGAATCATTAGGCATAGAAACCGGTGATTCAACTATAGCAGGTAGCGAGAGATTGTACAATCTCTCGTCCTACCATGCTCCCTCTAAACATGACATTCCTTAAAATGACATGTCTTACTACTATAACTCAGTATAACGATCTGGACTACAAACGATATTCTTAGTCTTATCTTATTTGTCAATGAAACGACATCGTATCATTTCACAGTCCAGCTTACCAACGTTTGGATTTTATAGTCTCAGCACGACTTGTCCACATTTCATAATAGTGTCTTAGATGTTGACTTACCAAAGATCTTGATTTAGCACATAAATTGACAAAACTTAGTACGTAAATCGACAAAATTGATAACTTAACATACTTAATTAATGTACACCGTTTTGCTGAGACTTGCTAAAACATTGCGTCATTTTCTCGTAGAAATATGGCCATGGGGGTATTCCAATCATAACACTCCTGTCTATGATCAGATTTTACCACTTTAATATTAAAACCATCCAATCCTCGATCGTATACAATAGACGTGTTTAGTCATCCATGTTATGAATGAATCACAACAAATGAGAGGACTAAGACTGTTGTCTTTCATAAATGTTCAATGCATTTGTGAATCTGAAAGATCCAATGGGGAGAACAGAGTCGATGGAGAAACTCATGTTCAATTCTCCCCCTCGAAATATGGCCTCAAAGACAATGCCATAATTTTGAATAAGTTTTGGAATTGATTCTTATGCGCTCGTTGTGTGAGGAAATTCAAATATCACTTACAAAATAATCATGTACGGATAATAAATGTAACATTTGAATATAATACTTAATAAAACATTTATGATCCAAATAGTGTTACATAAATCAAATTTCCTTCATCAAGGGGTATATAATGAAGCCTAAGACAAAACTATATCTAAATAATAATGAGCAGTCACAAATGACTTCAACTCCATCTCATGACCATCAGCGACTTCAATGCTCCTTTCCCCTCCTCTTCGGACCTCCTCGAACATAATCCCTGTTATAAAATGTGCAAGATTGCACCTAAGTCAATCCAACAAGTAGATTGATTATAATTTAAAACAAGGATTCATTAACTTATAAAATAATACTTACCTTTATTACAACACCATTTGAGAAAGCCCAAGTAGTTCTTCTGACGGTGTCCTATACACAAACAGAAATGGCACTGATTTTTACCCACTTTCACATCCTTTTGGGGAGGATGATGCTAGGAACTTACTCTTACTCGTATCATTGTGAGGAGTGTCGTGTACCTTAAAACATGGCCTAGGAGAACTAAAGAAGTCATTATGGCCCTTACTTTTGCCCTTCGCGTAGTTGACAGAGTGACTGACATGATGGGTCTTAAGGCACTCCTCTTCTTGAATGCACATAACAGTCTATTTCTCAAGATCCCACTGCTCTTGCTGAGAATTATAATCAATGATGAACTACTAATATTCTTCTAGAAGTGAGGCGAATATAAGATTTATGAGGAACTCATCTTTTAACCCCTGTCTATCAGATTAGGCATAGCAACAATGTCTGTCATACTAAGAATGTGCATACACACATCACCTCCGTTGTATTTCTCAGTGCCAAGGTTCTTAACAAGAGAGCTTGTCGTACCTTTATAGGAGTCAGTAAATTGTCTCTCTATCTTAAAGAGGTACTCAAAAGCCGTGTTGCATTCGGGAATTTGTTTCCGAATGCACTTATTCATCGAGCCCTTAATCACATGTAAGAACTTTTTATTCAAAAAGGCCCACATGGCATGAGCGATGTCGTACCAAAAGTACTCCTTCTCATAAGCTTTCATCCTATTGGTGAAAGCCTCCTCGGTTTCCCCATCACGAATAACGGAAAGAATAGGCTCAGTGGGATGTGGGTTCGTCAGTGCCAAATCTATTTCAAAGATTGCCAAAGTAATTTTCTACTTATTTTGCCAAGATATGTAGTTATTCTTAGTGAGGTGATCATCTGGCGAAAAAATCTCAGTACTGAAGTAAAAATGGAGGAACCTTCATAATGAAACAAAATACGATATAAGTAAATGAATTAACATAAATAAACATAAAAGACATATTTTGTCTTTCGCGTTGGCTACTCGACAAAACACAAAACCAAGACATAGCAAAATTTGCCTTTCACATTTGTTACTCAACGAAATTCTTTATGAACTTAAAAGGATGAAGATGTCATATTTTTCTTTTCGCGTTGGTTTCTTAACAAGATACAACACTTAGAATAACTTAAAGCATGAAAACTTTATCTTTCGCGTTGGTTACTCAACTAAATTTTCATATACTTAGATAATCTTAAATCATCTTAAAATAACTTACATGTGGCAATTTTAGCGTTCGCGTGGGTCACATAGTAAAACACCAACACTAATAATGGCAAATTTATTTTTCACGTTGGTAACTCAATAAATTACCATTTTCTTAATTAATAGTGGAAGCTTAACTTAATATTTACTGAGAGTACTTAATTACTTATAATTCCACAGCATGACTAAATAAATTTAAATAAATATGCTTTAAAATGCATAATTATTGATACAAAATCCTAAATATAGCAAGAATAGAGGCAGTTGCGTAGCCAAAATTATCACTTAAAACAAAATTTCACAAAAAAATATTCACATTTTCTCAACCATTTTATTTAATTCAGCAAGGCCTAAGATGATTTTAGCCAAGTGCTAAAATACCTGAAAATTTGTTCTCACTAAAATTGATAAAGGCCTGCTCTTAATTTCAGGTTGAAGCCCAAAAATTAAAATAAAACAATGTACTCAGAAAATAGAAAATGGTGCAGCCCAGAAGGGTGGCTCAGCCCACAGCCTAAGTCAACCCACGCTATCATCTAAAATGGGCTCGTGTGGTTAAACGGCCCAAAAACTTAATCCTCAAAAGCCCACTTGCGCGCAGCCCGCAAAGTGGGCCAAAATCCACTTCAAAATGCGCTCCTTACGGGACTTGGGGCGCTAAAGGCCCAGATACAAAAGCCTCGGTCTGAGGAGAGGCAATGGCCCAATCGGCTTGCCCAACACGTGGCCTGAGGGGCGCGTAAAAGCTGCCCATACAGACTAGAAGGCGCCTTCATGCGGCCTTCCCCGCGGCTCTCGCGCACGGCCTGGAGAGGCAAGGCCTGCGTGATCTGCTTACCACCCCGCATCAATGGGCGCTGTTGGATCTCAATCCAACAACCCACGCTCGATCGGCAGCGCACGCACTCTGTGCGCAAAAAGGGCAGCCCAATGGCCGATAAGGGCACCCTCCTAGGCCGATGGCCCATCTAGAGCACGAGCTGATCGGAGTCGTCGATCCATGATCTGAAGGTGAAGCTGAAAAATCAGCCGCATAAAATGCTGGTGCTAGTGGGGAAACCCTAATATCCATTTCCTCTTTCCCCTTCCCTCTCTTCTCCCTTATGCGGCGCACACCTTAGTGAGAGGGAGGTCTCGAATAGAGGAGTAAACCCGCCCGCGTCGGGGACTTTGGCGGCACCACGCCTTCCTCGCCGCCGCGCGAGCGCCTGAGGGTGTGTGCATCTCCCCGTGTACCCTGGCGATGGGTGGTGCCGTTGAGGAGCCATCACTCCTTTTCTCGGCTACGGTTAGGGTAAGGAGAGGGCTTAGACATCAGCACCACCGACGTAGTCCTCGCTGGTGTGCGCGTTCTACTTTGAGCGTGTCATTGTCGAAGATTATGTCGACTGGCACCCTTTTTTTGGCGGATTCGGTGAGCCCAATGGCAGCCCTTCCCGAAGGCCCTCGACGAGGAGCTCATCGGTGGTAACAAAAACATGAGGTCCTTTCCTGTCGTACGAACTGCAGTGGGGTCCCAAAAGGGGATTGGAGCCCAAGTCTCTCTTAAGGTATGTGGATCCGACTCACTTAATTCCTCCCCTTTTTTTCTTATTCTTAATTGATTCAATTGATCATCTCTGAGTTCTTGATATCTTAATCAAGTCAAGACCAAAGTTATTTGCCTCCCCTCTTTCTAAATTCTAAATGCTATAAAATTTGATCTTAATCTGAAATTAGAAGCCCGATTAGGGGTGCTCTAACCTCACTCTTGATACCATTGAAGGCATTTAGTGTTCACCAATTGATCTTTAGGCACTGACCTAGTCGGATGCTTAGCTAAATCCACTTAGGCTAAATCAAAAAGAATGAATACTAGACACAATCATTTGGAGAATCAATCTAGACAGAGAGAGAGAGAGAGAGTAGATGTACCTTGGTCACTGCCGGTTGGCATGATGGAGAAGGTAGAGGAGAGGCGGCAACGTCATTGGGGGCCTTCCTCTCACTTCCTGGAGATCGGATCCTCTAATTGGAGGTTAGGGACCAGTGGCCCTCTTATGTATATAAGGATGTGAGAGGCCCACCAACCCATGGTTGGTTAACCACCCCCGATCAGGGTGGAACGGGAGAGAAAGACTCGGACCCGTTATGGGGACGCCCGTACCGGTCACGGGATCAACACTAACATTTGTTACTAGAATAACGCATCAATACATGATTCAATATTAATAATTATATATTGATATATATCTAATAAAAACATTTAAACATACTAGTTTAATATTTTTCATTACCTAGAATTAACGCAGCAATATGAGATTCAATATTCATAATTATATATCGATATATATCTAATAAAAACATTTAAACATACTTGTTTAATATTTTAAAAAACTAATTCAATATTTTACAAAATGGGGTGTTTCGGTTCCTAATGTGTGATGTGGAGTGGGCTGGCGAGATCACTCTATCGCATTTCCTGTAGATCGAGCGTGCAGTTTTAGCTTCTGTGCTGGAAAACTATAGGATCTGTGTGGAAGGCATTGGAAGTCAAGATCAAAGTGAGGTGAAGTTGTAGGCTTGTATGTAGTATGTATTTTTTTAATATTAGCTGAATATTTTAATCTTTTAATATTAATAGCCGATGTTCTTTTTTTTGCAAAAGTAGCCGACATTTCGAAATTTGGTTTCGCGAGTCGCCATGCGGGAGTGCAAAACGCACACGTGGACAAGCCACATCGGCGTTTGACCAGTCAAGATTCTCCTTGTGATGCGGGATAGAGACTCGCACTTCTGCGGAGCAACTCGCGTTGCCATCGGGCGAGATGCGATTCGGATGTGCGACACGGACCACATGTCAGCGTGCTGCATGCTTACCGTTGTGGTGCTGGCTATATAAGCTGACCGTGCCTCTGCTTCACTTGCCAGCGCTGGTAGCAACTGAGAGGAGAGGAGAGGAGAGGAGAGGAGAGGAGAGGAGAGGAGAGAAGGGAAGGGAAGGTATGTGATATCTTACTTATTTATTTAGTGAGTTAATATTATTAGTAGTAATAATGATTATTTTTAATATTATTGGTAGTAATTTTTAATAGTTTTATGATTATTAGTAGTAACTTTTAATAGTTTTATTATTAGTAGTAGTAATAGTAAGTAATTTTTATTGCATTATTAATTAGTTGTAATTAGTATATAGTAATTAGTATGTTAGGTATGTGATTTTTTTAGTAAGTGAGCTAATAGTAGTACTTAATATTATTTATATCAGTAGTAGTAATATTAATTAATTTTTATTGCATTTACAATTAGCATTATAGTAATTATTATAGTTAATATAAATAATTTTGGTAATTAATATTTATATTTTAAAATTGTATGTTAGCAACATAATAGTGTTGTATTAATAATAATAATATGTTATTTAATTAAAATATATATTTATAATATTAATAATTTATAGTATTACTACTTAAAAGTAATAAATACATATCATTTATTAGATTAAATAGTGGAATATAACTTACAATTAATAATTAAGTTAACACAAAATAAAGTAATCAAATAATGTTTATATCAGAAACATAATAAACTAAAATGTGAAAATAAAATAAACTAATATATAAAAAATTATATAATTGAAATCTAATTAATTTGATAACTACATACATTCTTTAGTAGGTATGGCGGATAAGATACAATTTCAAATTTACTTTGGAGAAGAAGAGATACTATATAATTCAAATGGTGTGGACTTATCTATCTTTTCGTCCACCACGAAAGAAATTCCAAATCCAACAGGGCAAACTTATTTGGTTATTCATAATTGGTTAATACGGATGTTCAGACTAAATGAAGAACACTATGAATTGAAGTATTATGCAGTGGTTAGTTGTGGAAGTTGTCATTTCTATAGAGAGTTACTTGAGATGACACTACGTAAGAAATGCAAATAGGAGACAAAGATCAGAGACAAGCGCAAAGGCGATCGTCACTAATATGAGTAAACGAGACGAGCTTACCTCAACAAGGATGCTGGTTCACAAAACAAAGGCGCGGTTAAGCGTAAAAGGAGATGAGGTATTATAAGGCGCGTCTCATTTAATGAAATATCCGAGATGCGCCTGTAACACCCATACTTTCAAAATAAAGAGAATGAAAATAAAATATAGTTAGAAGGCAATTAAATGAATAATAAACAAAGAAAGAAAACAATAATAAAACTAAATAATATGTAGGGTATCAATTTACTTGGATTTTGAGTATTGGAAATAAGAAGATAATACAAATAATTATAAATAAAATAAAGTAATATTATTAATATAAGAAATTATAATTGAACAATTATTTAGTCCAATTATATCACACCTGCAAATAAATAAATAAAAGCACTAGAAAAATTCATTTGAATTTGAAATCAGAAACATAAAAGAAATAAAAGAAATGATTGAAATTATTTTCAGGTTGAAACCCCCTATTCCGGCCCAACACCCCTCTCTCCCACGGCCCAACTTCCCTTCTCCCCTTTCCTCTGCGTGGCCCATCCCGCATACCCTTTCTCTTTCTCTCTCACTGCACCCTGGGCCCCACCCGTCAGCCTACCTCCCAGCCCAAACCCTAGCGTGCCCGCCTCCCTACGCGCGTTGCCACTACTCTCGCTCGGGCGCGCTCCCAGCCAACCACGCCCTTTCCTCCACTCTCTCTCTTACATGCGGGCTCCACACGTCATCTCCTTCCCTCAGTCACGCCTATGACACCACGTACGAGCCGCGCCGCTCGCGCACGCCCAAACCGTGCGCCTGCCAGCGAGATTCTCGTCGCACCCTTGATGGCAACTGTCGCCCCCGAGCAACCACCTCCCCTACAAGTATCCCAACTGCGCCTCGTTCTTCATTTTTCCCCACTCAAAACCCTAAACGTGGCACCACCATTGACGCCTTCGGCCGAGCTTGATGCCTCGCCAGGGAGCACCGTCCCGACCGTCACCGAAGAGCCAGAGAGCACCGCAGAGCCGCATCGCCCCGTAGGAGTCGTTCGCATCGAGAAACGATGCCCAAGGCACCACCCTGACGTCGCCGATGGCTGAGCAACCAACCTCGTCGTCGACTGCTCTTCTCCGGCCATTCTCTCCCTTGCACGACCCCTGGGGTGAGTTTTCTTTGCCCTCCTCCACGTTTTGCCCCATTTCCGGTCGGTCCTTGGCTATTGAAGCGTTGTTCTGGCGGTACTCTGGCCATGGCACCGTCGTCGGCAGCCTTGCGCCGCCACTAGGGCCCGCGAGGCCTAGGTGGCCCTATATTAGCCGTTGGTTGTGGAGCAACGGTTAAGATTAGAGGGCCACATACCCTTTCACCCTTTTTGAATCTGAAGCCTCCTGATAAAATCCAACGGCCAAAAATAGACCAGCCATACCCCATCGCATTTAGCACCCAACCCTGTGTTGGTTTATATAAAATTGCGCATAAGCCCTTGGTTTCACAAAAATAACCTTGAACTTCATTTTAATTATGCATCATTCCGTAAATAGAAGAAGATAATAGTGTAGACCCTGGATAATTTGTAAAATTACATTTTAGACCTCTAGGTTGTCAGAATAAATTGCAGAACCACCCCTGAGGTATTATTAATTGCATAATATAGTTTAAAAATGTATTTAGTGAATAGAATATGTTTTAAATGATAGAATAAATATTAAAAAATGTAGGAAAATTAATTATAAATCTTTTTAGTCTGTAATAAAATTGTAGAGTGCAAACAAAATATATTTTGACCATAGAAAATTCATTAAAAAATGATTTTAGCTATTAAATAAATACTAAAAATTGAGAATAAATGTATAAATGGAAAGAAGCTTATTTATAAAACATTTATTGCAGAAATAAAATTATAAAGTGCATATAAAATATATTGTGATTATGGGAAATTCACTAAAAATGTTTTTAACCTATAAAGAAATACTAAAATGGAAAATAAATGGTAGATGCATTTATTTGGCTATGAAAATAATAAATCACTCATAAGTCTGATTTAAATCATAATAATATTTGTATTGCTTGTATGGTGTATTGTTCTTGATTTTTTTATTTCTCTTTTGATGTTAGTTTATACACACTCGTATCTTGATCAAGAAGCAACACAAAGATATGAAGATCAAGAGTTCAATGAAGAAGAACTGAGCAGCTACATAAAAGCAGGCAAGTGCCCTTGACCATCATGTGCCTATTTTAGGGATTATAGTTAGTAGCATGCTTAAATAATGTGAACCCTATTACATTTACCATTCCATATAATTCCTTGTCGTCGGGATGGAAAGTGTGGTACTTGGGATATTGATTTGTACAAGAGTGCTGACGATTCCTACACACTACTAACAATTCATCCCTAGCGATGGTGCCAGAAATGTTTGTTAATAGATTTTAGATTATACATGTAGATCTGCAAGCGCACGAAAACTATCAATGTGGCATTTCCCCTCTAAGAGTATTCCCAAAGGGTGTCATTTATATTCTCCCAAAGGAAGGCTAGATGGAAGTAAAGCAATCATTAAGTGGAGAGGCTAGGTTGATCTAGGCAAGATTCTAGCAAGGATGGATAAATGATAGTTGGAGTAGTGTGACACACACAAGAGCATTCCATCTAAGGGGATAAATGAGGTAAAGAAGGACTAGGCTAAGAGTTAGGTAGAGACATATACTATGCTTATAATATACATATACATAGCCTAAGTTAGTTACTATTGATTATATTAATTATGAATTCTCATGCTAAGTGGATTAACACATCGGGCACTGGTTTACCCCTAGCAATACAAGGACGACTCCCGCCAAGAGCCTGTAGCATAGCCAAACATGGAGGATTACAAAGGACAGATAGGGTTGTCACCACCTAGTTCCTACCTCTTCAATCCATGGGTCTACGAGACATTCAACGCTACTTTCTATCCTAGCACCATGCTAGCATATTAAGTAATTACCTTAAGGGCCTAGGCACAAGCCATCCTAAGGCAATGAACTAAATCATCATTGAACCAATGTTAATTCATAGCATAAGTGATTCATGTTAACATAATCATATCATAACTAATTAGACTATAGTGGAGGTTTGTAGTGTTTATGATGATATAACGACAATGGTATAGCATAATCATAAATACTACTCCTACCACATACATGGAATCCACAATCAAACAAGAAACGCTTCATCCAAGTGTATGAACAATAGAAGACTAAAGATAACATCTTTATTAAGAGCAAAGTCAGAAATACAAATAGGAATATAAGAGCCATACCTTTACCAATTAGGAGTTGGGAAGAGACTCCTTCTACTCCTCTCCTACTTGGACTATGGACTAGAGACTCTCCTCTCTACAACCTATACTTCTCTAAACCTACAGAGAGTAGTAGATACAATGGGTGAATACTCAAGTGGTGTGTGTTGAAGTGAGGGGTGAGGGGTCCTATTTATAGCTTGGAGAAGGTTTGGTTCCTGCCACTAAAAGCGTGCGAATCAGTCACCCATGACTTCTTCAAGCCGGGAGGAGTCAACATGTGGCATTTGACCGAGTTTGGTGCCACTCCCTAGTCGGCAGACTAGGGAGGTCGGCCGACCTGGTCTTAGCCCCGTTGGGGTTGTGCTTCCTCCAGGTCTCTGCCAGGTGGGTCCTATCCCCTTATATGGGTGCTACACCGTTGGATGGCCTCGAATACTTCTGTTTGTGGGCAATTTGAGCCATGTGGTGCCACATGTCGTCGCTTGATTGGCTGGAATGATATTTTATAGGATCCATCCCCTTGTTTCACTTCAATTTTGCATAAAATGCCTGCATCACTTCTTTCTCCAAGGACAAGTGGAAATAGGTTAAATAGAAAGGTGATGTGTGCAAATAAATGATATTTCCTTCACATAATTGAGTTATATTTACGGGTGAAATTGGTATATAACACCTGTCAACAAACTCCCCCAAGCTTATCCATTGCTCGTCCCGAGAAAAGTCAAGACTTCAGGTTGATGATCAGGAGTTGCTACTATGTTCTATTTTTCAAAAGTATCATGTGCACAAGAAAGTACTCTACCTAGTGTTGCAAAAATTGGCGTGGTACTTCACCCATCTCAAGTCATTATGGGGCTTATGCCATCTCCTATTCATAGGTAGTTGAAAGATAGAACAGCAAATGGAGCACATATACCCTAGAAATTAAGTTCTAATGAAATTTTGGAGAGTTCAATTTAGATTTTAAGTATCTTAATTTGATTCTCTCGGTCTCTCATTTATGTTTAGTGGAAATATTTCCTCACCAAGGCATTGTGCCTAAATTCATCCTACCTCTACAAAAGACATGTATGTGGAGCTTGGTAGAGAATATTATAGGCATATTTGCAACACATAATATTGCTAAGTCAAAAGAGTAAGCCTTAGGAGAAATCAATTCAAAATAATTTGATTCAAACTTGTGCATGTGTGATGGAATGAAGTGGATGTGAATATTTGAGATGAATCCTTTTTGAGTGGACTCTCTTGTTTTGCCGGGATGAAACATGCCTACTTTCCCCTCTCTTTTGTTTCTCATGCTTATGATGCAAGCATGCATTTTTTTTTTTTCTTATAGCCATGTCTTCTACTCCTTTTTTATGAAATAAATTTTGGAGAGAGTACTAAGCATGAATGATATGTAGTTAATTATTTTTATTGTGGAATGGTGGTATGGTGGAATTTTTCTTACTTCTAGTGTAGAAGTACAGCAATGTGCAAGTGAAGTCTTGAATTCAAAAAGTAATGAATCAAATCTCACATAGGTCTATACTAGTTTGACAAAGCTCAATGTGAAGACACATAGCATATGCATAAGGTCTATCAATGTGATATATCATATGCTTTGGTAGGTATTTTCAATCAAATGAGAGTAACTTAAGTCTTTTTAGAATTTCACCAGAAATCTAAGTTTCACTTTCAAACTAGGAATAGCAGCCCTATCACTATATCATATCTCACAACAACTTAGAATGGATTAAGCTTTTGCCACCCACAATTTCCAAATCAAGGCAAAAGCAATATTAGCCAATGAGAGCAATATGTTGGAGAGTAGTAAGTTGTAAACTAGGGACTTAGGAAAATAAGAATAGAGCAACTATTCATCATTTCATCTATGTAAATTCCAAGTCATTCTTACCGCACATCATTTATTTCATTTGAAAACAAATCTATCCTACTTATTATTTATGTTTTTTATATGCAAGGTGAATGATGGTTGAATGGAAAATATATATGCAAAGAGGTTGATATAATTTACCTCAAGTGGTGGTCCTCCCCCAATCTTGTTCTTCACTCACCTCCATGATGAGGGTTGAACCCTTGATGATGGAAGTATGGCGCGAGATCGGCTTGTTGTTGTTGTAGCATGGAGTTGAAGTTGGTGAATTGAGCGTCCATGTGTTGTTGCCAATCTTGGGTACCTTGGAAATGCCCTTGTAGATTGTTGTATATGTCATACGTTCTCACTTCAAGCTCCCCCATACGTCTAGTGAGATACGTCATTCCTTGGCTATAGTCACGATGACTTCTAGCCGAAGAAGAACGACATCTTCTCATGGACGTTGGAGGCAAGCTGCTAGAGGTTGAAGTGGATAGGGGTGGCTCACATGTGGCACCTGACCATCCATGCCAAGACGGACCTTCGGTCTCATATGATGGAGGTTGAGTCCATTCGGGTGCATCACCCATTGGGTTCTCTTCCTCTTCGTGCTCATGGACCATGGAGGTTGTCAGAGGCATGGCCGCTCTCCTTGCACGACTTCTTGTTACCCTGCCAAAGACATTACTTCTTCATGCTTCCTCGATGGGAAGAAGGTCAATGGTTAGCCTCTGGCATTTGTACAAATGATAATCTGGGTTAGGTAACCGAATTTCATTGACAATGTCAGGATAATAAAATAACAAAGAGCCATTTTGATCATGCTTAAGGGTATGTCCTTGCACTAAATAATCTTCATCAATTAATTCTCTTTCATTTTCAATATACTCAAATGAAGAATATTCTAGTGCTCCTACCCTAGTAGCAATACGAGTATTCAATAAAGTGCATTAAATTGGCCCTGTTCTTGGAATGTAATCTAACCATTGTGTCATCATGGCAACAACTGGAGCAACTTTTATCTTTTTAATCATGGCAAATAAAATTTTTAGCTCATCATCACGCACTACCCTTACATCTCCTCTAGGGAACACATCATAGCCACCCATCTATGCATGAAGCTTAAAGTAGGGTTGTGTAAGTGGCTATTCCTAGGTGCACTACATCTGACCTCACTAGTTAAATCTTGCTGAAACTATGTTTGTTAAACTTAGGCAAAGCGTCTAAATCTAGCAAACATCGTCTATGGAAGCCTAGGATTTCACTTAATTCTTTTCATAGGATGTTGTATTCTTTTTGAAATAATCTAAAAGTAATATCATGAAATCCTATTTTGAGTGTGCAAAGGAATTGTATGGAGAGAAGGAGTGAACCTCTCTCCTTTATGTGAGAAAAGTCTTCCCATCCTAGTGCACGCCAAATGAAAAAGAATTTGGAATCCATACCTATTTTGGAGATCAAATCCAGATCATAAGCTTTTGTATGAGAAAACTTACGCTCTTGGAGGAGCTTACGTGATTGATCTTCAACTTTACTTTGTATGTTGCGGTAGTCGTCGTGAAGAAGTTGATGAGGGTTGCTCCTCTCATCCATAGGAGTGTCTTCACCTACACTCCTCCTCCGTGAACTTTGTGTAGCAACGGAAGAGGGGTGTGCACTTGAGTCTCCACCATGGCTCGAGCGTGCAGCCTCCTTCCTCTTTCCAAACAACCTCTTCATCCCTTTCATGGCCACAACAAACAAGAACACAACAAGGAAAAAACTCGAAAGAGGTGATGTTAGCAAAAGCAAAAATGAAACTTGACGAATTCTCCCTTGAAGAACTTGAGAGCAAATTGCAAATGCAAGAAAAAACAAATCTTTTTGAGTTGGGAATTGATCAAGATCACTTCGATGAGAGCAAGAAAAACAATGTGAGCAAGAGTGACTATGGGGAGGTATGAAACGACATCAAAATCTGCAAAATCATGGTAAGAACCAATTGAAAAATGTATTCTCGCTGTTTGTGTTACCCTAACCTTACCTCTGTTGTTGAACCATCGAATGTGGTATGGATGAGGGTGTGCTCTTGTTGTCAAACCAAGTTTCTTGACGACGTCCATGTTCACCAAGTTATTGCAGCTACCTCCATCAATTATAGTGTGTACACAACAATCCTTGATGACAAGAAATGTGTGGAAGAGGTTGTGTCATTGTAGATTGTCGGCGGACTCCACTTTGGAGCTCAAGGCACGCTGCACAATGATGCTCCTATAGTTCTCCGTCGCCGCTGTACCAAGTACCTCTTCTTCGGTGTGCTCGTCATTTGGATCTTTGAAGTCAGTAGCAAGAGAATATTCATCTTCAACATCTGAAGTACTATCATACCCGCCATCATCGCGTGCTATGTATGTTCACTTGCTCGGGCAGTCTCTCATCATATGACCAAGTCCCTGGCAGCGGTGACACTTAATGTCAGAAGTACGACCCGTAGAAGGAGTGGAAGACGAAGGCTTGAATGATGTCGCCTCGCTGCCCTCCGGCACACGAGAAGGTTGAGCAGCAGGTATAGTTTGTTGGCCGCCATTGGATGGTGTAGTTGCTGCACGGGGGGTCGAAGATGGTGCTATTTTGGATGGTGTGGGCGTCGAACGCGGCGTGAAGTTGCTCCTTGTGCGTTGTTGCTGTTGTTGCTAACATAGCAAGCTGAAACAATCTGTTAACAGTATCATATTCTTTGTAATCAACAATGTCCTGAATTTCAAGCCTCAACCCCCCATAAAAATGAGCTATTTTATCATCCATGTCTTCTACTACCCCACAATGCAGCATACCCTTTTGTAACTCTTGATAATACTCCTCTACGAACATGTTACCTTGGTCTAAGCGCTACAATTTTTTGCGAAGGTCCCGCTGAAAAGATGGAGGAACAAATCGAACACGCATAGCTTCTTTTAATCTATCTCACATTGGAGGACCAGTTCTGGTTTTAACAAGTTCATTCCACCATATGATAGCAAAGTCCTTAAACTAACTAGTGGCTTGACGAACTCTATGTTGTTTAGGAACAAGGTGGGAATTAAATTTTTGCTCTACTGTTATCTCCCAATCAAGATAAGCCTCAACATCATAAGCACCAGAAAAAAAGGGTATAGTAAATTTCACTTTAGCAAAATTATCATCAGGAGGACGATTATAATTGTTATGATTATTACCTCCCATACCTCGACGATAAAGTGGCAGTCTTGGCTGATTGTTGTGATCTTCCATATCTTCATAAGGATTGTCTTCATGTCTTCCAGCGAGAGGCAAACGAGCCTCAAAAGTATTTATCCGTAGAGCAAGGTCATCAAGTTGGCGAGTCAAGTTCGCCAATGACTCCTCCGTTGATGCATTGTATTTGGCTAACATATTTATCATGGTCTTCATCATATCACGTAACTCAGCATGTTGAACACATTCATCATCATTGTCTTCTCCTGCCATTGTTAGTAGGAACAAAAGACAACAAAAATTTGTTATCCCTATCAACTACAGTGACAATGTGAAAGGTGGAAGAAAACAATCTCTCTCGCTCAAGCGTCTTACCACACTCTTACAAGTGTTCTTACCGACACAGCAGGTGGTGTGGACGGTGAGATGAACCAATGAAGCGTGGTGTGATTGCAAAAGTACTTGTTATGCTCAAGAGAAGGGTGGAGCTTGGATGGCACAATATGGTGGCTAATAAGCAGAAAATCATTAACAGGTAAACAATGTTGAATAAGTATTCAATGTAGGAAATTATTGCTGGTCAACCAAGTGTCCTAGGGCCTAGCACAACACAAGGAAGTATCAAGGCAAAAGAAAGAAATAATGATATAGCCAACAAAACAACACTAAGTGGTATAGGCCAATTGCTTTAATATGCGTGCTCTTCACTATTTTTTTCATTTTTTTAATATTTTTTTGATATTTTTTCTTAACTCAGGAGCACGAAAATAGGAAGCACACAAAATTTCAGCTCAATTGGATGTAATATGCGGCCTACAGAAAATCAAGAAGATTCTTTAAAATTTGTGCTGAAATTTTGGAGGCCGAATAGCCTATCTTCCGAGGGGAATTTGGGCAATATAATTTCGCCGAACGCGGCTGCCCAGAGGAAAATCAGATGCGAAATTTTGCGTAGATGAATTTGAAAAAAAAAAACGCTCGATTTCGAGTCCGTATGCAAAAGTTATGGCCGTTTTAAGATAGGTTGTCCGAGTTACGATTTTTGGATGTTGATTCCAACTCGGTTTGAGAACAGAACTCGCAACCGGATACAAAAAACGATCGGGAATTAGCACAGAAACTAATAGGGTGGTGTGTGATGATTCAAGGATGAGTGGCACAAAGGTTTGTCACCTAATCTAGGGTTGGCGATGCAGGAGTTCACAGAAGGCGGCTAGCTAGGGCAAACCAATGAACGTGGTGGATCGGTTTGTTATTTAGGGATTGTGGAATAGGTATCGAACAGCAAGAAAACAAGGACGAAACAAGATAAATAGGACCCAAAACACAAAGCTAAACCATCAACAATACTCCACCACACGAATGCAAACTCAACAATGCAAACTGAAAAACGAAAGTTCAGACACTATAATCTAGGAAGCTATAAAAATGATCTAATTCTTTTTGTGGCTTTTCTATGGACTCTAGGTACGAAACAAAATCGATCTAATAGAAGGAAAACAAAGATACCTCACGGGCAACCTGGAAATCTGATACCAATTGATGTGTAAGTTTAGGCCCGATCTTCTGAAAGGTATGTCGATTGGGGTGGAGAACTCGACGTTGATAATCCGCGACACTCGAGCAGTTCGAATACCCCTACAATCACTACACCACTGCTCCGTTGGTTATCAACCATGCAGCACACGCTTTACCTCGCCAAGAAGGCTAATCCCTGCAAGTGAACCGAGAACACAAGCAAGAACGTAGAAGACACGATCTGAAATTTAAAAGTTAGGGTCTCACAAACCATAGAATGGCAAAATTCTTATTCTAAGCAAAACCCACCGAATATGACCGGCGTCTACAGTATTTAAAGGCTAGGGTTTGGCCAAAACACGATTAGACGCGTCCCTAATGGACTCTTACGGGATACAAGGCCCAAAGGCCCGATTCGGTGGCGCAACACCGGACAGAAATCTGAACTCGACTTGTTTCGACGATTTCCGTAGACCCCAGAGGAATTTTGAGGTGATACCAGAACCATTGGAAAGTTTATATTCTTCTGCTGCCGTGCATATGAATAACGTCAAAAATGGAGTCCGTATGCCTCCTGGGCGTCTATTTTAAGGTGGACTTCTCCTGGACTGAGTTGAACTCGAGTCCGAGTGGTAAACTGCTTCCATCAACTTGTGGACGTCCCATCTGGTTCTCCATGCTCCCAAGGCCTCTTTCCTTCACTTGTTGATCTTCTCCATTATTCCTAATAACAATTAAATCATCACATAACAATCTATTCTCAAACTCACATGCAAAAGAAGTTAGGAGCGAATTCACCTACTGATTTATTAACCGTGCTCTTGTGATTGGTCCTTGCATTTCAATTTGTGTTTCCGCTGTTGTGATGTCCTCATCATACATAAAGTAGGTAGGCGCATTGGTCAATCCAAAGGACATCACGGTATACTCATAAGATTCATATCGTGTCCTAAAAGCTGTCTTAGGTATGTCCGACGGTCTAATCTTTATTTGAAAGTATCCCGATCTCAAATCAATCTTAGAGAAAACACAAGCACCCTTCATCTGATCAAAAAAGTCTTCTATGCGTGGCAAGGTGTACTTATGCTTAGTGGTCACCTCATTGAGAGCTCGGTAATCCACACACATCCTTTGTGATTCATCCTTCTTATCCACGAAAAGAACGGGCGCTCCCTAAGGTGAAGAGCTTGGGCGAATGAAACCTTTCTTTAGTTGCTCTTGAATTTGCTTCTTGAGCTCCACTAACTCCTTAGAGGGCATCATATATGGCCTCTTAGCTATAGGTGCAATTCCACGTATTAAATCAATAACAAACTCAATGTCTCGATCAGGTGGCATACCTGGCAACTCGTCCGCAAACACATCCAAAAATTCGCACACCACTGGAATCTCCTCAATTGCGGCACCGTCCATATGATTCAGCTCCAATTGCCTCGGTGCATGTTGAGATGCTTCAAATTCTATGGTGATCCCTTCTTAATTGGTCAACTTCACCGTTTTCGTGGCACATTCAATGACTCCATTGTGCTTCCTCAACCAGTCCATACCAAGTATATTGTCCAATCCTTGAGAATCCAAAATAATGAGGTTGGCGGAGAAGTCTACCCCCCTTATTCTAAGGCTTACTTTTGGACATACTATATTTGTTCTCATCTCTCCTTCAAGAGACTTAATCAATAGAGTAAACTTCATATGAGAGATAGGCAAACTATACTTGGCAACATATTTCGATGCAATTAATGAATGGGATGCTCCATAATCAAATAACATGGTCGTCGGGTTGGAGTTTGCGCGAAACATACCAATGACCATGGCATCCGCTTGTCGAGCATCCTCCGTAAAGACATGGTTCACATTGCCACGAGCGAAATTCTGTTGTCCACGGTTTCCTTGTGGTTGTACTCCATTGGGTCTTGGGTTTTGCCTCGACGCATTGCTTCCTTGACCAATGTCTGACTTAGGACATTGATGCGCAAAGTGTCCAGCTTCTCCACAAGTATAACACTTCTTTGCTGCACCAGAATTCGGACGGACTTGATTCTGAACGTTTGCACCAGGAAAGTTGGCACGAGGTGCATAAGGCATTGGAGGCCTAGGTGCTTGCATGACAGGGCGCTGCTGCACAAACTGGGCTGGGCGCGGTGCATAACCAGGGTGCTGAACCGAAGCAGAAGAGTTGTAATATGGCGCATTTGGTGGTGCAAAGCGAGGGCACACATTACTTCCTTGTTGCTGTCCTTGATATGACACCTTCCTCTTGTTGTCTTGCTCCATCTCATGGACCTTGTTCTCCACAATAATTGCTTTGTCCACAAGCTTCTGGAAGTCGGCATAATCACAGTTGAGCAATTGCACTTAGATCTCATTGTTCAAGCCTATCATGAACAAGTATTGCTTCTGGCTGTCCTGGCTCACATCCTCAGGCGCATACCTTTAAAGTTGAGTGAATTTATTGAGATATTCACTCACGCTTGACCTTCCTTGTCTTAAGTTCTCAAATTCCTGCCTCTTCACAATCATAATCCCTCCAGCACATAATGAGAACGGAAGATCTCCTTGAATCCCGCCCAGGTGATCCTGTGAGACCTATGTGTGCTGAATACATTGGCTTGTACTGAATACATTGGCTTTGATGATAAAAGTTCTAAAATTCTGCCAAACATCTTTTTTTAGCAAGGTCTGACTCTAGCTCCGAGTTTTTGCAAGGTCCGACATAAGGTCCAATATGTTTTGCTAGGTCCGACTTATGTTGGTTAGCTCCAGCATGTCTTTGATAGCTCCGGCATGTCTTTGTTAAGCTCCGATATGTTTCTCTAGCTCCGGCTTTTGGGTTGACTAGTTCCGACTAGTTTTGGTTAGCTCCAGCGCTAGGTCCGACTAGTTTCGGTTAGCTCCAGCGCTAGGTACGACTAGCTTTGGTAAGCTCCGGCGCTAGGTCCGACTAGCTTTGGTAAGCTCCGACGCTAGGTTGTACTAGCTTTGGTAAGCTCCGGCTCAAGCTCCGGTTATCTTTGGCAAGGTTCGGAGCTTGATTGTAATGTTTCAAATTTTCTGTAAAATGTTTCGAACTTGCTTTACATTGTTAGAAAGATTGCTTAGTATTCATTTGCTAAGTTTTTGATGCATTTTGGTCGATATGGCTGATATCGTTTTGATATGTTTTGCAACATGCCTATGTGAGGTGCTCACGTAAAGTGTTGTGTTCGAAACTGACTTGAGTCAAGTCACGGACTTGGGCTCGTACGGATTGGTTGTTTGTTCATGTGCTGGTGTTGCTTGAGTTCAAGACATGGTTGGTTACAGGATCCTTTGGACTAGTCTTAGGGAGGAGATGAGGTTCCAACAACCAAATTCAGGAGGAATTGTGGTTGGGCGGGTCAGGAGGTCGCGCAGGATGATTGAATCAAGGGCAGTGCATATGAAGGTTATTGGACGTCGAAGGAAGGTGTTTGCACGTATGAATGCAGTGCATGACGTGGCAACATGGTTCTGAAGATGGTTTATGGATGGAAAGATCTGGTTAGAAGGATCGGATCATATCGATCGATGACTTTGGCTGCGGCGGAGTCGGTTATGGCTCGGTATGGAAAGTATCGAGTTGGTTATGATAGGATTTCGTGTGGGTCACAAATTTGAGTTTTTTTAGTAATGTGGGATACGTTCCTAAGGTGTTTTTAAGTCTTAATATTTCTTCTATCTGCATATAGAAGAGTCCTAAGCAGTTATGGAAAGTTTCGATTCATGATCTGAGTAGGATTAGAGTCCTAGTTGAGATTGGGTTGGCCTAAGGGCTGGTTATATAAGCAAGGGAGGCCAAAGCTCGTAGTACATGACTTTGGGGCTGTTCCTCTTGTGTTCTATTGAATAAAATTTGTAGTTTGAAGGAACTTTTATGCCTTGTTCGTCTGACTTGTTCCAGACAAGTTTTACTCGTCGAGTTTTTGGACAGCACTACCTTTCGTCGGTGGTTTTATCATAACTCGAGTTTTACAGATCCAATTGACGTGATTCTTTTTGGGTTGTCTTAACAACTTGATTATCTATCATCTTTAAAAATTTCACAGTCATTGGATTTGTGGTTTCTGATCTACACAAGTTTCTTTGCAGCGTTCCAGAACAGTTTTTCTCGGGTAGGACAGATTGACCTTTGTTCGATCTTTCGATCATAACTTGAGTTTTCCTCGACGGAATTGAGTGATTCTTCTTGTGTTTTCTTCGTGAATTGATTCTATCTGATATATATTACTTTTGTCATGGTGAAACACGTTTATATTAGTTTCACACATGATTTCTCTAACAGATTGTTTTTCTGCCGAAGGGGTTGGGATTTAATTGCTTCCGCTGCGTAAGATTTTTAAATCTACCATTCACACCCCCTCTTGTAGATTTTCACGTGCTCTTTGATCCTACAGATACCCTCCTGATTCTCATGAGCATTGCAATAAGCATCCCACCCATCCGCAGATGCTCCAACTAGTTGATCAGATGCAAATAGCACCTTCTCCCGGTCACTGCATTGGACAATAGCAAGCTTCTTCTCCACAGAATTGAGCCAATCATCAACATCCATAGGGTCAGCGGATTAAGCAAAGGTTGGCGGCCTAGTTCTCATAAACTCTCCCAACCGGTTATGAGGAGTTGGGGGTGGCGGTGGAGGCATGTGGGGCTGATTGTTGATGTTACCAGCCTGCAGCTGTCCCATAGTCTGTATCATGGTCTGCATGAGCTGGTTTTGCATAGCCAAAAGCTGCTCAATGTTGATAGCTCCATGAGCAGGTCCTTGTCCATTGTTGTTCTGAGGTGTTCTATTGTTCTCCTCCTCATCATTGCCATCCCTCTGGTTGCGAGTCCTCACCATCTAAAGAAAAGCAAGAGATAAAATTTAGAAACGTCCCCAACTATATGCATCAAGGGATATGAAACTAAGCAACTAGCTACTCTAGCCTACGTGGACATGGCAATGCTAAAGCATATCAAAATCCTCTATTAAGCACACAAGCAAAAATATATCGCAAATAGCACACCAAACAAAAACACATCAATTTCTGAGTGCTCCTATGTGCTCTAAGTGTCCATTCTATCTAGGTTGCGTCCTACGGTCAACCTGTGGCTCTGAAACCAATTTGTGACACCCAGTTCCGAAAATGAACCAAGTGAATGCATATGTGTGCCTAGGATGTTCAACATACATCCTCGAATACAAGCTCTAATGAATATTAATGACAAGTTGAACCAATGCAATGGAAATAAACTAAACTGAGCAAACTAAGCAAAGAGTATAGCACAGCTCCAACACTCCCCAGGCAAAGCTGACGGTAGACACATCTTAGAACTTTGCATTATCATCGTTAAACTCCCAATCCTGACCTACAACTGTTGGTGGGGGAATTGCAAGGGTGAGTACATGTCGTACTCAGCAAGTGTGGAAAGTAGACATGTAGCTGATACAAATGACGAATGTAATAAAGGCTAAGCGCTGAAAAGTACATTAAAACATTTGAAAAGCAACATAATATATGTATGTGAAACAATCCCATCATAAACCATGTAATCATCATAATACCAATCCATAATTCAATACCATCATCCATATTCCAGATTATTACCATCAATCATATCGAATACCAGAAATGAATCCATGACCATCCATAACCATTACCAAACCGTAACCATAACCATAACCAACCATCCATCCCAAATCCCAATTTCCCTCTAATCATGGAAGTTGTCCAGGTGCTCATAACCGGGAGCACAACTATCATGATAGTTTTATTAGACTCTGCAGAGTTTGTACCACTTTACCCACGCGTTTGTGATTTCATCACCCGTCGGCGACTAAAGAACCCCCCTCATTCCAATTACACTTCCTTTGGTGTATGGCCAAGAGATCACAAAATAGCCTTTACAAAGGGATTACTAGCCTATTTAGACCCCACTAAGGTTTCACCGGTGGCGATGCCTCCAACTGAGCACATCTTCAACCAAGGACCCCCTCTTGAGCCATTCAGATCCCAGGGTAGTCCCACCAATCATCAACAAACCCAATCCGACTACCCCTTCCCCGAGCATCCTTAATGGTCCAAACAGCACTGGCAAAGCCCTAATTAATCAGCTACGCCGCACCCATACTTGGCCTCGTGGTGGCACTGTAGTCCTGGCTTATTCTCGCATGAACCAGTCCTTAGATCTAAAGAAAGCAAACCACCATAACATCCAACCCATCCACATACCAGGCTTGCTTAGATCACCCATTACCATATCATTTTAACCTGTTCATGATAATCATAATCTCATAATTGCATAAGTAAGTTAAGTGGTATAGTTGTCTTCCATCCCAATTAATTAAGCGAAGCAAAAAGGTAAAAAGCCCATCCTGACTCTCTACCGTATATTCCATGTGACAAGGGTGGTCATACAACGCTAGTAAACTTCCTATCATAGGATTCCCATCAAAATTGACACAAGCATGCAGTTCGCAAACAAAACATTCATTTTAAAACAGGATTAATATGCTTCAAGGACACTTTCCTTGCTCTTGGGATTGGTTCGGGTCAAAGCCTTCAAACTCTTGGTGTTGTAGATCCTCTGCGGCACTCTCTAGCGCAAATTCGTCTAATCCGCACAATAAACACACAAGACAAGAACACAATCAAACAGTGCACAAATATTACTCAATATGACATGACATGCATGATTAATGCAAATACAAGGTGGAACTTGTTAATGAGTTGCTTTTAATGATCACTAACTAGTTCTAATAGCTTTTAACAAGTTTATACATGTTTGGAGTTGATTTTATCTAATTTAGAATTAATTCAACAGAATTTAACCAAGAAAATCGAACTAGTCCGCTAGGGACCGGACAAGTCCGCACTTTGGAGAACTGGCGAACTAGGGTTTTCTAGATCGACGTGAATTTGGAGAAATGGGGTCGAATTCATGTAAGGAAAATAAAGTAGAAGGTATAGCAGGTGTTTAGGACTCCAATGAATCAAGGATCTTGGAGGCAACTCTTGGATCTTGACGATTTAGGGTTGATGAAGAACTGGATGGTGAATTGTTGACGAAGAACGCGAAGTTGATGGAGATCTTAAACCTCTTTCGTTTCCTCCTCTTCTTCTTCTTGTTCTAGATCTCCTTCTCCCTCCTTGGTGGCGGCTAACCACGAGCTAGGGTTTGGGTGTGGTGGAAAAGTGGCAAATAGATGTCAAGTCAATGGGTGGGGTTGTTTATATAGAGGTGGAGGCTAGGGTTAGATAGATTTCGAGTTTGAGATGAGTAGATGCTGGTTTAGAGTCCCACATGGGCTCTAAAAGAGTTAGGCACGACGTCCCTAGGCCCACTTAACGTAAAACCCAAGGAACAAGTCGTGAAACAAAAGATCAACTCAGAGTCACGATTTATCGGACAGGTCCAAAAAGGGACGTACTAGTCCGAAGTTGGACAGAGGGAAATTGAACAAGTCCAGACTGGACATCAGACAAGTCCAAACATATCGAAAAGGAAACACAAACAAGTCTGGCAAAAAATCGGACAAGTCCGACTTTACTCAGAGGGAAAAACAGACAAGTCCGCTGGATCACCGGACAAGTCCGGACAAGTCCAGTGACTTAGCAAAATTTAAATCAATTTGGGACACCGAACTAGTCTGCTACGGGCCGGACAAGTCTTAAAGTGTCCAGAGGGAAAAACAGACTAGTCTGCAGCAAAATGGACAAGTTTGTTTGAAGTCAGCACCAAAATCGGACTAGTCCGCACTTCCCAGAATTCTTAAGTGTGTTTTTGTTTCTAATTCATTTTAAACTTATTTCTTTTTATGTGGAATAATATTAAACATGTATTAGAATGTATGCAATGCATGATGCATGAAAAGGAGGGTGTTACACTCCAGGTCTCTGCCAGGTGGGTCCTATCCCCTTATATGGTGCTACACTGCTGGATGGCCTCGGATACTTCTGTTTGTGGGCCATTTGATTCATGTGGTGCCACATGTCGTTGCTTGATTGGTTGGAATGATATCTTATAGGATCTATCCACTTGTTTCACTTCAATTTTGCATAAAATGCCTGCATGTACTACTTTCTCCAAGGACAAGTGGAAATAGGTTAAATATAAAGTTGATGTGTGCAAGAAATGATATTTCCTTCACATAATTGAGTTATATTGATGGGTGAAATTGGTATATAACGGCCATCAACAAGGGGCAAAACCTCAGAGGGCTAGTACGCATCGGGAGGACCTTTGTAAAGACCTCGTAGTGATCTCCTGGCCACACACCTACGGAAGTGTGTATGTGGATTGCGCACCACTGGCAACAGGGAGGTTTACTTAGTCCACCTGGCAACACGGGATGGAATCACTACTTGTGGGTAAAGGATACATTCTCTGCAAAGATTGGAAAACTGTCATGACAGTCGTGCTCACAGACAAGAGTAGCTTGGTGTCGATGTCATAATTAGTCAATGGTTTGGAATGATGGTGGAGAATGGTATTTGTATTATTACATTACTATTATGGTTATTGTGGTTGGAAATATTCACCTAGATGAAGGTTGCTAATGAAAGCTAAGGATAGGTTTAATGCTTAGTGCTTAAACTACTATCAACCTTTTCTTTTGATTGTCCTTTATGTCATTTATTTCCCACACTTGTTGAGTACTCTATGTACTCATGCGCTTGCCATTATGTTTTTCATAAATGATGCTCAGTGAAAAGAAGATCAACTGAAGACAAGTGCAAATTGAAGACGGCGTGTAGAAGGTCGTGTTGCTGCTAGTCAATTTGCCTGTGGTTGCCCTAGAGTTTTTCTCTTCCGCTGCTATTTCAAAACCATTTTAATGGTATAAATGTGGTTTGTATTCGATATAGAACTGTTTATCACTATTTGTCATACATGTATGATAAAACTGATTCTGGCATATATGTATTTTGCAGTTGGTTTTATTTTTAATAAAATTGGGTGTGACAAAGTGTTATCAGGGCTATGTATCGACTCTAGGCACATGATCTTAGTTAGCGTGAACTAGTAGACCTTCCTTCGACCTCGTTTATAAAGACGAAGATTTGACTCAACTGATTGGAGCTTGAAGATCGACGTATGAGGATAACACGAAGGAAGAAGACTTTGAAGATTATTACACCTCACTTGCTTATATTTCCTTTGGTTAGCAAGTGAAGTCCATGTTTTTCTCACAACAAATTAGTAACACATTGTTTGATGCATTTTATATCAATAACAACAATAATATTTATAGCTTTGTCCTTGTTTAAGGGGGGTAGTCGACCGCTAGTAAATCATATCCTCTATCCTTAGTGCAACCCACTTAAATCTCGAGGTCAAGTTTCCTTGTAAGTGGGGTGGAATTGTAACACTAAAAAAAATAAATTATAACAACATTAACATAATAAATTAAAACACATGGGAAAATCTTGACAAAAAAAAGGGTAAAACGAAAGTAAAGGGAAATTTGATTAATGTGTAGTATCAAATGCTAGTTCCACATTAAATCATTTAGAACAATTTGATCAAGGTGTTTTTGTTTGAAATAACAAAAATTTCAAAACAAGACTCGTAGTTCAAATAAAATTAACTAGAGTTCAGGTCCATGAAGCTTTCATTCAAATAATAATAGCAATAATAATGATAGTATTGATAGTAAAATGAGTAAAAAAACACAATAAAATAATAAATAAGAAATAAAATATTAGTGTATAAATTTTCATGATATTGAAAAGTTTTCCTTAAAATTAATTTGAACTAATTCATTAAATTATGTTTGCACATTCTGGTAACATTTGTAAACTTTCTAAATAAGTTTTAAAGATCAAAATTTGAAGTACAAAAGTATATATAGTAATAAACATTCAAAGAGAAAATATATCTTATTGACTTAGTTAAAAACAAAGCTCTAAACTTTAGTGCAACCCATCTGAATCTCAAGGGCGAGATTCCTTGTAAGGTGGGTGGGATTGTAATCCCACATTTGTCTAAAGAAAGGAAAATAATAATAAATGGATACATCATGATAAGGCATTTGAAATTTAAGATTTCAAAAATAAACTAGAATAGAAATTTAGGCCAAGTCAAAATAATAATGATAATAGTATGCATTCATCATGCTAATGAATTTAACTGAAAGACTATAAAATTAAAATCACGATGATAATTTTGGCCAAATTCAAAATATGAAATACAGAACAGAAGAAAAAAACATAATTGTTTATATGTGATAGTAATTTTAAATTACATAGATTACAAATATTTCATCAACAATACTTATGTATTAAAAGTAATTGTCGGTACCCTGCGTACCGGGTACCCCACGGTACCGCAAGAAGTGCAAGAAAGTTCCACCTGTCAGAGTTAAAGGTCTCCTCAGGCCCCACACATCATACTACATCGGACCCGCATCCCTCATATGGGTAGCTTCAGGGATTGACACGTGTAATGTAAGTCTGGACCTAAACTCCCAACGCAGGAAAGCTCCGCAATCAACACGTGTATAACGACCGCAGACCTAACCCCCAGCAGAGGGAAGCTCCAGTGCCGACACGTGTATAGCGGTTCCGGAGCTACCTCCGCGCAAGGGGAAGCTCCGAAGCTGCCACCTGTGGAGCCTCCGGACCTACACCACCAACGAATACACTGGCGGATCTCCAACAGCACGGACATTCAAGGGACTGTTAAAGCGGTAGTTACAAGACCTGATTACGTGTCATTAATGCTATATTAATGACACACGATCAGTGCACTGTTAATAGGGTTAACGTGGCTATTAAGGCACATTATCTCACTATTAATTATGCTTAATACCCTAGGCAGTGTATTAGGTCAGTAAATACGCTAGGGCCACATGTCGGGCCAGGCAAGCGTTGTAACGGTCAGTTCTTGGATTATGAAAGGACTAACCGCACGATACAGAGACAGGCTAAGCTAGGCACTATGCATACTAGTGATACTCAATACAACAACACACACCCCGTGGAGTCGGGTATTACGCTCAGGCGGCCCAAACCATCTTGTTCATGATCTTTGTGTGCCCAAACCAATACAAGAACCTCCGCGGCCTACATTTGGTAGCACCGGGGGAAGTGTCATAGTTACACTTCCACATTTTGGCGCGCCAGGTAAGGGTGGACGGAGGTGCAGGGCTGAACCTCATAAGCTTTGAAGCCTTCATCAAGCTCCAGCTACGACCTTCAGACCTTCGCCCATCTCGGCCTTTCTCTGGGGTAGGTCCAGGGGCCATTACCCCTCTCGGCTCCATCACACTCCCAGTGACCTTCGGGACTCAGGAGAACTACAGAACCGAGAAGTTGGTCTTCGACGTCGCGCAGATCAGTCTGCCGTTCAACACCATTTTGGGCAAACCAGCCTTGTACATGTGACACCCGATTCAAAAATGAACCAAGTGAAGCATATGTGTGCCCAGGACGTTTAACACACATACACGAGTGCATTCACAAAATCATATACAGAAAATTACCACAGAGCAAGATTAATTAACCAAATTCTATTACACAATTCATATTATCCTCGAATACAAGCTCTGATTAATATTAATGACAAGTTTGAACTAATGCAGCGGAAATAACTAAATATGCAACTATGCAGCTAAGCAAAAGGTATAGCGCAGCTCCATGCAACACCACAGGCAAAGCTGACTGTAGACACGACCTAGAACTTCGCATTATTAACGTAATACTCCCAATCATGACCTGCAACTATTGGTGGGGGAATTGCAAGAGTGAGTACATGTCGTACTCAGCAAGTGTGGAAAGTATGACATGTAGCTGATATAAATGACGAATGTAATAATGACTAAGTGCTGAAAAGTACATTAAAATATTTGAAAAGCAACATATCATATCCATGTGAAGTAAACCCATCATAATCTATGTAGTTATCATAATACTAGTCTATATCTCATTACCAATAACCATATTTATCACCATGTACCATAATACCATCCCAAAGCCAATACCAAACCATCCCAATACCAAAACCCTTCTAATCATGGAAGTTGTCCAGGTGCTCATAACTGGGAGCACGGCTATCATGATAGTTTTATTAGACTCTGTAGAGTTTGTACCACTTTACTCACGTGTTTGTGATTTCATCACCCATCGGCGACTAAAGAAACCTCTCTTACGCCAATTACACTTCCTTTGGTGTATGGCCAAGAGATCACAAAATAGCCTTTACAAAGGGATTACTAGCCTATTTAGACCACACTAAGGTTTCACCGGTGGCGATGTCTCCTACAGAGCACATCTTCAACCAAGGGCCCCCTCTTGAGCCATTCGGATCCCAGGGTAGTCCCACCAATCATCAACAAACCCAATCCGACTACCCCTTCCCCGAGCATCCTTAATGGTCCAAATAGCACTGGGAAAGCCCTAATTAATCAGTTATGCCGCACCCAGACTTGGCCTCGTGGTGGCACTGTAGTCCTGGCTTATTCTTGTATGAACTGGTCTTTAGATCTAAAGCAAGCAACCACCATAACATCCAACCCAGTCCACCAATTACGCTTGCTTAGATCACCCATCATTTTAACCAGTTCATGTTAATCAATATATCATTAATTCATAATTAAATAATATAATGGTTTCCCATCCCAATTAATTAAGCGATGCAAAAGGTAAAAACCTTTCTCGACTCTCTACCAGATATTCCAAGTGACAAGGCTGGTTAAACAAAGCTAGTCAACTTCCTATCATAGGATTCCCATCAAATTGACACAAGCATGCAATTTTGCAAAAAAAAACATTTATTTAAAAAAAAGGATCAATATGCTTCAAGGACACTTGCCTTGCTCCAGCGGATAGGGTTGCTCAAGCGCTTCGAAGTCTTGGTTTTGGAAATCCTCATATACGACCTCTTGAGCACTTCCCTCTACTCGTGATCACACATATAAGAAAATACATACAAATCAACATGATGCACACATATTAATCAACATGCAATGATGTGCATGCATGCAAAGTTCAATTATTAATTAACTACGGTTGTTTATTAATTAGATGCAACTAGTTCATACGTGTTCATATGAGTTTACGGGGTTTTAGCGAGAACTAATGCTGCTGAAAATAAAAAGATGGTACGACTACGATCAAATTACGTCTATTAGATCTAATACGTCGCTAAAATTCGCATCGGAAAACGTGTCCTACCGTAGATGCGACGGCTTTGAAGATCGCGGAACGAAGACGACGCGTAGACAAAGTGGATGGCGCAACAGTCCTCCGGCGGCACGACGACAGCGACGCGACGAACTTCGGCGGACGACGGCACCCTCCTTTTTCTCTTTCTCTTCTTCCCCTTCTTTTTCCCTAGCAGCGCCTCTGCTCTTTTTTTTTCCTGCGGCGCTAGGGTTTTTTTCTGGACTGCAGCGCTTGTTTCTGGTGTCGAGAAAAACATCGGAGCCCTCGGCTCTATTTATAGGCGGTGAGGTATGTGGTCCACATACCAGCTCGTTCTCGGTCGAAACGCGGCGCGCCTGGCGCGCGCTGGGACGCGCGTGCGCCCTAGACTCGGCCCCGGGCGAGCGGCTCTAGGCCGACTCAGCCACGAGCGCGGGGCTCGGCTGGCTCCCGGCAAACCGGCCCGGCTACGGTGCACCCGGGCACTGTTTGTCTGGAACCTTCCGGGGGTGAAGCAAAGCTTCCCCCAGAAACTTCTGGAAGTTTCCAGAATCTATTTTTTTCTTTCTTTCTTTAGGTTTCATATATTTTTTCTATATATTTTATTATTATTTTTATATTTTTTCCCTAATACATGTTTTATATTATTATTTTCTTTCCTCCTTTGCTGCACATATTTTGTATATGTATGTTTTATATTTTATTATTTTTCCTTTATTCTACTAATGTTTAATGCATGAACATGTATGCAATGCATGATGCAAAAATTGAGGGTGTTACAAACCTACCCCCCCTTAAAGTGAATCTCGCCCTCGAGATTCGATAGCGTGGAGAATAGATGAGGGAATTCTGCCTTCAAGTCTTCCTCACGTTCCCACGTAGCTTTGGCTTCCGTATGGTGGTTCCATTGCACTTTGCACCAAGGAACCCTCTTAATCCTCGTGACCCTTTCCTTCACGTCCAAGATCTTGATATGTTGCTCAATATAGGACAAATCCTCCTGAAGCTCTAACTCGTCCATCGGCACCTGTTTTTCCGGCACCCTTAGAAACTTCTTGAGTTCAGACACGTGAAACACATCGTGTACATCGGAGAGATAAGCTGGCAGCTCAAGTCGATAAGCTACCTCTCCTCGCTTGTCCAGGATCTTAAATGGTCCGATATAATGAGGTTCCAGTTTTTCTTTAACGTTATACCGGTGTTGCCCTCAGATAGGTGACACTTTGAGGTATACAAAATCTCCAACTTCAAATGCCAGATTCCTTCACCTATTATCCGCATAGCCTTTTTGCCGCGACTGAGCAACCCTTAGGTTTTCACGAATTATTTTAACATGCCTTTCAGCATCTTGTAACACATCAGGACCAAATACTTGGTTCTCTCCTATTTCATTCCAAAACAAAGGTGTCCTACACTTCCTTTCGTATAGTGCTTCATAGGATGACATTTTCAAACTTGCTTGGTAACTATTGTTGTATGAAAATTCTGCATATGGCAAGCTCTTGTCCCAACTTTTCCCATGCTTTAAAGCACAAGCTCTTAACATGTCTTCGAAAATTTGATTGGTCCTCTCGGTTTGTCCATCCGTTTGAGGGTGATATGTCGAACTGAAATTTAACCTTGTTCCCAATGCTTCATGCAATTTTTGCCAAAACCTAGAGGTAAATTGAGAACCTCTATCCGAGACTATGTTCTTCGGTACTCCGTATCGACACACAATATGATCCATGTATATTTCGGCCAATTATGCAGCTGTATATTTGGTCTTCACAGGGACAAAATGAGCTGACTTGGTTAAGCGATCCACAATTACCCAAATTTAGTTTTAACTGGACTGGGTACGTGGTAACCCAACTATGAAGTCCATTCCAATTTCTTCCCACTTCCATTCCAGGATCTTCAATGGTTGCAATAATCCAGCTAGCCTTTGATGTTATGCCTTAACTCGTTGGCACACATCGCATAAAGCCACATATTCAGCTATGTCCTTCTTCATGCTATCCCACCAATAGAAAGTCTTCAAGTCTTTGTACATCTTCGTACAACCGGGGTGAATTGAGTAAGGTGAGTCATGTGCCTCTTTTAAAATTGTCTCCCGAATACGCTTCACATTAGGCACGACAATCCTCTTACCAGGCCATAGAGTACCATATTCATCCTCATCAAATCTGAATTCTCTCCCCTCTTGGGTCCTTTTCTTGATTTCTTGAATTTCCTCATCCTTAGTTTGGTCTCCCCGAATTTCTTGCTCTAAGGTTGGGTTTAACTCAATCATCTCCATCTCATTTACAAATCCAAGGTTCAACTGTTCAAACTCCTTACATAACTCGGATAGTAACTCTTGAACTATGAGTTGATGACTTACTCCTTTTCTACTCAAAGCATCGGCCACTACATTGGCTTTTCCCGCATGATAGTTGATCCCCAAATCATAATCTTTGATAAGCTCCAACCATCTCCGTTGTGTCAAATTCAGATCCGTTTGTGTGAAAATATACTTAAGACTCTTGTGATCCGTATAAATTTCACACCTATATCCAAGGATATAGTGTCTCCAAATCTTCAACGCATGTACCACGACTGCAAGTTCTAAATCATGTGTGGGGTAATTCTGCTCATGTTTCTTTGATTGTCTTGATGCATAGGCGACCACTTGTCCTTCTTGCATGAGCACACATCCAAGTCCTTGCCTTGATGCATCGTATAAATCCAAGCTTCTTGCTCATGTCTAGTAACACCAATGTCGGTGTAGTCATAAATCTCTTCTTCACTTTCTCAATAGCATCCTGACGAGATCAAATCCATTTGAGAGGCTTTCCCCTTATTAGCAACTCAGTCATGCACTTCACTACGTTGGAGTAGTCTTTGATGATTGGTTAGTCTTGATATCTATTGTGATGCACTAACTCTAATGCTGACTTCCTTATCACCTGTCGATTGAACTATCCTTGTGGCATATTGGACCACTCCATTATGCTTCCGTAGCCAATCCATTCCAATTGTCATGTCTGATCCTTGTGAATCCAAAACAATAAGGTTGGCGAAGGATTCTACCCCCTTATTTTAAAACTTGCTCTTGGACACACTATCTTTGTTCTCATCTTTCATACAACTTCGTCTAGGACTTTGAATCTTCTGGTTGTGTCCTTCTTCCATTGAAGTAGAGATTGAGCGGGAAAGAAAAGAGAGATAGAACGAATTCCCAAGTATATGCATCAAGGAATATGAAACTAAACAACTAGCTATACTAGCCTAGGTGGACATGGCAATGCTAAAGCATCCCAAAATCCTCTATTAAGCACACAAGCAATCAATATATAGAAACAGCACACCAAACAAAAACACATCGATTCCTGAGTGCTCCTATGTGCTCTAAAGTGTCCATTCTATCTAGGCTGCGTCCTACGGTCAACCTGTGGCTCTGATACCAATTTGTGACACCCGGTTCAAAAATGAACCAAGTGAACGCATATGTGTGCCCAGGACGTTTAACACACATACACGAGTGCATTCACAAAACGATATACAGAAAATTACCAAAGAGCAATATTAATTAACCAAATTCTATTACACAATTTAGATTATCCTCGAATACAAGCTCTAATTAATATTAATTACAAGTTTGAACTAATGCAGCAGAAATAACTAAATATGCAACTATGCAGCCAAGTAAAAAGTATAGCGTAGCTCCATGCAACACCACATGCAAAGCTGACAGTAGACACGGCCTAGAACTCCGCATTATTAATGTAATACTCCCAATCCTGACCTGCAACTGTTGGTTGGGGATTCAAGAGTGAGTACATGTCGTACTCAGCAAGTGTGTAAAGTATGACATGTAGCTGATACAAATGACGAATGTAATAATGGCTAAGTGCTGAAAAGTACATTAAAACATTTGATAAGCAACATATCATATGCATGTGAAGTAAACCCATCATAATCCATGTAGTTATCATAATACCAGTCTATATCTCATTACCAATAACCATATTCGTCACCATGAACCATAATACCATCCCAAAGCCAATACCAAACCATCCCAATACCAAAACCCTTCTAATAATGGAACTTGTCCAGGTGCTCATAATCGGGAGCACGGCTATCATGATAATTTTATTAGACTCTGCAGAGTTTGTACCACTTTAGCCACATGTTTGTGATTTCATCACCCGTCGGCGACTAAAGAAACTCTCTTACGCCAATTACACTTTCTTTGGTGTATGGTCAAGAGATCACAAAATAGCCTTTACAAAGGGATTACTAGCCTATTTAGACCCCAATGAGGTTTCACCGGTGGCGATGTCTCCTACAGAGCACATCTTCAACCAAGAGCCCCCTCTTGAGCCATACGGATCTCAGGGTAGTCCCACCAATCATCAACAAACCCAATCCGACTACCCCTTCCTCGAGCATCCTTAATGGTCCAAATAGCACTGGCAAAGCCCCAATTAATCAGCTACGTCGCACCCATACTTGGCCTCGTGGTGGCATTGTAGTCCTGGCTTATTCTCGCATGAACCGGTCCTTAGATCTAAAGCAAGCAACCACCATAACATCCAACCCAATCCACCAACCATGCTTGCTTAGATCACCCATCATTTTAACCAGTTCATGTTAATCAATATATCATTAATGCATAATTAAATAATATAGTGGTTTCCCACCCCAATTAATTAAGCGATGCAAAAGATAAAAACCCTTCCCAACTCTCTACCAGGTATGACAAGGGTGGTTAAACAAAGGTAGTCAACTTCCTATCATAGGTTTCCCATAAAATTTACACAAGCATGCAATTTTGCAAACAAAACATTTATTTTAAAACAGGATCAATATGCTTCAAGGACACTTGCCTTGCTCCGATGGATAGGGTTGCTCAAGCGCTTCGAAGTCTTCGTTTTGGAAATCCTCGTATACGACCTCTTGGGCACTTCCCTCTACTCGTGATCACACATACAAGAAAATACATACAAATCAACATGATGCACACATATTAATCAGCATGCGATGACGTGCGTGCATGCAAAGTTCAATTATTAATTAACTATGGTTGTTTATTAATTAGATGCAACTAGTTCATACAAGTTTACGGGGGTTTTAGCGAGAACTAATGCTGCTGAAAATAAAAAGATGGTGCGACTACGATCAAATTACGTCTATTAGATCTAATATGTCGCTAAAATTCGCATTGAAAAACGTGTCCTACCGTAGATGCGATGGCTTCAAAGATCGAGGGACGAAGACGACGCATAGACGAAGTGGATGGCGCAACAGTCCTCCGGCGGCACGACGACGGCAAAGCGACGAACTCCGGCGGACGGCGGCACCCTCCTTTTTCTCTTCCTCTTCTTCCCCTTCTTTTTCCCTGGCGGCGCCTCTGCTCTTTTTTTCCTATGGCGCTAGGGTTTTTTCTAGACTGCGGTGCTTGTTTCTAGTGTTGAGAAAAATATCAGAGCCCTCAGCTCTATTTATAGGCGGTGAGGTACGCGGTCCAGGGACCGGCTCGGTCTCGGCCAAAACGCGGCGCGCTTGGCGCGCGCTGGGACGTGCGTGCGCCCTGGACTCGGCCCTGGGCGAGCAGCTCTAGGCCGACTCAGCCACGTGCGCGGGGCTCAGCTGGCCCCCGGAAAACTGGCCCGGCTACGGTGCACCTGGGCACTGTTTGCCCGGAACCTTCCGGAAGTTTCCGGAATTTATCTTTTTCTTTCTTTCTTTAGGTTTCATATATTTTTTCTATATACTTTATTATTATTTTTATATTTGTTCCCTAATACATGTTTATATTATTATCTTCTTTCCTCCTTTGCTACACATATTTTGTATATGTATGTTTTTATCTTTTATTATTTTTCCTTTATTCTACTAATGTTTATGCATGAACATGTATGCAATGCATGATGCAAAAATTGAGGGTGTTACAGTACAGGTTCATGGCCATCGCCCATTATGGTTATTTAGTGTTGAAGACGCCAACACATGCGGGCGTTCTTCGGATCTGTGAAGATCGCACTGCAGGAATCACTGCATTGGAGGAACTCTATGCACTTGCTACAGCGCAGGAGGAAGCACCCGGTAAGGAGCCAGCTACGAACCCTCCGAGCATTCGTCATCGAGGCTCTACCTCTGCACCTCGTGTGCAACCAAGCGGCGACACAGACGTTCCCGTCAAAGTCATCCAAATTGGTTCCGATGCTACTCAGATTACCCGTATATCGAAAGAATTGAACAACAAATAGGAACTCGCGCTCATCACCTTCCTTCGGGCTAACGTCTACGTGTTTTCCTAGCAACCGTCGCAAATGCCTGGGATCCCTAGGGAGGTGATTGGGCACAATCTAAAGATTTATCCCAACACACGACATGTACACCAAAAACCCCAGAAGCAGTCAATCGAGCGGCAAAACTTCATCTGACAGGAGATCAAGAAGTTGCTTGAAGCTGGTCTCATCCGGGAGGTTTTTCACCCAAAATGGCTGGCAAACCCAGTTGTGGTGCCCAAGGCTGGCGGGAAGCTTCAGATGTGTATCGACTACACCGCCTTAAATAAGGCATGTCCAAAGGATTCATTTCCACTACCTAGGATAGATTAGATAGTGGACTCCACCTCCGGGTGTGAGTTATTGTGTTTCTTAGATGCATATTCTGGATAGCATCAAATCCGAATCTTTAAGGAAGATGAAGAGCATACTACCTTCATAACAGTAGATGGATTGTATTGTCATACTTTCATACCCTTTGGTCTCAAAAATGTTGCTTCAACATTTGTGCGAGCTATGTACAAAACATTTGGAGAGCTAATTAGAGACTTGATGGAGGTGTACGTCGATGACATCGTCATGAAGATCAAGAACAAGGAGTCACTCCTTAACAATTTACAAGCTGTCTTCGACAAGCTGCGCATCACGCGCACCAAGCTGAACCCGGACAAATGTGTCTTCGGGGTTAGATCCGAAAAGCTTCTAGGTTTCTTGGTAACTCACCGAGGAATTGACGCAAATTTGGCATAATCAAAGCTATAGAAGATATGTGGCCCCCGGCCCACATCAAGGATGTCCAGAAGTTAACTGGGTGTTTAGCTGCGCTCAGCCAGTTCATCTCAAGACTGGCAGAATGGGGGCTACCCTTCTTCAAACTCTTCAGGAAGTCCGGACCATTTCATTGGTTTGAAGAAGCAGAAAAAGTGTTTCAAGAGCTAAAACAACTCCTCACCACACTACTGATCTTGGTAGCTCCGAATCATGGTGAGCCTTTACTGCTTTACATTTCTACAACCACCGAAGTTGTCAGCATGGTCCTGGTCGCAGAAAGACGCCACATCCAGTCCAGGAGCCCAGACCCCTTCGGGAGGGTCCAGAGTTAACTGAAGGTGTGTCTGGGTCCCAGCCCCCAGACACAGAACCTCAAGACGAAATGCTAGGAGATCAACTTCACTCACCTGAGGAGGTTCACCTAGCCAACCAAGATGATTCGGATCCTTCTAACAAGGTCTGGGTCGAACAGGAAGAAGTTATGGACCCCTCCGAGAGGGTCCAAGAAGCTCAGCAAGAAGGTTTGGACCCCTCCGGGAGGGTCCAAGTCGATAGAGAAGTAGCTCCGGGGCCTTTCGAGAGGGTCCGGACCATCCAGCGCCCAGTGTACTTCATCAGCGAAGTACTCCATGACACCAAGACAAGATACATTGAGGTGCATAAGCTGCTTTGTGCAGTTATTATTGCCTCAAGAAAGCTTCTCCACTACTTTCAAGCCCACAAAATATCAGTGGTAACTTCTTTCCCACTGCGTGCTATTTTGCATTACCCTAACTCTACTAGGAACATTGCAAAGTGGGCAGCGGAGTTGGCCGAGTTCGATCTAGAATTTGTGTCACGACAAGCAATCAAAAGTCAAGCTTTGGCTGACTTCATGGCGAAATGGACTCCCTCTCCATCAAACCCTTGGGGCCCCAGTGAGCAGAAACCGGAACCCAAGGTTCTGGTATTCATCGAGCCTCACTGGACTATCTACTTTGATGGCTCCGTGCAGAAGCAGGGGCCAGAGCTGGAATCCTTCTCATTGCTCCGACTAGGGAGAAGGTCAAGTACATGGTTCACCTTGATTTCAAGGCTACCAACAATATGGCGGAGTATAAAGCTCTCATCTACGAACTCAAGGTGGCACTATCTTATGGTGTCAAATAGCTGTTAGTGAAGGGTGATTCACAACTCATCATCAAACAAGTCAAAGGTGAATGTTGTTGTAACAATCCCCAACTAGCTACTTATCTCCTTGAAGTCCAGAGGCTCCAGAAGGACTTCGAAAACCTGGATCTCCACCATGTTCAGCATCAACATAACACTAAAGCAGACGAACTCTTGACGAAGGCTTCAACTGGAGCTTCGGCTCCCGACGGAATCTTCATCCGGAGGTTGTCAAGACCACCAGCTCAGTCTGCCGAACTGAGCGAAGGGGGCCAGACCAGCACCTCAAAGCTGGTAGTCCCGATGGCCCTGTTACCATGGCGTCCATGAAGGATCGTAGGTGCTGTCAGAATCTCCAAGGAACCCAGCACGCAAAACTCAGAAGCTCAAGTTAGCCCCAATGCATGTATCTTGGAGATCCGGAGCTACTTGAAAGACAATATCCTTCCTGAAGACAGTGTATCCGCTGACCAAATTATCAGATTGGCTAAAAGATACACGTTGGTAGAAGGGGATCTCTACCGGCGCGGTGCTAATGGCATCCTAATGCGGTGCATTGCAAGGGAAGAAGGCCGCGAGCTCCTCACGGAAATCCATGGAGGCGAGTGTGGGAACCATGCTTCTTCCCACACGTTGGTTGGTAAAGCCTTTCGGCATGGCTTTTACTGGCCTACAACACTTCAGGATGTGGTTGAGCTAGTGAAAAAATGTGAATCATGCCAGTTCCATGCAAAACAGATTCATACACCGGCTCAATCACTACAAATGATACCTCCTACATGGTCGTTCGCTGTGTGGGGCATGGACATCTTGGGACCATTCCCAAAAGCTGTTGGAGGTTACAAGTTCCTGTATGTCGCCATCGACAAGTTCACCAAATGGCCAGAAGCAACTCCACTTGTGACAATCAACAAGCAATCAACAGTCAAGTTCTTGAAGTCCATTATATGCAGATTTGGAGTTCCAAAACAAAGTCATAACTGACAACGGAACCCAATTCACAAGTTTTGCATTTCAAGAATATGCGAAGACCTCGGTATACAACTGAGCTACGCCTCAGTAGCTCACCCAGCAAGCAATGGTCAAGCCGAGAGAGCAAATGCAGAAATTTTAAAGGGACTCAAGACGCACACATATGAGCGCCTAAAAAAGCATGGAGTCAACTGGATTGAGGAGCTTCCATCCACATTGTGGGCGAATAGGACAACTCCAACCGATCAGTTGTGGAGACTCCCTTCTTCCTGGTGTACGGAGCTGAAGCAGTTCTTCCTCCGGAGATCACCTTGGGGTCCCTCCGGGTCCGGACCTTTGATGAAGCCGCGCAGGACTAGCTCCGGCGTGAAGACCTTGACCTCATCGACGAGGGAAGGTGCCAAGCAGCTGTTCGGAATGCACGTTATCGCCAAGCGCTCCGGCACTATCATCAAAGGCATGTGCGCAACTGATAGCTCGAAGAAGGTGATCTGGTGCTTCAGAAGATACTAACTCGTGAAGGGATGAACAAACTTTCCCCCAGCTGGGAAGGACCTTTTCGAGTGATCAAAGTATCCCGACCGGGATGCGTTTGCTTGGCAACTAAGGATGGGATTCCACTTCCTAATCCTTGGAACATCGAGCACCTCCATAAGTTTTATGCTTAGAATCACGGAGGTGAGTTTGTAATTACACACAATGTATGTTATAAAGTCGCTATATAGAGAAGGGTAGGTCCTCTGGGAGAACATCCGGACCCCTCCGGGAAGGTCCGGGAAGTTCAAGTAACACTTCATACATTCACAACAATAAAAGTGTAACTACCTACCCAGGGCCAGTACAAGATGTATAGCGCACTTAGCTTGGTCCTGTACCTTAAGTGTGTCCTTGTCTCCCCTGTAATCCGGACCTATAATGAAAGACATTGTTGTGTGAAAACAGACTCCACATTCATTTATTTCTGTAAGGCTCCATATATCAAATTATTATTACCCTGCTTGTCTATAATGAAGTTGTGCATTTTTTTTAAGTTTTAGTCCAAGTAATTCATGTGTATTACAAGTTTTATTGATGGTCTCTTTGGATCTTAACATTGCTGCATAGTCTACTTGCCTGAACGCCAAGCCAACATAGGTCCGGAGTGTGCTATCGACTTAGTCTGGTCCTGCACCCTTAGTACGTCACTCTATCTATATCCCAGCAGGCCTCAGTAGGGTGAGTACTAAAAAAGGCATGCGGATCCAGATAGATTATACCAATATGCTTGTTATCATGTCGAGTTTCTTCGGATCTAGAACTCAAATAAGAATGATAAGTCACAAATGATTTATAGACAAAAGAACGGATTTTACTATTTCCTTGTCTCAAATGCGCAGGAAAAACAAAAACATATAGTGATGGTGGACGACGCCGGAGCTACTAAGTTCTGACATCCTCCAAGGGGGCCTGCCATAGATGTGTCATATGTTGATGGAGGGTATTGTCGGAGCTACTAAGCTTCGACAATCCCAGGGTGCCTGCCGTGGACGTGTCAGATATAAAGACTTCAGACCTAAAATCTACAAGTTCGAAGTGTTCAAGTCATCAACACACTATCAAGTCCTTTTGGTACATGTACACACTTGAATTGTTTACATATACCAGGGAGCCAATAAGACAGAGCACAATATATTGAAGACAAGACAACAATAAAGTGAAATTCATGGCAAAGTGGATTTCATTAATTCGAAACACTGGATTACAAAATTGGGATTACAACATAAGGTAAAAGGAAAAATTCCTAGCTACGGGAGGATCTAAGTCCTATGTAAGAATGAGAAGACTTTCTTGGCAACTTCTTGGACGCTGGCCTTGGCGGTGTCCTCCTCTTCAGCAACAGGACCCATGAGCACCGGGTCCAGGGAGAATTGGGGGTCTTGCCTCACATACCACGTAAGCACATATTCTGCGACGTTTGTAGCTAAAGACTTCCCTTCTGTCTCTAGTTGGTCCACAATGACATCGCCCATCACGTCGAGTTTTCCGCCAGCAGCATTGAGGGCCACTAGCGCTCGGTCCAAGTCGAGCTCCGGATTTTCCAGACGTACAGGACTGAAGCCTAGTGGTGTCAACGTGTCATTGTCTTGGCCCAAGAAGTCCCACACTTGAATGGACTCTGTCTCCCTCAAGCTCTGCAGCTCCTCTAGTGACCTTCAGGCGGCCGCAAGCTCCGAACCTTCCTGAGCGAGGCGCTCGACCACTTTGGCATGCTGCTGCATATTTTCAGCAATTTGCTTCTCGTGATCGGTCAGCTCCATTTTCCGGAGGTGAATGCGGTTCCACCTTTCCGCCAGGTCTTTTTCCTTGCCTCCCACTTTCCCTTCCCTGGTGGCGACATCAGCTTCTCTTTTCGAGAGCTCTTGCCCCAATTTACAGTACTTCTCCTTTTCCTCTTTACTCCACTGCTCAAACTTCTTTGAGCGATCCGCCAAATTTTGCTCTCCCAGAGTTAGCTTCTGGGTGAGCTCCTCCTTCCCTCTTAAAAAGATCCTCCTGTTGTTCCAGGAGCTTTTCTTCCCTTGCCTCAAGGTTCGCTCGGCGCTTCAGAAGGAACTCGTTTAACTCATTGAGGTTTTCGTGACGCTCATCAGCAGCATCACGCCTCTCCTTGGCTTGCTCAAGGATCTCCCAAGAGTTAGCATTGAGCACCCTGATGGCAGCTTCCTTCTCCTCCAGCAGCTTGTCCCAGTATTCCATTCGGGCCTTTTCCCTCTTGACCCACTCCTTCTGGTCCGCAAGTCTTGTCTGAGCAAGCCTGGTCTCAAAATGGAGCCTCTTACGCCAACTCCTTAAGGTGTTGCGCTCCTCCTCCAAAGCTTTTCTCTCATGATCAAAGGCGAGTTGAACTTGTCAGAGGCTCGAGCAGGCGTTGTCTATGGACAACGCTAGAGGGATAGGCTCCGGGCCTGCTGCGGTCAATTCCGCTGACTTCAGGGGGTTTTCCATAAGAAAAATAGGGTCCCACTCTACAAGTGTGGTCCCCTGAGCTTCTGCAGTACTAGGACCACACTCTTGAAGCCCTTCAGCAGCAGCAGCGGAAGAACCCACTGGGGGAACTCCCACCTCCGCACCGGAAGTTGAAGGCACTGCTTCCGGGTCTTCAGTAACCGGCTCCGAGGGTGGAGAACCTGCCGCCACTTCTTCATGCTGCTCCGGCTCTGGCCCAGACATCTCCGGGGCAGCTACCTCCAGGGCAATGGTTGGGGCTTCATCCGGTGCCTCTACCACCGTTGGCTCAGGAGCCGGCATGTCAGCCACTTCCGATTCAGCGACCGGAGCTTCAAGCCTTCCCGGCTCAGCCGCTGGACCTTCCATAACTTCTGGCCCAAGGGTCGGAGCTTCAACCATCTCTGGCTCAATGGTCGGGGCTTCAATTGTCTCTGGCTTAGCGGCCAGGGCTTCGATGACTTCCGGTTCAAAGGTTGGAGCTTCTGACATATTCGGCTCTGGTACTAGAGCATCAGCCTCCGGCAATGTTGCCAGAGGTACATCTTCAACTTCTCCCCTGTGGTCCAGTGCTACCACGGGAGCTTTCGACGAGGACTCTGAATCCAAATCCATGACAGCTGGCGCCGGAGCTGCTGTGACTTCTGCCACCACTTGAGGAGGAGGCTCAATGGTCGAAGCCGGAGCTTCAGCATGCGCAGCCATAGTCGCTGCAACAGATGCCGAAGTCCCTGACTCCTTTCTCGACACCCTGAAAATAAAGGGATGAGAAGATTAAAGACACAACAAAAACAATATTAGCATTTTAAGGGGGGCGCACGATGCTTACCTAGGGATGCTACTGCCCCAGTCACCGTGGAACCTCTTCTTCTGAGGCACGAAACCAGATCCCACCAAGTCTGGTGAGACAACAACTTCGGACCTCAGTTGGGGACCACTTGCGGCAGTCAGAGTCCTCTCGGTCGGAACTTCTCTTGGTCGGGAAGAAGTCCCAGTCCTGGAGCTCTTAGTTGGCACTGAGGCTGGTGTTGACTATCCAGAGCTAGCATCTCTCGAAGACGCCTACGTCGGAGAAGGTGTAGCTACATAAGACCTCCCTCGTCGGAGAGAAGGGGATGTTGTAGAAGGAGCAGGCCTGACGGACCACCCATCAGCATGCTTCAGCTTCCTCTTCCGGCTGGAGGGTTCGGCCAGCTCCTTGCCCTTGCCTATGTCGATGTCTTCAACCCTCTATCTCGGGGCAGAGGCAGGACCTCCTTCAGAAGCTCCGAGGATTACAACCCTGGAGGTCTGGCGTTGTTCTACCTCACCAAGGTTGTTTAGCGTTGGCATCTTCCTCCGGAGCTCCCTACTGATCTATAGAATCATGTTCAAGGGCAGGAAAGCAGCCGGAGGAGCCAAGTCATCGCCATCGACTAGCACATGCTGAAATTTCTTGAGATGAAGCTTCACAGCTTCGTCATCCAAGTTGGACTTCAGACCGGTTTCAATCCGATCGTCATCCATCACGCTGTTGAGAGCCTAGGCGAGCTTCTCCCTCTTCCTCAGCGGAGCCCACCTGTTCACCAAGAAATTTCCGAAGACAATCTGGGGGGTTACTCCACCCTCCAAGCATTCTTGGATCCTGTTCAGGACGGGGTTAAATGCATCTGACAGCTTTGGAACTACACTCCGGGCTCCAGTATCAACGTTGAGAAGTCCTTGGGGCAGCTCAACCTGTCGTGCTCCTCCACTTCAATGATGACCCAATCCTTCTTCCAGTCATCCCATTTGCTAAAAGGGAATGAGTTCAAGTACTTGAGGGGGCAGTTCTTGCACTTCACGAAATAGTAGAAGCCAAGAAGCTCAATTCCCTTGTCGGTGGTGTGGACCGTGAAGAAGGTACGGAACAGCTCGATGCAGCGGAGAACACCCACCCACATCTCGTAGAAGTGGACGAAGGTTGCCACTAGTACAAGAGAATGGGGGCCAAGATGATACAGCTGGAGACCGTAGAAGTCCAGCAGCATTAAGAGAAAGCTTGAAAAAGGTGGGATCAATCCCACCATGGCATACGCTGAGAAGTACACCATGTCACCATTGCACTCCTTCTTGAATAGGAGCTTGCCGGCACGGATCAAGTGATTGAAGGAGTCACTAGACCACCCCATATAGGTCGGAACCTTCATCAGATCGTCCTTGCTCTTGAGGCGGCTCTTGGGAAGATCAAACTCCATCGCAGCAAAGTGGAGCAAAGGAAGGGAAAACTAGGCGAAGTTTGGGAGGCTCTGAGCGCAAGTTTGATCGAAAGCGGGAAGAGTCCTCAAACCGTGCATACTTTCCTTCTTAAGTAAGCCTCCACAACGCTTTGATGGAAACCGCAACGAGAGTGGGGTCACATTTCAAAATTCTACCCCGTCCATGACAAATGGGCCTGGGGCTACCCCGACGAAGAGATCGAGGTAATTACCCGAGGCGAACTATTGTCATGATGGGTGGTGGGAAACCCAAAGGCGGCATCCTGACAAGGCACTCGGAACCGATACGGTTTTTGTATTGGGAACTGGCAACCTTCAATTACATGACATCCGCACTCATAGATCTCATCTGCCGCATTCATAACAAGCCACGCGGCGATGGTTTAATCCCGAACCATCGGCCCAATGGCACATCAGAAGACTTTTGAAGTCGAAGCCCGGGAATTGAGGATGGCCCCACCTCCGGTAGAATAACTTAACCCAAAGGATTTCTCCTAGAGGTGGGCCCGAGGGCCACTGTCAGTACCCTGCGTACCGGGTACCCCACGGTACCGAAGAAGTGCAAGAAAGTTCCACCTGTCAGAGTTAAAGGTCTCCTCGGGCCCCACACGTCATACTACACCGGACCCGCATCCCTCATATGGGTAGCTCTAGGGATTGACACGTGTAATGTAAGTCTGGACCTAAACTCCCAACACATGGAAGCTCCACAATCAACATGTGTATAACGACCCCGGACCTAACCTCCAGCAGAGGGAAGCTCCGGTTCTGACACGTGTATAGCGGTTCCGGAGCTACCTCCCCACAAGGGGAAGCTCTGAAGCTGCCACGTGTGGAGCCTCCGGACCTACACCACCAATGAATACACTGGCGGATCTCCAGCAGCACGGACATTCAAGGGACAGTTAAAGCGGCAGTTACAAGACCTGATTATGTGTCGTTAATGCTATATTAATGAAACACGATCAGTGTACTGTTAATAGGGGTAACGTGGCTATTAAGGCACACTATCCACTATTAATTATGCTTAATACCCATAGGCAGTGTATTAGGCCAGTAAACACGCTAGGGCCACATGTCGGGCCAGGAAGCGTTGTAACGGTCAGTCCTTGGATTATAAAAGGACTGACCCCAAGATACAGAGACAAGCTAAGCCAGGCACTACACATACTAGTGATACTCAATACAACAACACACACCCCGTGGAGTAGGGTATTACTCTCAGACGGCCCGAACCACATAAATCTCTCATGTCACCATCTTGTTCTTGATCTCTGCGTGCCCAAACCAATACAAGAACCTCCGCAGATTACATTTGGTAGTACCGGGGGAAGTGTCGTAGTTACACTTCGACAGTAATATACAAATTGCTAGAAAACATGTTTGAATTCAAATAAAACAAAGAAAAGAACAAAAAAATACTCTAGTAGGTCTTGTAACACTCGTATTCTTTGAAATTAAAATAAATAATAATGGTCATAATAATAATCATAATAATAATAATAATAATAATAATAATAATAATAATAATAATAATAATAATAATGAAGATTACGTAATCATAAAAAAGTGCATTTGAGTGTAAGATTTTTAAGTCCAAAACCACATTAGGAATGTTGGCCAAATTCAAATTTGAAAATATAGGAACAGAAGTAAAGTAAAATTGAAATATATTTTATCATGAGTGATTAGGTGTGAAATATATATATATATATATATATATATATATATATTGCAATTACTAGATGAAATATGTTTGAATTCAAACCTAGTACAGAAACGATAAAGACAACCCTAACAGGCCTTGTAGAACCATGATTGATCCTATAATGGTATTGGTGATAAGATCCATAATTGAAAAAAACATTAATAATAAGATCTATATTTGTGTGATAATAAAATATTCTCTTAGAACTATTTAAAAATAATGTCATCGTGTTGCACTTCTGTGTATGTGTGACGTCTTAAGCTTTGTAAATATTGAAATAAATTGTTTAACACCTAAAGCAAAAATGGAATCAGAAAGTAAATTACTTGAAAAACAATGGTAATTTGTCGATTTACTAAAACATAGATCATTACATCCCAACATTAGAAAATCTTGGGACGAGATTCCGTTTAAAGGGGGTAGAATTGTAACACACGTACTTTCAAATTGAAGAGAATGAAAATAAAATATAGTTAGAAGGCAATTAATTGAATAATAAACAAAGAAAGAAAACAATAATAAAACTAAATAATATGTAGGGTATCAATTTACTTGGATTTTGAATATTGGAAATAATAATAAAATACAAATAATTATAAATAAAAAGTACAATTATAAAGTCCAATTATATCACACCTGCAAATAAATAAATAAAAACACTAGAAAAATTAATTTGAATTTGAAATAAAAACATACAAGAAATGATTAAAATCCTTTTCAGGCTGAAACCCCCAATTCCGGCCCAACACCCCTCTCTTCCGTGGCCCAACTTCCCTTCTCCCCTTTCTTCTGCGTGGCCCAACCCGCACACCCTTCTCTCTCTCTCTCTCTCTCTCTCTCTCTCTCACTGCACCCTGGGCCCCACCCATCAGTTTGCCTCCCAGCCCAAACCCTAGTGCGCCTGCCTCCCTACGCGCATTGCCGTTTATCTCCCTTGGGCGCGCGCCCAGCCAACCGCTTTCCTCCCCTCTCTCTCTCTCTTACACGTGGGCCCCACGTGTCATTCCTTCCCCGCAGCTACGCACACGACACCGCGTAAGAGCTGCGCCGCTCACGCGTGCCCAAACCGCGTGCCCGCTTGCGAGATTCTCGTTGCGCCCTCGATGGCAACTGCCGCCCAAGAGCAACCTCCTCCCCTACAAGTATCCCAGCTGCGCCCCATTCTTCATTTTTCCCCACTCGAAACCCTAACCGTGGCACCAGCATGGCCGCCTTCGGCCGAGCTCGATGCCCCACCAAGAAGTGCCGTCCCGACCATCAACGATGAGCCGAAGGGTACTGCAGAGCCGCATCGCCCCCGTAGGAGTCGTCCGCATCGAGAAACGACGCCCAAGGCACCACCCCAGCGTCGCTGATGGTCGAGCCACCAACCTTGTCGTCGACTGCTCTTCTCCAGCCATTCTCTCTCTTGCACGACCACTGGGGTGAGTTTACATTGCCCTCCTCCACATTTTGCCGCATTTCTGGTCGGTCCTTGGCCATTGGAGCGTCGTTCTGGTGGTACTCTGGCCGTGGCGCTGCCGTCGGCCGCCTTGCGCTGCCGCAAGGGCTGGTGAGGCCTACGTGGCCCTGTCTTAGCCATTGGTTGTGAGGCAATGATTAAGATTAGAAGGCCACATACCCTTTCGCCCTTTTCAAATCCGAGCCCTCCTCATAAAATCCAACGGCTTAAATTAGACCAGCCATACCCCTTCACATTTAGTAGCCAAGCTCCTGTTCTTTTATATAAAATTGTAGGATTGAAGAGCATGTGAAAAGCTACCAGAGGTGGTGAATGGTAGATTAAATCTTTTCAATGGAAGCAACGGAAAATCCTCGATAGAAAATGAATCTGTTAAAGAAATCATGTGTGTGACTAATCTGAATGTGTTCAACTGTGACAAAACTAGTATATATTGTAGAGAATAAAGTCAAGAAGACTTCACAATATGAATCACGAAAATCCGTCGAGAAAAACTCAAGTTACGATCGAAAGATCGAACAAAGGTCAATATGTCTTACCCAAGAAAAACAATTCTAGAATACTGCAAAGAAACCCGTGTAGATTATAAATCACAAATCTAATGACTGTGAAATTTTCAAAGATGGTAGAAAATCAAGTTGTGAAGACAACCCAAAAAGAATCACGTCAATCGGATCTGTAAAACTCATGTTATGATAAAACCACCGAAGAAAGGTAGTGCAGTGCAGAAACTCGACGAGAAAGACTTGACAAAAACAAGTCGGACGAACAAGGCACAAAAGTTCCTTTAAACTACAAATTTTATTGATCAAACCACAAGAGGAACAGCCCCAAAGTCGTGCACCACGAGCTCTGGCCTCCCTTGCTTATATAACCAGCCTTTAGGCCAACCCAAACCTAATTAGGACTCTAATCCTACTCAATTCACGAATCAAAACTTTCCATAACTGCTCAAGACTCTTCTATACGCATAGAGAAGCAATCTTAGGACTTCCAAACACCTTAGGATCGTATCCCACATTTATAGAACAACTCAAATTTGTGACCCACAAGAAATCCTATCACAACCAACTCAAAACTTTCCATATTTGAGTCAAACATGACCCAGCCGCAGCCTGAGTCCTTAACCTAGTCGGTTGGACCTTTTCGACCAATTCTTTATGTTCACATCTCTTCATCACGCCTCAGAACCATGTATCCACATCTATGCATTCCTTGCACACGTGCAAACATCTTCCAACGACGTCCATGATACCTTCATATGCATTATTCTTGATTCAAACATGTTGTGCAACCTCCCGATCAACTCAACCACAATTCCTCCCAAACTTGGTTGTTGAACCTCATCTTCTCCCTAAGACTAGTTCAATGGATCCCATCACCAGCCATGTCTTGAACTCAAGCATCACCTGCACATGAATAAACAACCAATACTTCCGAGCACAAGTCCTCGACTTGACTTATGTTAGTTCTGAAACCACAACACCTTACGTTAGCACCTCACATAAGCATGTTGCAAACCATAGCAAAAATGATATCAGCCATAACCACCAAAACACATCAAAAACTTAGTAAAATATTACTAAGCAACTTTCGATCAATGTAAAGCAAGTACGAATCATTGCAAGTTAAAAGCAGAAACACTACGATCAAGCTCCGAACCTTGCAAAAGCTAACCTGACCTTGAACCGGAGCTAACCAAAACTAGTCGGACCTAGCGCTGGAGCTTACGAAAGCTAGTCGGACCTAGCGCTGGAGCTTACCAAAGCTAGTCGGACCTAGCACCGATGCTAACCAAAGCTAGTCGGACCTAGCGCCGGAGCTAACCTAAGCTAGCAGGACCTAGCATTGGAGCTTACCAAAGCTAGTCAGACATAGCGCCAGAGCTCTGACCTAGAGTCGGACCTTGATGATAAAGGTGTTTTGGTAGTATTCAAAACTTTTGTCGCCATAGTCAATGTATTCAGCACACATAGGTCTTACAATCTCCCCCTTGATGAATGCATTGGCAACACCACTTAAAATCCGAACATTGGCTTATTCACAGAAAAGTTTTAAAAACAATTTTTCCCATTGCATACTTCTCCCCCTTTGACAATGTATTCAGCAAGGTACAAAAGAGAAATTTTAATTTTCTATGAGCACATTATAACATATATGTATAAAACAAAGCTCATCCGAGTCATACTATGAAGTAACTTACACTATCACAACAATGAGATACATAAAGTAGTGTAAGCCATGCTAGATATCAAATGTAATTTTCAATTTAAGCAAGTCATGATCTTACAAACTTAACTATTTCAAAACCTGAAAGCATGACACTTGTTGCTGCATTTTATTATTTTTCAAAGCACAAATTTAGATCATATGATATTTGCAAGAGATTATATGTGCATCTACCTTATTCTAACCAACCAAGTCAAGTCTATGTCATTTGAGTCAAATCAGAAGCTTAAGAACATGGTTTTAGTCATACACAACTTCTTCCAAGTTCATATCTAAGTGCAATGACAAGCCATCTCAAAAGAAGAAGTGTGATGCATGCATATTCTCTTGATCTTTTCTCAATTTATATTTGTTCATAAAACTCAACATGTGAGTTGATTACTTGATTAATTAATTATGATTAAAAGCACTTGTGATCATGCAACAAGTTCAAAATAGCAAGAAAGTTTGATCATGATCATATTTAGTGTAAGTAATTATTCTAATTACTAGTCATGGAAAAAACTACAAAATGTATAATATGAGTAATGTAGTAAGTACTATCAGTATGTAAAAGGAATCACAAAGTCATATATGTATGAAATACTATGCTCATATTATATTAAATTCTGATTCACACATAAAGATCCGAAGTTTGGAAACTCCCCCTCAATTTAAGCCATGAGGATGCATAACCCATATTTCACTACGAATGTAACAAAAACGGGTGAAATCCAAAGGTTTTGTGAAAATGGCAGCCAATTGTTGTTTGGTATCTACATGGTGAAGCACAATGTTTCCTTTTTCAACATTATCATGGAGAAAGTGATACCTAATATCAATTTGCTTAGTTCTAAAATGTTGCATGGGGTTTTTAGCAATGCAAATGGCACTAGTGTTATCACAAAATAATGGGACACTATCTAGATCAACCCCATAGTCCATAAGTGTTTGAACAATCTAAAGAATTTGTGAGCAAGCACTAGCAGCAGCTACATATTCAGATTTGGCTGTGGATTGTGCAACTGAGTTTTGTTTTCTAGAGGACCAATCAACAAGTGAATTACCAAGAAAATGACAAAAACCGGAAGTACTTTTCCTATCAAACCTACAACCCCCAAAATCAGCATCGGAAAAAGCCTACAAAGTAACGGTTGAGGAAGAAGGAAGAAAAATGCCAAATTCTTGAGTTCCATGTAAGTACTTGAGAATCGTTTTGACGGCTTGACGATGTGAAGCATGTGGGGAAGCTTGAAACCGTGCACAAAGACATACGCTGAATTGTATGTCTGGTCTTGATGTCGTGAGGTACAAAAGTGATATGATCATGCTTCTATATTCTTTATGATCTATGGGTTCACCATCTTCATCAAGTTCAAGTGTTAATGTTGTTCCCATTGGTGTTCGAAGAGGCTTGCTTTTGTCCATGTTGAAGCACTTGAGAAGGTCCCTTGTATACTTCGTTTGATGCATAAAGGTACCTTCCTTAGCTTGCTTGATTTGCAGCCCCAAAAAGTAAGTGAGTTCACCCATCATACTCATTTCAAATTTTGAACTCATCATTGCTGAAAACTTGGACACAAGATCATGAGAAGCACAACCAAAGATAATATCATCCACATACACTTGAAATAATAATGAGTCATTGCCATGTTTAAGCACAAAAAGAGTTTTATCAACCTTTCCCATGGTAAGCCCCTTTTCAAGTAAGAATGTTTTTAACCTATCATACCATGCTCTAGGACCTTGTTTTAGACCATACAGGGCTTTAGATAGTTTGTAAACATGATTCGGAAAATCTGGATTTTCAAAACCAGGTGGTTGCTTAACATAAACCTCCTCATCTATGTAGCCATTAAGAAAAGCACTTTTTACATCCATTTGATATAACTTGAAACCTTTAGATGCAAGCTAACAAAATTCTTATGGCTTATAATCTGGCAACAGGATCAAAAGTTCCATCAAAATCTAGACTTTCAATTTGTGTGAAATCTTGAGCAACCAATCTAGCCTTATTCCTAATCACAACCCCATCCTCACTTTGTTTATTTTTAAAACACCCATTTAGTTCCAATTAAAGTGTGATCTTGAGGTGGAGGTACAAGTTTCCAAACATTATTTCTTTCAAAATTTTCTAACTCTTCTTGCATAGCAATAATCCAAGATTCATTAGTGAGTGCGTGTGATATATCTTTGGGTTCAAAAGAAGCAACAAAAGCAGAATGAGCATGAGAATTGGGGTCAGAAAACCTGGATCATGTAACTCGTTCATGCAAGCTTCCAATTATCTGTTGCAGGGGATGGTTCTTGTAAATTCGTAGGGGAACAGATGTCTCACAAGCTTCTTCTTCATCAGGTTCATCGCAGATTGATGAGCTTGTGGCTTATGGACGACTAGGACCAGCGGAGATGGCAGTCGGAGCTTGTTCAAAGTTCGAGGCTGGACACGTGTTAGCTTCGGAACTATCAGGCAATATTACCAACTCTTCTTCTTCTTCAAAAATACCCCCCCTGAGGATATGGATCCAGACCTGCAATGTTTGAGCTAGTACCTGGGCTAGCTTCATCAAAAGACACCTCACAAGTCTCCATAATTTTGTTAGTGTCAAGTAAAAGCACATGGTATCCTCTAGTATGAGATGGATAACCAAGAAACATGCCATCAATGGATCTAGGTTCAAATTTGTCAAGATTACCATGTTTCTTAACAAAGCATTTGCAACCAAAGACCCGAAAATGTGTAACACTAGGCCTATATCCAAACCGGAGCTCATATGGTGTTTTACCTAGCTTAGCGCGCAAGAAAACACGATTTTGAAACATAACAAGCGGTTGCAATCGCATCAGCCCAAAATTTTATAGGAGTTTGAAATTCATCAAGCATAGTCCTAGTCATCTCAACTAAGGTTCTGTTCTTTCTTTCTACAACATCGTTTTGTTGAGGTACATATGGTGAAGAAAATTGATGATCTATTCTATTTTCAGCACAAAAGTGCTCAAAAGATTGATTTTTAAATTCGGTTCCATTATCACTTCTAATTGCTTTTAAAGATCTTGGGTGATCAGTTGATAATCTAAGAAATAAAGTTCTAAAGTGACTAAAAGCTTCATTCTTAGATGCCATAAAGTAAACCCAAGAGTATCTAGAATAATCGTCAATAATCACAAGAACATACCATTTACCCCCGAAGGATTGAACACGTGAAGGTCCTACGGTGTCAAGGTTCAAAAGTTGACCCGGTTCAGAAGTCATGATCATTGTAAGAGGAGTATGTGAACTTGAAATCATCTTAGCATGTCTACAACAAGAGCACACAATTTCTTTGTCCCTTTTAAGCTTAGGCAACCCACGTATGCGATCAAGAGCACTAACACGTGTGAGATGATCAAAGCCTACGTGACCAAGTCTACGATGCCAAAAATATAAGTCTTTAGCGTCATTAGCAACTAGACACCTATGCTTAGAAGAAGACATATCAAAATCAGCTTTAAAAATTCTTCCAAACCGAGACATGTTAAAAATAAGCTCACTATTTGAATTTACAACTTTGCAGCAATTTTTAGTGAAAATAATTTCCAGATTTCCATCTAGCAGTTGTGAAACAGAAAGAAAGTTGTATTTCAGATTTTTAACAAGTGCCACATCCTTCAAAGTGTAGTGATCATTTACTCTAACCGAGCCCTTAGCAATTATAGGAGCTGAAGAATTATCGGCAAAGTAACATTCTCTACATGTTACACAAAAGAGAGGGAGGAGAACCATTCTTTGTTACCGGTCATGTGGCGTGAGCAACCTGAATCCACAATCCAAATGTTCTCCTTCCTCAAGCATGTAACCTACATAGAAGCACAATACGTCGATGACTCAATACTGGGGTTAGTCAAAAGGCATTTAGGAATCCAGTACGGAGTCACACGACGTGCAGCAGGAAAAACACGCGAAAGCTGAGATAAAACAACAGGTTTACGAGTCAAAGTTTTAGATCTTTTGTTCTCAACTACTGACCTATAAGGTGTTACTTGTGTAGCACAAAAATTGGTAGCTCCGGAGGCAAAAACGGAAGGCCCGAAGGTAAATTTTGAATGTTTTTTACTCATAACAGCAGGTTGCATGTTTTTGACATTCGATTTAGTATTGGCAGCAAATTTTGCATGAGAGTTATAAGATGTAGCTTGCATCTTTTCCTTTTTATGTTGTTCAGCTTGTCTATAACAAAAATCTATGACATGACATTCTCTACCACAATAGGTACAATGAAATTTGACATTATGTTCATGTCTAGATGAGCATGCAGTATGTTTATTTGAACCCGAACGTGACAACACTCCTGCGGATTTAAGAACCACATCTTTTGGTTTAGGAACTATTTTAATCAAACCACTTCCTAAAGATTTTACAATTTTAGGTGGATGTGCTTTAGTATGAGCATGAGAATCAAAATCTAAACCAGTTTTATCATTGCAAGATTTGGATAAATTCAGTAGCAAGTTTAGATTTTTGTTCCCAATACAAAACTGCTCTAGTTTCCTATTCATGTCATCAAGTTTATTAGACATTTCTAGGTAGTTTTCACATGAAGTTTTTCCTTTTAATTTTCAATTAGAACAATATTTAACTTCATGAGCACGTAAAGCATTGTTCAGTATTGAAATTTCATTCATAGCATCTTTTAGTTTCTTTTCATGATCATTACAGGTAGAACAATGCAAATCAATTGTAGAACAAGAAGCATCTTTTAAGTTTCTGTCATTAAACGCAGCAAGCTTTTTGTTCTTTTCAATCTCTAACTCAATTTTATCAAGAGTGGAGGAGTGTGCACTTTTTAAGGAGGACAATTATTCATATATTAAATTGCACGAGGAACAAGAATCATCACTAGGAATTAATGTTTTCAAACGATTAATTTCATATTCTAGTAACTCAATTTAACAGCATTTTCCCTAAGATTTTTGTCCTTTTTCTTAACAATAACAGTTGCACGGGAAATAGCATCACACATTTCATCACAAGTAGGACATACCTCTTCGTTGTCACTGTTGTATTCTGCATCCTCCATACTTGATCTTGATTTGCCCGTCATGAAACACAAGTTTGCCAGATTATCTTCATATTCGTCACTTCCAATGTCTACATCACTCGAACCAAGTTCTTGAAGTGCGGTGATAAAACTGTTTATCAGTTTGCATCCTGTAAAACCCATCCTTTTCTTGTTGATGTTGCCAGAAGAGGACTTGAATTTATTTTGCTTTTCATTATGGGTAGAAGAACCTGAAAGGTTAGGGCAATCTGTACGAAAGTGTCCTGTCTTACCAAATTCAAAACATCATTGAGGTTCGGAGCTTTCTCTCCTTCTAGTTCTAACATTTTGCAATGCTTTTGAGAAGCGAGTAGAGATGAGTGCTAGCTCCTGTTATGGAAATTCTTCAATCTGTTCCAGGGTTAGTGAAGACAACAAAGCAAGTGTATTGCTAGATGAAGATTGGCCAGAGCTAGGCATATCACGTTGAGTTACAAATGCAAGAGACTTATTGGGGTTCTTACGTGAGATTATGTCAATTTCATGAGTTTTCAATTTAGGATATAGTGCATCTAACATAAGTGTACTCATGATAGTAGATTCACGAATAGATGTGACTTTCATTTCCCAAATTGACATATCTAATGCACTTAACAATTGCCTAGCATTTTTAGCATCTGAAAATTAACATTGACACTACACAAGTTGCTGAGAATTTTATTAAAGCGAGCAAAAAGGTCATCAATTGACTCACCGGGTTGCATCTCGAAGCGCATGTATTCTTTCTTGAACATATCCTGCTTTACTTCCTTGATCGTGTTGGATCCTTCGTGGTAGTCACAAAGTGCTCTCCACACATTGTACGCCGACTAGAGGTGTACAACACGGTCGAAGTCGCTCTGAGTTAGTCCTTGGATTATTAAGTTGTGGGCTTTGTTGTTGTTGTCGACGTCTCTTAAGTTTGTAGTCGTGACTTGACCATTCAGCGGCACGTCATAAGGTTTGCACACTTTTTCCCATATCACGAAGCCTTTCGCCTGGATAAAAGCTTCTATGTGTGCCTTCCAAACCTGAAAATCAATACCAACAAACACACAAGGTTTTGCCGAATATTTCTACATGGGGATTAGTCAAAAACACGTATGAATCACAAAAATTAGAGCACCGTGACTCTGATACCAATTGTAGGATCGAAGAGCACATGAAAAGCTACCAGAGGGGAGTGAATGGTAGATTAAATCTTTTCAGCAGAAGCAACAGAAAACCCTCGGTAGAAAACTGATTTGTTAAAGAAACCATGTGTGTGACTAGTCTAATTGTGTTCAACTGTGAAAAAACTAGTATATATTGTAGAGAATCAAGTCACGAAGACGTCACAACAAGAATCACGAAAATCCGTTGAGAAAAACTCAAGTTACGATTGAAAGATCGAACAAAGGTCAATCTGTCTTATCCAAGAAAAACAGTTCTGGAATACTGCAAAGAAACTCGTGTAGATCAGAAATAACAAATCCAATGACCATGAAATTTTCACAGATGGTATAAAATCAAGTTGTGAAGACAACCCAAAAGAATCACATCAATCGGATCTTTAAAACTCGAGTTATGATAAAACCACCGAAGAAAGGTAGTGTTGTGCAGAAACTCAACGAGAAAGACTTGACGAAAACAAGTGAAACGAACAAGGAAGAAAAGTTCCTTGAAACTATGAATTTTATTGATCAAACCACAAGAGGAACAGCCCCAAAGTCGTGCACCACGAGCTCTGGCCTCCCTTGCTTATATAACCAGCCCTTAGGCCAACCCAAATCTCACTAGGACTCTAATCCTACTCAATTCACGAATTGAAACTTTCCATAACTGCTCAAGACTCTTCTATACACAGATAGAAGCGATCTTAAGAATTCTAAACACCTTAGGACGTATCTCACATTCCTAAAACAACTAAAATTAGTGACCCACACGAAATCCTATCATAACCAACTCAAAACTTTCCATATTTGAGTCAAAAACGACTCAGCCACAGCCTGAGTCCTTAACCTAGTCGGTTGGACCTTTCTGACCAATTCTTTACGTCCACATCTCTTCATCACACCTCAAAACCATGTAGCCACGTCCATGCACTCCCTGCACATGTGCAAACCTCTTCCAACAATGTTCACGATACCTTCATAAGCATTATTCTTGATTTAAACATGTTGTGCAACCTCCCGATCAAATCAACCACAATTCCTTCCGAACTTGGTTGTTGAACCTCATCTTCTCCCTAAGACTAGTTCAATGGATCCCGTCACCAGCCATGTCTTGAACTCAAGCATCACCTGCACATGAATAAACAACCAATACTTTTGAGTACAAGTCCTTGACTTGACTCACGTTCGTTCCGAAACCACAACACCTTACGTGAGCACCTCACATAAGCATGTTGCAAACCATAGCAAAAACGTTATCAGCCATAACCACCAAAACACATCAAAAACTTAGTAAAATATTACTAAGCAACTTTCCATCAATGTAAAGCAAGTACGAATCATTGCAAGTTAAAAGCAGAAACACTGCGACCAAGCTTTGAACCTTGCCAAAGCTAACCAGACCTTGAACTTGAGCTAACCAAAGCTAGTCGGACCTACCGCCAGAGCTTAACAAAGCTAGTCGGACCTAGCACCGGAGCTAACCAAAGCTAGTCGGACCTAGCGCTGAAGCTAACCAAAGCTAGCAGGACCTAGCACCGGAGCTTACCAAAGCTAGTCGGACCTAGCACTGGAGCTCAGACCTAGAGTCGGACCTTGACAATAAAGGTGTTTTTGGTAGTATTCAAAAATTTTATCGCCATATCCAATGTATTCAGCACACATAGGTCTCACAAAAATTGCGCATAAGCCCCTGGTTTCACAAAAATAACCCTAAACTTCATTGTTGTAGGATCGAAGAGCAAGTGAAAAGCTACCAGAGGTGGGGTGAATGGTATATTAAAACTTTTTAAGCAGAAGTAAAAAAACCTTGGTAGAAAATCAATCTGTTAAGAAATTGTGTGTGCGAGTAATCTAGACATGATCAATTGTGACAAAACCAGTATAGATTGTGGAGAATCAAGTCACAAAGACGTCACAACAAGAATCACGAAAATACGTCAATAAAAACTCAAGTTACGATCGAAAGATCGAACAAAGGTCAAGCTTTTCTACCGGAGTAAAAACATATCTGCAACACTGTAATGAAACTTGTGTCGATCCAAAACCACAAATCCAATGACCGTGAAATTTTCATAGATGGTATATAATCAAGTTGTGAAGACAACCCAAAAAGAATTACATCAATTGGATCTGTAAAATCACCAAAGCAAGGTAGTGCTGTGCAGAAACTCGACGAGAAAGACTTGACAGAAACAAGTCGGATGAACAAGGCACAAAAGCTCCTTTAGACTACCAATTTTATTGATCAAAATACAAAAGGAACAGCCCTCAAAGTCGTGCACCACGATCTCTGGCCTCTCTTGCTTATATAACCAGCTATTAGGCCAACCCAATCCTAACTAGGACTCAAATCCTACTCAGATCCAACCGAAACTTTTCATATCTGCTCAAGAATTTCTGTACGCAGATAAAAGCAATCTTAAGACTTCCAAAGATCTTAGTAACGTATCTCATATTCCTAAAACAGCAAAATTTTGTGACCCACACAAAATCCTATCATAACCAACTCAAATATTTCCATATTTGAGTCAAACCCGACTTAGCCGCAGCATAAGTCCATAACCTAGTCAGTTGGACCTTTCTGACCAATTCTTTGCGTCCCCATCTCTTCATCACGCCTTGGAACCATGTAGCCACGTACATGCACTCCTTGCACACATGCAAACATCTTCCAACGACGTCCATGATACCTTCATATGCAATGTTCTTGATCCAAACATGTTGCGCGACCTCTCGATCAACTCAACCACAATTGCTCCTGAACTTGGTTGTTGAACCTCATCTTCTCCCTAGGACTAGTTCAATGGACCCCGTCACCAACTGTGTATTGAACTCAAGCAACACTTGCACATGAATAAACAACCAATACTTCCGAGCACAAGTCCTCGACTTGACTTTCGTTAGTTCTGATAACCACAACACCTTATGTGAGCACCTCACATAAGCATGTTGCAAACCTTAGCAAAACGATGTCAAAACATTAACCACCATAACCACCAAGACACACCAAAAACTTAGTAAAAGAATACTAAGCAAACTTCCCACCAATGTAAAACAAGTTTGAATCATTTCAAGGTAAAAGCAAAACCATTGCTATCTAGCTCCGGACCTTGCCAAAACTAACTGAACCTTGAGCCAGAGCTTACCAAAGCTAGCAGTACCTAGCACCGGAGCTTACCAGAGCTAGTCGGACCTAGCGCTGGAGCTTACTAAAACTACTCAGACCTAGCCGCAGCAAGTTGGACCTAGACAAAGAAGTCAGACCTAGCCAAAGTAAGTTGGACCTAGACAAAGCAAGTCAGACCTTACGTCGGACCTTGCCGGAGCTACCCAAAACAAGCCGGACCTAGAGTCGAACCTTGTTAAAAGGGTGTTTTGGCAGTATTCAAAACATTTATCATCATAGCCAATGTATTCAGCACATATAGGTCTCACAATGTCCCCCTTGATGAATGCATTGGCAACACCACTTAAAATCTGAACATTGACTTATGAAAAGTTTTGAAAATAATCAAATGAGAAAGAAAGAAATTTCAAAACACATATTTCTCTCCCTATACTTATTTGTACCCCTTTTTAAATCAGAAATAAAATGAGAAGAAAAACAAAAATTCTCTCCCTGAGAAGAATCATGCCAAAACACTTGTGAATGTGTGCAATGTGTGATCAATTTCTCCCCCTTTGACAATGTATTCGGCAAGGTTCAAAAGAGAAATTTAATTGTTATGAGCGTATTGTAACATATACATATAAAACAAAGCTCATCCAAGTCATAATATCAAGTACCTTACACTATCACATCAATGAAATACATAAAGTAGTGTAAGCCATGCTAGAGATCAAGTGTAATTTTCAATTTAAGCAAGTCATGATCTCACAAACTTAAATCTTTCAAAACCTCAAAGCATGACACTTGTTGCTACAATTTTATTATTTTTCATTATCATTTAAGGCTCAAATTTTGAACATATGATATTTGAAAGAGAATATATGTCGCATATGTCTTATTCTAACCAACAAAGACAAGTCTGTGTCATTTGACAATCAGAAGCTTAAGGACATGGTTTTAGTCATACACAACTTCTTCCAAAATCATATCGAAGTGCAATTATAAGCTATCTCAAAAGAAGAAGTGCGATGCATGCATATTCTCTTGATATTTTTGCATTTTTTTATTTGAACATAAAAACTCAACATGTGAGTTGCTTACTTGATTAATTCTTTATGATTAAAAGCACTTGTGAGCATGCAACAAGTTCAAAACAACAAGAAAGTTCGATCATAACTAGATTTAGTGTAAGTAATTATTCTAATTACTAGTCATGGCAAAAACTACAAAATGTATAACATGAGTAATGTAGTAAGAACTTTCAGCATGTAAAAGGTCAGAAAGTCATATATGTATGAAATATTATGCTCATATTATTTTAAATTCAGATTCACACATAGACATCCTAAGTTTGAAAACTCCCCCTCAATTTAAGCCATGAGGATGCATAACCCCTATTTCACTACGAATGAAACAAAAACGAGTGAAATCCAAAGGTTTTGTGAAAATATCAGCCAATTGTTGTTCGGTATCTACATGGTGAAGCACAATTTTTCCTTTTCTAACATTATCACGGAGAAATTGATACCTAATGTCAATATGCTTTGTTCTCGAATGTTGCACTGGGTTTTTAGCAATGCAAATGGCACTAGTGTTATCACAAAACAGTGAAACACTATCTAGATCAACCATATAGTCCTTAAGTGTTTGAACAATCCAAAGAATTTGTGAACAAGTGCTAACAGCAGCTACATATTCATATTCGGTCGTGGATTGTGCAACTGAGCTTTGTTTTCTAGAGGACCAAGCAACAAGTGAATTACCAAGAAAATGACATGCATCTGAAGTAGTTTTCCTATCAATCCTACAACCCCCAAAATCAACATCCGGAAAAGCTTTCAAAGTAATGGTTGAGGCAGAAGGAAGAAAAATGCCAAATTCTTGAGTTCCATGTAAGTATCTGATTATCCTTTTGACGGCTTGATGATGTGGAGCACGTGGGGAAGCTTGAAATCATGCACAAAGACATACGGTGAATTGTATGTCTGATCTTGATGTTGTGAGGTACAAAAGTGATCCAATCATACTTCTATATTCTTTTTGATCAACCGGGTCACCATCGTCATCAAATTCAAGTGTTGTTGCTGTACCCACTGGTGTCCGAAGAGGCTTGCTTTTGTCCATGTTGAAGCGCTTAAGAAGGTCTCTTGTATACTTCGTTTGATGCACAAAATTACCCTCCTTAGTTTGCTTGATTTGTAGCACCCAAAAATATGTGAGTTCTCCCATCATACTCATCTTAAATTCAGAACTCATCATAGTTGGACTGTGTGACTCGTTTGTGCAAGCTTCCAATAATTTATTGTGGAAGATAACTTTTGAGAACCCGGAGGGGAGTGGACACTTCACAAGCTTCTTCTTCTTCATGTTCATCACAAATCGATGAGCTTGTGACTTGAGGATGATTTGGACTAGCAATGTTGGTTGTTGGTGCTGGTTGTGAATCAAAATCAAGAGCTGGACCAATGTCATTAGCTGCTGAATTTTCGGGCAGCGGCACCTCTTCTTCCTCATCTTCAATGAAAATACTCTCCCCCTGTGGATATGGATTAGGACCTGCAATATTTGAGCTAGTACCTGAGCAAGCTTCATCAAAATAAACCTCACAAGCCTCCACAATTTTGTTAGTGTCAAGTAAAAGCACATGGTAGCCTCTAGCATGAGATGGGTAACCAAGAAACATGCCATTAATAGATCTAGGTTCAAATTTATCAAGATTACCATGTTTCTTAGCAAAGCATTTGCAACCAAAAGCCCGAAAGTGTGTGACACTAGGTCTATGTCCAAGCCAAAGTTCATATGGTGTTTTACCTGGCTTAGCATGCAAGAAAACACGATTTGTGACATAACAAGCGGTTGCAATTGCATCAGCCTAAAATTTCCTAAGAATTTGATATTCATCAAGTATAGTCCTAGCCATATCAACTAAAGTTATGTTCTTTCTTTCTACAACACCGTTTTGTTAAGGTACATATGGTGAAGAAAATTTATGATCTATTCCATTTTCAGCACAAAAGTGATCAAAATTGATTTTTAAATTTAGTTCCATTATCACTTCTAATTGCTCTTAAAGATCATGGGTGACCAATTGATAATATAAGAATTAAAGTGCTAAAGCGACTAAAAGCTTCATTCTTAGATGCCATAAAATAAACCCAAGAGTATCTAGAATAGTCATCAACATTTACAAGAACATACCATTTACCTCCGAAGGATTGAACACGTGAATGTCCTACGGTGTCAAGGTGCAAAAGTTGACCTGGTTAAATTGTCGTGGTTATTCTGAGAGGAACATGTGAACCTGCAACCATATTAGCATATCTACAACAAGAGCACACAATTTCTTTGTCCCCTTTCAGCTTAGGCAGCCCACATATGCGATCAAGAGCACTAACACGCGTGAGATGATCAAAGCCTACGTGACAATGTCTACGATGCCAAAAATATAAGTCTTTGGAATCATTAGCAACTAGAAACCTATGCTTAGAAGAACACATATCAAATCAGCTTTAAAAACTCTTCCAAACTGAGACATGTTAAAAATAAGTTCACTATTTGTACCTACAACTTTGCAGCAATTTTTATTGAAAATAATTTCCTGATTTTCATCTAGCAATTGTGAAACAGAAAGCAAGTTGTGTTTCAAATTTTTGACAAGTGTCACATCCTTTGAAGTGTAGTAATCATTTACTCTAACCGAACCCTTAGCAATTATGGAAGTTGAAGAATTATCGGCAAAAGTAACATTCTCTACATGTGACACAAAAGATAGGGAGGAGAACCATTCTTTGTTACCGGTCATGTGGTGTGAGCAACCTGAATCCACAATTCAAATGTTCTCCTTCCTCAAGCGTGTAACCTACATAGAAGTATAATACGTGGATGACTCAATACTGGGTTTAGTCAAAAGGTATTTAGGAATCTAGTACTGAATCACACGACGTCCAGCAGGAATAACACGCGAAAGCTGAGATAAAACAGCAGATTTATGAGCCAAATTTTGAGAATTCTTGTATTCAACTACTAACCTACAAGGTGTTACATGTGTAGCATGAGAAACAGTAGGTTTGGGAGCAATCTTTGCATGTTTTTGACTCATTACAGCAGGTTGCAAGTTCCTAACATTTGGTTCAGCATGTGCGGCAAATTTTGCATGAGAGTTATGAGATCTAGCTTGCATTCTTTCCTTTTTACGCTGTTTAGCTAGTCTATAACAAAAATCTATGACATGACCATCTTTATCACAGTAGGTACAGTAAAATTTAACTTTGTGTTCATGTCTAGATGAGCAAGCAACATTTTTATTAGCAAGTGAATGACACAACAATCATGTAGATTTGAAAACCCTTCTTTTTGTTTAGGAACTGTTTTAATCAAACCACTTCCTAATGACTTCACAATTTTAGGTAGATGTGCCTTAGGATGAGCATGGGAATCAAAGCCTAAACCAGATTTATCATTGCAAGATTTAGAAGAATTTAGCAGCAAGGTTAGATTCTTATTCCCATTGCAAAACTGCTCTAGTGTCATCTTCATGTCATCAAGTTTCTTTGACAAGTCTAGACAGTTTTCACATGAAGTTTTTCCTTTTAGTTTGCAATTAGAACAATATTTAACTTCATGAGAATGTAAAGAATTGTTCAATATAGGAATTTCATTCAAAGCATCTTGTAGTTTCTTATCAAGATCATCAAGTAGAACAATGCAAATCAATTGTAGAATAGCAAGCATTTTTCAAGTTTTTATCATTAAGTGCAGCAAGCTTTTTGTTCTTTTCAATTTCTAACTCAAGTTTATCAAGTGTGGAGGTGTGTGTACTTCTTAGAGAGGACGATTGTTCACATATTAAATCACATGAGGAACAAGAGTCATTACTATAAATCAAAGATTTCAAAGGATTAATTTCAGATTCTAGTGACTCAATTTTAACAGCATTGTCCCTAAGATTTTTGTTCTTTTTCTTAACTATAACAGTAGCACGAGAAATAGCATCACACATTTCTTCGCAAGTAGGACATACCTCTTCATTGTCGTTGTTGTGTTCTACCTCCTCCATACTTGATCTTGATTTGCCCGCCATGAAACACAAGTTTTCCAAATCATCTTCATCTTCATAACTTCTGGTGTCCACATCGCTCGAGCCAAGTTCTTGAAGTGCGGAGATAAAACTATTCACCAATTGGTGTCTTGTAAAACCCTTCTTTTTCTTGTTGTTTTTTGCAGAGGAGTGCTTCGTCCTTATTTGCTTTTCATCACGGGAAGTAGCACCTGAAAGGTTAGGGCAATCCGTGCGAAAATGTCTTGTCTTACCACATTTGAAGCATTGTTGAGGTCCTGCATTTCCTCTCCTTCTAGTTCTCATATTTTCCAATGCTTTTGAGAACCGAGTAAAGATGAGTGCAAGTTCTTCCTCTGGAAACTCTTCAATTTGTTCAAAGGTTAGAGAGGACAACAAAGCAAGTGTTCCACAAGAAGAAGATTGGCTAGAGCTAGGAATGTCATGTTGAGAAACAAATGCAAGAGATTTGTTGGGGTTCTTACGTGAGATTATGTCAATTTTATGAGTTTTCAATTTAGAATATAAAACATCTAAAGTAAGTGTACTCATAAAAGTAGATTCACGAATAGATGTGACTTTCATCTCCTAAATTGACATGTCTAATGCACTTAGTAATTGCTTAGTATTCTCAGCATCTGAAAAATAAACATTGACGCTACACAAGTTGCTGAGAATTTTATTAAAGCGAGCAAAGAGATCGTCGAAGGACTCACTTGGTTGCATCTCAAAGCGCATGTACTACTTTTGAACATGTCTTGCCTTACCTCCTTGATTGTGTTGGATCCTTCGTGGTAGTCGCAGAGTGCTTTCCACACATCATATGCAGATCGAAGGTGAGCAACGCGGTCAAAGTCGCTTTGAGTTAATCCTTGTATGATTAAGTTGCGAGCCTTGTTGTTGTTATCGACATATCTCATGTTTGTAGCCGTGATTTGATCGTTTGACGGCACATTGTAAGACTTGTACACTTTTTCCCATATTGTGAAGCCTTGTGCCTCGATGAAAGCTTCCATATGTGCCTTCCAAACCTAAAATCAATATCACTAAAGACACAAGATTTTGCGGAGTATTTCTTCATGATGATTAGTCAAAAACACGTGCAAATCACAAATATTAGATCACATTGTCTTTGATACCAATTGTAGAATCGAAAAGCATGTGAAAAGCTACCAGAGGGGGTGAATGGTAGATTAAAACTTTTTCAGCAGAAGTAACAAAAACTCATCGGCAGAAAATCAATCTGTTAAGAAATTGTGTGTGCGACTAATATAGACGTGATCAATTGTGACAAAACTAGTATAGATTGTGTATAATCAAGTCAATAATATGTCACAACAAGAATCACGAAAATCTGTCAAGAAAAACTCAAGTTATGATCGAAAGATCAAACAAAGGTCAATTTGTTCTACCCGAGAAAAAACATATCTGCAACACTGCAATGAAACTCATGTAAATCCAAAACCACAAATCCAATGACCGTAAAATTTTTACAGATGATAGATAATCAAGTTGTGAAAACAACCCAAAAAGAATCACGTAAATTGGGTTTGTAAAACTTGAGTTATGATAAAACCACCAAAGCAAGGTAGTGATGTGCAGAAACTCGACGAGAAAGACTTGACAGAAACAAGTCGGACGAACAAGGCACAAAAGCTCCTTTAGACTACCAATTTTATTGATCAAAATACAAAAGGAAAAGCCTCCAAAGTCGTGCACCACGTCTTGCAGGAGCTCGGACCTAGAGTCAAACCTTGTAAAAGGGTGTTTTGGCAGTATTCTAAACATTTATCGTCATAGTCAATCTATTAAGCAAACATAGGTCTCACAATTTTAATTATGCGTCATTCTGTAAATAGAAGAAAATAATAGTGTAGACCCTGGATAATTTGTAAAATTACATTTTAGACCTTTAGGTCGTCAGGATAAATTGCAGAACAACCCCTGAGGTATTATTAATTGCATAATATAGTTTAAAAATGTATTTAGTGAATAGAATATGTTTTTAAATGATAGAATAAATTTAAAAAATGTAGGAAAATTAATTATGAATCTTTTTAGACTGTAATAGAATTGTAGAGTGCAAATAAAATATATTTTGACCATAGAAAATTCATTAAAATGGTTTTAGCTAATAAATAAATACTAAAAATGGAGAATAAATGTAGAAATAGTAAGAAACTTATTTATACAACATTTATTGCAGGAATAAAATTATAAATTACATAAAAATATATATTTTGACTATGGGAAATTCATTAAAAATGATTTTAACCTATAAATAAATACTAAAATGGAAAATAAGTGGTAGATGCATTTATTTGGCTATGAAAAATAATAAATCACTCATAACTCTGATTTAAACCATAATAATATTTGTATTGCTTGTATGGTGTATTGTTCTTGATTGTTTTATTTATCTTTTGATGTTAGTTTATAACACTCGTATCTCGATCAAGAAGCAACACGATGATATGAAGATCTTGAGTTCAATGAAGAAGAACAGAGCAGCTACATAAAAATAGGCAAGTGCCCTTGACCATCTTGTGCCTATTTTAGGAATTATAGTTAGTAGCATGCTTAATTAATGTGAATCCTATTCTATTTAATGTTTCATATAATTTCTTGTCATCAGGGTGGAAAGAGTGGTACTTGGGGTATTGATTTACGCTTAGCCATGCATACTAGATGGGGGAAAACATTAATCATATATGTCTCCTATGATTTACGATTATTTATTGAGATATGGAAAATGAATTGTAGTGGATAGGAATCTGGCGGGTTGGTTTGAACGTTATGGTGCAGTATGCACGAGACCCGGGATTGGGCTTTGGACCTTGCCGGATTCTAAGGACCGATTTATGGGGGAAGCCACTAAGCTTTATAGTAACACCACAAGACTGAGTATGGGGCAGCTTGGTCAATTAATTAGGCCACTCCTGGTGTAGTATTGGTGATTGGATAGTGCGGGAAATTGCTTCAGAGTTACTGCCTTGGGATCCACATGGCTCAAGAGGGGGCAACTGAGGTGTTGAAATGCAGTTGTCGGCTCACACTTTTGTACAGGAGTGAAACCTCAGAGGGCTAATATGCATTGGGAGGACCTTTGTAAAGACCTCGTAGTGATCTCCTGGCCACACATCTACGAAAGTGTGTATGTGGATTGCGCACCACAGGCAAGGGATGTTTACTTAGTCCACCTAGCAACAGGGGATGAAATAACGGCTTGTGGGTAAAGGATACATTCTCTACAGAGATTGAAAAATTGTCATGACAGTCGTGCTCACGAACAAGAGCAGCTTGGTGTTGAATTCACAATTAGTCAATGGTTTGGAATGATGGTGGAGAATGGTATTTGTCGGTACCCTGGGTACCGTATACCCCTTGAGATTGCAAAGATCTCAAGGAAATGTCATCTACTTGATTTGAAGACCTTCGAAGGCCCACATGTCAGACATAACCGGACCCACTTCCCCAACATGGTTAGTCCCAGGGTCGCCACATGTACCATCAAACCGGAGCTACCGCCCACGAGGGGGAAGCTCCGGGCTATGTACCATAACGGCACCCCCGGACCTAACCCCAGATCGAGGGAAGCTCCAGAACTGACACGTGACTGGTGGCACCGGACCTATCTGTTCCCCACAGTATGCTCCAGAGCTGCCACGTGTCCAACCATCGGATCTTCAGCCTCAAAGTTCCGGTAGAATCCACAACGGCTCCGGATCTTCAAAGGGGAATCAAGGACTTCAAGACCCGATTAAGTGTCATTAATACTATGTTAATGACACACAATCGGACGACCCTAATGACCAATAATGGCGCTGTCAAAGCCCGTAACATGGTCATTAAGGGTAATTAAGCGCATCAAATGTGTATCAATATTAGTAGCCGCCGGGGCCACATGTCGGGCCAGGCCAACTTGTAATGGCCTGTCCTTGTACTATAAAAGGACAGGCCGACGATACATAGAAGGAGGCTGATAACATCTGATCTGATCTGATCTGATCTAGGCTGATAAATGTGCCAGAGCTGCGGAGGGTCGTGAAATGCACTCCAAACTACCTACGGAGGATAGCAAGAAATCCTCCAAAGGCGAAGCCACTACCTCCGTGAGTGGCAAAAAGAAGAAAAAGACCAACGGCAAGAAGAAGCCGTTGGCCGGCGCATCTAATGCTGCAGCTGCTGCAGCTCCGGGTGGCCGGGGGCCACGCCCCGAGAAGCGACCTCGACCGTCTTTTGAAGACGGTAGCAAACCCAAGGTGGTGTCCAATTCATAAGACGGACGACCACAGTTTGGAATACTGCCGGGAGGTCCAAAACCTTGCCGAGCGCTACAATAAGCGCTGGGAAGAAGTTCCTTTCTGACAGAGGGAAGGAAAACAAAAAGTTGACGAAGCTCCAGCTGAAGAGGAGTTAGGTTTTCAGGATCCTAAAAAGGTCCTGAAGGCCGTCTACACCTCCATCGACGATGATTCTGACATCTCCGACAACGAGCGTCGGAAGACCATGAACACCATTTTTGGTGGATCATGGGACATCACCTCCCGCCGCGTCCTCAATACAATGCATCGGGACATGGCTGCTGTAGCTCCTACAGCCAGGGCGGAGCCTCATCAGAAGTGGAAGGACACAGCCATCACTTTTGATGCTTCAGACTGCCCTCGAAGCATGGTTGGAGCAGGCCAGTTACCTTTGATGGTATCTCCTACCATCAATAACATTCAGCTCCACCATGTTATGGTAGACGGAGGTTCGGGGCTAAACCTCATAAACTTCGAAACTTTTACCAAGCTTCAGCTCCAACCTTCGGATCTTCACCCCTCCCGACCTTTCTCCGGAGTAGGTCTGGGAGCCATTACCTCACTCGGTGCTATTACTCTCCTCGTTACCTTCGGGACCCGGGAGAAGTATCGCACTGAGAAGTTGGTCTTTGACGTTGCTCAGATCAACTTACCTTTCAACGCCATCTTGGGTAGGCCTGCCTTGTACAAATTCATGGCAGCTGCTCATTATGGCTACCTGGTATTAAAGATGCCAACACCAGTAGGCGTTCTCCGGATCCGCGGAGATCGCACGGTCAGAGTAACCGCTCTGGAAGAACTTCATGCACTTACTACGGCGCAAGAGGAGGACTCCAGGCAGGAGCAAGCTCCAAAACCCCAGAGCATTCGTCAACGAGGCTCGACTTCTGCACCTCATGTGCAGCCAAGCGATGACACCGACATTCCCGTCAAAGTCGTCCAAATCGGTTCTGATGCCGCTCAGACCACCCGTATATCGGGGGGACTGAATGACAAATAGGAACTCGCGCTCATTGCTTTCCTCCGGGCTAATGTCAACGTGTTTGCCTGGCAACCGTCACAAATTCCTGGGATCCCCAGGGAAGTGATTGAGCACAATCTGAAGATCTACCCTGACGTCCGGCCTGTGCATCAGAAGCCTCGGAAGCAATCTGTGGAGCGACAGAACTTCATTCGACAAGAAGTGAAGAAGTTGTTCGAAGCTGGATTCATCTGAGAAGTCTTCCATCCAAAATTGCTGGCAAACCCAGTCGTTGTGCCCAAGGCCGGCGGGAAGCTTCGGATGTGTATTGACTACACAACACTAAATAAGGCGTGTCCAAAAGATCCATTCCCACTACCTAGAATAGATCAGATAGTGGATTCCACCTCCGAGTGTGAATTATTGTGTTTCCTAGACGCATATTCTAGGTATCATCAAATCAGAATGTCTAGGGAAGATGAAGAGCATACCTCTTTCATCACAGTAGATGGATTGTACTGTTATACAGCCATGCCATTTGGTCTCAAGAATGCAGCTTCAACCTTTGTACGAGCTATGTACAAAACTTTTGAAGAACTCATTAGAGACATAGTGGAAGTGTACATCGATGACATCATGGTCAAGGTCAAGAACAAGGAGTCACTCCTTGACACCTTACAGGCTGTCTTCGACAAGCTGCGGGTCACCTGCACAAAGCTAAACCCAGACAAGTGTGTCTTTGGGGTTTGCTCCGGAAAACTTCTTGGTTTCCTGGTAAATCACCGGGGCATAGAGGCTAATCCGGCGAAGATCAAAGCCACTGAAGACACGCGGCCACCAGCCCGCATCAAGGATGTCCAAAAGCTGACTGGATGTCTAGCAGCCCTCAGTCGGTTCATTTCAAGACTGGCGGAACGGGCACTTCCCTTCTTCAAGTTATTGAGGAAGTCCGGACCATTCCAATGGTCTGAAGAAGCAGAAAAGGCATTCCAGGAGCTAAAACAACTCCTCACCACCCTACCAACTCTGGTAGCTCCGAACCCTGGTGAGCCTTTGCTGCTTTACATTTCAGCAACTGACGAAGTCGTCAGTATGGTCCTGGTTGCGGAGAGACTAGAACCATCCCATGCTCAGGAATCCATACCCCTCCGGGAGGGTCCGGAAGTTCCTGAAAGCGAGTCTGGGTCCCAGTTCCCAGACTTGAGTCCACAAGAAGTTACTTCAGAAGACCCAGACCCCTCTGGGAGGGTCCAGGTCGCTTCTGAAGAAGCTCTGGGTCCATACAGCAAGGACCCAGAGGTCTCCGAAGAAGGTTCGGATCCCTCCGGGAGGATCCGGGTCAATGAAGAGGAAGCTTCGGGCCCCTCCAGGAGGGTCCGGACCATCCAGCGCCCAGTGTACTTCATCAGTGAAGTACTTCATGACGCCAAGACTCGATACCTAGAGGTGCATAAGCTGCTCTATGCAGTTCTTATTGCCTCCAGGAAGCTTCGCCATTACTTCCAAGCTCACAAGATTTCAGTGGTGACTTCTTACCCACTTCGAGCAATCTTGCATAATCCCAATTCAACTAGGAATATTGCAAAGTGGGCAGCGGAATTGGCCGAATTCGATCTCGAACTCATTCCAAGACAAGCAATCAAGAGTCAAGCATTGGCAGATTTTGTGGCGGAATGGACTCCCTCTCCATCAAACCCTGGGGGCCCCAGTGAGCTGAAGCCGGAACACAAGGCTTCTGTCTTCACCGAGCCTCACTGGACCCTCTACTTCGACGGCTCCATGCAAAAGCAAGGAGCCGGAGCTGGAATCCTTCTCCTCGCATGAACCGGAGAGAAGGTAAAATACATGGTACACCTTGATTTCAAGGCGACCAACAACATGGCGGAGTACGAAGCACTCATCTACGGACTAAAGGTGGCACTGTCATACGGTGTCAAGCAGCTGCTGGTCAAGGGAGATTCACAGCTCATCATGAAACAAGTGAAGGGTGAATGCTCCTGCAACAATCTCCAGCTAGCTGCTTACCTCCTTGAGGTCCAGAGGCTTCAGAAGGACTTCGAAGTCCTAGACCTCCACCACGTCCAGCGTGTCCACAACGCTGAAGCCGACGAACTCTCGACGAAAGCGTCAACCAGAGCTCCAGCTCCTGACGGAACTTTTGTCTGGAGGTTGTCAAAACCCACAGCTCAGCGTGCTGAACTGAGCGAAGGGGGCGAGATCAGCATCCCGAAGCTGACGGTCCCGATGGCCCTGTTACCATGGCAGCCATCAAGGGTCGTAGGTGCTGCCGGAAGCTCCGAGCAACCCAGCACACAAGACTCAAATGCTCAAGTTAGCTCCGATGCATGGATCTCGGAGATCCGGAGCTACTTGAAAGACAACATCCTTCCTGACGATGATGTATCCGCTGACCGCACAGTCAGATTGGCTAAAAGATACACGTTGCTAGAAGGGGATCTCTACCGGCGCGGTGCCAACGGCGTCCTAATGCGGTGCATCACAAGGGAAGAAGGCTGCGAGCTCCTCGCAGAAATCCATGGAGGCGAGTGTGGAAACCATGCGTCTTCCCGCACGCTGGTCGGTAAAGCCTTCCGGCATGGCTTCTATTGGCCTACAGCACTCCAGGATGCAACTGAGCTGGTGAAGAAATGTGAAGCATCCCAATTTCATGCAAAGCAAATTCACACACTGGCTCAGCCTCTACAAATGATACCTCCTACATGGCCCTTCGCTGTGTGGGGGATGGACATCTTGGGACCTTTTCCAAGAGCCGTCGGAGGTTACAAGTTCCTGTATGTCGCCATTGACAAGTTCCAAGTGGCCGGAAGCAACTCCAGTTGTGACAATAAACAAGCAATCCGCTATCAACTTTTTGCAGTCCATTGTATGTAGATTTGGAGTCCCAAACAAAATCATTACTAATAACGGGACCCAATTCACAAGCTCTGCATTTCAAGGATATTGCGAAGACCTCAGCATTCAAGTTTGCTACGCCTCCGTAGCTCACCCGGCAAGCAATGGCCAGGCCGAGAGAGCAAATGCTGAAATCCTGAAAGGACTCAAAATGCGCACCTATGAGCGCTTGAAAAAACATGGAGCAAACTAGATTGAAGAGCTTCCGCCCACTCTATGGGCCAACAGGACAACTCCAAACCGGTCAACTGGAGACACACCCTTCTTCCTGGTATACGGAGCTGAAGCAATCCTTCCTCCGAAAATCACCTTGGGGTCACTCCGGGTTCGGACCTTCGACGAAGCCACGCAGGACCAGCTCCGGCGTGAAGACCTAGACCTCCTTGAGGAGGGAAGGTGCCAAGCAGCTGTTCGGAATGCCCGATACCGCCAAGCCCTTCGGCGCTATCATCAGCGGAATGTACACAACCGACAGCTCGAGGAAGGTGATCTGGTGCTACGGAGAATACAATCCAGAGAAGGGTTAAACAAACTCTCCCCCAGCTGGGAGGGACCCTTCCGAGTGATTAAAGTATCCCATCTCAGAAGCGTTCGCTTGGCTACCGAGGATGGGACACCTCACCCAAATCCTTGGAATATTGAGCACCTCCGTGAGTTCTACACTTAATATCACGGAGGTGAGTCTGTAGTAACTTGAGTTGTATGTTATAGAGTCATTATACAGAGTCGGGTAGTTCCTCCGGGAGAACAGTCGGACCTTTCCCGGAAGGTCCGCAAAGTTCATGCAACACTTGTCACAGTCTCAGGACTAAAAGTGTGGCTAGCTACCCTGGGTCAAACGAGAAATGAAACACGCTTAGCTTGGTTCCGTACCCTAAGAGTGTACTTGTTTACCCTGTACCCTGGACCTATAATGAAAGACATCTTCATGTGAAACAGACTCCACGTGCATTTATTTTGTACAGGCTCAACATTTTTTATTTTTCCTTTCTTGTCTATAACAAAGTTGTGCAATTCTTAAGAAATTTTAGTTCGACCAGTTCATGTACAATTCGAGCTGTATTGTCAATTCTTTTGGATTCAAATATTGTTCATGGCCCACTCGCCTGAATGCCGCCAAGCCAATCTAGGGCCGGAGTGTGCTATCGACTTAGCCTGGTCAAGCACCCTAAGTACGCCACTCTACCTACACCCCGGCAGGATGAAGTAAGGCGGGTCCAAGTACAATTGGATCTGGAAGAAAGAAGGCAACACATTCGGTTGTATTCAGAATTGTGTTTGACCTAAAACTTTCTTGGGAATCGTAAGCCGCGACGAAGTTATAGGCAAGAAGCAAATTTTACTATTTTTCTTGGCTTCAGTGTGCAGGAAAAATAAAGAATCCACGTTGATGGGAAAAGCCGGAGCTAACAAAGCTCTGACTCCCCCTAGGTGGCTTGTGATCGATGTTAAACATTGAAAACGAGCATTACCGGAGCAACCAAGCTCCAGCAAAGCTAGGGGGGCCAGCCGTCGATGCAGAATAAAAGATGGTGAGAAGACCCCACAAGCGGAGTCTGCTGCCAACAAGTTACGCATTGGCAAAGGTCACTGCCGGAGCTACTAAGCTCCGACACCCCAGAGGGCTAACTATCGATGCTCTACGTGTTGATAGGGACTATTGCCGGAGCTACTAAGCTCCGACGGTAGTCAATGCCAGAGCATCTGAGCTCCGACAACCTCAGGGGGCCTTCACTATCGAAGACTTCGGATCTACGCTTTGCAAGTTCGAAGCAAACGAGTCTTCAACAAAATACAATATCCTCTTGGTACATGTTCACAATCAAATTGTGTACATCTACCAGGGGGCCAAGTGAAGACAGAAGTGTTGATGACAAAAAATGAAATTCATTAACAAATTGTGGATTTCATTCATCTGGAGACAAGGGATTACAAAATTGGGGAAGAAAAAGAGAGAATACAAGTGGGAGCTACAAAGATGGTCCTAGACCCTATGGAAGAACTGGGCGACCTTCTGAGCAACCTCCGACACATTGGCTCGGGTGGCTTCACCTTCTCCTTCGACGGGACCTTCAAGCACCGGGTCTAGAGGAAATTGGGGATCCTGGCTGGTGTAGCACGTCAGCACATACTCTGCGACGTTCTTCGCCAGGGACTGCCCCTTAGCCTCCAACTGGTCCGCGATGGCGTCACCCACCTTGGAGAGTTTGTCACCCACCGAGCTCAATGCTTGCAACGCCAGGTCCGGCTCTGGCTCCGGATCATCCAGACGCACGGTACTGAAGCCCATTGGTGTCAGACCATCGTTGGCTTTGCTCAGGAACTCCCAAACCTGTAGGGAGTCCGCAATCCTCAAGCCCTTCAGTTCTTCCAAGGATCTTTTGGCCGCCGCCAATTCAGAATTCTCACAAGCAAGGCGCTCAGCCTCTTTGGCATTTTGCTGAATCTTTTCAGCAACCTGCTTCTCGAGTTTTCTGAGCTCCTCCTCTCGGAGGTGGATCTTGTTCCGGCGGTCGACCAGGTCCTTCTCCCGGCCCTTAACTTTCTTCTCCCTGGCAGCGATGGCACACTCTTGCTTGTAGAGTTCCTGCCCTCGCACCCAGGCCTTCTCCTTCTCCTCAACGCGATGCTCCTCCAAGTTCTTGGTGCGTTCCTCGAGGCCCTTGTCAGCCAGAGCCACCTTTTCGGCGAGCTCCTCCTCCCTCTTCAAGACATCATCCCGCAGCTCTAGGAGTTTTTGCTCTTCGTCTTCGAGCTTCTTCTCCCTCTCCTCAAGTGCCTCCCGGCGCTTGATGAGGCTAGTGTTAATGGCTTCAAGCCTTTCTTGGCGATCATCAACTGCACTATTAGTTGCCTTGGCCTGCTCATAAATGGCCCGGGATTGAGTGTCGAGGGCACGAGTCAAGCTCTCCCTATCATCCAATAATTTACCCCAGTATTCCAGGCGGACCTTCTCCTCTTTGATCCACTCCTTGTCAACTGCCAGCCTCGGCTGCGCCAGCTTGGTCTCGAAGTAGAGCCGATTACGCCACCGCCTAAGGGTTTGGCGCTCCTCATCAAGAGCCTTGCTGTCATGGTAGAACGCCAGCTGGACTTGACGCAGACTAGAGCAAGCGTTGTCAATGGACAACGACAGGGGAATACGGTCCGGACCTGCTGGGTTCTCCTCCGCTGGTTCCAGCGGGTTCTCACTTAAAAAAATTGGGTCCCACTCCACAAGAGTGGTCCCCTGAGCCTCCACGGCACTAGGGCCGTCCTCTAGGATAGCCTAAGTCACCACCGAGGAGGGTCCCGCAGAAGAAGTTCTGACCTCCAGAAGTGGTTCCGAAGGCCCTGCCGCCAGGTCTTCATTTGCCCCCTCGGGCAGGGGGCCAGCAACTTCATCAGGGCACCCTGGCTCAGCAGCAGGCACCTCCGCCGTCATCACTTCCGGAGCAGGGGCTACTTCTGGCTCTGGCCTGGGCTCCTCCTCTGCTGGTGGCTCGGGTGTTGGCGCCTTGACCATCATGGGTTCGAGTGCTGATGCCTCCGCAACGATCGGCTCGAGCACCGAAAGGTCAACAACAACCGGCCCTGAGGCCGGAGCTTCAACCTCAACCGGCTCAGGCACCGGAAGGTCTTCAACTGCAACCGGCTCTGCAGCCGGAGCTTCAGTGGCAACCGACTCTAAGGTTGGAGCTTCGGAGGTAGCCGGCTCAAATACCGGGACTTCCTCAACATCCGGCTTGCTCGCTGGGACTTCAATAACCTCCGGCTCAACCGTCGGGGCTTCGACAACTTCCAGCTCAGGGGCCGGAATCACTGCTTCCTCCGGCTTAGCGATCGAAGCTTCTAGCATCTCAGCATCAAGACCTGAGGCTTCAACCTCTGGGGCAGGTGCCGCTGGCGCATCTTTTCTCTCGTGGTCCGGCGCTACCACGGGAGTCTCGGGGGTTGAGTCGAGGTCCATGACCACGACAGCTCGCGCCGGAGCTGCCGCAGCTTCAGCCACCACTTGGGGTGGCACCGGGACAGGAGCAGAAGCCTCCGCCCTCACAGCTTCAGCTGCTGTGGCTGAGGGCAGATCCTCACTCCTCTTCTTGGGGACGCTGCAGATGATGGATGAAGAAACTTAAAAAACAATTACTACAACAAAACAACTGTCTGAGGTAAAGATTAAAATTTACCTCGGAAGGCTTCCGCACCAGCTTGCACGGAATCTCTTTCCCGGGCGTTCTGGACTGACCATGGCCGCCGCCGGCGTGGTAGCTCCGGAAGGCCCCCCGGAACTTGTTGCAGCCGCGGGCATTTCCTTAGTCGAGGCCCCCCTCGACCGAGAAGGACCTCCGGAGCCAGAGGCCTCAGCTGGCCCTGGTACTGGAGTCACATGCCCGGGGCTAGTACCCCGGGAAGACACTGCTGCAGATGCAGTCGCCGCGGTTGTAGAAGACCTCCCCCTCCGGGGAGAAGGAGCTGCTCCAGAGGGTGCAGGCCTGACGGACCTTCCGTCGGTATGCTTTAGCTTCCTCTTCTGGCTCGTGGGTTCGGCCGCCGGCTCCTTGCCCTTGCCGACGACTTCAGTCCTTGGCTTCGGGGCAAGGGCGGAGCCACCCTCAGAAGCCCCAGGGATCACCACCCTGGAAGTCGATCATCTCTCGACGACACCGAGGTCGTCAAGCACCGGCATCGTCCGTCGGAGCTCCTTGCTGAACTGTACTTCCACGTTCAGAGGGAGGAAAGCTGGTGGCGAGGTCAAGTCATCACCCGCGAAGTCGATGCCGTGCTGGAACTTCTTAAGATGAAACTCCAAGGTCGCCCCCTCCATGTTGGACTTCAGCCCGGTTTCGACCCGGTCGTTGTCCATCACACTGTTAAGGGACCAAGCGAGTTTTTCTCTCCTCTTCAGTGGTGCCCACCTGTTGACCAGGAAATTGCAAAATACCGCCTGAGGAGTTAATCCTCCCTCCACACAATGGCGGATCCTGATTAGAGCAGGGTTGAAGGCATCCAACAGCATCGGAGCTTCACTCCAGACTGCAGTGTCGATGTTGGGTAGGCCTTCGGGCACCTCCAGCTTCTCGTGCTCCTCCACCCGGATGACTATCCAGTCTTTCTTCCAATCGTCCCACTTTTCAGAGGGAAATGACCGGAGGTACTTGAATGGGCACTTCTTGCGCTTCACAAAGTAGTAGAAGCCAAGGTACTCATCACTCCTTCCTGTGGTATGGACGGTGAAGAAGGTCTGGAAAAGCTCAAAGCAGGGGGGGATGCCCACCCACATTTCACAGAAGTGGACGAAGATAGACACTAGAAGAATGGAGTGGGGGCCAAGGTGGTATAGCTGCAGACCATAGAAGTCTAGCAGCATCAAGAAAAAGGAGGAAAAAGGTGGGATCAACCCAACCATGGCATACGCAGAAAAGTACACCATCTCACCGGCGTGCTCCTTCTCGAATGGGATCTTTCCCCCGGCACGGACCAGGTGGTTGAAGAAGTCCGAGGACCACCCCATGAGGGCCCGGACCTTCTTCAAGTCACTTTCGGTCTTCAAGCGGCTCTCGCGGGGACCCAACTCCATCGCAGCACTGCGAGGCAAGGGAGGAAAAGCAAGCACAAGTTTGGGAGTTCGAGCGCAAGTTCAGATGAGAGGCGTAAAGAACCCCGGACAGTGCGCGCTTTCCTTCTTAAGTAAGCCACCACAACGCTTGGATGGAAACCGCAGGGAAGCCGAAGATACTATTCAAAAATTTCACCCTACCGATGACAAGAGGACCCGGGACCACCCCGACGATCAAGTCGAGGTTCTTACCCAGGCGAACAGTTTTCATCATGAAAGGCGGGAATCCCGAAGGCGGCGGCCTGACAAGGCGCGCGGAACCGATACAACTTTCGTATCGGGAACCGGCGACCTTCAATTGCGTGAGATCCGCACGCCAAAGATCTCATTTGCCGCACCCAGTATATGCCACGCGGCGAGGATTTAACTCCAAAACTATCGCCAATGGCACATCTGAAGACCTTTGAAGACTTGACTCAAAAGTCGAAGGATGGACCCACCTCCGACAGGATGACTTCACCCAAGGGGTCTTCCCCAGAGGTGGGCCCAGGGGGCCACTGTCGGTACCCTGGGTACCGTATATCCCTTGAGATTGCAAAGATCTCAAGGAAATGTCATCTACTTGATTTGAAGACCTTCGGAGGCCCACATGTTAGACATAACCGGACCCGCTTCCCCAACATGGTTAGTCCCAGGGTCACCACGTGTACCATCAAACCGGAGCTACCGCCCACAAGGGGGAAGCTCCAGGCTATGTACCATAACGGCACCCCCAGACCTAACCCCAGACCGAGGGAAGCTCCGAAACTGACACGTTACTGGTGGCACCGGACCTATCTGTTCCCCACAGTATGCTCCAGAGCTGCCATGTGTCCAACTGTCGGATCTTCAGCCTCAAACCTCCGGTAGAATCCACAACGGCTCCGGATCTTCAAAGGGGAATCAAGGAATTCAAGACCCAATTAAGTGTCATTAATACTATGTTAATGACACACGATCGGACAACCCTAATGACCAGTAACGACGATGTCAAAGCTCGTAACTCGGTCATTAAGGGTAATTAAGCGCATCAAATGTGTATCAACATTAGTAGCCGCCGGGGCCACATGTCAGGCCAGGCCAACTTGTAACGGCCTGTCCTTGTATTATAAAAGGACAGGCCGACGATACATAGAAGGAGGCTGATAACATCTGATCTGATCTGATCTGATCTAGGCTGATCTGATCGGCTCACAAGCGCTCTCAACTCACGTCACCTGAGTTGAGTTCATACATCCAATACAACGCCAACACACCCCGTGGAGTAGGGTATTACGCTCAGGTGGCCCGAACCACGTAAATATTGGTGTCTCCTATGTCATTTTACATTTCACCTTCTTAAATCTCCGCGCGCCCACACCGAACCTCAAACTCCGCAAACACTTTTAGTAGTGTCGGGAGATCTGCCGGATCAAAACCACCGACAGTATTGGTATTATTACATTACTATTATGGTTACTGTGGTTGGGAATATTCACCTAGATGAAGGTTGCTAATGAAATCTAAGGATAGGTTTAATGCTTAGTGCTTAAACTACTATCAGCATTTCCTTTTGATTGACTTTTATGTCATTTATTTCCCACACTTGCTGAGTATTCTATGTACTTATGCATTTGTCATTATGTTTTTCATACATGTTGCTCAGTGAAAAGAAGATCAACTGAAAACAAGTGCAAATTGAAGACGGTGTGTAGAAGGTCATGTTGCTGCCAGTCGATTTGCCTGTGGTTGCCCTAGAATTTTTCTCTTCCGCTGCTCTTTCAAAATCATTTTAAAGGTGTAGATGTTGTTTGTATTAGATATAGAACTGCTTATCACTATTTGTCATACACGTATGATGAAATTGATCCTGGCATACATGTATTTTGCAGCTAGTTTTATTTTTAATAAAACCGGGTGTGACAGCGCCCGATCCTCTAACAAACGAGAGATGAGTGACTAACAGAGCACGTCTCTTATTTGCGAAAGAAATAAGACGAACTTTCCAGAAAGCACTTGGCTTCGGTTACAAACAGGCATGAACACATCGCTGAACGAATGTAGAGCACATTCACTTGATAAATAATCATTTCAATGTAGAGTACCTTCACTGTAGTATTTTAAATCCGAAAAACAATTAAATCTTTCCTTATGAATTGTTATTCTTGAGGAACACGATGAACACACTATTCATCCACAGTTGAACAAAGAAGACAATCTTCATTCACACAAATGAACATAGATAACACATTTATTTGACAACAATATTTTACAAAACACAAGAAAAAAGTACAATACATAAGAAAAGAAAAACTACAAAATAAAAATGGCGCGCCTTATATAAGGTCTGTGCGTAGTACACGATGCAAAATGGAGACGAGCTTAATAATGACCTGTGTCTCCTATTTTTGACGTCTCCCTCCCCTCTACCAAAAGGGAGACGTGCTTAACGGCAAAGTGCGTCTCCTATTCCCCATGTCTCCTATAGCTTTGTGATTTTTCTATTTTGCTTCGATTTACTATTGATATCACACAAATTACTGAACTTAAAGCACATTCACTTGATAACTAAATCATTTATTTGTCCAAAAAATAATCAAATCCTTCCTTATGATTCTTGAGGAACACGATGAACACACCACACATTCATTCATTCACACTATTGAACACAAAAGATATTATTCATTCACACAGATGAACACAGATAAATTTCATTCATTAACGCAATATATTATAAAACACAAGAAAAAAGTACAAGAAGACACAATAAAAGAAAAACATCAACTAAAAACAACAAAGAAAAACTAAATCCTACTCCTCCTCCTCCTCCTCCTCTGGTGACGACTCCTGCGCTGATGCAACAGGAGCCTGGGTTGGTTGTACTGGTTGCTCCGGCGGCACTTGCGGTGCAACCCCGCAACCGAGGTTCCTCTCCATCGCAGCCATTAGGTAACTCTGGCCCTTGGCGTCGAGCACCTGGGCCATCGTCTCGAACAGAATGTCAAGACGACCGGCCACTCCTGTGAGAGCATAGAGCTAGTGGCCGATGGTACCCATTCTAGTAAACTCTGGAAGGGTACCCAGACCCAAAGAACTCATAGCGCGAGATGTACTGTTGTATGCCTCACGCGCGATAATGAGGCGCCACTTGTTGTTGAGTTTCTCGGGGGGGGGGGGGGGTGGGGGGGGGGGGTGGGGGGGGGGGGCTACATTACTATTTCTTGCAAGGTGGCTCCCTCGGCAGGCTTAGCGATGAAACGTTGGTCATGGTGGTGGTGGGTCATCGGCGCGGAGAAGACGAAGATGGAGAAACAGATGCAAAAGGAGAGACATGCCTGTGAAGAACTGGTGGGTGATGGCGCGTCTTATATAAGGTCTTTGTGGAGTTCGATCATTGATGGGACGACGGGACACATCGAAACCGCCTCGGAGAAACGAAAGGTCGAGCATGCTGGTCGCACACGTCTCTACACCACCGCTGCAGAAATGAAGTTCTCTGCAGTCCTCATGCCGCGCGTCTCTCTTTGTCAACATGGAAGACGCGCTTTCATATATCGCTCATCTCGCTTCAGTATCGCTCGTCTCGCTTTTGTCTCCCACGTCTCTTCGCCATCGTCTATTAAGTTTCTCCGCACCTCCTCCTCCTTTACTGATCGACCAACTCCAGTGCAACTGTCGCCTTTGTTCGCCGTCGCCGTTGTCATCACTGTTCGCCATGGCTGGGTTTGATATCGACTTGGCACGTAACCGACTGAAGGAGGAGCATTTTGTGTGGCCCAAGAACCATCCTCATGTATGTACATATGGTACACCAGTCGCATGGTTGTATGTAGCTCTGCAATAGACTGATGAACTTAACTGTAGTTTTGTTTTTTATCTTGTTTGTTTTTGTATTTGCAATTACATGGCTCGCTATCATTTGCATCACTTGTTTGTTCGATTTATTTGTGTAGGACTTCTCTGCGAAGCCTGAGTTGGGAGATTTATTGAAGTGGCAGTGCATTGTCCCCGGTAAAAAAGGGGTAAGTCATGAAGAACAAGCACAATCATCACTGTCGACCCCGACCCCGTCGTCGACCCCGACCGTCATCATCAGAGAGTTGAGCACGCTGGAGCACGTTGCCTCGTCCCCTGTCACCAGAGCATGCCGCCGCTTTCACATAAGTGGAAATGTTCTCTCTGATTGGTGTCCTAGAACACATTCATCTTCCTTATTTATGTCCAATGCAGAAGTAATGTATTTGTTTTGACTATCAATGTATATTATGAATTCTGATTCGCAAACTCTTGAAACTGCCGAAACTGTGGTTGACACTAGCATTTGTCATCCCAATGAGTTTGATTTCTACCTCTGCAGCCATGTTGGAATCAAGGTACCTATGCGATAATTGGTGTTGCTCTCACAAGTTTTTGATATCAGGTTATTAATGCATCAGTAGAATATAAATTGTTTGTTTTTTCAGGAGACAAGCACACCAGCTCACTACCATGATGAGAACAATTTCTCTGCTGATGCTTTGCAGATGTTCACCAACTGTTTGTGCTATAAGTAAGCTCGGTTCTCCATTCACAAACAGTTCATGCGTTTGTTACAATTGTATATCAATTTGTTTCTATGCTTTCAGATATTTGCTCTCTTATGTGATTGTTTAAACGAATGTGACTGCAATTTAATAATGTTTTATATGATTTCAGTAATTTTACTGAATTTGAGGATGTCTCGGTCGGAGCATTAGAGGCTATGAAGGCTCATTGTTAATGAAGTCATTGATCAGAAGAATTTTCATTACGGTATAAAGGGTTAGATGATGACAGTTATGATGTGTGTAATTAGTTACTTTATAATCAGGATAAACAGGGGCATTCTTTGTGTAATTAGTATACTTGATAACCACGATTGACACTTTATTTGATTGGCCAATATAATTTAAGGTGTGATCTTTTTGGTTATACATATGTTCATGTATGTATATGTTGTTGTACTTGCAATGCGGCTGTCAAATCCTGGCTAGCTCCAGGATGCAGCCGGCAACCAGGATAACACTACAAGAAATGTAAAATAGGGTGTCGGGGATTTTATGATTGTCGGGGTCGTCGCTTTTAAATAAATTAAAGGTGTCAGTTTTACAAAACCAACACCTATAAATTAAAAGTGTCGGTCCTAGTGTGGAGACCGACACACATAATAAATAAGTCGGTCTCCCTGACAAACCGACGCATATAAAGTAGTATTAGTGTCGGTCAGACCTACACCGACACACATACTAAATTTGGCCCGCGCGCTTCGAAAAAATTCGCGTCCACCCGCGCTCCGGATTCGAATTTTTTAACTGAGCGGTGTGTTCACTTTCTCCCTCTTCTCTTTAAATGCGCCTCTTATATTTCTCTTCTCTTTCTCCACACTTTCTCCTCGCGCCCTCTATCTCGTCGACCGAGCCCGCCGCCGCCCCAGCCGCCTCCTCTGCGGCAGGCGCCCCCTCCTTCACGGCCGGCGCCCTGGCCCCCGCGCCCGCCGCCTCTGCTTGGCGCCCCGGCCCCCAATCATTGATGAGGCTGTAATCGCGCGATTAGGAAGATGCACATGGTTGATTAGAAAGTCAGGAAGATCAAGGCAGGTCCTGATGTACTCTGTTCATACGCACACGTGAGAAGGAAGTGAGTACACACTGTAAGGAAAATAATTTTGTCAACTTAGTTTGGTTATTGTATATTACTCTTCCTTTCTTAAAAGTTTGTCATCTTCTAATAAAAAAGAATAAAAATGTGACAAACTTTTGTGAAAGGAGAGAATAATTTTTTGCTCGACATGAAGATGCACTTATACCGGGCGGGAGTGCACTGAGCACATGGACAATACTTGTCGCCTCTTGCATTTCCCGCGCATGAATCATAAGACAAACAACACACCAAGTCCTTCAAAAGAACTGGCAAAAAACCCGATTAAAATCCCCAACCCATCGCGAACAAACGAACTTTTGTAATCAATCACACGACACCAAAATTCTTAATAACTGACGGAACAAAGTGACTGGCTGTAGCGCGCGGCTACTTGAACTGGACGACGGAGCGGTAGTCTCTGTTGGCCTTCCAGTTGGCTGGGATGACGTTGTTGGCCACCAGTGTCTTGCCGGAGTCACCGCGGATGCGCATCGAGAAGGGCCCCTTCAGCGCGCGGTACGAGTCCAGCCTCCAGATGGCTCCCCACGACTGGCTCAGCGGCGTCCAGGACCTCGCGTTACCCTCCTTGAGGTCCACCTGCACGATGGAGCCGTCACCGCCGGCGTGCTCCACGCGCACCGCGAGGTAGTTCGGGTTGGAGCCGCCGACCACGTGGAAGTTCACGTTCAGGCCCTTGTAGTTGCAGGCCACCCTGCGTGGATGCGCGGACGGTGTAATGTAATGTATGTCTCCTCATGGATCAGAATGATTCATGTAACGTGTCATGTGTGTGTTGTTGAGTCAAAATGTCGTTGCTGACCTCCTGAACTGGATGTCCATGATGCCGGCGCGGCGGAGCTTGGCGTTGAGCCCGGGCTTCGCCATGGAACCGAACGCCGTGCCGCTGAGGTCGAAGTAGTACTTGGGCATCTTGCCGTTGGTGTTCACGTCGGTGATGGTGATCGTCTTCGCCTGGCCGGAGCATGCACGGTTCTTAGTGCTGAGGCATCGTATCTGAAAATTTCCACGTGATGAAGAGGCGTGTTAGTATCCGGCGTTTGCCTTCCCGGATGGAACGAAAGGTCACTCAGTCACTCACACAACGTCACTAACGTCTAGGAAACTATAGATTTACATTACTGCTACATTTGGCGAAGCAAAAAGATCGCAGGTGCTGCATTTTGCTAGGTAGTAAAAAGTTCACGCAAGTAATTACCTGGTAGCATGCGCCGCAGCCCTTGCCGTCCTTGAAAATGGGGATGTTGCCGCAGGACGTCATGGAATTGAACGGGTACTGGTTGGTTTTGCTGTACCCGCACGCGCCACCTGCATATATCATGTCGGTCGAGACGGAAGTGAGCAAGAGGTCGAGCATGTCAGACACGCACAGCGCTGTTTGATCGGCGCTGGGGAAATATATCGACACAGTATCGTTAACACCGCGGCATATTAGCCCGCATCGTACCGGCGTTGTCAGGGCCGGCGCCGTTGGGCCGGCCGTACCAGGTGGCCTTTGCCGGGAGCCAGCTCGTAGAGAACAAGGCTCTGCGACCTTCCGTGCCGTTGTAAATGCCTTCTGAGTCGTCGTAGTAGGCGCCTTCAGAGTCGTCAGTGCCGTTGTAGCTCGGTTGGGCGCGAGCGCCATGGACGACGAGCACGGAGAGGAGTGCGACGATCGCTGATAGCCTCAAAGAAAGGACGTCCATTTTCTGAGGCTGTTTCTATGACCTGTTGCTTGGCTCCTGTCGGAGAGGACAAACGTTTTCGGGGTATTTGTAGCAGGCAGGAAGGCAAATTAAAAGGGACGAGAAAATTCAGCACCGATTATCCTGGACTCAACTCACCCGACGTGGTGCCGTGTTATACATTGAATCAGTCGATCCGGCGACCTGTGTCCAACTAACTGGATGTGCCACCACGTACTTACAGGCCGGCCAAAATTTATTTTGACATTTTTAAACGAATAGTCCGTTATAATACTCTAGTCATACATATATGATTGATCACCGGCGTATTATTGCCCCAAGAATGTGTAATGGTAGCTAGTTTTGCAAGTTAGATCTTCACAAAGGGAAACAAAATGAAGTTGCAACTTAGATCAAGATGTAATATTTCTGATGTAAATGCTGATGTTAGGCTCACTCCAACGGGCGGACGTAAAAAGAAGAACACATACATCTGTTTGGATATCGCCAACAGATGATGGAGGGCTCCAAAAAACTGCCGTCACCAACGGAGGACACAAAAACAAGAAGCAAACACCAGCGCAGCGCTGCTCCGGTTGGCGCCACTTTTTTTCGCTTACCCAGCGCGCCCAAATTTTCGGGGAGAATCTCTCCCACGGTGCTCTCTACGCTGCGCGCCAAACACGGGCGACATGGCCTCTGCGCGCGCGCCAGGTATCGGTCACTCCATGCGGAAGACGCATGTATCGGTTACCGACCACAGGCTACGCAAAATCAATCACCAGTTTCGGTCACCTGTTGGAAACGTTCCGAGTGTCCTTTCCTACCCATTTCGAGTTTTGGTCTTCCAATAGGTCGCTCGTTGGAGTCAGCCTTAGTACGTAGTCTCTCAACAGTCGTTCTACATTAGAGCCAAGAGTGCTTAAAAACTGTCGTTCTACACTGCGCACTATGCAAAATGGTTATAAAAAAAATGGTGTGGCACGTGGCTAGGAATCAAACCTGCGTCAGAGTGGTTGGAAAAGCGTGGAGGAGACCAGTCAATCTACTATTAAGGAGAGTATTCTTGCTTAGGAAAGAAATCTATTTAATGATTCTTTGGTATGCGAGAATATGTCCAAAACGATAGTTTTTTGTGCACCGGGGGACTAAGGTATAGAGATCATGAATGAAATGATTTTGAGCTGCCATTTGAATGATGCCTCAAAATGCTGATTTTAAAAATGTGAAACATCACATTCCTGAAACCCCCCCCCCCCTCCCCTGCGTCGCTCAGCTAAGGGCGACTCGGGGGTGACCCGCACAAACCTTAGCCGCTGCACCTTACGCCTCTCCATGCCGCGCTGCCGCCAAAGCCGGGCCGCTCGCAATGATGGCGGCGGCGGGGTCTCCTTCCTTTCTCCTGATGAGATCCCGGCTCGCGAGTGCGTCAGGAGGAAGGGAGACGGTGTCGGCTAGTGCTGGATGGGCATCCCGCTATCGACGGGCCCAGATCCGCCAGCCGCTCGGCGCGTCTGCAGCCGCGTTCGCGGCGCGTCTGGATCTTGGAGGCGAAGATGAGTGTGGCCTTCTTGTAGAGCAAAGTCGGGCAGCTATAGAGAAGTCTTGCAGTCTTCTTGCGGAGCTAGGCGGCGCGCCCATCATTGTGGGTGAGCACGGTGGAGAAGGAAGGTCGGACGGGAGCGGTGTCCGAGCTCTGCAGTTGTTGCAGTGTCAAGTGGAGCTCGGAGCTATTGAGGAAATGCAGGCGAGTCGTACGGCGCGTTGTTGGCCACATCGAGGTGGTCGCAGGGGCGAATCATAGCGCGGTTGTGGCAGTGGGTACCGACGGCAACTATTGGGGAGCTCGGATTCGACTGCTTGGGTCCTTTCCAGAGTGGATGCGCGAGTGGCAGCTGAGGGGGAAGAAGAGGAGGTTGGTCTTCTTCGCAGGTTTCACTAGATCTCAGAGCTGGCGATCCTAGGTTAGTGAAATGGCAGCGAGGCAATGGAAGATGGTCGTGTAGCTGTCGACGATGTGGTGCTGGCTGGTGTGGTGGCGCACGACCTCGATGATCTGGCAGTGGCTGCACCTGGGGCCAGCACACGACGATACAACGGTGATGGCGCCTCACGGCGAGCTGCGATGGTCGGTGATGATGAAGCTTGATGAAGATGATGGTGGTGATGGCGTCCTTGGGGGCGGCAGCGGATCCGGCGGGTTGACCCGTGGATCTAGCACTTGGAGTTGCTAGTGCAGATTGGCGCTCCTAAGGTGGGTTGGTGAGGGAAACATAGAGGGTGGCAAATTCTAGGGTGGAGGTGACTAGATCTGGTGGATTGTTGCATATATAGGATGATTTGAAGGCGGTGAGCCCTTTCTCTTCTCAGATGGTCCCCTGGAGCGGAGGCGGTGAAGCCTACAGGGGGTGACAACGAATCTAGGCTGTGGGGTTCGCGGATGGCTGCGATGGTGGATCTTGGCGGTAGGGCCCGAGGGGTGCCTACAACAACGGATCTGGATGATAGGATAGGACTAACCGGCCGGCTGCGACGGTGAATCTGGGCGGCGAGGCTCGCGGGCGCCAATGTCAGCAGATGGTGGCGGTATATCTGCTGACGGTCTTGGACAGATTAGGAGTTAGTGATTCGGCCTCCGTGACACAGCGATTGGAAAATAAGCAGAGTAGGAGGATTTTGTATGTCAACGTGCTCGGTGTGTTGCTTTGCTTGGTCGTGACTTGGTGTAGGTTGACAGTGATCCAATTGTGAGCAAGAAGGTGGATTGCGAAGGTGTGATGGTGGTTGTGGATGCAGTGTCTTGGTAGTGCTAGCTGATGTGGGTCGCAATGAGATCGCGGGTGTGGTGTGGTAATGGGTGCCACTGACATATCTGTTCAATGGTTTCATCATGTATCCACAGGTCTAATGGTTTTTCTGTTGCTGGGTGGAGGATGACACATCATCCTTTCAGTTGTACGGTTTTTGGATCCTGTTTTCTATATACTGGGTCACTTTTCTTCTTATATATTATATTCGAAAACAAAATGCTGATCATCACCTTTTTCCAAAAAAAATGCTGATCTGTAAGGCTTAAGCTATTTAATTGATTGGATGTGACCACAACATATGCGTTGGTGATGTTTGATAAGGGAATAAATCTTCACATGCCATTGTTAAACTTCAAGATTCTGTGAATGTCATTGTAACTCATGTGGCACTACAAGAAAAAAACATTTTCACGTGCACCTCAATTTTTTACACAGGCGGACCGTTACAAGTTTCGTATGTATTGTTGAATGGGCTAATAGCCGTCTGAGATAATTGAACTTCACATGCGGCTCACATAAATGATCCGCCGGTGTAAATGAACCTATTTGAATAGGTGGGCTTTGAAATCGAGCTGCCTGCATAGTTTTCATTAATACAGGCAGCTAACGCGAATGGGCGCACCGGGTGTGCGCGCTAGTTACCGAGGAGCCTTAAACGCGTGCAACGCATGCACATTCTTTAAATTCAATTTGAACCGCTCCACGTCCCATCACCACTGCATGCATCGAGAGACGAACCGCCGAGCTGCTACGATGCTATAAGATTACATGTGCTCGCCATTGTCTTCTCCGCACAAGCACTCTTCCTCTCTTCACCGTGCGTGCCATGAACACCAAAATGACTGAGAAGAACACGCTGCCACCAAGCCCGCCGAAGTACCCGATGGGAAAGCAACCGCGATCGGACTCCCCCTGGACATGGAGTGGGCTCTCCGAAAAATTACGCGTGCTGTATTTGACAATACATCGTGCTCCATGTGGCGCCTTGGGCTCGGTCCCCTTCCAGAGTATACTGGAATGGACACCACGAGCCACTATGTCTTCGACCTTACGCACTTGGCTGGTTGTCTCGATGCTCTCTGGGAGACGATGACTGTCGAGCTCGACATCGGGAGGCGCGACAACCTGGTGGCAGCGATGTCCAGGAAACTAGGTTTTCCCACCTCCGGCGCCCTAGGCGTGGGGCTAGGAGCCCAAGGAGGAGGAGAAGTAGTTTTTTTCCTTTTCTTGTTTTTAGTTGTGTTTTTTTATTTTCATGTTTTTAGTTGGTGTTTCTCTTTTTTTCTTGTGTTTGTAATATATTGTTTTTAAGTTAATGAACTTTATGTTGGTGTTCATTGGTGCGCTATCTTTGCAAATATAGTTCTAATCGCCGATCGATCATCGATCATCTAATGGTCCATAACCTCATTATTTTAGTGAACTACTAAAAATAAACTAATAATGTGTTGTCCTAACAATAAGTAAAATCTTTATAGATATGTATTATAAACTAATAGACTATTTATTGCTTTAATGGATGTATTACACATTGTTGATGCAGAACATCATTATAGAAAAAGTGTCGTAATTATTTTACAGGCGGCCCTTAATCAAAAGACGTTTGTGATAATAGTATCTTCAAGAGCGACTATTCAGCTTCTTAAGCGTTGATTAACATTACACCGCCTGCAAAAATTAGTTTTATAATTTATTTAAAATATTTTCCCAGACGGTGATTAACAAGTCGACGCTTGTAGAAAATAATTTCTCTATAAAGGAAGCGTCGACCGCGCCCCGTAATGCTAACATTTTCATTTTGACGCCAATGCAAGCCCTCCCCCGCGGCCGCCAAGCCCTCACCCTCGGTGTCGCCGCCGAGCGCCGTCCTCACCCTCATCGTCGAACGTCAACGTCGAGTGTTGTCCTCATCCTCAGCGTCACCGTCAATGTCGTGTGTCGTCCTCACCCTAGCCGTCGTCATCAACGTCGAGTGTCGTACTCACCCTCGGCATCGCCGTCGAGCGCCATCCTCACCCTCGTCGTCACCGTCAACATCGAGCGCCATCCTCACCCTCGGCGTCGCCGCCGAGCGCCGTCCTCACCCTCGTCGTCGCCCTCAATGCCGAGCGCCATCCTCACCCTCGCCGTCGCCGTCGAGCGCTGTCCTCACCCTCGTCGCCGTCGTCGACGCTGAGTGTCGTCCTCATGTTTGTAGATTTTTTGCTCTTTGTACTGTTACTTTGTGTAGATTTTCTATATACGATCATGTTTGCCTTTATCCATGTATTGTTACTATAATTTTTTGTATTGTTACTGTTATATTTTGTATCGGTAATGTTCTTTGTATTGCAGTAAGATATGTTGCACAATTCATTTTGCAAGAAAAATTAAGAGGTTTTGCGAGACTGAACTTGGTATAGACAACTAGTATAGACAACCACTTTCTTAATGCATCAATCCCAATTTCAATATACATAATTAGCATTTTGAAAATATTGCCCTTAAAATCAATGTGAAGGTCAGTGCATTCGGCAACCATGCATGTTGTCCCTTTAGCAATGTTATTTGTCTATTTTGGATATTAATATGTATATATTGTATGTATTGTTGACGGTCCTTAAGTGCCATATTTAGACTGTCAATTCACCTCATAATTTGCACAAAAGAGAAACATAACAAAGTGGTAGGGTTAAGAATTAACCAATTCGACAAGTGTTGGTGTTTATTTGTATGCAGGTGAATTTAGACTCAAAATACAAAGACATACAGGGAGTAATTCATAAAATAGGGTTTCGACGAATCAGGTGACACCACATGTCATCACATGGATCAAATGGCCCACAAAAAAAAAAGTATTTGAGGCCATCCTATGGTGTAGCACCAATATCAGCCAATGGGACCCACCTGACAAAGATCTGAAGAAAGCACAACCCCAACGGGGCCAAGGCCAGGTCGGCCGACCCCCCCCCCCCCCCAGTTGGCTGACTTGTTCTTGCCCCTAAAATCGGTCAAACGCCACATGTTGGATCCTCCCGGCTTGAAGAGGTCATGGGTGACTGATTCACGCGTATTTGGTGGCGGGAACCGACCTTTCTTCCCTCTAAAAATAGAACCACACACCTCACTTCACACACACACCAAAAGTTGAGAATAGAACATCACTACAAAGGTTTAGAGTAGTCTTAGAGGCTGCCAAGTAGAAGGAGAGTGTAGTGAAGAGTTTAGGAGAAGGAGGCTTGGGCTTGTCAAGTCCTTCTTCTACACTTGTACCCCTACAAAGGTGTTATTCAAATCAAGTAAGCCTTTGTGAATCTAATTCAAGTTTGATTCTCAATTCATAGTAGTTTGCACAAGTAGTTAATTGTGGGTTCATTGCTTTAATTCATTAGAGGCTCTAGTTGTAGCTTTGTGTTCGAAACAACGAGAGTTGTAATTTAGAATGTAAGTGTGGTGCTTAGGTTAGAAATCACCAGTGAATATCTCGTAGACCCATTGATTGAAGAGGTAGGCAGTAGGTGGTGATAGCCATATCTGTCCTTTGTAATCCTCCATATTCGGCTATACCATAGGCTCTTGGCGGGAGTCGCCTAGTGTTGCTAGGGGTAAACCCGTGCCCGAAGCAAGAAGCTACTGCAAATTCCTTTGAATTACAATCGATACTTTGAATTCCTCTCTCTTCCTTGCCTACAAAATAACTTTGTGTCCTTGGCTGGATTAGTTCGTAAGATTACACACACATTCCTTGGATTCGATACCCTTGAAATACTCTCTTAAGGGGAAGTTCTACACGATAGTTTCCATGCGCTTGCAGATTTTTATCTGTGGTGTAAGAAACATCAACATGTATCAGATTGGAGGATGCAATTATGAAGAATCTATCATTCATCTCGGAAGACTATGGAGAATTTATCAATCGTCATTGATGTTTATGATAGTGTGGAAGTAATCCCTTCCCTCTTTGTCTTTATTAGGCACCAAGCTGGAAACGGAGAAGCCATTGAAGGAGACACAACTGTTTCCTATTCATTGCAATGTTAGGGAGAGCAAGCTATGAATTGTGATGTATGAGCTATAAATTTTAGGTGTGAGCTGAGAGAAACTATGAATTGTAATGTAGACACTATGAATTGCAATGTCTGAATTATGAATTATAATGTATAAACTATGAATTGCATTGACCATATTTGTGATTGTTGTTATTTAAATTTGATCTGCAAATTAGAAATAATAGAGTTTAATTAGTTATGTCCTAATGATTTATCATAACGAAGGCGTACATTAGGACCCGCCTGAGATAATGCATCATCACAGGCAGCACGTTGTATGTAAACAACCGTCTGTGAAAAATCATTAGCACAAGCGGTTTCTAGCCATTTTCACAGGCTCTTTGTTTCATGCAGTTTTTAAATTTGTTTGTGATAATATGTTTAGAGTTGTCTGAGATAAAGCTTTTGTAGTAGTATGAGCTCAAGTGACACACAGGTGGCATCTACGGGTATTTTGAAATTTTCCAATGACACTGAGACGAGTGCCATGTCATTCCAAGGATAATTTTTAGCCGCATTGAGTACTATGATATATTTGAAGTGGTTTTCCGTTGGCCGACAGATGTCGAGGATAGTGCTGTCATGTGATGAGGGATGACACGGTCGGTGGTGAATTGAACTTTTATAACTTTCATATCCAACTGCTATTTATTACAAGAAAAAACATCTTTTCTCATGGATAATGAAACAAATGTCGAGCGATTCAAAGTAGAGAAGAGAAAATGTTCCATGGTATACAATTCTTATTTAGAGCTGGACCAAAAAATTTAATCGTTCTTTTATAGCTATGTTTCAGAATATATATCGGAATTGAAATTAGGGATACGTTTAGAGTACTACTATTCGTACTCTGTTATAGAGTATTGCAATTTAGACATCCGAATCTGTACTCTACTATAGAATCACAGTAGCGCACAATTTACAACTTCCCACAGTAGACAATAATTGAAATACTAAGCGTGAGCGGGGGAGCACCTAGAAATTCAGCCTCCTGTATTTCCCACTCATCTTAAGACACATTCCAAATTTGGATAGAAGTTACCAAGCCATTCAAAATTTGTAATGACACAGTATCATGATATTTAAGCATTTTCAAAAAAAAAGTATCATGATATTTAATAACCAACCACGCACTATGATTACAAATGATTTATCGAAAGCTAGGTTTGGCAGAGCTTGAGTAAAAAACGACTATAAAAAAACTGGTGAAATCAGCTTGTACTTATATTCTGTTTTTCTTGACCGAAATTGTGAGACCGTTTTAACCAGGGAACTGAATGTTGGAGGGGTACTCTGTCATCGGCTTCCAGTTGGCCGGGATGACGTTGTTGGCCACCAGCGTCTTCCCAGATTCGCTGCGGATGCGCAGCGAGAAGGGCGCATGCAGCGGGCGGTGGGAGTCCAGCCGCCACACGGCACCCCACGAGCGGCGCATCGGCGTCCAGACGCCCGTCGGCGTGCCGTCTTCCTTCTTTGACTCCATGAGGTCCGTCTGCACTACGGCGCCGTCCTTGCCGGCGTATTCCACTAGCACCGCGAAGTAGTTGGGGTTCGAGCCAACCTCCACGTGGAAGGTCACGTTAAGGCCTCTGTAGTCGCAGGGCACCCTGCGTATACGGATACATACATAAAAGGTGTCCATGTTGATGGGTCAGATCGTCTCGACTGATGCACGGAAAAGCACACAGTGAGCATGTGAGGCATGTTGAAGTTACAGACTGACCTCCTGAACTCCATGTCGATGATGCCGGCGTGGCGGAGCTTGTCGTTGAGACCGGGTTTCGCCATGGCGCCGAACGCCGTGCCACTGAGGTCGAAGTGGTACTTCGCGACCGGGTCGTAGTTCATGTCAGTGATTATGATCCTGTTCGCTTTGCCGGAGCAGGCAGGGTGGCTGGTGTTGAGGCACCGTATCTGATTTTTAATTGTGCAAAAATGTGAAAAGGTGAGTTACGTTTTATTGCCTCGAGTCAACGACATGGGCTCGGCAGGCGGCAGCGTCGCTGATATCGACGAAGAGTTACTGCTACCGTTGACGAACCAAGTTAATGACTATAAGGGCTAATTTAACTTTATCAGTTTAAAATTTTATTATGACCACGGTTAAATAGGTGCACATACAGTACGGTACCGTACCTCGTAGCATGAGCCGCAGCCCTCGCCGTCCTTAAACAGGGGCTGGTTGCCGCACGATGTCATAGACACGTAGGGGTATTGCTTAAGGTTTATAAAGCCGCACGCGCCACGACCTGCAGAATCGACCAGCAGTGCACGCACCACAGAGTTTGTTGTCATCCATGGCATTGGTGGGGTGCGAGGAAAAAACACACACGATAACACGTCATTAGTATGAAAGAGTACGCAATTAATTAGTACGTACCGTTGCCGTCAGTACCGGTGCCATTGGGCTTGCCATACCAGGTGGCCTTGGCAGGGAGCCAGTCGCCAGCATCGGCGTAAGAGGCACACGTGACAAGCACGGCGAAGAGTGCGACGAGAGCAGCAACCTTGGAGGGGAACACGGCGGCCATCTCAGCAAACTAGGACACAGATATTCCGTGTTTGATGGTTGACATGGAAGGGGTACGACATCCTTGTTTATATAGGCAAGCCATTGAGCAAGTCAGCATTAACGCTAAACATCTCCTGGAGACCGTTGTCATAACTGTTAAATCAAATCATAAAGAGATATAGCAATACATTATATGCTGCCATATATATCAACAATTATTTGGTATGTTGTTTGATATACAGCTATATATTAGAAGTAGGCTAAGTAAACTGTAATATTCGTTAGAAGTCTATTTGGTATGATAAATAGATCATCTTTTGTAGCGGGGAGTTTTCTTGGTTCCTAAGCTTCTTGTACTGTATATTTTTAGATGATGAATTAAAAGTCCTGATTTTTTCCTCCAATAAAGGAGGTTTTTGACCAGCTCATTACAACCAAAAACAAATATTGACACTCACAGTCCTATTATCTGAAACAAGGTGATGACAACTAGATGGCTAAACACACACGATTGTGGACTAACACATTTTGGTTGCACCCCCAATTTCGGCATCTTGAGTTCCTCTATAGAGTATCTATATTTAATATTATTAAATACAACCTAAAATTCGTTCACACGTAGAATCAAACTCATGATCTAAGGAGTGCTACTAAGAGTGCTCTATATATAACGACTAAGAGACATAATACAAGATATTTGTTCATTTATTATATAATATACTCCCTCCGTCCCATAAAAAAGTTCGTTTTAGGAGGTAATGGAGTTTCTAGAATACAATTCGTTTTGGGTGCTACTGACTGAGTTTAGACGATAATACCTTTAATCTCTTCGTTTCCGGTGCAGTGTTTTTAACGTAGGAACTCTTCGTACCTCGGATAGCGCATTTAACTCACGCGACGCTCGGCCTCCCGCGCAGCCCTCACGCGGCGCTAAATAACAAAAACGCATGCAGCACGGCAAGGAAAAGAAAAAGCGCGCCCGCCAGCCCCATGCAGCACCCCCAGCGGGAAAAAAAAAAGTGTGTGCGCCTGCCAGCCCCATGCAGCACCCCCGGCGGGGAAAAAAAGCGCGCTAGCGGGCAAAAAAGCGCCATGCAGCCCGGCGGGGAAAAAACGCGCCCGCCAACCCCATGCAGCACCCCCAGCGGAAAAAAAAAGCGCGCGAGCAGGCAAAAAATACACACAAAATGGGTCATGGGGGATCGAACTCGCGTTGCTCCAAAGCAAGTGCAACGTAGTAACCAATCACACACAGCAAGGTACTCGTTGAACTGGTGCACATAATGATATTTAATAAGGGCAAACAGGGAAAAACAGACTGAAATTAATCACTTCTTGATATCTTAAAACATGTCCAAAACGAACTTTTTTATGGAATGGAGGGAGTATCTAATTTTATCATGTTATCAGAGCTAGCTTCTTCCACACCTCTAGTACCCCTTCGTCCATGGTGACTCTTTTATGTTCTCTCGGCAACTCAATCTCCGAGAAAGCTCATGAGGGATAATTTATTTATGTGTCAAACCCATATCCTTTTTGTAGTTCACGACGCTCAACTAGATGGATACTTCCATGTATCAGAGGTGACACTGAGAAAGGAGCTCAATCCACTTACAAGGGGATGATCACAATGAACATTTCTAACCCAGCTATGTGTCGTGGCTCGCGCAAGATCGACAAGTCCTTGCCTACCAGCTAGGCAACATGAATGTATTCATCGCAATTCAAGCCATGTATTGTGCAACTTCATATTCAACTAGCATAGACTTGGAAGAAGAATAAGATGAGTACATCCTACTTTGGGCATGTTAAAGCCTAGTGGATTGGATGGCTATCACCGTCAAGCTCCTTGGTGATCAAGATGTCATTTTCTACATACTCGCAGGTCTAGATGATGAGTATAATGGTCTTGTGACCGCTATCACAATCACGATCAAGGCCAAGAAAATTATATATCTTGGAGATCTCTATGCCTAGTTCCTCGAATAAGCCAAGTTGAAGGTCAAAATTCAAGTGATGCCAATGTTGATGATTTCTCATCTATTGTAACATCACAAGATTACTTTATAATCATGATGGCTGATGATACCTTGTTGCCGGATGTGGTGATCGTGGATGATGTGGTAACATCATGATGATGACCCACATTACAATGATCAAGGCCCTAAACCCATATGCCAGATTGTGGGATAAGGATTCACATGTGCGACTGATCACATCACCGGGACCTCAACAAGCTAACTGTTCGAGATAGTTACAATGGACAAGACCAGATTAATGTCGTCAATGGATCAGGTATGGACATACGTCATATTTCCCAATATTATTTCATGCCCCCAATCATGATATTGTTCTCAATAATATTTTCATGTTTCTCAAGCAACTAAAAGCTTTCTATTCACTGATAAACTTGCTAAAGATAATCACTCTGGCTTAATTGTTTCTATATAAAGGATCAGGATACGAGGGCAATCCTACTTCAGTGTAGATGCATGAGTGGTCGGCCTCTATCCTCTACCTTCATCATCTTCATCTCCTAGGAGGCATGTTTTTAGAGTTGGAGTGAAGTATTTGTCTCGTTGCCATCAACATTAAGGACATCCATCAATAATTATTGTTCAACAAATGATAAAATAGAATTTTCTTTGGTGAGTCAAGTAGAGTTTGTTTGTGGTGCTTGTCAAAAGGGCAAGAATCATCAGTTGTCCTATCCTAAACATTTTAGTGTTTCAGATTTTTTATGTATGGGGTCCTACGCCAACCTTGACTGGCAGATACAAATATGGTGTCAATTTTTTTTTTATAATTACAACAAGTTTCTCATGTAGATTTATCTTTAAATAATATGTTGATGTTTTTTCCAAAGTTTTATGAGCTTCAACGTCACATAAAAAGGCTCTTTGACAAGAAATTTCTTGCACTTCAAGTTGAATTGAAGGGTAGGGAAGGCGTATACAAAACTCAAACTTTTTTCAGCGTATTAGGATCTCTCATCATGTTTCATATCCCTATGCGCATCAGCAGAATAGTTCTATCAAGAGTAAACATAGGCATATTGTCGAGGTTGGGTTATCTCTTATTGTCCAAGCTTTCATGCCTCTCAAGTTTTGAGATGTGACATTTCAAACAATGGTGTACTTGATTAATAGCCTTCCTAGCAAAGTTATTTCTTCTCAAACTCCTATGGATTGTCTTTTTGGATTATTTCTCTAGGGTTTGAATCGATACCCTCCTTCTAAATGTTGTTGAGTTTACCTCGAGTAAAACAAGTCGACTAGTCAACAATGATACTATTTTTAGAATACTAAAATCATATAATCATTTGATGCACTAGGTAATCTAAATCATTAACTAGTAATCAATGCAGATCAAATATATTTAGGAGTTAGGAGAAGAAATTGGGGCTGCACCTTCACTCTTGGAAGATGTCGACGCCATGGGAGATCGAAGTAGAGGGTTGGTGCAGATCGACGATGAGGGCATCAGGTCGGCGTCGAGGTCGAAGATCTGAGGGTGGTCCTTCGCCTCACTCATTGTGCCTAAGAAATTGGATCTCGTAGATGGCCTGTTGTAGGGCTTTGGGCACAATGAACTTTGGTTTGTGTGTCCGACATCCCCCTATTTATAAACTGTGTGAGGGGGCACAACCATGTAACAACTTGCACCACCGATCAGGACGTGAGATGGAGTTAGAATCCATCGTTAGACTGGTTTTTTGGAGACCAAAACTTTAAGAGAAACATATCGAGCTTTGTCACAATCTGGACTGCAATCTATCCTTTCCTCAGGTGTCTAAGCCATGAAGCTAATGCATCAGTCACAACATGGCACAAGAGGTGATGAATGGAGTTGGTAGGCACGATGACAAATGATCAACTTATGATAAAGCGGGAATAAATTACTATTCCCCACCCTGCCAAATGTGAGGACTATAGTCAATAAGGTTATTGAGAGGCTGCATAGTGCATTGTTATAAAAGATTCGAATTCCACAAATACCTTGAATTGAAACCAAAGTTGCACATTTCTAGATGCCTAAAACCAAGATCAACATTTACTTTTTATTTGTTTGGTCCATGGTCAGATCCACAGGAAGTCTGGAACAAAGCTAGTACTGCCAGTCACAACATTGCACCAAGTTGAAAAGTGGAGCAGGCTAACGAGATTGCATGGTAGCGGTACCACTAGCTTCATATAACGAGAATGACAGGTGTGGACAGTGCTATAGAGTTATCATGGGGGGATGATACGAGAGATTTAACCTCCCACAGATATTTTAAGTAGGGAAAATGTCCATTTGCAGGCACATACACTACTACAAAAAGCATTTTTACAGACGCCTCAATTTTTCAAACACAGGCGGTCCTTAAAAATATGCGACTGTGATGACGAATGATATAATAACCGCCTGTGATGAAAGAACAACACAGGCGGATTTTAAAGAACAACCGTCTGGGTAAATACATGATCTTCACAATTGGTTCTTAATTAAGAACCGTCTGTAATGCAATGAACCTCACAGACGGATTTTAAGAAACAACCGCCTAGGTAAATATATGATCTTCATAGACGGTTCTTAATTAATAACCGGCTGTAATGCAATGAACTTCACAGATGGATTTTAAGAAACAACCGCCTGGGTAAATACATGATCTTCGTTGGCGGTTCTTAATTAATAACCGTCTGTAATGCAATGAACTTTACAGATGGATTTTAAGGAACAACCGTCTGGGTAAATACATGATCTTTGTTGGCGGTTCTTAATTAATAACCGTCTGTAATGCAATGAACTTCATAGACGGTTCTTGATTAACAACGGCCTGAGAAGATCATATATTTTCAGTGGCGGTCATTGTTTAATTATCATAAGCGGTTTTCATTGAAATTACAGGGATGTAGTTACAATTATCACAACCGTATGTAGTCGTGCAGGTAAAATTGTATCAGGAAAAAATACAGATGAGCTAGCGGATACTAGTACAGTAATGCATTATAGGAAATGCTCGATCACCAGTGAGGCTGGCTTAATTGTGATAATACACCATTAGAGGCTTTACAATTGTTCAAAGATAATTTCTTTACACACTGAACAAAAATCATGCTACATTCATTGTAGATCGACGATGAAGCTCCCATCGATCAATCTAAATTGTACCGTCCTGCTTGCTCCCGAACACGTCTCTTATATTCCGCTGGATCCTGAAAATATTGACATTATTTAAATTAACAAATGTCGAAGGAGGAATGAATAACCTACATTGGTCACTAAGTCAAAGTGTCATCTAACCTTGATAAGTAGATTATAGCAATCATTTTCAACATCAGGCACATTTGGCTGATGCAGCAAACGCTGAACTTCAAGTAGTATAGTTTTGATTGTAAAAGCACTGCACCACCCCCACGAAATATAATTTAAGCAATATAAGAAATCAGTTCAAATAAGTTCGACAACAATTATAAGTAATAATTACATGAACAAAATAGGTCTATCTTACAGTCTCTTGATCAAGAATCCCGATGCAGAGTGCTCCCGAATGATGGACATTTGGGTGGAAGAACCCAATTGGAAAGGCGCATCTTGGAGGCACCAAGGGATAGTCCTCAGAGAAGGAGATTGTCAGGGGGTAGTAACCATCTTCCCATTCAGTCTGCAAAAGAAATTTATTAATAGGAGGACGATGGTTAAACTCATATTGTGTTTGTTCTTCATGACTTACCCCTTCTTTACCGGGGACGATGCACTACCACTTCAATAAATCTCCCAATTCAGGCTTCGCAAAGAAACCCTACGCGGAGCAATTGAAAATACCAAAAACAAACAAGACGGAAAAACAAACTACAGTTAAGTTCATCAGTCCATTACAGATACATATGTATATACAACCATGTGACCGGTGTGTCATATGTACATACATGGGGATGGTTCTTGCGCCACGCCAAGCGCTCCTCCTTCAATCGGCTACACGCCTGAGACATCATTATCTGAAAGACCAAACTTCCAAACTTCCAAATCATTGAGTCCAAACGCATATGTACACAAATGCAGAAGGACACAATCCATATACCAACATTGTTCTAAGTTGATTTCAGAAGATACAAATATATACAATATATATCATCTCGCATTGCTATATACATTTTTTCCAGCATTGACATCTTCTCGCATATAGGGTTTCAAATTATTTTTAATGCTTCTCTCTACGCGCTTGATGTTTTTTGGTTCGGTGAAAAGGTACATCTCTTCATACTGATTATATTCCTCTTCATTATCTCCCACATTGTCAACCCCAACAATATTTTGCTTTCCAGAAACAACTACGTGCAACTTCTCAGTTTCTGGATCTTGAACATAAAAAACTTGTGCAACATTATCGGCGAGAACCCACAGGTCATCTTTGTAACCCACTTTATTCAAGTCTACCAGTGTCAGCCCGTAATTGTCCACTTTCAAACCATCAGGATGTTTGACCCGTTGGCACTTAAATACGGGCATTACCATTCTTTCGCCATAATCGAGTTCCCATATTTCCTCTATGAACCTGAAGTATGTGGTCTTCTGCCCTTGTGAATCATAAGCCTCAATACGAACACCACTATTTTGTACAACACTCTTACCGCTTTTTCTTTAGTGTAAAATGTGTAACCATTGATGTCATATGCTTGCCATGATGTTACCAAAGCAGATGGGCCACAATCTAACTTCTTCATTGTTGCCTCTTCTATAGTGTTTCTGTATGATATATTTTTGTCCATTAACCATTCAGTGAAACATCTTCTTTGCTCTTTCATGATCCAGTCCTCTTTGCGGTCTTGGTTTTTATCACGAAGCTCAATTTGGTGTTCCTCGATGTACGGCTCAGCTATTGCGAGTTGTTGTAGTACACCAAAATGTGCACGATGTACATTCTTGTAATCTTGAACAATAAAAGTTTTCTTACCCACTTTGCCTCTCCCACGTAGTCTACCCTCATGTACCGGTATAGGCACACCTATCGATTTTCCATCTTTGATGTAATCAGCGCAACCCTCAATCACTTCTTCAGTGGTGTATCCTTCCATAATTGAACCCTCTGGGTGAGCACGGTTCCGCACATAACCTTTTAATACTCCTAAATATCTCTCCAACGAAAACATATGATGTAAATATAGTGGTCCCAATGCTTTTATCTGATCAACAAGATGTATGATTAGGTGTACTTGCATATCAAAAAAGGATGGTGGGAAACACATCTCAAGCTTGCACATTGTCTCGACGATGTATGTTTTCAGATAGTCTAAATCTTCACGTGCTATCACCTTTTGCGATACTGCATTGAAGAAGTAACACAAACGTGTGATGACAACTTTTATATGCTCAGGTTTGATTACTCTTATTGCAATGGCAAGGAAAACTGTCATCATCATGTGACAGTTGTGAGAATTATAACCGAATAAAGACAAGTCTTTCATCGAGACTAGTTTGCGGATATTGGATGAGAAAATTGTGGGCACTTTGATCCCACGCAAGCATTCGCAAATTGATTTTTTCTCTTCTAGCGTCAAGTTGTAGCTGGCTGGGGGAAGGTAATGCTTCCCGTTCGCCTTTTCTACTGGATGAAGCTCTGGTCTCAAATCAAGATTTACTAGGTCCATACGTGAATTTAATCCGTCCTTTGTTTTCCTCGGCATGTCCAGCAAGGTCCCAATGATGCTGTCAAATACATTCTTTGTAACGTGCATCAAATCAATACTATGGCAAAATTCCAGATTCTTCCAATATGGAAGATACTTGAAAAAAAATGATTGTTTCTTGAAAGCCATGTCAGTTGTATCATCCGAAGATGTACTTTTCTTTCTCTTAATTCCTTTACTCTTTTTTCCCTTACCGAAAGCAATATGAATGTTATTGACCATTTCAAAAACAAGTTTTCCACTGTAAGGTTTCGGTGCAGTATCTTTTTCGATTTTGTTATCAAATTGTTCTTTCATCTTCCTATACTTGTGTGTATCTGTCAAGAACCGTCGATGTCTCATGTACACCGTCTTTCTGGATGAAGTGAGGTATAGAAATCCAATTCTATCCACACACCTAACGCAACCTTTCTTCCCTTTCATTTGTCCCGATAATGTAAACAGTCCGGGATAAACATGCACGGTAACGAATATCATTGCTCTTAGCGTGAAATACTCCCGCTTGTACTCATCCCATGTACGTACCCCTTCATTCCATAATTTCGCCATATCTTCCATTAAAGGTTCCAAGAACACATCAATTTCGATGCCGGGTTGTTTTGGACCTTGGATAAGAACAGATAATAAGATATATTTCCTTTTGTGACACAACCACGTCGGTAGGTTGTACATAGTTAAGACCGAGGGCCATGTGTTGTGTATGCTCCTTTTTTCACCAAACGGATTCATTCCATCTGTACCCAAGGCAAACCTCACATTTCTGATTTCCTTCGCAAATTCTGGATACTGAATATCAAAATTTTTCCACTGCGTTGCATCACCAGGGTGTCGTATATGTTTTTCATTCTTCTTGCGTTGCTCGGAATGCCAACGCATAAGTTCAGCCTTCCTATGGTTTGAGAACAAACGCTTCAAGCGATCAATTACCGGAAGGTACCACATCACCAATGCAGGAATTTTTCTCTTATTCTTCCCGTCTGCATCGCCAGAAGTATCGTCATCGTCACCTTCAGGACCAATAATAAACTTCTTATTCTTCTGAGTCTTTTTCATGTTGGTAACATACTGGTGATTGTAGTCCTTCTTGTATCTACTCACACCACAAATGGGGCATCTAGTTGCGAGCTCATGCTCTTTACGATACAGAATACAATGGTTCACACAAGCGTGTATTTTTGTCACACCTAGTGCCATCGGGCAAAGAAGTTTCTTCGCTTTATAAGTGCTTCTGGGTAGTTTATTTGGATTTGGAAGAATTTCTGCCAGAAGATTCAAAAGATCAGAGAAACTACAATCGGACCATCCGTGCGTAGCTTTCAACTTTAGTAGTTCTAAGACTACACGCAATGTAGTAAACTCTTTATCACAACTGTTTGATTCATCATATAAAAGTTATGTCGCCGCATTCTGCAATGTATCCATTTTACTTAAACCTTTGCTTGCTGCCATAGAAGTCAGTACATATGGTTCAATGTGACGCAACATCTCCTCACAATCGAACTCATCATCATCATCACCAGCTTGATTGTCACTACCATCATCGATATGAACATTATCATCATCTGAGCCTCTCTCATCATCTTTATCCACATCATGTGTATCCAACTCACCATGCTCTGTCCATATTGTGTAGTTATTTTTGAAACCTCTTTTCACCAAATGAGATTGGATTACTATAGTATCCGTCCAAGCAATCTTATTTTTGCAGTCGATACATGGACATAGTATGTCATCTATCTTTTGCAACTTCGCATATCTCTTGGATGCTTCAATAAAATTTGCAACATTACGAATGTACATAGGATCGGGTCTTGGCATGTTATACATCCACGCTCGACGGTCCATGCTTCAATAATAGAATTTTTGTCAGATTTACAAAATTTGGCCACAAATATTCTCTAAAGGTCTTCTATAAAATGAATTTACAGAGACATAACAAGTATGATTAGGGCGACTAATGTAGGAGACGGGCGACGTCTTGAGGCGGACGGAGTCAAAGGGGGAAACAGACCCAACAGCATGAGCTAGGTCTGGGTGGGATCCGGTCGGTTATATCGGGAAACGGGCCCAGATGCATCTTATATATATTACAATAGCATTTGTTAATTAAACATTATATTCATGTCACGTAATAGGTACAAAAAGGAAACAATCCATATAGTCCATACATCAATATACCAGAACACAATCCATACAGTCCTTACACATGCAAAAGGACAGAATCCATATACCAGAACACACAAAACTAACAGCTTATCAGCTAATGAAAATATACAAAGAAAAAGTAAGGAAACTACATTTACCTTGCAGAGGCGTCAGCACGGTGGGGGGGCGTCAGCACGGTGGGCCGGCTGGGTGGAGAAGTGGCGGTGCGGGGTTGAGCGGCGGCGCGGCAGTATGGGCTGGGCGGCAGAGCGGCGGCGCGGCGCAGGGGAAATTCAACAGCCTTGCAGCGTCGATATAAATTCTCCAGGGTTGCGTTTTGACTGCGTTGAGGGGTCCTTATATAGATGTCGGTTTTTCACAGGCGGTTTTTAACTTTATCGCAGGCGGGTTTTACTTACCAACCGTCTGAGAAGGTGTTTATTAATTAAGAAGTAAATATCTTCACAGACTGTTGGTACTTAATAACCGCCTAAGAAGATTTTTATCTCAGGCGGGTATTACTTAACAACCGTCTGAGATAATGCCAACTGAACAAAATATTTTTAAAACTTGTATAGCTGACATTGTAATGTTTTGGTAAATATCAAATTAATTTCTACTCACATATTATTCACATTTGTGTATCTCATAAAAAAAAGTTCCTTCACTCAAAATTGTTGGTATGAACATATTTGTATAATTTATACATGTATGAATTTTTTAAATTTTTTTAAAAGCACTCCAACATGTCAAACTTCAAATTATCCACCAGTATTCATTGACACTTGATTGAAATATGTACAAAACACAAGAAATATGTACAAGAACACTTGATTGAAATCCTAAAACTACACTACGGCCCCGCCTCCTCCATCCTCTCCGCCAACTTCTCAAACCACGCTAAGCGGTCCTCCTCCGACTCGTCGTCGTCGTTGTAGTCGTCACCATGGTGGTGGTCGCCGTCGTCATCACCGTCGTCGGAGGACGACTCGTCGTCGCCGTCGTCGGAGGACGACTTGTCGTCATCATCGTCATCATCATTGTCGTCGTCGTCGTCGTCGTCCTCCTCCTCCTCCTCCGGCGACGATGCAGCAGGAGAGTGGGTCGGCTGCTCCGGCTGAGCCGATTGCTCCGGCTGTACTGGTGGCTCCGGCTGCACCGGCGGTGGAACGCGCTGGTCGTCATTCACCCTCTCGGGGGAGCTGCAGCGTATCCGCTTGCAGGGTGGCTGCCTCGGCGGGCTAGGTGGCGGAAGGTTGGCCATGGCTGTGGTGGTTCGTCGGCGCCGGGCTAGGAGAGGTGGAACGATGGAAGAAGAAGAAAGGAGTGCAAAAGTTCTGTGCTTGTACATAATCGACGACGCGCCTTATATATGGTCTGTGCGGAGTAGACGAGGGAGCGGTTCGTTTCCCGCGCATTGAACTCTTTGCAGACCTCGTGCAGCGCACAATTAAACCACTGTAGAAGACGATCTTCAGAGATCCTTCCGTCGCACGCGTCCCTGCACCACGGCTTCTCAACTTCTCCGCAGACCTCGTGCGGTGCGTCAGTTAATTAACACTTCTCAAGCCGTTAATTAACATATTGTAGTTTCAAAAATGTTTATCTCAGGCGGGTATTACTTACAAACCGCCTGAGAAAAAAAGAAGTAAAAATCTTCACAGACGGTTGGTACTCACCAACCGTCAAAGAATATATTTATCTCTGACGGATATTACTTAACAACCGCCTGAGATAATTCCCGATACGGTTCTTCAGTTTCCTTATCCCTTGCTTCTTTTTATTTATATTCTAATATAAATACTCAAACATGTTTACATTCTGCAAATTTTGTTCAAATTCAATGATTCTTTCTTCTACATTTGTATAAAATTAACATCTACCAACTGAACAAAATATTTTGTTCATTGCGCATTGAACTCTTTGCAGACCTCGTGCGGCACACAATTAAACCACTGCGGAAGACGATCTTCAGAGATCCTTCCGTCGCACGCGTCCCTGCAACACGGCTTCTTAACTTCTCCACAGACCTCATGCGGCGCGTCAGTTAATTAACATCTTCTCAGACCATTAATTAACATCTTGTAGTTTTAAAAATGTTTATCTCAGACGGTTATTACTTAACAACCGCCTGAGATAATGCCCGATACTGTTCTTCAGTTTCCTTATCCCTTGCTTCTTTTTTATTTAGATTCCAATATAAATACTCAAACATGTTTACATTCTGCAAATTGTGTTCAAATTCGATGATTCTTTCTTCTACATTTGTATAAAATTAACATCTACCAACTGAACAAAATATTTTGTTCATTGCGAATTGAACTCTTTGCAGACCTCGTGCGGCGCACAATTAAACCACCGTGGAAGACGATCTTCAGAGATTTTTCCGTCGCACGCGTCCCTGCACCACAGCTTCTTAACTTCTCCGCAGACCTCGTGCGGCGCGTCAGTTAATTAATATCTTCTCGGGCGGTTGGTACTTACCAACCGCCTGAGAATATATTTATCTCGGGGACGGGTGTTACTTACCAACCACCTGAGATAAGCCCATGGAGTTCCCCTTGCCGCACGATATTGCGGTCCTGATCGCGGGGTGGGTCGCCGCAACCTCCACCCAGCCCATGGACGACCTCTCTAGTCTGTGCGCCACCTGCAAGGCCATGCACGCGACGTGCCGTGATCCCACCGTGGGCAGGCGCGTGGCGCTGGAGCAGGAGAGCAGCTGGGAGTGGTTCCAACGGCACGGGAACGGGAGCTACGACGCCCTCGTGGAGCGCCTGGCCAACGTGGGCAACCCTCATGCGTGCTACGTCACCGGGTTCGACCTCGTCTTCAACTACGGCCGCGCGCAGGCGCAGCGGGGCACCCAGTTCCTTGCCTGGGCGGCCGCGAACGGCCACAAGGTAGCGGCCTACGTCCTCGCCATGCTCCGCTACGACGCCGACCGCGGGGACCGCGATGCCCTCGAGTATATCCGGCAGGTCGAAGGCGAGGCCCACGTCGGCGACAACACGGTCGGGTCCGTCGCGATGAAGAGGACCAACAAGGAGTGTTGCCGGTGTCGGAATCAAGCCATGCAGAGGCTCGACGTTTTCGTGAGCTGGAGGTTACTGCGTAGGCCTCCTCCCGGACCGCCGCCGGTGGCGCTGCCCAACATTGACGATGGCGTTTGCTGCTGCCCAACAGGGGGGAACCAGGGGCCTGCCCGCTGCAGCAGGCGAGGGTGGTCCGACACCGTCTTCTGTACTGAGAACTGTAGGATTGAGCGCAAGTATGACCTGTTCTCCCATAACGTGTTGTACTCTATGGGTTATATTAAAAATGTCCACTGAAAAAATAAATGAAAAAAGCATTATATTCATCAAGATAGAAAAATGAAAAATAGCATTTGTTGTATGTTTTTTATGTTCTGACCAATTTCAAAGGATTTATGAAGTGAAATTTAATGGTAACCTTTACTTATCAATAATATTACAAGAAAGTGGATTTTTTCCTTTTAAAGGACCACATTTAATCAAGAATATTAATTAAGAAGAAGTAAATATCTTCATAGACGGTTGGTACTTAACAACCGCCTGAAAATATATTTATCTCAGGTGGGTATTACTTAACAACCGTCTGAGATAATGCCTGATACTGTTCTTCAGTTTCCTTATCCCTTGCTTCTTTTTTATTTAGATTCCAATATAAATACTCAAACATGTTTAGATTCTGCAAATTGTGTCCAAATTCGATGATTCCTTCTTCTACATTTGTATAAAATTAACATCTACCACCTGAACAAAATATTTTTAAAACTTGTATAGCTGACATTGTAATGTTTTGGTAAATATCAAATTAATTTCTACTCACATATTATTCACATTTGTATATCTCATAAATAAAAAGTTCCTTCACTCAAAATTGTTGGTATGAACATATTTGTATAATTTATACATGTATGAATTTTTTTTAATTTTTTTAAAAGCATTCCAACATGTCAAACTTCAAATTATCCACCATTCTAACTAAATGCTCATATTCATATGAGGCATTCATCAAATTATGAACACACATTGATTCAAAAAAATTTAAAAAAATATGAAAAAATTCGTAGAGGTTGGTATGATGAGTAAAAATGTCCACTGAAAAATAAATGAAAAAAGCATTATATTCATCAAGATACAAAAATGAAAAATAGCATTTGTTGTATGTTTTTTATGTTCTGACCAATATCAAAGGATTTATGAAGTGAAATTTAATGGTAACCTTTACTTATCAATAATATTACAAGAAAGTGGATTTTTGCCTTTTTAAAGGACAACATTTAATCAAGAATATTAATTAAGGAGAAGTAAATACCAACCGCCTGAGATAATCTTCTTCTCAGACGTGAAATTTTAATTAACGATGAACACACTACACATTCATTCATTCACACAGTTGAAGAACACACAAGATACTCATTCATTGACAATATTCAATCACACATCTCACAAAAGAACACACAAGATGAACAATATTTACACAAGAACACACAAGAACACACAAGATACACAAGTAATATTCAATCACATAGATGAAAAAAGATAGATTTCATTCATTAACAATATTTACAAAACAGAAGCAACTAAAAACAGCAAAAAGAAAAACTAATTAAATCCTACCCCTACTCCTCTTCCTCCTCCTCCTCCTCGTCCTCCGGCGGCGACTCCGGCACCGGTGCAATAGGAGACAGGGCCGGCTGCACCAGCGGTGCAACCCCGAGGTTGCTAGCCGTCGCCTCCACCAGCGTTCTATGGCCCTCGGGGCCAAGAACCTGGGCCATCGTCGCGAACAGAATGTCGAGACGATCAGCCACCCCCGTGAGGGCATAGAGGTAGTGGCCCATGGTACCCATTCCAGTATACTCTGGAAGGGTACCCAGCCCCAAGGCACTCATGGCGCGAGACGTATTATTGTACGCCTCTCGCGCCATGAGGAGGCACTGCTCGGTGTTGATCTTCTCGGGGGAGCTGCAACATAGTTTCTTGCAAGGTGGCTCCCTCGGAGGGCTTGGCGGCGGAAGGTCGGCCATAGTGGTGTTGGGTCGTCGGAGCGGAGGAAGACGAAGAAAACAAGAGGATTCAAAGTGAGCGATGCGCTTGTGAGCGATAGCGCGTCTTTAAGGCCGCACGGAGTGGAAAAGAAAGGTCGCGCCTCGGGGAAAAGAAAGGTCGCGCACGGTTGGTGAGGGGTCTTTATGTAGACGTTCATCAAATTAAGAAGAAGTAAATATCTTCACAGACCCATGTTTAACTCAAGCGGGTGTTACTAACCAACCGTTTGAGATAATTGTATCTTCTCAGGCAGTTGGTAAGTAAAATCCGACTGAGGTAACAATCTTCTTAGACGGTCGGTACTTAAAATCCACCTGAGAAAATGTGAGTCTATATATACCCCTCGGCAGCATTGGAAAAACCTAACCCTGGTGAAACACTTAGACGCCGTTAGGCTGCCAAAATTTCGTTTGCCGCCAAGTGTTCGCCCTCATCACTTCCAGGTACGCCGCTGAGCTTCGCCGTCGCCGCCGAGCTTCGCCGTCGCCGCCGAGCTTCGCCGTCGCCGCCGAGCTTCGCCCTCCTCACTTCCAGGTACGCCGAGCGAAGCCATTTCCGTCGCCGCCGAGCTTCAAGGTAAACCCTAAACCCTTCAACCTTCCATCCTCCTTCGCCGTGCCGCCTCCCTCCCCGCCCTCGCTGCCGCCTTGCATATCCTTGGTTAGGGTTCGGGAATTAGAAAATGGTAGGCATCCTTGGTTAGGGTTCGGTGGAATTCGAAAAACTGTCAAGTTCGGTGGCATCTTTGGTTAGGGTTCGGTGGGGCAAGATTTATGTGGATGGTTATATCACAATAAATTGGTAGTTGGTTTTGTGTGTCTGAAACTGTGAAATCGGTAGCATTTCATCTTCTGGTAGTTCGGAGAGATAAAACTGTCAAGTTCGAATGAATAGGAGTTACTCCCTTCGTCGTGGATGGTTATATCACGATAAATTGGTAGTTGGTTCTGTGTGTCTGAAACTGTTCTGACATATTAGTGGTAAACATGATTCTAGACTCTAGTAACAGTAGTATATTCCCTATTTCTGTCATCGGCCTTGCATATGCCACATAATTCTCTATTAGGGGCAAGATTTAGCTATATTTAGTTAAGTTGACCAAATTTGGCTAATTTTGGCTAAGTTACATTAGATATAGTTATACTTGACTAATTTTGACTAAGTTATGCTATATTTAGCTATATTTGGCTACTGTTGCTTAGAGTTAGCTATGCTAGACTAAGTTTGGCTAAGTTTGCTTTTATTTCTCTAAGTTTCATTTGAGCAATTGTAGCTAATATGTGCTACCAAAGATGTCTGCACTTGTGGCTCCATCAGCTTCATTTGAGCCATTGTACCTAATCTGAGCTACCAAAGTTATGCTATATTTAGCTCTGAAGCCAAACAAGTTGCTGGCCAACTCATTTGTGATGCCAGGAGCATCCTCACGCCCATATCTAGGTACCACTAGGTGTGGCGATGGAGTCTGAGCATATGATGCCGATCTCTATGATACAAGAATTTAGTTAGACCTATATAACTTCAAAAATGTGTTTTGGCTAAATTTACTTAATTGAGCCAAAATTGAGAAAATTTGTTTTAAATATGACCAAATTTAGTTATGCCATTTATTAGATTTTTTTCTTATTAGATCTAGCATGGAAAGCCCTAAGAAGACTGGTCCTGATAGTAACAACAAAGAAGACAATATGGAGTTTACTGACTCCAGCAGTTCAGGCTCCTATCACAGTCCTTCAGATCCTTTTCTGAATATAAAAATTAAAAAGACTTCAGTCGATCTAGACCCGGAATATGATCCTGCCGACGAGGTATGGATCACGAATCTTAACTTCAGCAGTTCAAGTTAATGTTGGTTGTCAAGTATACGAAGTCTTATAATTTTTTTCTACCTAGATTAATCTCGAAGACAATGAGGTGACATCGGCTCCTAAAACCGCAGAAGGTTCTCCAATGGATGAATCCTCAGCTTCACTCAAGCGGAAACGAGGGCAACAAGGTCCCAATAAGGGTCCATTGGACTGCATCATGTACATAACAAGGGTCGGTCCAGGTGGGCTTCCCCAAGAACCACTGGATTCAGTTACCAAGTACTGTAATGCATGCGGTTTTCTTGTTAGGGAGGTTGTGCCGATCACAACCGAGAATTGGAGGAAATTACCCGAGCGGGCCAAGAATGAGTTGTGGGAAAAGATAAAGAAACAATTCAAGTTCCCGAAAGGCACAGAAGAAGCTGTAAAGAAAGCAACATTGGTCTCTTGCGGCAAGAAGTTTCGATGCTGGAAGAGTGAAATGAATGCTTATGTTAAGGCCGATAAGGTCCCTAGCCCGAGGAAGATGGGAAAAATCACACAAGCTCAGTGGCAAGAGTTTGTTCGTCAAAAGAGCACACCTGATGCTAAAGCTCTAAGTGAAACTAGGTCAGAGCTTGCAAAAAAGAACAAATACCATCATCGCTTGGGGTCTGCCGGATATGCCCCCAAAGTCCAGAAATGGAATAAGATAATAGACGAAATTCTTAGTAAGTGAAATCCTCACCCATTAGAAGGGTGCGATGAGCGAACTCAACGCTTGGTCTTTGCTCGGTCAGGTTTGACCAGCGAGGGCAAACTTGAAAAGCCCAACTCTCTGAATGAAGTAGAGGGTAAAATGAAAGAAGTAATTGAAAAGTAACAGAAGGGTCTCTTCAAGCCGAAGAGGGAGAATGACCAACTTACCGCTATCTTAGGAAACCCTGAACACAGCGGACTGGTTCGAGCGGTCTCTTCTCAAATGTCTTGGCTAGATGGTTTCCCTAAAGATAAAGACACATATAGAAGACGTGAGAAGTTTAAGAAAACACGATGAAACGATTGCTCAAAAGGTCAAAGAAAATATGCAAGAAATAATGGAACAACTTAGACAATCAGGACAATTAGTGGCACCGAGTACAATGATGGTTCCGGTGCAAAAGGAGCAATTAGTATCTCCAACTGCCTACCCTAGCAGCGTTGGTTCCGTGCGAGGCTCAGGGTCAGCCCATAAGTTCCCTGTCGATGATATTGCTAACGACAAATCTTGTCGTCTTCTTGTCCTGATAGGCAGAGCAGGGAACAAAACCAAACATGTTGCCACTGCTATGGCAAAGCCTGATCGTGACTTCAACAGGAATCCACTTCCGTTGTATTATTCTGTGGTGCAAGTTCTTCAGATCATTGATAATGATTATGAAGATTATGAAATAGACCACGTCACACCTGAGGGGATCGCGACTCTGGGGCAGGCTGTCAACCAATTAATCCTTTGGCACCGACGCGATATCGTGTTGGACGATGAGCCAATTTCTAGCCCCGTCGCATCTCCAAATACTGCAACCCCATCTTCTAAGGCGAAAGTGCATGAAGATCCACTCCCAGTCTGGGAAGATCCACTCCCCCTATGTCTGAGCAAGGATGATATCCAAGAGCAACAAGTTGGACAACAACTTCAAGCAGTACCAGAGCAAGATGTTGCTAGTAAAGAGCAACTAGTTGAGCAACAGCTTGAAGTAGTACTAGAGCCAGCTGCTGGGAGTAAAGAGCAATCAGTTGAACAACAGGTTCAACAACAAGCCAGTGTCCAACTTCCGACGACTACTCCTCGATCATCAGTGCCTGTCAAAGTTAGCTCATACGAAAATAAGAAACCTTCATCAGAAGTGTCAAAGTATTTGGAAGCTATGAAGGAAAATATTAGAAAATCGAGTGCATCTCGTTCTTCTCATGAGCCAGCATTAGAAGATATCGAGGAGTGGGAAGAAGACGGTGTCATGTATAATCGGCGGACGACTTTAGTTAAACCAGGAGTTCCAATATACAAGCTTGAGGATGTTCCTCCTAAATTTGAGAATGGGAAGCCGTTCATGACATCCGTACAACTTAGCAAACAACCCGTCCAACTCAGAAGAATGCATGAGTGGTACATCACTGCCAGCACAAAATTTGGTCTTAATTGCGTCACATTTCGTATTCCAAAAGAAGCATTCTGGAGCACTGGAGTAGATAAACGAGTCATTTTATTTGAAGAGCTGCTTTCCCTTTTCCATCGGGGCATGCTAGATATCAACCTGCTGCTCGTCTGGTGCTTGTAAGTGCTCTAATATTTTATATTTGCTTTTCTTACTACACGCATACGCATTTCATGAGATTATAACAATTCTGGACTTCTTCAATAGGATGCAATACATGGATAATGTAAAGTTGGCGCGCAAGACAGGTATCCTTGACACTACTAGGATTGCAAAGTCGCTATTCGACGTCCAGGCGAATCGAGAATCAAGCCAGTACAAACACATGAAAAAAAAAGATTTTGAAAGAGCAATTGCAAAACTTAAGAAGGATAGAAAGGCAGAAGTTGCAGCTTACATAGGACATGCGATGTTTAACTTTGTCAGAGACGGCAAGGACCTCGTAAAGGCTCCGTACCACTTCGAGTAAGTTCGACACATGACATTGAAATAGCAATTATTGGTAATTGTTAACACGTGTGTTTGTATGTTTGCAGTAATCACTACATAATGATCTTCATCAAGCCAACGCAGGGAATGGCAACAGTCTTGGACTCGGCCGATTACCCACCAGATCGTTACAAAGATTTCCTTTCCATTTTGAAAAAGTACGTTTATTCAATAATTTTAATTTACGCACATTTAGAATGTGTTGACAAGTTTTATATGACATTTCTTGTATTACAGCGCTTGGCAGTTTTACGCGGAGCTTGGCGGTCAGAGACCTCCTAATACGAATGCATTGGACATTAAAACGTATTATGCTTGTCCGAAGCAGCCTGCTGGGAGTGTCTTATGCGGGTATTATGTATGCGAGCATCTTCGGACCGCCGCCGTATATAGAGTCAATCGTGAGGATGTAAGTTATCCTTAATGTCGATACCTTATTTTCTTACTTTTGTGTTTCATTTTCATTGTAACTAGCATAGTTTAATGCTTATATTCTCTGTTGTTCAATATTACCAGAAACATTATTTTCATATTTTGATTCCAACTTCAAAATTCAATTGCTCATAGTACAACTGCTCCAAAAATACCTACTAAATTCTTGTATACTCTCACTTTGATCTATACTTTGAGATTGTTCAAACCAACACATTCTAAACCTTGTTATGTGTTATATTGTAGCACAAGAAGAATCTGAACGAAGAATGGCCGGTTTGTAGAAGTATTCCTGATGGAGGAGCCGACAGGATTGCTTCTGAACTCTGTCAGTTCATTCGTCGCGAAATTTTGCACAAAAAGGGGAAGTTCTTTGATAAGAATGGTTCAGTAGCTGATGTGCCAGAACTTTGCGACTATGCCAATATAAACAGTTTTTAGTGAAAACTTGTAAACTTTGAGATGAATTGTATCTGTAACTTGTACATATGTATATTATTTTAGTGAAATTGACTTCTGTGATGATAATATTGTTGACTTTTGTTCTGTGATGATATTGTTGTTTTTTGTTCTGTGATTATATTGAATTGACCTGGAAATTAGAAATAACAGCAGTAGTACTGCATGACTGTGAAAAACAATTATCACAGGCAGCTAGATACAAGTAAAGAAACATCTGTGATAATCTAATTTTCACAGGCGGTGTCTGTTATGGTAGAAACCGGCTGCGTTAAAGGGTCTTCACAAACGGCTGATATAGGTAAACTCCGTCTGTGATAACACTGTTATCATAGACGGTTAGTTATGCTTCAATAACCGTCTGTAAAGACACATTATCATTGATGGTTAGTTATGCTTCAATACCCGTCTGTGAAGACACATTATCATAGACGGTTAGTTATGCTTCAAAATCCGCCTATGAAGACACATTATCATAGACGGTTAGTTATGCTTCAAAACCCGCCTGTGAAGACACATTATCATTGGCGGTTAGTTATGCTTCAATACCCGTCTGTGAAGACTCATCATAGGCGGTTAGTTATGCTTCAATAACCGTCTGTGATAAGACATTTATCACAGGCGGTTATATATGCTGCACGACCCGCCTGTGATAAAGTATTTTCACAGACGGCTATTCTAAGTAAAGAACCGCCTATGATAATCTGTCTTCACAGGCGGCTAGCCTAAGTAAAGAATCGTCTATGATAATGTGTCTTCACAGGCGGTTTCACTTCTCCGCCAGTGAAATTGCGGATTATCACAGACTCTTCGTTTCAGGCGGTTTTAAAAGCCGTCTGTGATAATAGGTTTGGAGTCGCCTATGATGAGGCTTATTGTAGCAGTGATAAAATGAGATACATATTTTTTAACACTAACTGTAACTTCTTATGTTTAGTTCAGCCAATTACAATTCAAATGTCCGGGAGGGGCAATATGAAGATTCAGCCTCCCTCTAATATACCATATACGTATGAGCTAAATTTATCTATTTTTAGTCACATAGATACAGCAGAGACACATTTAACTTTTTCTACACAAACTCCACTTGTCATCATTTTTGGTGTAGCAAATTACAAAGATTCAACTTTACAATATAGACTAGACCGGTCAAAGGTACACCTAGGACTTGCATTGAAACTTGGAAAATACTATCAAACCTTGTTGATGCGCGGGCACAGTGATGGAGGGATAACCCCGAGGTAGGTCAAGATCACAAAATACAGCACAGACTCTGGTATAGCATAAGAAGTAGAGTAAAAAAAGATTACCATCTGGACAATAACCAAATAAGTAAGCAAACAACCACCTCAACACTAGTTATAGAAAGTTTATGAGTCCATATTTGATAAAGTTTATCTTATAGGTCATGACTTGGTTATCCCCAGACAGATCTCACATCCTCTCATACATCTTCTCATAGATTAGATATCAATCCTAGCATCAAACACCACATATCCTCCAATAGCATACAACTAGATCTCGACAAACATCATCGCAATCCTCATATTGAGAAAAAAGAAATCAAACAGGAGTAGGGTATTGCCTCGTTGATACAGTCAGGGCCTCGTTGACCATCAACGTGCAGATACTCGTCGAGCCCCCCACAATCATGTCTCCAATTTTTTTTTTTACAATAAAACGGCAGGGGAACTGCCTTTGCATTATAGAAGAGGTGAATAAGTTACACAGTACAAAAAAAAAACACATAAAACGGTGCAACTTCAGTTGCACACACCAAAAAATAAAGAAAACAGAACAAAAAATTGAGAACTTCAATTGCACACTTCAAGTCCCTAGGACTCCACTTCCTCGGGACTGACAAGTTGCCTTCTCGCCATGTCGAACCCATCCAAATCTTCTTTTGCTAGGGACGTTGTTTCCTCCGGGTTCTGCTCTATCCCTTGAAAAATCCTACGGTTTCTTTCTTTCCACACTTGCTACCATGTATACAGAAGGATGTCCATCTTCACTTTTCTCTCCCTCTTTGGGAAAGCCGACATCATAACCTGTACCCAATCCGCGGCATGTCTCCGAATTCTATTACCCTGAAATACTTGCGGCACACGGGCTAGCATTTCCATGGAGAGAGTTATAATTGTAATACATGTTTATTATAGATATATAGTTTGAGTAAGATTTAATTTGGACTCCATAGTTATTAATATAATTGTAAAGAAGAAATATTGGATAGAAAAATCCATCATCTTTGTTCGATAGACTACAAAATCGACAATCATATATTTTGCTTTTTCCTAACACTTAGCATTGAGGCTCCAAAAGAAGGCTCCAGCCTCCGGGAGTAAATAAGAGATGTTATTTTGGGGAGGTTCTTTCACTTCGGTTAGATCCACTTTATATTTACATTGATATATGGCCTAAATCTCCTTCAAAGGAAACATGGCTTCTTTCGAATCTTTTGGAATCCAGCGGAGGATTAATTAAGCAAAGTTGGGACAAGGGACATGTTTTGTTTATGCAACTAGAATGATATTGTCGGTGCCTGGCGAACCGGGTATCCATGGGTACAGGGATAAAAGAACAATGGGCTCACTACCCACCGAGGCGAGGCCTGACATGGGCCCAGAGCGCTACGTGGCAAGTGGTACAGTGGCTCCCTCCGTCGAGGGAAAGTCCAGTGCCTCCACGCCGACCACGGCCCTGGGCCCACCACCTCGCCGAGGAATGATCCGACGAGATCGCTAGAATGGTGGCTCCGGACCCCCTATTGGGAAGAGGGTCCGATACTGCGACAATCCCCACAGCTCTGGATCCACCCCCTGGACCCGGACGTCCCTTTGAGGGTCCTACACTGCTAGTTTCCAGCAGCTCCAGACCCAACCTCCGGGAACTGAGCATCCCGCTGAGGTAAGGGCTGGGAGGTGCCACGTGACAGGCGGCGCCGAGCCAGAGCTTTCCCACGGAAGGCTCAGAGAAGGGAGGCATGCTCAGGACACCAAAGCTAGGACGCGCATGTTCCCTAGGCGAGCGGGAGCTCACACTCATAAGTCAAGTGGACTGTGGCCGGTCTTGTCATAACTGGTCAGAGTCAAACTACTACGTACAACGGACCAATGAGAAGCCCTAACAGGACAGACAAGACATGGCCGACCATGATGAGGGGACTATTCGTAGCCCTGCAGCAGGGAGTGGGCAGGCGGCACATTGAAGCCGTTGTCAGGAGATAACATTTACTCCCAGATCTTAGGGAGGATTCGGTATGCCCGAGGCCATTTGTCGGGCCTGGGGCCCCACTTGTAAGCTGCTCGACCTTGGACTATAAAAGGATTGAGCGGTCACCGACTTAGACAACATCGCTCAGACTAAGATACGGACTCAAGGAATACAACACACAAACCTCCGTGGAGTAGGGTATTACGCTCAGGCGGCCGGAACCACGTAAATCCCTCGTGTTTACCGTCCATTGCATTCGATCTTGTAGGACTAGCACCCCAAGAACACATCCAACCTCCGCGGACCACTCCCAAGTAGGTCCGGGGGAGGTGTCAGTTTAGACACCTCGACATTTGGCGCGCCAGGTAGGGGGCTTTTCTCCTGCAAGAATCTTCACCAGCAGCATGGTGAACACTCGCTCCAATGTCAGTTCCTCCAGGCCACAGCCTCGTACGCAAGTGGCACGAGAGGCCAAGCTTCATCTCACCCCAGAGACAGGTCCGCTCCAGGGCGGGAAAATCTGGGCCGTCGCGTCGCCAAACGGCCACCCCATCGACTTCAGGCCAGCACAATGGGGCTCGGCAGACCCCAGTAGCGACAGCCGTCACGGCACCACCGGCGGCAAGCCCAGAGAGCACGCTTCTAGCTGCGCGGGAGTTGCTCCGCAATGCTCCAACTGCAGGGGCCCCACAGGGGGCAACCCACCAGTGGGTAAACGACGTCGACCATCTGGTCGTCGCCGCGCTCCAGGCGACCCCACAGGGCGGAAGGCAAGCGGAAACAACATTTGTTTTGTTGTCACGCACGCCTACGGTCGACAGACGGACTGCCGACCACCATTCAACTAGGCTTTCGTCAGCGGACCTGCGGACGAGGTTGTAGCATCGCTGCAGAGCTGGCGAGGACTGTCGGGTCGTCATCGAGCGACAACAGGAGCGACACCGCAACCTCGAAGCTGATTACAGCCTGTCGGGTGTCGGGGCCCAGGTGCACGACGCTCGTCCACCATGTCAGGCGCATGCGGCGCCTCCCGAGCAGAACCAGGCGTACATGACGCCTCCCCTGCACCAAGTGTATGCTGCTCCTCCTCCACCACAAGCATATGGTGTGCCCCCTCCGCACCACGCGCCGGCCGCAATACCCCAGCAACCGATATACGTAGCGCAACCGACTCATTATGGCCATGCAGCGCCAAACTTGCCACCCGCAAGAACAGGAGGTGGTTGCACAGCCTTAGTTCCCCACCTGCGAAGGGTGGTTTGGCCCCACAAGTTCCGACCACACACGCCGGAGAAGTATGATGGGAGCGTCAACCCGAGTGAGTTCCTTCAAATCTACTCCACCTCAATACTGGTCGCAGGAGGCGACGCGGTCATCATGGCCAACTACTTCCCCGTGGTTCTGGCCGGCTCAGCCCGGTCATGGCTCATGAACCTGCCCCCAGGATCCATTACCTCCTGGGAGGAGCTGTGCCAACAGTTCGTGGCAAACTTTGGAAGTTCGTACGAGCGTCCCGGCACGGAGCTCGACCTTCACGCTGTTAGACAGCGATCGGGAGAACCGTTGTGGGCCTTCATCCAGCGGTTCTCCCAAGTACGGAATACCATTCCCCACATATCGAATGCATCTATCATAGTTGCGTTTAGACAGGGTGTGAGGGACAAGAAGATGCTCGAAAAGCTTGCCATGCATGACGTGCGCGATGTCTCTGAGCTGTTTGCCCTGGCGAACAGATATGCCAAGGCTGCAGAAGAGCGTAACTGGCACGCCCGAGCCTCCTCAGAAAGCGGGGAGCCCGTTCAGTCTGAAGCGAAGGCTGGTGTCAAAGGTGGAGGCAAGAGGAAGAACGGGGGTCGCGGCAGTAGTAAGCCAGGGTCGGGAGTTCCCATGGTGGTTGCTGCGGCACGTGGCAAAGCCCGGAGCTCATGTCAGGATAAGTGCCCGTGCCGTCCCCTGAAAGGGATGATGCTGACTTCAGATGCCCGGTGCACTGGACCAATGGTCACAGTGCGAGCGAGTGTCGAGAAGTCAAGAAACTCGCAAAGCGTTTCCGCGAACAACGACAGAAACAGCGGAGTCAGGAGAACGACCCCCCCCCCCCCCCCCCCCCCCGCCAGAGGGAGGGTAAGCAGAAGGTTGACCCAGTGGAAGAGAAGGACAATGATTTGGGGTATAAGGAGCCCCATAGAGCAGTGAAAGCAGTGTTCATGGGCGCTGACTCAGACACTAGCAGTGATCAGGAGCACCAAAAACTCCTCTACGTCATCTACGGGGGTGCCTCGGACCCCGTGTCTCAGAACGCAGTGAAAGTCCTGCGACGCGCCGTGGCGGCAGTGGCTCCAACACCAAGCCCGGCTCCCCACAGCAAGTGGATGAACACGGCTATCAGCATTGATGCTTCGGACTGCCCGAAGAACATGGCAGGAGTTGGGGTGCTCCCGCTGCTCGTGGCGTGGGCGCGGGGCGGATTGAGCCCACTGGAAGTATCCACCTCCCGGTTACCTTTGGTACCCCGGAGAACTACCACACGGAGAATATCTTATTCGATGTAGCGGACATTGAGTTTCCCTTCAATGCCATCATCGGAAGGCCAGCGCTCTACCAGTTCATGGCCGTAGCCCACTACGGCTATCTGGTCCTGAATATGCCAATGCCTTCTAGAGTTCTCAGGGTCCCGGGGGATCGCACCGTAGCGGTATCATCTTTGGAGCAGCTCCAAGCACTCGCTGCGGGTCGAACCCCGAACCTGGACAATGCAAGGGAGGGCCAACCAAGTCAGGGGGCGCCTCAACGAACCCCCACCGCAGCCCCACGTGTGCTGCCTTCCGAAGACGATGTCCCAGTGAAAGTCGTCAAGATCGGCTCTAAGGCTGCCCAGACGACCCGCATAGCGGGTAACCTGGACAGCAAATAGGAATTAACGCTCATCACCTTCCTCCAGGACAATATCAATGTGTTCACCTCGCAACCATCGCAGAGGTCCGGGATCCCCAGGGAGGTGATTGGGCACCATTTGAAGATCTACCCTGATGCCCACCCAATACAACATAAGCCCCGGAAGCAGTCCGTTGAGTTCCAGAACTTCATCCGGGAGGAGATCAAGAAGTTGCCCGACGCTGGCTCCATCCGGGAAGTTCACCACCCTCGGTGGTTGGCCAATCCTGTTGTCGTCCCCAAGGCTGGCAGGAAACTTCGAATGTGCATCGACTACACCAACCTAAACAAGGCATGTCCGAAGGATCCTTTCCCGCTCCCTAGGATAGATCAAATTGTAGACTCTACATCAAGCTGTGATCTGCTATTTTTCCTTGACGCGTATTCCGGTTTTCATCAAATACCTATGTCTAGAGATGATGAGAAACACACTACTTTTGTAACAGTAGATGGCCTATATTGTTATGTCTCCATGCCTTACTGTCTTAAGAATGCTCTCCCTACATTTGTACGTGCGATGCATAAAACATTTGGGGACCTCATTAGAGACCTGGTTGAGGTGTATGTTGATGACATCGTGGTCAAAATCAAAGACCGCATGTTATTCCTAGACAGCTTAGCACAAGTCTTCAGTAGGTTGCGCCTTACGCGCACGATGTTGAACCCCGAAAAGTGTGTCTTCGGGGTCTCTTCTGGGAAGTTACTGGGATTTCTGGTTTCTCACCGGGGGATCGAAGCCAATCGAGAGAAGATCAAGGCAATAGAACTGATGCGACCCCCGGTGCGTATTAAGGATGTACAGAAGCTTGTCGGTTGCCTCGCGACCCTTAGCCGCTTCATCTCGAGGTTGGCAGAACGAGCACTTCCCTTCTTCAAGATTCTGTGCAAGGCCGGTCCCTTTGTTTGGACAGAAGAAGCGGAAGTAGCGTTCCAGGAGCTCAAGAGGCACCTGACGTCCCTCCCGGTTATGGTGGCACCGAAGCCCAGAGAGCCCCTGCTGCTATATGTTGCTGCAATAGTTGAAGTGGTCAGTATGGTCTTAGTCGCCGAGTGGTCCGAACCGCAATAGCAACATGCGCAAGGAGGCGCCCGCAGTGCTGATCCTCCGGTCCTAGACCAAGTCGTGCACCGCTCTCAGGTAGGCTCCGGGAGCTAGGAAGTCGCTGGCTCCCAGCCCTCGGGATGTGATGCAGGCCCCGGGAGCCAAGAACCCCCGGACCTGGATCCAATGGAGGTGCTACCGGACCTCTCGGACAGAGTCTGGACCACGTAGAGGCTAGTTTACTACATCAGCGAAGTCCTCCATGAAGCAAAGACAAGATACCAGGAGATACATAAGCTGTTGTACGCCGTATTGATAGCATTGAGGAAGCTCTGACACTACTTTCAGGAACATAAGGTCTCGTGGTCACCTCCTTCCCACTGAGGACGGTCCTCCACAGCCCTAATGCCACCGGCAACGTTGCCAAATGGGCAGCCGAGCTAGCAGAGTTCGAAATCGAGTTCCTTCCTCGGCATGCGGTCAAAAGCCAGACTCTGGCAGACTTTCTGGCTAAATGGACTCCGTCGCCTAACAACCCTGGAGGCCCAGTCAGTGGGGATACACTGTCTAGGGAACCGACTTTCACTGAAACCCCGTGACTACTTTACTTTGATGGTTCTGCCCGGAAGCAGGGGGCCGGGGCTGGTGCGGTGCTCATAGCCCCAACGGAGGAACAGTTCAGATATATGGTGCGTCTTGGCTTCAAAGCCACCAACAACATGGCAGAGTACGAGGCCCTTATATACTGGTTGAAGATGGCACTAGCCCTCAACGTTCGCCAGCTCCTTGCCAAGGGTGACTCCCAGTTAGTCGTCAAGCAGGTCAAAGGGGAGTGCAGTTGCAATGAACCCCAGCTGGCAGCGTACCTCCTACACGTCAGGAAGCTGGAAAAAGATTTCGAGGTCCTAGACCTATGCCATGTGCCCCGAGCTGAGAACTTAGTTGCGGACGACCTGTCAACAAAGGCTTCTACAGAGGCACCAGTGACTGCAGGAGTATTTGCAAGGACGTTATCGCGACCAACTGCCCGAGTTGCCAAACCGGGCAAAGGGGGTTAAGTTAGCACCTCGAAGCTAGCAACCCCGGCGGCACTACAGCCGTGGTGCCTGCCAAGGTTCCTATGCGCCTCCAGCAGCTCCGAGCAGCTGGGCACCCAAGAACCAGAATCTCAAGAAGGTCCCGATGCATGGATCTCGGAGGTCTGGGACTACTTGAAGGACAACTACCTTCCCGAAGAGCATGCCCTGGCAGAACAGATTGTGCGGATGGCTAAAAGATACATGCTGGTAGAGGGGGATCTCTACCGGCATGGTGCCAACGGCATCCTACTGCGCTGCATTACCCGGGAGGAGGGCTGCGACTTGCTCGCAGAAATCCATGGAGGTGAGTGCGGGAACCACGCATTGGCCCGTACACTGGTCGGTAAAGCCTTTTGGCATGGCTTCTACTGGCCCACGGCACTCCAGGATGCCGCTGACATGGTTAGGAGATGCAAGGTGTGCCAGCTCCATGCCAAGCAGATCCACACACCAGCTCAAGCACTGCAGATGATCATTCCCTCCTGGCCATTCGCCGTGTGGGGACTGGACATCCTGGGACCCTTCCCGAGAGCCGTCGGAGGATTCCGGCACCTCTACATCGCCGTAGATAAGTTTACCAAATGGCCAGAAGCCACCCGAGTCGTCACCATCAACAAACAGTCCGCAGTGAAGTTCATCAAGTCGATTGTCTGCAGGTTTGGAGTCCCGAACAGAATCATCACCGATAATGGGACCCAATTCATGAGTGCGGCATTTCAAGAATACTACGAGGACCTTTGTATCCAAGTTTGTTACGCCTCTATCGCTCATCCCAATAGCAATGGGAGGTAGAGAGAGCGAACGTCGAAATTCTCAAGGGTCTCCAGACTCGTACATACTCAAGCCTCGAGAAGCATGGTGCAAACTGGTGGATGAGCTGCCATATGCGCTGTGGGCTAGCTGGACATCAACAAGTCGGGCTACAGGAGAAACACCCTACTTCCTGGTGTACGGGGCGGAGGTCGTCCTTCCCCCAGAGATCATCATGGGCTCCCCCCGTGTCCGGATGTACGACGAAGCCGCGCAGGACCAGTTCCGGCGTGAAGATATTGACTCGTCTACAAGGGAGACATACGGGCTACCCTCCGGAACGCACGGTATAGGCAAGCGCTCCAGCGCTACCACCATTGGACCATGCGCAGTAGGGAGCTCAAGGTAAGCGACCTGGTTCTATGACGTATGCTTTCCCGTGAAGGGACAAACAAACTCTCCCCCAAGTGGGAGGGTCCCTTCCGGGTCACAGAGGTTTGTCGCCCATGGTGTGTCTGCCTAGCTACGGAGGATGTACAGCCGGTACCCAACCCATGGAACATCAAACACCTCCGTAAGTTCTATCCATAACCAGGGGTCGCTCCTCATGTAAAGCCTGTTCTTAACCATGAGAAGTTATAATGAAAGAGTTGTTCGCTATACCCTGGAATGCCTTGTTCATTTGAAATTATCTTTAGTTCTTATGAATGGTGTCACACAATTACCATTAGCTCTTCACCTAGTGTGGGTGTAGTCAATCTTTCCTTTGTCTCTGCAATAGTGGGAGCTTTGCAATACGTTTGCTGGCAGGCCGATTTGGGTACTTGATCAATCCTCCACAATGGCAGCGGAACGTGAGACAAGCGACACTAATAGAGCGTGGGTAAAAGATTGACTCGAGAGCGGAATTACCTTTTTGTCTGTCATATGTGCAGGTCCCTACGGTACAGCCCCTAAGCTCCTGAGCTCCACCAGTTGTCGGGGACATAGCGTCGATGTCCTACCGATATCATGGGTGTTGCCGGAGCCCCTAAAAGCTATGACAACCCCAGGGGGCCAGGCGGTATTCCACGTCTCCTACGAAGGTCCGGCCCTGCCGGAGCTCCTAAGCTCTGACAACCCCGGGGGCCCGACGGTGGTCAGGCAGTGTGCCACGTCTCCTATGAAGGTCTGGCCCTGCCGGAGCTCCTAAGCTGCGACAACCCCTGGGGGCCCAGCAGTGGCACCCCCCATTGAGACCGCGAATGTTGCTCAAGCTCCTAAGCTTCGGTAACCCAGGAGGGCCGGTGTTCCCGAAGCAAGTCCTAGTCACCCTTGGTGCAAGTACATGATCAGAGTTGCGTGCATATATCAGGGAGCAGGACACAAAAATATTGCGACCAACGATCAAGAGGACTCCATTAAATTAAAAGATTTTTTTACAAAAGTTGGAAGCATACAAGAGGGAGCGAGAGAGGAGAGACCTAAGTTCTGCGGATAAATAAGGCGATAGCCTCTGCGGCCTCCTGAACACCTTCCCAAGCAGTGTCCAGCCCTGCCGCAATTGGCCCTTCGACCGCTCGACTCAGGGGGAAATGGGGGTCCCAGCTCCGGTAGCATGCTAGCACGTACTCAGCGACAGTCTTGGTCAGGGACCTCCCCTCTGTCTCTAGCTGGTCGGCAACGACATCAATCACTGCATCAAGCTTGCGGCCAACAGAGCCAAGAGTAGACAACGCATCGTGTAGATCTGGCGCTGGGTGGGCCGGACCTACAGGGTTGACACCAAACTGTGCCAGCGCTATGTCCGCACGCTCCAGGAAGTCGCACACTCGCTGGGACTCGGACGCCCTTAAGCCCTGCAACTCTTCCAGAGCCCTCCTGGTGGCTGCCAGCTCTGCACCCTCCTTTGCAAGGCGCTCAGCCTCCTTGCCATGCTGTTGGATGCTCTTGGCGAGTTGCCGCTCGCGATCAATGAGCTCCGATTCCCTGGCAAGGATGCGGTTCCGGCGCTCCGCCAAGTCTTCCTCCTGGCCCCGAACAATGGCTTCCCTGACAGAGACGTCGGTCTCCCGCGTGTTGAGGCCTTGCCCCCGCTCCTAGAGCCTGTCAGCCTCGAGATTGTACCGCGCTTCAAGTTGTTCGCGGCAGTCTGCCAAGCTCTGCTCGCCCGCCGACAACTTCCGGAAGAGCTCCTCTTCTCTCATAGTCTGGTCCTCCAGCTCCTCGACGAGCTTGGACTCACCCAAGTCAAGCTCCTGCTGGCGCCTCTGGAGGGTCTCATGCCAAGCGGTTAGACCACTTTGGCGCTGGTCCGCAGCTCTATGGCATTCCACAACTTCCTCATAAATCTTCTGGGCCTTCTGATCGAGAGCCTCGAGGGTAGCCTCCCTCGCGTCGAGAAGCCCTCTTTGTTCGGCCTGCCGGGTTTCCTCACCCTTGACCCATTCTTCACGCTCACGGAGCCCCCTACGCTCCTCCTCCAGAGCCTTGAGGTTGTGCTCGAAAGACGCGACGACTTGACGAAAACTAGAGCGAGCGTTGTCAATGGCCAGCTCCAGAGGAATGGGTGCTGGACCGGATAGGGGAACTCCAGCCCCCGTCTCCACCAAGTCCCCCACCATCAACCGGGAGGGACTACCTTGTGAAGGCGGTGACACTTCCGGGCTCAAGACATGTGGGGCCTCTACCGGACCCTCCGGTGCAACCGCGGATGCTTCTGGCTCTGCCCCCGATGCCTGAAAAGCGAGGTGTGTGCCCAGAGCCTCCGCGGATGGAAACACATCCACAGGAATGTTGGGTGCCGCTGTCTGAGGCACTGGGGTGGGAGTCGATACTCCAACCACCGACGGGATAGCCCCCCCAATTGCTGCAGCGGTAGGTAGGGGGGCCGGCTCCTCTACCGCCCCCAGCTTGCTGGCCGAAACCCCCTCAGCGCCTGTCAAGGGGGCCGGCCCCTCAGCTACGTTCGGTTGAGATGTCGGGACCCCCTCGGGAGACGACGCGGGAGCTGACTCCTCAGTGGCACCCAACACCAAGGGCTGGGATACCGACGACTCCTGGTCCAGCTGGAGCTCCGGAACCCCCTTAGAGGATGGCGCGGGAACCATCTCCTCGGCGACCCTCGGCATCGAGAGCGGAGTTTCCACCAACTCTTGAGCAGGGCCGACGTTTAGCATCTCCACCTCTATAGGAGCCTCGGGGGCCACTGGCTCTGCCGCTGGAGCTTCGCTCGCCACCACATCAACAGCCGGAACCTCCGGATCGGCCGCAGTCGCGTTTAGGGTTGGAACAACCCTTGTCTCGGCCGGGGCCACCGCTGTCGCCTGGGCAGGTGCAGAAGTAGGAGCTGAAGCACCTACCTGCCCGACCCCCTGTGACGTCGGGGGTACGGCGGTTGCCTCGCCATCCTTGGAAGCACTGCACAACCAAGAGAGAAACGTTTAAAGGAAGACCTTGACCTGAAGAAGGTCCAAAGCGGGGAGCTCGGTTGCTTACCTCTGGAAGCCCCAGGTGCCGCGGAGACGGAGCCGTTTTGGGGCAGGGCCGGAGCCAGTGCCTGAAGGACCCGATGTGGCTGGAGCCTCAGGCCTCTCAGGAGCTTGACCCGGAGCCGGAGCTGGGACCTCCCTGGCCGGAGCAACCTTTGTTTGAAGGGAGCCTTTGGAGCTTGGTCTTGTACTTGGCACCATGGCGGGAGGTGGACCCCCGGAGCCGGAGCACGCAGGAGGCCCCAGAACCGGACGGGGTAGCTCGCCGGAGGTACCAACGTGACTTCCGTCACCCTGCACCAGCTTCCTCTTGTGACTGGAAGGCTCCACCGAGGCCTCGCCCTTGCCGGAGCTGATGACTCCGCCCCCTGGGCAGAGGGAATTGGGGCCGAACCCCCGGAGGTCCCCGGGGTGCTGGTTGCCGGAGGGGCTCTCCTAGCCGTGATCCCTATGTCATCCAGCCTTGGCAGCAGTTTCCAGAGCTCCCGGTAGAAATCAGGAACCGTTTTCAGAGGTGGATAGGATGTTGGAGGCTCAAGAGACTCGAGTGAGATACTGGGCTTGCTCTAGAACTTCTTCAGCAAGTCCTTCAGTGATTCGTCTTTTACTTGGGCGTTCGCATCCCGCGGTGTGAATGTCCACCCCATCCGTTCCCTAAACTTCAGTGGCGCCCACCTGTTCCTCAAGAAGTTCCCGAAGACCATCTGGAGGGTTACTCCGCCATCTACACAGCCTTCGATCCTAGCCACAATGGGCTTGTATGCCGACGGCAGCTCTGGGACCTTATTCCAGAGGTCCATGTCCATGTTCAGAAGGCACTCAGGCAGCTCCATCTTCTCGTGCCAGTCCACGGTGATGATCACCCACTCCTTCTTCCACTCATCCCATTTACCAGAGGAAAAGGTGTCCAAGTACTTGAAAGGGGTCCGCTTCCGCTTCACGAAGTAGTACATCCCGATCAACTCGTTCACCTTCCCGGTAGTCTGCAGAGTGAAGATATTTCGGAAGAGCTCCAGACTGGGCCGTACCCCCACCCACATTTCACAGAAGTGGGTGAAGATAGCGACTATAGGATGGAGTGGGGCCCGAGGAAGTGTAGCTGGATGCCGTAGAACTCCAGCAAGGTCATCAAGAAGGATGAAAAGGGAGGAAGCAGGCTGACCATGGCGTACCCCTGGAAGAAGACCATGTCGTCGGCATTCTTCTTCTCAAAAGGGAGTTCGCTGGTGCAGATCCTGCCATCAAAGGACTCGTGGGACCATACCATGTAGGACTGGAACTTCTTCAGCCCCTTCTCGGTCTTGATCTTGCTGGCGGGAAGACCCAACTCCATGGCGTCAAGTTGGAGGTCGGAAAGGTTGGATGAGCAGAAAGCTAGGGTTCGAAGCGGAAGGATGTGAGAAGGAAACAAGGGCTCAAAGTGCGGGCGCAAATAGAGGGGTGAAGAGTATGTGACTTGTGCTAGTCTCTTCTTAAGTACGGGCCCGTGGTGTTGGGAAGGAAACCGCTGGCACCAAGATATTGGGGCTACCCGCCTTATGACTGGTGGACCAAGAGCCTGAACCGGCTGGAAGGCCAAGCGGCCGCCTCAAGGTAGCTGTTTTCGTAGGGGAGAATTCAAAACTCTAGCACTAAGACGTAATGGGCGCGTGGAACCGAAATGAATTTTGTATCGGGAACCGGCGCCTGTCAGTGAAGCAATATCTGTGGACAAAGATTTTGTTTGCCGCATTGAAGGAAGTCCTTAAAGCCGCAGCACGGGGATTCAGAATGGCCCCACCACAGGTACAACTGCCTCTCCAAGGAAGTTCCTCCCCGAGGTGAGCCCGGGGGCCACTGTCGGTGCCTGGCGAACCAGGTATCCCTGGGTACAGGGATAAAAGAACACTGGGCCCACCGCCCATCGGGGCGAGGCCTGACATGGGCCCAGAGCGCTACGTGGCAAGTGGTACAGTGGCTCCCTCCGTCGAGGGAAAGTCCAGTGCCTCCACGCTGACCGCGGCCCTGGGCCCACCACCTCGCCGGGGAATGATCCGACGAGATCGCTAGAATGGCGGTTCCGGACCCCCCTCCTGGGAAGAGGGTCTAATACTGCAACAATCCCCACAGCTTCGGATCCACCCCCTGGACCCAGATGTCCCTCTTAGGGTCCTACGCTGCTAGTTTCCAGCAGCTCCGGACCCAACCTCAGGGAACTGATCATCCCGCTGAGGTAAGGGTCGGGAGGTGCCACGTGACAGGCGGCGCCGAGCCTGAGCTTTCCCACGGAAGGCTCAGAGAAGGGAGGCGTGCCCAGGACGCCAAAGCTATGACGCGCATGTTCCCTAGGCGAGCGGGAGCTCGCACTCATAAGTCAAGTGGACTGTGGCCGGTCTTGTCATAATTGGTCAGATCCGAACTACTACGTACGGCGGACCAATGAGAAGCCCCGACGGGACAGACAAGACATGGCCGACCATGATGAGGGGACTATTCGTAGCCCTGCAGCAGGGGGTGGGCAGGCGGCACATTGAAGACGTTTTCAGAGGATAACATTTACTCCCAGATCTTAGGGAGGATTCGGTATGCCCGGGGCCATTTGTCGGGCCTCGGGCCCCACTTGTAAGATGCTCGACCTTGGACTATAAAAGGACCGAGCGGCCACCGACTTAGACAACTTCGCTCAGACTAAGATACAGACTCAAGGAATACAACACACAAACCTCCGTGGAGTAGGATATTACGCTCAGACGGCCCGAACCACGTAAATCCCTCGTGTTTACCATCCACTGCGTTCAATCTTGCAAGACTAGCCCCCCAATAATACATCGAACCTTCACGGACCACTCCCAAGTAGGTCCGAGGGAGGTGTCAGTTTAGACACCACGACAGATACACTGCCATTTTCTGATGCACTATGGAAGAAGATACCGTGCAACTCAGCCACAGATCTGCCTCTGTTGGAATAACAGTCTGAAACGTATTATCCAAGTCAATCATTTGTGAAAGGGATCTTAGCCTAAAAGTTAAGTACTTTAAGTAGAACTCATCAAGTCCTGAGTTTGATTCACCGTGCATGAGAACGAATTTCTGGCTGGATTTAATAATATTAAATCCAAGTCAATAATCTGGCCATAGCCTCGTGGTTTGGTTACACACTATCACTGTGTACTTGTAAACACACTTACATAGAGATAGGGCCGGTGATGAGATTTTGGTGGCTCACGGTGAACATAAAAATCAGGTCTATTTGTATAAAAATTATGATTTTTATGTTTGTTTGGATTTCATTGTTTGAAATTTGAGAAAATTTCAGACACGGATAATTAAGAGCTATTTATTATTAACCATTAATCCTTGTAATTAACCATTGACCCTTAATTCCATAGGTTAATCACATTTTTTTGTTTGATTATTTTACAATTAACATAACACTTATAATTTTTGGATTAACAATTAACAAAATAAAAATTTAACAAACTCACATTCATCCTCTCCGGTGGCTGTCGCCGCCCGCACGCCTAGTGTCGTCACCTCCGCCACGCGGCGTCGACTTCACGCGCCGCCTCCCCGTGCGCACATCGCCACACCGCCACGTGCACCGCTCTGCATCTGCGTGCGTCGTCGAGCGTGCCGCACTTTCTAGCTGTTGCGTGCTCCGTTTTGAGCGCACCACGCCACCGACCGGAGCGTCGCTCAGCCGCCGAGCCCACCGCCAGCGCCTTCCGCTGCCGCCATATTGGATCAAATCAGGAGAAGAAGGAAATATTGGGAGAGGATGAGGAAGAAAATAAGATTGTTGGTACCAATCTTTAAGCAAATTCAAGGGTTGTCTGACGACAATTTCTAAGATTTCAGGCACTTGTAGTATAGGATTATTGTTTTCTTACTCCCTCTATCACACAGATTTTCATGGTGTCTGCAAGTCACGGAGGTGGCGGCGACGGGCGATCGAAAGTCAGAAAGGCAACTACGAACTGGATCACTCAACTATCGTATTGGGTTGACAGCAACTTGTACAATCTGAGATATTCTGTTGTACTGGGTTGTTCAACATTTTAACTATGGACCAAAGACTAAGGCTATAAACCCGCAACCTTTTATCTCTATGCACATATATGGCATAGGGAAGGGTTCCTCGGATTTGGGGGCCTAGAGCAGCCGCTCCACTTGCTTCCCCCATATCTGGCCCTTAAGGTAGAGCACATGTGTAATACTTGACTCCACCATTTCCCACACACATCTTGTCATGATTCACCAGAACATATAATTCAAATTCGTCAACCTGTTGTGTCAAAAAGAAAAAAAATGCAATCACAACCGGAGGGACCAATGATTACGAAGGACTGTATACTTTATGTAGCTTCGGCGGTTAAATGAACTGGACGGAGGAGCGGTAGTCGGTGTTAGGCCTCCAGTTGGCCGGGATCACGTCCTTGGCGACCAGCGTCTTGCCTGACTCGCTGCGGATGCGCAGGGTGAAGGGCGCCTGCAGGCGGTGGTTGGAGTCGAGACGCCAGATTGAACCCCACGAGCGGCGCATCGGCGTCCAATAGCGCGACCCTTTCTCCATCATGTCCACCTGAACCACGGTCCCATCCTTGTTTGCGTACTCCACGAGCACCGCAAAGTAGACCGGGTTTGAGCCAACCTGCACTTTGAAGGTCACGGTGAGGCCCCGGTGGTTGCAGGGGACCCTCCTGAACTGCATGTCGATGATGCCGGCGTGGCGGAGCTTATCGCCAAGTCCAGGCTTGGCCATGGCGCCGAACGCGGTGCCGCTGAGGTCGAAGTGGTACCTGGCGACCGGGTAGTAGTTCATGTCTGTGATGACCACCGTCTTCGTCTGGCCGGAGCAGGCTGGGTTGTTTTTACTGACGCACCTTATCTGGCATAGACAATGCAATGGAGATGCGTTAGATCTGACATGAAAATTTCAACGACAAGGCACCGCCCAATGTCGTTAACCTCGAGGGAAAATGTTGGTGCTACCGCTGCCCAGCTACATTTGACCGAAGAGATCAAACTAAATGATCAGGACAACAGGACAAGCGCAAGAGTATTAAACTTGTTCGGTGCATTGCTACGTGTGTCTACGTACATGCTGCGATACTACACCGTACCTGGTAGCACGCTCCGCAGCCCTTGCCGTCCTTGAACAGAGGCTCATTGCCGCACGACGTCATGGACATGAACGGGTACTGGTTGGTGTTCTTGAACCCGCACGCACCACCTGCAGATTCGAATGGTGGAAGCGCCACACATAATGTCGTCAGTCACGATGCCGTGGCGTTGCTCCAGCAGCGCAAAAAACAAATAAACAAAAAACACTTGAACACGATTGCGTTAGCACATACCGTTGTCGTAAGGGCCAGCGCCATTGGGCGCGCCGTACCAGGTGGCCTTGGCAGGCAGCCAGCCGCCGTTCCTGCCTCGGAGTTGGCGAGCAATATGGGTGGTGGTGTTCGCCGGTTGCTGGGCGCGAGCACCATGCGTGAAAAGGACCGCGAACAGTACCGCAATGAGTGCAGCCATGTTGGTGGCGACCAGGGCTCCCATCTTTGCCTCGTACCAAAGCTAAAGCGAGAACCTGCTCTGCACTTGTTGAGACACTTGTCTGTTTCTGAGTTTTGCTGGTCGAAAGAGACCGCATTGCCGGCGTACTTATAGCCAGGCAAGAGAAAGCATACATGGCGAGCAGTTCGAGTTCGGCATCACTAGTCTTCGCCGCGCCGCGCACCGCCGCACCGGACTTGCCGTGTATGGCGGTGCAAGGTCACATGGCCACCGATCGAATCATGGAGTACTCGGTCCGCGATCCAGCTGCAACAGCACCATTACAAAATCACATATGGGCATTTATCGCATGTGAGGGTTCGTACGCGCGTACCGTACGTCGGTACCTGCCCACTGCAATGATTAAAGCGCCAATGATCTAGTTATTCGTGTATTATACTTATTAGTGTATGCACTTTTTCTGAAGAACTGCGCCGTAGAAATTGCACCGTCGGATCATGAATCCAACAGCCTCTAGCTGCTGTGCTGCGGCCAGTTGACCTCAGGTAGGAGGTAGCAAGCTAGAGGACGAGTAGTGATGGAACAAAATTAACTGAAATCTTTCCGATCCAATTGAACTTGACATATGACGTCCTGGGTTAGTAACCGGAGACTCGGCCACAAGCAACTGAAAGCCGAATGTCAGGTGGATTAGAATACGTGCCTGTGGAGAGTAATCTCCGGCAGTATCATGGGAACCAATCATGATTCAAATCGATCGATCTCTTCTTATGGGGTACTACTATCATCCATTGTATCACTCCATCTTACGAGCTGCTTACAAATGTGCAACCACGTTAGTTTCCTTTGTCTAGAGTCATACGGGCTTCAGGAGAAATTAAAAAAATGTCCTGTTCTAAATACTACATTCACATGGCCCCTTAAGACTGTTCTACAGTACGGTAGCTACAACCTTCCACGTGCAGTGTGAATGGGGAGAGCCTTCCCGCTGTTGTATGCTTTAGATGGATCATGCAACACACATTGCAACAGCTGACCTTACACCTTCCTCGTGGATGCCATTAAGATCTGACTCTGAATTCTTATAATCTATCCAGTTTATCGGGCCACACTGTTGACTGGGTATGAAATATAAACAATCTCCATCAGTAAATACATACTTAATGTCTTAATTCAATCCTTTCTCTCTCTCAACTACATTCTGTAATACGTTATCGCTCACGTATGTTCTACGCCTGATGCTATTCAGCCAAGAACACGACGGCATCCGGACACAGGAGAGAAGAAGAGGTCGACCGAGCCCGCTTACAGCGGAGACCATCGCATCGGCATCGATGACGACGACGACATCCATTCTGTGCAAGAATGGATCCAAGTAACACTCACCGTTGATCTTTTTCTTCGCCATTCTCCATGTTCGCCGTCATCCAGGAGACCCATCCGGCCTCCGCCGCCGTGCACGTCGCCGGAGTCACCACCATGGGTGTCGCCGTGGTGGATTCCGCTACCGTGGAATGGAATGCCGACACCCGTCGTCGTGAATCCGGCCGGGAGGACGACCTCGTCGGAATCCACACGCCGCAGGGCCCGCGGCCTCAACCTCCCGGCAGCAAAGGGACCTACTAGGACGCGCCGCCCCCACCATTACGGGCCTACGAGGCCTAATCTCCGTCAGGACTCAGCCCGACAAGGCCCGTGCAGGGCGCGCTTCCCCCACCTGGGGACTGGGGTACAGGCCAGAAAAAAAAAAGGGGAAATGGCCCGCAGGCCATGATAAATTGCAGAAATGTCCTCAGAGTTTAAGTATTTTATGTTTCATTATATTCAGCAGATTTAGTTCTGATGTTATAGACCTTGTAGTTATCCATATTTACATCTTGTACTGTAAATATTTATGTAAATTTGTACATAGACCCTCAGGTCGAGTAACACGTACCTATGTTTTGATTAAGGTTTCAGATTCTGGACAATGAATCTAGTTTGTAAAGGTGAATAAACAGATCCGTAATTGAGGATGCTACTATATGGTCACGCCCTATTTTACACAATGTAAAACAGGACAAATCTGCATGTATGTCACGATCAGTTTAATCATACATGCATGACAAAATATGGTAAACAATTCTATATCGAATAAAACAACAATTAAATAGCTTAAAGCAATTACGAGCACAACAGTAGAAGCGGGAAACAAGCAGGGCACGCAATAGGCAAATCAACTGGCAGCAACGTGACCTTCTAGACTTCATCTTCACTTGATCATCTTTTACCTGAGCAGCATGACATGTACAAAGAAAAAGAGAAACAAGCACGCGTGACTACCTAATGTACTTAGCAAGTGTGGGAAGTTATTCAATGGGGGAAAGACTTATACGGGTTAAGCATCTATGCATCCTTAATTTCCTATGTTGACCTTAGCATCCTATTTACTAGGTGAATAATCCATATAACCAATAAAAGTATATACCGTCGGGTTAAACCATCTGACACACCATCCATCCAGGTTATATCCAACTGGAGGCCAACTCCCGAGTCAAACCACCCGAGACCAAACTCATCGGGTTACCCACCCGACTACCAACTCACCGGGTTACACCACCCGGTTACCAACCAAACCAATCAGTCTCAATCCGTCCCATCCAGTTCCATCTAATCAAGGCAGTACTATCAAGCGCGCTCATGACCGTGAGCACGACTATCTAGATAGATTTACACTCTGCAGAATTTGTACCACTTTACCCACAAGTTGTGATTTCATCATCTAACAACGACTTACAAAACTCCTTTCTGTCATTCCATACTTCCTATGGTGTGCGGCCTGGAGTCCGCAATAGAGCCTTTACAAAGGGTCTCCCGACAAGTACGAGCACTCTAAGGTTTCGCATACCACGACATACTGGAGTACACCCCCCGACATGGCAGCCCCCTCTTGAGCCTTGCGGATCCCAGAACAGGTAACTCTGAACTCGTTCCCTGCACCAATCCATTGCCCATACTCATTAAAATATCTCCTAATTAATTGGCTAAGCCATTCCTTACCGTCTTGTGGTGGCACGGTAACGCCTGGTCACAATGTCACCAAGATACGGTCCTTAAAATCTAGAACAGGCGCCAACACAATGAACCCGAGTCTCGTGCGTACTGCACCCACCACTCAATCATGTCTGTCTAGATTCCTATGTACTATATATATATAAATATATAACCATACAATAAGTGATATTAATAGAATGATTATCAAGTTACCATTATCGCCCAACTAATGACAACAGGGCTAAGCATATACACATACCCAAGTCCTGAACATACCACCCAAACCCTAGCGACAAGGAATGATATGGAAATATAAGTAAACTTCCTAGCATAGGATTCAATTTATGACTTGCATGCAACTAATTCTATCTAAGTCCTTAATATTTTCCTAACCGGTGCAAAGTGGTCAAGGGCACTTGCCTTTTCTTTATTTCATGCAGCTGCTCAGTCTTCCAGTAGAACTCTCGATCTTCCAAGTCTTCACGTCGCATCATGATCTGGCACGAACACAAATAAACTAACAAACGAGAGATATAGATGCATAATCAATAACAGTACATCATACAAGCAAAAGAAAATGTAATCGTTACTTCGCGAATATCCTACGTGTAACGAGAGCCTACGCACGATAACGGGTTAACTCAACGTTATGGATGTTTTATCATGTTATAACAATGATTAAAGTTTAACTTGCATAATTAAATAGTGATTAATTTAGCAAAGTAGGTTTCTATGGCAATTCATTGACTTCAACAAGAGAATACACATTTATGTTATCATGCATGCAATAATAGGTTAAACCTAGACTGTGAATCATTTACAAATGCAAGAACATAAGTGTCTTTCTAAATGAATAATCATTATCACATGCGATAATACATTTTATTACACATTTTCAATATTAAAAGTATGTTTTATGCACAACACCGGTTAATGAATGCTTAAAGGTAATTTCAGCGTGACACACATTTATTCCTACTAAAGCAACATTAATATATGAATTTTTATATCAATATTCAACTCACTAAAAAGTCATTTTAATTAAAACAGCACAGTCCAGGGGGCTTTATGCAAAATTACAGAGAGCTACATGCAAAAGTGAAGACCAGGGGTGATTTTGTGAATGTACAGGGGCTTTTGTGTGAATACAGACTAGGTCGGGGGCTTTTACTAAAATTATCTGGCTACTGCAAGGGTTAAAAACATTATTAAAAATTGTACCAGGGGTTATATCGATAAAACAACAGACTGCAGAAGTTTGAAATGATAAATCAGTAAAGTATAGGTGCCTGGGTGCTATTTTATTACTTAAAACAGGATTATCCAATATTCCAGGGTCATTTTTATGAATGCAGGGGCCTGCGGGTAATTAGCACAAAGTTTCGAGAGGGTTATGCGCAAGTTTGCAAGGGAAAAGGGGCGGGTTCTATGGGAGCCATCGGATCAAAAACGGATGTGCCAGATTTTATTATCTCGAAGGGGTACGTCGGTCTAATCCTGACCACTCAAAAAGGATCTAACGGTTAGCAGCCCCTCCCGGCCAGAGCCGGTGGCCGACGGGGGCAGCCACGGCGGTGCTGCCATGGCCGCGGCCCTGAGCTCACCGTAGCTCATGCGTTCTACGGATACACGGTGCAAAACTTTAACCTAAGCGCATGGATCGGAAGAGGAGGCTCTCGCAAGCTCACCTAGAGTGGTGTCGTGGCTCGGATCGACGCGGAAGAGGCTCGCGACGGTGCAGGGCTCGGGGAGGCGTCGATCTTCGTCAAGGCTTCGTGTCGGCAGTGCTCCCTCGGCGACATCGCGACGGGGACGCGTTCCGAGGCATGGCGATTGTGATGAGTGGGTTAGTTAGAGAGGAAATCAAGTGAGCATGGAAGAACGAAGAGGAGGGTGGCGCTGCTCACCGGAAACTCTTCAGCATCCCCGAATTGGCGATGATTCACCCCGAGGAAGGGTGGAGAGGCTCGGCGGTGTCCCAAGGGAACCCACAAGCGGTTTACCACATTGGATTGAAGAGAGCAGGACGGAAGTGGTGCAACGCGCATCTCACTGAGTGGAGGAGTGGTGGCGGTGCCCGGTGGGTCTAAAGGAGCGAAGGGGAGCACGCTAGGGTTGGAAGGCGATTTATAGGGGCGAGGCTTCGTGGGGTGCAAGTTGGGAGGGCCGGATATTTTGGCGTCCGCGCCACCGGCGCGTCTGCAATCACGGCTTCCGCGTGACCCCGCGCAGAGGAAAGGAAGGGTAGGGGAGAAAAGGCTGCCAGTGGGGCCTGCGCGACAGCGGGTGAAGGAAAGAGGCAAGGAGGAGAAAGAAGACGCTGACATGCGGGGTCCGCTTCGCAGAGAAAGAGGGAGGTATCCAATGCGGGTGTGGGCTGGTGGGAGAGAAGGGGGTTGGGCCGGCAGGCGCGCGCGGCCTGGAAAGGGGGAAGTGGCACTACAGGAATAACGATCACTTACGTCAGCCAAAGCCGACGTAAGTAAGGCTTAAACCGACGTAAGTAACTTAATTACGTCGGTTTTCCCTTAATTACGTCGGCTTTCAGCCGACGTAGGCATTTGGACGTAATTAAGGTGACTTACGTCGGCCGCCGACGTAAGTTAACTTAATTACGTCGGTCTGCGGAAGCCGACGTAAGTTAAGTGTCGAGATGGGCCTTGGGCTGGGCCTGAGAACTTACGTCGGCTTGGGCAAGCCGACGTAAGTAAAGTGCTGTAACTTACGTCGGCCAGGGCAAACCGACGTAAGTTAAGTGGTTTAACTTACGTCGGTATGGCCTGACCGACGTAAGTTAACCTGGGCTAACTTACGTCGGCCTGCCCATAGCCGACGTAAGTTAAGTTTTCGATATTTTTTTAAAAACAGAAACTGACTACCTTGCTCGATGGCGAGAACACAGAACAAACAAATAACTGACTACACAGCATAACCGTTTCAATATATAGTTCAAAACATCAACAACAACACAATTTGCAAAATAAATTCCACCGGGCTACACGCTAGCCCCTCCATTACCTCCGGGATCTTCTCGGCGCGTTCCGGATCCCTGCAAAAGAAACATAATCACTAGTAAGCATCAATGTCAACTCAGTGATAACATAAGAGGCCAAGAACATCAGTGACAAAAGAAGGAAGCATGATGTAGTTTCAAATGAAGTAATGTACTATATCACTAGTTAAATGGAAGCACTAGCCCTTTGTTAACTCAGTGAACATCAGTTTCGACATAAGAAGGAAACATCAGTGATAATCACTAGCCCTTTTGTTAAATGGAAGCACTGACAACTTATTCACTATATACTAATCATTTCTACCATGGTCAAAAACTACTAAAGCTTGATTAGATACACTTAACTTCCACACCACTATAGGAATCAATATCTGACAAGTCATCAAGATCTACCTCTATGTTGTACCTCCTTATCTCTCTATGTAAAATACTAAAATGGATACAACAATATTAAAGAGAGTTTATCACCTGCTCCGGTGTCTACACGCTAGCCCCTCCACTGCCTCCGGGATCTCGACGCGTTCCGGAACCCTGCAAAAGAATCATAATTAGGATAAATTAGAAGTCCATAAAACAACTAGTCAATAGTGTGAGTAACACATTTGCTAAATTAAATGTGATGCAAGTAACTTCTTTAACATAATGAAAAGGGAATGAAACTCCTAGGTATAGACAATATTACCTGCTCTGGTGTCTGCTGCGGCGGAAGCGTAGGAATCTCGATGTCCTGACCGCTTTGTCGAGCAAGAGCCTACCATTGCAAGATATTAGCAGATATATGTTATTAAGTGCTGTGAAATTTAACTACGGTACTTTAAATTACTTACCGCCATCATTGCTTGCATCTGGGCCATCATTAAGGCCGTCCTCTGCTGCTCCTCCCTCGTCCTCTCCAACTATGCCTGAGTTTGCGTCAGCGACTCCCTCATGGCCTAGAGCTCCAGCTGGGTCTGCGAGAGACGACCACTGGTCCCAATGGTCGAAGCCTGCGACGATGAAGCATCTCTCAAAGGTCGCGTCGACCTCGAGACGACAACTCCATCGAAAATGGCAAACCTACAAAAGAATGAAAACACTAAGTAGAAGATTAATTGAAAAAGAAATGAAACACACGAAGAACTCACCGTCCGTGGGTCTTCCCGCCTCCGCTTGCGTACGCGGCTTGGGGGTCGATCGGCGCGTTTTCCCAATCGTAATTCGGGGTCGGGTGCCGGCGGGTCGGGGCGACGCCGGAGGGGTGGGGCCGCGGCCGGGAGGAGGGTGGCGGCCGGGCGGCGACGGCGGGGCGGCGAGGGGGAGCAGGAGGCGGGGCGGCGGCTCGGGGTCGGGTGCCGGCGGGTCGGGGTGGCGCCGGAGGGGCGGGGCCGCGGCCGGGAGGCGGGGGGGCGGTCGGGCGGCGACGGCGGGGCTGCGTGCCGGCGGCGGGGGCGGCGACGGGGAGCGGCGGCGGGGCGGTGGCTCGGTGGGCAGGCGGCGACGGCGGGGCAGGCGGCTCGGGGGGAAGGCGCGTGAAAAGAAGGCGCGCACCGCTCGCGCGTTTAGGTTAAACAATAACTTACGTCGGCTTATTTAACTTACGTCGGCCCACTTCGCGGTCGACGTAAGTTAGGGCTAAATTACGTCGGTCTCCTTAATTACGTTGGCTCTGGGCCGAGGCCGACGTGGGTAATTTTTATTATTGTCGGTGCCTTTACTTACGTTGGTCGACCGACGTAATTTATTTAACTTACGTCGGCTACTAGTAGCCGACGTAAGTTACTTACTTACGTCGGCTGGCCGACGTAAGTTGTCCTGGCCGACGTAAGTGATCGATATTCCTGTAGTGTGGGTCGCAAGAGAGAGGAAAGGTGGAGCAGGCCTTGGGGAAGAGTTAAGTTTTGGCCCATGAAGAGGTTAGTTCACAAAAAACATTTTCCAATTTTCTAACTCCTTTTAAATTGAAATTTTAATTATTTGAATTCAATCAAAATGTTACCATGTTTTATGAATTAATATTTTAGTTCACACAAGCATGCACTCACAAGAATTCAATACACAATTCCACACAATCTCTTGATTTAATTTATTTCTTGCTTAAATTTTAATGTTTAAATTATTTAAAATTCAAAATTGCTTATGTTCAAATTTGGGGAGTTACAAATTTACCCCCCCTTAAACGGAATCTCGCCCCGAGATTCAGAAGCGCGGGACAAAAAGAGAACTAGGGTTCTTCGCCATTTGCGAAATGATTTTATTTCTTGTTATACTTCAAATTTTAATATTCAAACTAATATTTGAAACACTGAAAACAACATAAACGATCACACATTCATAGCGATACAACATGGCAAGTTGTTTTAAAATAATTTTAGGAAACATTTCATTAAAACATAGATTTTCATTAAAAAATAGTTAGAGATTGCATTTTTAATATGAAAGAAAATTATGAATGAAATGCCAATTATTTTTAAACTATAAATATCACACATTAAAGAAAGTTATGTTAGGATGTTATTCTTTCTTCTTCAATTTTAAATTTTCATGTTTGCCAAAAATTTAAGTGTGGTTTTCAAAATAAAGCATGTTAATAAAATACATTTTAAAATGTTGAATACACATTTTATTTTATTATCTTTTGGAAAATGCTAGTGTTACAATATTTAAAATTAGATTGACGATGGGCTACCCCCTTAAACAAGAAAAAGCTATATTTTATGTATTCGTTTATTATTAGTTTTCAAAACACCAATCAACGTTTTATATTTCGTTGTGACAAGGTAAAAACTTCACTCGCTAAACAAAAGAGGACCTAAACGAGTGAATATAACGAATCTTCTACTAGCCTTCTTCTCGCTTCCGAGCATCTTCTTATGTAGATCTTGAAACATCATCGGTCGAGCCAAATCTTTGTCTTCACAAGCGTGGTCAGAAGAGAAATTTTAAAAGTCCATTCTAACTAAGGTCACGTGCCTAGAGTCGATATATAGCTCTGATACCATTTTGTCACGCTCCATTTTACACAATGTAAAATAGGACAAACCTGCATGTATGTCAGGATCAGTTTGATCATACATGCATGAAAAAATATGGTAAAAAGTTCTATATCAAATAAAACGACAATTAAATACCTTAAAGCAATTACGAGCACAACAGCGGAAGAGGGAAACAAGCAGGACATGCCACAGACAAATCGACTGACAGCAACGTGACCTTCTAGACTCCATCTTCACTTGATCATCTTTTACCTGAGCAACATGACATATACAAAGAAAAAAGGAAACAAGCACATGTGAGTACCTAATGTACTCAGCAAGTGTGGGATGTTATGACATGTGGGCTATTCAATGAGGAAAGGCTGACATGGGTTAAGCCTCTATGCATCCTTAATTTCCTATGTTGACCAAGCATCCTATTTACTAGGTGAATAATCCATATAACCAATAAAAGTATATACCGTCAGGTTAAACCACCCGACACACCATCCATCCAAGTTATATCCAACTTGAGGCCAACTCCCCGGGTTAAACCACCCGAGACCAAACTCATCGGGTTACCCACTTGACTACCAACTCACCGGGTTACACCACCCGCTTACCAACCAAACCAACCAGTCCCAATATGTCCCATCCAGTCCCAAATAATCAATGCAGTACTACCAAGCGCGCTCATGATCGTGAGCATGACTATCTAGATAGATTTATACTCTGCAGAGTTTGTACCGCTTTACTCACAAGTTGTGATTTCATCATCTGACGACGACTTATAAAACTCCTTTCTGCCATTCCACACTTCTTATGGTGTGCGGCTCGGAGTCCACAACAGAGCCTTTACAAAGGGTCTCCCAATAAGTACGAGCACTCTAAGGTTTTGCATACCACAACATACTGGAGTACACCCCCGACGTGGCAGCCCCCTCATGAGTTTTGCGCATCCCAGAGCAGGTAACTTTGAACCCGTTCCCCACACCAATCAATTGTCCATACTCATTGAAAGATCTCCTAATTAATTGGCTAAGACGTTCTATACCGTCTTGTGGTGGCACGGTAATGTCTGGTCACAATGTCGCCAAGAACCGATCCTTAAAATCTAGAACAGGCGCTAATACAATGAATCTGAGTCTCGTGCGTACTGCACCCACCACTCAATCCTGCTAGTCAAAATTCCTATCTACTATATATATAAATATATAACCATAAAATAAGTGATATTAATAGAATTATATCAAGTTACCATTACCGCCCAACTAATGACAGAAGGGCTAAGCATATACACATACCCAAGTCCCGAACATACCACCCAAACCCAGCGACAAGGAATGATATGAAAATCTAAGTAAAATTTCTAGTATAGGACTCAATTTATGACTTGCATGCAACTAATTCTATCTAAGTCCTTAATATTTTCCACACCGGTATAAAGTGCTCAAGGGCGCTTGCCTTTTCCTTATTTCATGCAGCTGCTCAGTCTTCTGGTAGAACTCTCGATCTTCCAAGTCTTCACGTCGCATCACGATCAGGCATGAACACGAATAATCTAAGTAATCTATGAATTTTTATATCAATATTCAACTCACTAAAAAGTCATTTTAATTAAAATAGCACAGTCCAGGGGGCTTCATGCAAAATTACAGTGAGCTACATGCAAAATAGAAGACCTGCGGGTAAAGCGCAAAGTTTCCAGGAGCTTATGCACAAGTTGGCAAGGGAAAAGGGGCGGGTTCTATGGGAGCCGTCGGATCAAAAACGGATGCGTCAGAATTTATTATCTCGAAGGGGTACGTCGGTCTAATCCTGACCACTGTAAAAGGATCTAACGGTTAGCAGCCCCTCCCGGCCAGAGGCGGTGGTTGACGCGGGCAGCCACGACGGCGTTGCCATGGCCGCAGCCCTGAGCTCGCTGGAGCTCACGCGTTCTACAGATACACGGTGCAAAACTTGAACCTATGCGCATCAATCGGAAGAGGATGCTCTCGCAAGCTCACCTAGGGCAGTGTCGTGGCTTGGATCAGCGCAGAAGAGGCTCGCGACGGCGCAGGGCTCGGAGAGGCGTCGATCTTCGTCAGGGCTTCGTGTCGGCAGTGCTCCCTCGGCGATGTTGCGACGGGGACGTGTTCCGAGGCATGGCGATCGTGATGAGTGGGTTAGTTAAAGAGGAAGTCAAGTGAGGATGAAAGAACGAAGAGGAGGGCGGTGCTGCTCACAGGAAACTCGTCAGCGTCCCCGAATCGGCGATGCTTCGCCCCGAGGAAGGGTAGAGAGGCTCGACGGTGTCCCAAGGGAACCCACAAGCAGTTTACCACATTGGATTGAAGAGAGCAGGACGGGAGTGGTGCGACGCGCATCTCCCCGAGGGCAGGAGTGGCGGTGGCGCGCGGTCGGTCTACAGGAGTGAAGGGGAGCACGCTAGGGTTGGAAGGCGATTTATAGGGGCGAGGCTTTGTGGGGCGAAAGTTGGGAGGGCCGAATATTTTGGCGTCCGTGCCAGCGGCGCGTCCGCAGTCACGGCTTCTGCGTGACCCCGCGAAGAGGAAAGGAAGGGCGGGGGAGAAAAGGCTGCCCAGTGGGGCCTGCACGGCAGCGGGTGAGGGAAAGATGCAAGGAGGAGAAAGAAGACGCTGACATGCGGGGTCCGCTTCGCAGAGAAAGAGGGAGGTATCCAATGCGGGTGTGGGCCAGTGGGAGAGAAGGCGGTTGGGCCGGGAGGCGCGCGCGTCCTGGAAAGGGGGAAGTGGGCCATGGGAGAGAGGAAAGGTGGAGCAGGCCTTGGGGAAGAGTTAAGTTTCGGTCCATGAAGAGGTTAGGGTTGGTTCACAGAAAACGTTTTCCAATTTTCTAACTCCCTTTAAATTCAAATTTTAAGTATTTGAATTCAAACAAAATGTTAACATGTTTTATGAGTTAATATTTTAGTTCACACAAGCACGCACTCACAAGAATTCAATACACAATTCTTCACAATTTCTTGCTTGAATTTTAATGTTTAAATTATTTAAACTTCAAATTTTCTTATGTTCAAATTTGGGGTGTTACATATATGTCACAATGTAGTAGTATATTTATATAGATATTTTGTTTTTTAAGATGATGGGTAAGTCCTAACTTTCCTCTTCAAACATATTATGATCAGCTTTTACAAGTGAATACAAATACAAATACAAACACTTATAATCTATTATCTAGAACAAGACAATGATAGCTGGATTGCTAACCATATGATGTGGACCAGACTTCATAGAACAACATGTGGCATGTTTGTTGTTTTCTCACTTTTTCGTAGGTGTGCCACAAGTTCGACACTTATGAATTTCACCGCAGCTCCCACCGAAAGACTGAAATTCACTCCCACCGGAAATCGAACTCAGAACTTGAGTAGTGCTACTTAGAGTACTTAACCACTAGGTTAAGCCCTCTTTGATCTTACTTTGGATGTGCATAACTAAATGATTCTTCGTATACCACTAAATTTTATTTCTACTTTATCAAATTAAATACACCCTCTCGCCTAGATATGATGCATACTGTACATACGATTCTTAGACACATACTCACATGCATATTACATATTGCACTATACGATGTGTTGTGTGACGACAAACCGGTGGCATGGTAGAAGAGGAAGAAGTGGGCGAGTGTGGATGATAAGATCACTGAATTCACCTGTGGGTAGCGGTTGTCGCAGCTTGCGTGTGGGGGTCGCAAGTGACGCGGGTGGGAGACGGGGGATCGGCGGATCACAGGTGTGGTCGTGTGGACTAAGATGGTATTGCGCGTGTGGCAGGTGTGGACGAAGGTAGTAGGTGAAAGATATAATTTAATTAGTATTTTTAAGTCCTTCTTCCTTATCTTTTTATTTGTCGTTTTCTAAAATAGATGAATTAAAAATGAGTTAATAGAGGTGTTCTAACGACAAATAAAATGATATGAAGAGAGTAGTAGATAGAGATTTTAGCGGTGGTAGTGTTTCGCGGGTACAGCGGGACGGAGAGGGCTGAGGGCTGCTGTCTGCAGGCCCGTCGTTGCTCACACAGCGGGCGGGAGGCGGCCCGTGTCTTGCCGTGCGCGCGCAAGCCAGAACGCCTGACGAGGCCACAGTCCAGAAGTCACCGGAGCAGGCAGGTCAAAGCTCAGCCCAACTTGGCCCAGGCGTGCCCGTGCCCGTGCCTCCGACGCAAAATCGGGTGGTTCGCGCGCGAAGAGTGCGTGGCCCCTCCCGAGGATCCGGTGCGAGGCCAGTTGCCCGCCTTGCCGGTTGCTGCATGGTTCGTCCAACAACAGCCCGGGGCCCATCGGCAGTTGCCGTCTTCGCCGTGGCCCGCACCTCACATGCGCCGCCGTCGCTGTCCGGCAGCTCGCGCGCGCACATGCGCCGGCCGCCATCGCCACCATCGGTTGCTTCGTCTCTTTCCAGGCTCTCAAACTGCCTGGACGAGCAGAATAGTTTGGAAAAATCCAGGGCCCTCCTATTCTGTTGCGCCTTTTCGCGGCGCGCATCCGAAACAGAAAACTTCGCGTCGACAGCTCAACTGCTGCAGCAAATCGTTTTTGCTGGCCAGGTTTCTTCAGAAGCATACGCCTTTCCTTTTCTTTCCTACGACCTTACATGTTAGGGGCTTGATGCCTCATTTCAGTATACAAATCCTGTTGAGCACGGCAAGTTTCAAGCCTACATGAATTCTCTGTAGCCTCCTTGTAGCTTTCCTTGATTTGGAGTAGTCAATGGATGTGACTGAGAGTTTGACGCCAGTAATTACGGCAGAAATCCAGTTTTAGTTCACGGTAGTCAATGGAAGTGACTGGACTGAGACTGAACTTTAAGCGGCGACTTTTGGCTGCGCCCTCGCAGTAGTGGAAAACCACGGATCATTCAGTCTATGACGTGGTTATAAAATTTCGGATTTTTCAGTTACGGGTAAAACGGCTTTAAACCGAAAGAGACTTGTTCAGGAGAATTAATATATTTTGGGTTCAACCAACGCACTAGTTGCTGTAATAAAGCACTCCTGCGAACTTCCTTGTTCTGCTTTGGCCGTTGCAGGAATTATGAACGTGTTCCTTTCCAGGATTGCCGAATCGGAGGGAATGGAGTAGCCATCAGGAAAGCAAAAGGCGTCAGCGGGAAAGAAAACTTTGATGTGAAAATTTGCAGTCCGTGATCGAATTGTCGCTGCAGGTATTCTCGTAGTTAAACAATGTGTTAAGCTAGTATGCGCTCACCAGTTGCTCTCAAAAGCTTAAGCTGATAAGGGATGGTAGGCAATTCACTTATATTTCAACACTCCCCCTCACGTGCAGGCTTTTTTGGCTTTGCAAACGTGGAATAGAAGTCGGCTCTGATACCATGTTAAGCTAGTATGCGCTCACCAGTTACCCTTAAAAGCTTAAGCTGATAAGGGATGGTAGGCAATTCACTTATATTTCAACACAATGCCCTTCCTGAACCTCCAAATATTGATCATCTCTGACTCGGACGTCACGAGAATTTCCACTACTGCGCCCGTAGAGCTTGGCCAGCGTTTTTTATTTGGAAGCCAGGATCAGATTACCCTAGTGCATCGTAGGCGTCATGATTTGGCACAAACGATAGGGCATGCATCTAGAGAAGCAGACATAACCTGGAACTCAATGCACACAAAGTACTGTTAATAATTTATAATGCTGATCACACTGATACATGAATTGATTGCGGGCGGGAAAGCACATCCAAACTGTGCCTCCTCATCTCTTACCCTGTCAATTTAGCAAACACAAACCGACGCCTACAGCACAGGTCGACACCTGATGTCGCACCCACTAAGCTATTTAAGACACTCTTCAAAACCATGCCAGTTTGCAACGACGATACAACACCGAACTAATCAAGCCAATAATGGCACCGAAATAATTATTGTATGCAGCTGAAGATCATGAGCTAGTACTGGATGATGGAGCGGTAGTAGGTGTTGGGCACCCAGTTCGCCGGGATGATCTTGTTGGCCACCAGCGTCCTGCCGGACTCGTTGGTGATGCGCAGCGAGAATGGCGCGGTGAGCCGGTGGTTGGAGTCCAGCCTCCAGATGGACCCCCAGGACTCGCGCATCGGCGTCCATGACTGGGAGTTGGCCTCCATGAGGTCCACCTGAACCACGTCGCCGTCGCCGTCCTCATACTCAACGAGCACCGCGAAGTAGACGGCGTTGGAGCCCTGCTCGACGTGGAACGTCACCTTCTGGCCGGGGTAGTTGCAGGGCACTCTGCACGTGACATGTTTCCATTAGCCATAGCTTTAGACACCTGGTGCACAGTGCACGCACATACTGGACGCGACAAGTTGTGAAATGGAAGTACACTAGACTACTAAATATTCCTCAAAATCTTCCAGGGCCCAAGTTAAACCGGTCGTTATCTTAAATTCTGTTGAGCGAAAGAACAAGGGCGGCACAACATGCATTTGATTATGTTGATAGGATGTGCAGATTTGGCATGTAGCCCAGTGCAACGAGCAATGCCACACACGACACACCTCTTGAACTGCATGTCGATGATGCCGGCGTGGCGGAGCTCGTCGCTGCGGCCGGGCTTGGCCATGGCTCCGAACGCCGTGCCGCTGAGATCGAAGTGGTACTTGGCCACCGGGTAGTAGTTCATGTCGGTGATGATGACGGTCTCCGGGTTGCCGGAGCAGGCAGGGTGGTTGACGCATCTTATCTGCATAAGGTAAGCAACAAACAGAGTTAGTCAAACAGTGACTCAGCTTTCTCGCTCCATCTCCGTTTCCACAAGGGCACGCGACAGTATGTATAGCATCGTCCTCGGAAATGGAAATAGTAGTAGCTTTGATGAAATAAACCTACCTGGTAGCACGACCCGCAGCCCTTGCCGTCCTTGAAGAGGGGCTCGTTGCCGCACGACGTCATGGAAGAGAACGGCGGTAGGTTCACGTTCTTGAATCCGCAGGCGCCACCTGCATGCATGGATGCCGCAGCAAGCAAGTTTATAGGTCGTTCAAGAACACCGTAGACATGATCGAGATAAGGGTGTCATGCCATCCATGCACTGGCAATGCCGTGAGAGCGTACCGTCGTCGTCAGGGCCGGCGCCAGTGGGCGCTCCATACCAGGTAGCCCTGGCAGCCTCCCAGTTGGGGTCGGCAGTGAAGTCGGAGGAGTTAAAGTTGACTGGCCTTGCGCAGGAGCCATAGGTGACCAGGACGGAGAAAAGTGCAGCAAGTGCAACCACGTTGGAGGAGAAGGAAACCATATCTTACTGGTGTGTACCTCTAGTGTACTCGAAACTTGCTCTAGACTTGGGAGAGTAGCTACGAGTAGAAGACGGGACGCTCTGTTTTGATGGTGAGGAAGAGCACCTTGCTAGGGGGGTATTTATAGGCATATGGAGAAAGGAATCAAATGCTGTGTGCTCCGCGATCGCCATCAACGGTCGTTGCAACAGACGTCGTGCTTTAGTATAAGTCACATGGCTGTGGAGCGAATCATGGGAGTCGAAGGAAAGGAATAGAGGCTTCGGGTCACGAGTGCACTATTTAACAATGTAACTGCTGCAGCTGCTTGGCAGTTATAGTATGCTGCGTATTTTGAACATTGCTAGTACCTGTGCACCGATTCTCTTGGTTGAAAATTTTAATGTTCTCCTTCGATCGGACAACGCAAATGCAGAGGTAGCTCTATCGTCGGATGTGTGTTAGAGATGTGAGATTCGTGCACAGCCGGATACAGAAGGAACGACAGCCCTGCGATTAAATGATATGACACCATCATTGGTGAGTGATCATTGCATCGGTTCTGCGTACCAAATCACTGATCATGTTTGCTCTACGGAACTGCGTTGGACGAGGTACCTAATCCGTTTCTGTTAATTCGTGTAAGAAAAATATATAGGTATACGTTGTTCCGGAGGATATATATAACTACTAGGTACAGTACGGGAAAAATTAGGAACCGCTATGCACGAGAGGGCCCGTGCATACCGGATGCAGATGACGCCATGTACCCAGTACGGGCTGCCACAGCCGTCCGTGATCCACTCGGCTCGGTAGTTGGGTTCGATCAGCGCATCGGCTGCCGGCTCGACTCCCGCCGGTTGGATCACCACAGTTAATCTCTTGGGACTGCTGATGTGGCGTAAATTTGAATGGGTATGCACCAGCCTCTAGTGCATACCATTTGTAGAAAATTCGGTTTGGCACAATACGAGTACAATGGTACCGTAAATGCATGTCGTGTCATCATGACATGTCCGTTAAAATTTTGATGGTACGGGTACATACCGGTGGCTTGGTGGTTCCAAGATTCCGTGCAAAGTGATAAATCAAGGACCTGCTTTCTTCCGGTTTCTTTGAGCTGGTTTTGGGCACATGTGGTGTCGGGCTGATCCTTTATGTTGTTGTTGATTCAGTCGTGGATTCTTAAAAATCTGATTTTATCCGAGTTGTGAAAAAATGTTGTGAGATGCTAGAAAGAAAACGATTCAAGTGTGTTACAGTGACAAGTGGATAATTTTTTTCCTAATAGTTAGATGAGAAAACTAGGATGAGAGATATTTCAATTTGTACTACGAAAATCTATAGATTTTTAAGAATCTATTTAGCAGGAAAACTCTTTTTGATTGAGTTTTTAGATTTTTGATGGTGAATCTGCTTCATAAAACTAAACCAAAAGAACTCTTAGGTTCACTCCTTGTTCAAATGCCTCTCTGTAATATATACTTAATGGCTAACCATAGGGTAAGCTACTTTTACTCTGGTCGCTCTCGATACATTTTATAGCTCCTTTTCCTCCTATAATATAAGACAGAACATTTACCCTTTAGTGTCAAAAATAAAATTTCACATGCATATATAAAAGTGGTTTTTATAGGATTATTTCCTGGACTTTGAAAGACGGCACATAGTTTGTACACAGGTTGAGTACGGGCTGCTCTAGTCATATACTTCTTGCGTACCTAAAAACGTACTACCACTACGTGAGAAAAGCTCATCTGAGACCAACCCGCACGAAAAACGGAGACGTACAAATCCCGCATCTCCATCATCGCATATCGCATTATGGAGTCAACAGAGACGCGCGGCGGACGCATCGCCAATCATCATATATACAAGACAAGCTCTAAAGAAGTCTCCTTTTTTCTGAGTAATACCAGACGATCTTTAAGGAGTATGCCTCCTTTATATAAAAAATCCGAGATAGACGCTACAAAAGCTCGTCTCCTTTCTTTAAGTAGTTCGAGACGGGCTTTAAGTGTGTACGTATCTTTTACTTCTAATATCGGAGACAGCTTTCTTCTTAGCTCGTCGTCGATGTATATGCTGGCTGTTATATTGTGGCACTAAGAGGAAACATACCATGTTGAATGCTCGTCTCCTTTTAGATGCCCCCACCCCCTATTTACCCTGCTTGTCGGCTGCATCCTGGAGCTAGTCAGGATTTAGAAGCCGCATAGCCTGTGTCAGCAACATACAAATACATGAATATATGTATAGCCAAATGGATAAATTATATTGACCAATCAAATATTAACAAAGTGTCAATCGTGGTTGGCAAAGTAACTAATTACACATAAAATGCCCCCCTGTTCATCCTGATTACCATGTAACTAATTACACACATCATAACTACCATCATCTAATCTTGTATATCTATCATCCCTTTGGATCAATGACTTCATTAACGATGAGCCTGCATAGCCGCTCTCTAATGCACTCTTGAAGGCGGTTTCGTAGTTGTCGATACCCTGCATACCAGGTATTCCTTCGTACCAGAAGAAGATGCATTGAGTTCTACCTTCCCGTAATGTGGACTCTCGAAAGGGGCACGTGTCCCGCAGTGCTTGACCTGCCTCCCTTCGTAGGGTGACTTCGGTGCTGCCACGTGTCCTACAGTACCGGACCTGCCTCCCTTCATAAGGTAGCTCTGGTGCTGCCACGTCTCACGGGGCGCCGGACATGCCTCCCCAACAGGGGAGGCTCCGGTGCTGCCACATGTTCAGTGGCTCCGAACCTGCCTACTCGCAGGAGGAAGCTCCAGTGCTGCCACATGTCACACGCCCAGACCTAGCCTACAATGGGAAGACAGTGGAATCTCCAACGGCGCGAATATTCAAGGGCTATCAATTGGCCGTTACAAGACATGGTTAACGCGTCATTAATGCTATATTAATGACACACAATCAGAGGACTATCAAGATCGGTAGCACTGCTGTTAAGGCACGTTATCACGCTATTAACCACCCTTAACACCATAGGTCGTGTATAGGGCAGTTTATTACAGTTGGGGCCACCTTTTGGGTCATGGCGCATACTGTAACAGTCGGCCCTTGCCATATAAAAGGGTTGCACTACACGGTATAAAAGGAGGCCAATCTCAGCTAAACACATACACACTCAAACTATACTCATACAAACAACACGCACCCCGTGGAGTAGGGTATTACGCATAGGCGGCCCGAACCACGTAAAACTCTCTGTGTTCACCCTTGTTCTTGATCTTGATTAGCGCCCCATCCGAATACGAACCTCCGCGGACTACTTCTTAGTAGTACCGGGAAAGTGTCTTAGTCTTTACTTCGACATTTGGCACGCCGGGTAGGGGGAGGCAATTTCAAGATCTCCAAGATGATGAACTCCGATGCCGCTTCATCCAACGGACCGAAAGTATAGCCTATTGGGGAAAATCCCTCCAATGTGCAGTAGCCGGCCAACGTTGTTGTCCTGGCGAGTTTCGTACCACCACCACCACCTGCTCCAGCAGCCAACGCTGGACAGCAGGATGAAGAATTTGCGTCGGTCACAGCATCGACGAACAAGCCCGAGAACACGCTAAATGCAGCGCGGACTATAATGCAGTGTCCTCCAGCGCTGGGATCTTATCCTGTCGTGCTGGAACAATGGTGCGCTGACGTTGAGCATTTGGTTGCAGCCGCAACCAATACGATCAACAACCAAGGTCTGCCGCATGCAGGGTAGGCACCTTCTCGAAACAGGACCTTGTCTGGTAGACTTGGTACTCTGGCATCACAGCTCAAGAGATGTGTGCCCTCCCAGCAAGTGACATCACTGCCCTCCGGGGCTTCATACTCACACGAAATTGAGGCTCCTGACTCAGGACCTCTAATCGGAGCTCGACCGCCACTACATGAGGCAGGATGGCCGTGTTAACATCAAGCATGCTCGCGAGAGGCAAGTTGCTCGAGAAAACCCTTCTCCTCTAGGAGTTGGGGGCAACTGTTCGCCTGTTGCCATGCATCTCCGCATGTCGAGTGGCCACCCAAGTTCCGGCCTCATCTGCCAGAGAAATACGACGGGACAATCAACTCTGCCGAGTTTCTTAAGATCTACTGCACTGCCATCCTCGCGGCTGGAGGCAATGAGGCCGTCATGACCAATTACTTTCCTGTGGCTCTGACTGGGACTGCAAGGTCCTGTTTTATGAGCTTACCTCATGACTCCATCTATAGTTGGGGTGAACTTTGTCGCCAGTCCACCGCCAACTTCGGGAGCTCCTACACTCGGCCTGGCGCTGAGCTGGACCTGTTGGCCGTACAACATAAGTCGGAAGAGTCACTACGATTGTTCATCCAGTGATTCTCTTAGGTACGGAACACTATTCCTTCTATCTCCAATGCTTACGTCATTGTTGCGTTCTGACATGGGGTACGAGATAAGAAGATGTTGGAGAAGCTGACAACCAAGGATGTCAGCAGCATCACGGAACTCTTCAGCCTAGCTGACAAATGCGCTAGAGCTACGGAGGGCCACGAGATGCACTCCAAACCAGCTGCGAAGGCTGGCCAATCTACCTCCAAAGCCGAAGCTACTACCACTGGCAGTGGCAAAAGAAGAAGTCAAGTCGAAAGAAAGGGTCACTTGTCGGCGCACCTACTGGTGCTGCTGGCGCAACACCTGGTGGTTGGGGGCCACGCCACGACAAGCGACCCCAGCAATTGTCTGAGGATGGTGAAAATATGTGGATGTCCGATTCATAAATCTACAAGCCACAATCTTGAACACTGTTGTGAGGTCAAGGGGCTTGCTGAACGCAATAGCATGCGTCAAGACGAGACCCCTTTCCGCCAGCGAGAAGGGAAGCAGAAAATCGGCAAGGAAGCTTCATCTGATCAGGAGCTAGGCTTCCAAGACGCCAAAAGGCATTAAAGGCGGTCTACAATACCATCGACGACGACTCCAACATCTCCGACAAGGAGCATCAGAAGACTGTCCATATGATGTATGGAGGGTCCTGGGACATCACCTCGCAGCGCATTCTGAAGACTAAGCGTCGGGAGATGGCTGTTGCTGCTCCTACTGCCAAGGAGGAGCCTCATCGAAAGTGGATGGATACATCCATTACCTTCAATGCTTCGAACTGTCTAAAGAACATGGCAAGAGCTAGACAATTGCCCCTGATGGTCTCCCCGACTATCAACAATATACAGCTCTTCCATATCTTGGTGGATAGAGGTGCGACACTCAACCTCATCAGCTTCGGAGCCTTTGTGAAGCTCCAACTTAGTCTCTTGGACCTCAGGCCCTCACGCCCATTCTATGAAGTGGGTCCAGGAGCTATCACGCCTCTCGGGTCAGTTACTCTTCTGGTGGCCTTCGGGACACAAAAGAACTATAGGTCCGAGAAGCTAATGTTTGATGTGACAGACATCAATATTCCCTTCAACGCCATCCTAAGTAGGCTAGCACTGAAATCATATAAAACATTATCAAATTGCAGTCACATAAGGGAGCAAATATCTGAATCTTAGGAACAAATTTATTGGAGAATGATATTTCTATTGGTAAGGGCTTGATCATACCGATTACCGAGGTCGGTCGACGGCGGCGACACGCTATGAGGGCAGGGTCGAGGCGGCAGCATGCTCCGGGGATAGATACTATCATATGGTGTGCTCCGGGGACGAGGTGGTTGAGGCGCTGGAGTGGCGGTTCCTCAACTCTCTTATGATAGCTGGTCGGTGGTGTTGGGAGTGTCGTGGTTGCCAAAATTTTGACACTTTTACTATATCCGTTTGAGCAAATTTGAAAATGTGTTGGTTAGGGCTTGATCATACCGATTACCGAGGTCGGAGTCAACAGCGACGACACGCTCTGAGGGCAGTGTCCATACGGCGACATGCTCTAGGGACAGGGATGATCAGACGTCGGCGTGCTTTGGGGACGAGGTGGTGGAGGCGCCAGACCGGCGGTTTCTCAACTCTCTGATGACAGCAGTCCGAAGAGAGAGCACATAAATGACCATACCAAGGTTGGGGACGACAGCGACAACGCAACAATGACGAAGAGCGGGTTGAGGAAGAGGGATGGCGCCGATATGCTCCGAGTACAGGATCCAGGTGGTGGTGTACTCCGGGGACGGAACAATCAGGCGGTGGCGTGCTCCAGGGACAAGATGATCAGGCGGCGGCATGCTCCGGGGATGGGACAATCAGGCAGCGGCGTGCTCCAGGGACGAGGTGGCCGAGGTGCTGGAGCTGTGGTTTCTAGGTCGAGAGAGCGCAAAAATTTCACCAAGTGCTAGGAGAGAGCGCGCGAGATCTAAAATAGCTTAGGTAAACAATCGGAGACGGGCTTGTATGATGACGGTCCCTCATCCATGCATCACCCTTTTGCCACTCGCGCGCAATTCTTCTTGAGCGTTCGTTGCCACTCGCGCGCAGAGTTAACATCGAGAGCGCCTGTTGCCACTTCGCACGCAGAGATAATAAATGTGCATCATTGCCATAATGAACATAGAACTGCAACCACATTGCAATTCAGAGATAAACATTTGCAACTCAATGAACATTTCAGAGTTTATATTGCGTGTCCTCTAAACTATACATTTTCAGACTTATATTCCTATGAAGCTCCCATCAATCGATCTAAACTGCATGATCGAGCTTGCTCCCGAACACATCTCTTTTATTCCTCTGGATCCTGACAATATTGACATTCTTTAAGTTAACATGTCGAATGAGAAATTATATATAACATAGGTTGCCCTCTAACATAAAGTTACTAACTTTGATAAGTAGAGTATAGCAATCATTTTCAACATCAGGCGAATTTGGCTGATGAAACAAGCGCTGAACTTGAAGTAGTAAAATTTTGACAGTAAAACCATGCCATCACTCCTACGAAATATCAATTTAAGCAACATAAGAAACCACTTCAAATAAGTTTGGTAACAATTACTAATTACTTGAGCAAAATAAGTCTATCTTACATTCTCTTGATCAAGAACCCCAAGGCAGAGTGCTCCTAAGCGATGGACATTCGGGTGGAAGAAACCTGGTGGAAAGGCACATCTTGGAGGTACCAAGGGATAGTCCTCCGAAAAGGAGATTGTTAGGGGGTAGTAACCACCTTCCCACTCAGTGTACAAATGAAATTCATTAATAAAGGGACGATGGTTATACTGGATTGTGCTTGTTCTTCATGACTTACCCCTTCTTTACCGGAGACGATGCACTGCCACTTCATTAAGTCTCCCGACTCGGGCTTCATAGAGAAACCCTACGTAGATAAATTGGACAACAAGTGATGAAAATGGCGAGCCATGAAATTGCAAATACCAAAAGCAAAACTACAGAATGTGATTAAGTTCATCCGTTCATTGCAGAGCTACATACAACCATGCGACCAATGTGCCATATGTACATACATGGGGGTAGTTCTTGCGCCACGCCAAGCGCTCCTCCTTGAGTCGGCCACGCGCCAAGTTCCCAGCCATGAACTACATAAGAAGTGGAATATAAGTAGCATAGAATAGGAGGGAGTAGCGATGGCAAGGATGGTACAGTGAGGATGGCGAGACGATGGCGATGGCGAACATAGAGTTGATCGAACAGGCGGTGGTCGCACTGGAGAAGCGTGGCCTGAGGAGGAGGAGTTGCGAAGAACTTGTGGAAGATGTGTAGAGACAGGCAAGATAAAAGCGTGTCTTCCATTGATGACAAAGGAAAACAGGCTAGACAAAAGTACGTCTTTCATTAATGACAAAGGGAGACACGCGTCCCGAGGAGGGGGTGCATAACTTAATTGCGGTTGCGGTGGTGCAGAGACGTGTGCGACCAACGTGCAACCTTTTGTTTCCCAAAGAGACGAGCGGTTTCGCGTCCCATCGTCCATCAATGCGCGCGAAACAAATCGTTCCATCGTCGACTCCGCACAGACCTTATATAAGGTGCGTCATGAGTTATCCACAAGCGCGTCTCTCTTGTTGCATCCGTTTCTCTTTTCTTCGTCTTCTCCGCGTCGACGAACCACCATAGCCACGCCTCCAAGTCCGCCGAGGGTGCCACCCTTCAAGAAGCAGTGTTGCGACTCCCCCGAGAGGCTCAAAAATGACCATCACTTTGTTATGGTGTGAGAGGCGTACAACAGTACATCTCGCGACATGAGTTCCTTGGGTATGGGTACCCTTTTAGAGTTTACTGGAATGGGTAGCACCGACCACTACCTCTACGTCCTCACGGGTGTGGCTGATCGTCTCGACACTCTATTCAAGACGATGGCCCGGGAGCTCGCCGTCGAGGGCTGCAGTAACCTGGTGGTAGTGACGGCGAGGAACCTCTGTCTCCAGATTGCACCGTCGGAGCAGCCGGTCCAGGCTCCTTGTGCACAGGTTCCTGTTGCACTGTCGGGGTCGCTGTTGGAGCCTCTGTCGAAGGACAAGGAGGAGGAGGAGGAGGATTTAGTTTTTCTTTTGTTATTTTTAGTTGATGTTGTTTTTTTTCTTGTGTCTTTTTGTATTCTTTTCTTGTGTTTGTAATATATTGTGTTAATGAATTATCTGTGTTCATCTCTGTGAATGAATATTATCTTGTCTGCTCAACTGTGTGAGTGAATGAATGTGTGTTGTGTTCATTGTGTTCCTCAGGAATGACAATTCATAAGGAATGATTTCATTATTTTTTGGATTTAAATCGGACTACAGTGAAAGTGCTCTACATTGGAATGACAATTTAGTTATCAAGTGAATGTGCTCTAATTCGTTCAGTGAATGTTCATGTTTGTGTTATATAAGTGAACCGAAACAAATGTAGAAAGTCACAAAGCCAAAAGAGGCGAGCTTTCTGCAAAACTCGTCTCATTTTCTTTCGCAAATAGGGGACGCGCTTTGTGCTAATCTCGTCTCCCTCTTGTAAGAGGAGCGGGCATGTGTCTCAGATATTTACTTAAATGAGACGGGCCTTATAGTAGACTGTCTCTTTTTACGCTCAGTCGAGTCATATCACATCTTCGCTGAGCTCGTCTTCTTTACCCTTATCAGAGATGATCACATTTGCGTTTGTCACCGATCTTTATCTTCTATTAGAGTTTCTTACGTAGTGTACCTCTATTTTACAATAAACAACGTTGGTTAGTAATTTTTTGAACTAACCGATGTTATTTATATCGAAACGGAGGGAGTATCTGGTCCTAACGTGATCTCCTATAGCCACATACATCGAGAGTTGAGCGTGGACGCGTTGCTGACATGGCACATATTGTTATTGTGCACTCGTGAAGGTTATCTCTCTCCAGTCGTACTAGTTAGGATCTATTTGCCCACCTCCCATGTGCAAATTGACGTTTCGTGCAAGTAGGAGAGAACGTGATTTTGCCTCCTCTTTCTTCTTCGTGCAGGACGTAGGTGGCGTGTGTGTAATGTGTTTTCTGGTTATATATTTTTCAGTACTAGTAGCACTCTCATTTTGTTTTCATCCGCGTGGCCCATTATTTCACATTCAGACTGGTCAAACATTTCGTCCACCAGCAAACTCAGGGAACAAGTATTAGGTATCCTAGAATCACTCGATCCAACTCTTGGAAATAGGCAGCAAATCGGATTCATTCAGACTAGCATCATTTGAAATACAATAATGGTAATGAAATCATACAGATCGCATGAAATAGTTTAAGTTCCTATAAGATTTGAGATTGAACACAAATGTCGTATTTAAGATTATTTACATTTTGAGAACCGGTAACGCGTCCAGGTGTGTCGGCAGCCCACTTGGGTTCGAACCTCCGGATCCCCGTCTCACCCTTCTTTAAATATTCGGTCGTTACTCTGTGTCTTTTAAAAAGATTATTTACATTTCAATGACATACAACATTCCTGTCCGCAATATGGTGACGTTATGAACCTCAATATCAGTTAGTCTGGTCTTTCAAAGACGCTCATATATGTTAGACGTGCGGGCATGTGTTGATATGACCGAGTAATTGCGTGTGTAAGTATGTTATTGTCTATGTTTGTATTGTGTTTGGTTTTTCTAAAAAAAAAGTTGGAGGAAGTAGTAGGTCCACCGCACACCGCAGCCGGGCTAGAAGCCTGGAAAACCAAAACCTTCACCTTTTCCCCTGAGTGCACACCAAGCTGCCCCGTTTTTTTTTCAGAAGCAGCACCGAAATTGAGGGCTATGCATCCTTATCGCATCAAGGATTGCTCCTGGATATATCTCATTCGAGACGTTTCAACCCGATAACGTCGCAGCGCAGAGGACCCTGCTGTCCACTGGCCTGGTGTCGTGGCTCACGTCAAGCGTACGCCGCTTTGCAAACAGCCCACGCCGCCGTGCGCGCACGCCACGAGCTGGGAACATCCCCACACGGCCGCGGCTCCACAGGTCGCCCGCCGGCGAGGCCGCGACCGCGACGCGCCACGGAGCCGACGCAACCACAACAGCCGGCGCGGAAACGGTGGGCGCGACGACGCGGGCCCTGCAAATCTGGTGGGCGAGATGCGTTCTCCGTGCCGGTTTGTGGCTGGTTCGTCCAACAGCCCGGGCCCGGCGGCTGTTGCCTTCTTCGCCGTGGCCCGCACCTCACATGCATGCAGAAGCATATGCTCTTCGCCGCCGGTCGTTGTCCGAGTTGCCCCTTGCTCGCACATGCACATGGAGCTGTTTGTGCGTCAGTTACTTTGTCTCTTTCTTTCCGAAAGCCAATTGTTTCGGCGAGCTAATGAGAATGGGAGAATTGTGGGCCCTCCGTTTTCTTTGCTATCTCTTTATGCGTCCGAAAGGGAAAACTATCGGCAGCAGAACTGACGAACTGAATAAAATGTTTTTAATTACGGAAATCCTATAACCCAGCGTCTAAATTTTTCCTTTAATTTCAGATGATGGCCACGGCGGCAGCGGACGGGCGCCGACTCCGGGCATGAGGATTATATTATTTGTTAATCCTGTTAATTGTAAGTATTATATTAGTTATAAATAATCAAATATATGATCCATGTTAATGTCTAGATCACATGATAGCTTTGTCAATTTTAAAGATTAAACTCTATAACAGTTGGATCTAGCTAGCACCATATATCGTTGTTTCTTTATAAACCTACCTAGCTGCCGTAAGCTTAGTTCTTAACACGATCGACATCCACGTCTACATCAAGTTTACAGTCGATGAGTGAGTGTATGCACTACTAGGTAGTTTCTCGTGAATCCGTGATTTGCTGAAACGGACGTGACTGGGCTGAAAGTCTGACGAAACCAGTAATTACGGCAAGAATTCAGCGGGTCTACCGGGACAGAACTTTGCGGTGTATCTGATAGAACATATGCAACATTCGGTAATAGTACAGTTAAAACCGGTTACCGGGAAAGGGGCATCGGACCGAAATAGACGGGATTAGCGTCCATTGCGTTGAACCGACGTTCTGGTCATGGTAATTAAGTACTCCTAACTTGCAGAGCTGCATTATTTCTGGACGTTGCAGAGATAGTGATGATGTTCTTTCAGGATTGGCAAATCTTCTGGCATGGAGCACCATCAGAAAAGGCGAAAAGCCTTAGCAAGAAAGAGAACTTTGTTGTGCGCTCTAGTACTCATGAAATCGTCGCTCAAGTTCCCTCTACAGTACAGAAAGATCTTGTATGCAAAGCCAAACGAAGAACCTTCAACCTTAAAACGATTTTCTGTTGCTAAAAACCTCTAAATACAGACCGCGTGTTTGTTTTTACTATCTGAGGTATATGTTTGAAGCCCTTTCCTAAAGTTAGGTTACTGTTATTAAGGATTTTTACGGTCCATCAAAAAGTAACAAGAGGTACCACTGAATAAAGCTATGATTTTCCGGTACTTCTCCATGCATGATAAAAATGTTCTGGTTAGTTTGGACTTTGGAGTCAAGATCATCTCGTGCAATCTTGGTATATGAACAAAGTAATGATTGACCCTGGGTATCCTCAGAGCTTATTCTAATGCGAAATTTACTGGGAACTCTCAGAGTTAGGAAATAAAAGTCCTGCTATACAAAAATGTCTTGCATAAACAAAAATAAATATAATGATCCAGCAGAAAAGGGTAGTGTATGGCTTTTAATTGCTTGATTTTTTCTGGATTATTTGTTCAAGAAGACAAGATCGACATCCAACAGTAAAACAAGTTTCATTCTTCTGCATTTCCTTTTTTTTTGAAAGCTCCGGAGAAAGAGCTTCCCGACATATTATATAAAATTAAAGTTTGATCCTGTTTATATAGAAAATAAGACTCGGAAATCATACAATACAGAGGGCGAAAGCACACGCTCCAAATGGGGACACAAACACAGTACAAAACTCTTCTGCATTTCTTTTAGCATATTGTGATTTAGAAGCTATGTCGTAATTCTTTTACAAAACGTTTCAGACTATTAGCATTACCAAATGCATTTTTATGTAAATTTTCAGGCTAGTAGAACTAGAGAAGGCGCTTGTCGCGTTTCGGTCAAAAAAATACCAATGTCCAGAGAGAGTCTATCCGTGATCTTTGTTAACTCAAAAGGTGAGAGAACAGATTATAAGCGAGTATTGCTCGAGTATATAAGCGCATAAGTAAGGCGCATACGTAAATGCGTCAGTAAAGCAAGTATAAAGTGAACCCCCCCCCAGGCCTTGGAGCTCCTTTTCTAGAGGATCGACGTTCCTTATAGTGGGGTCGGATTGTACAATGTTCATTCTAGTTGCTCGAGCTACCCGGGATGCGGAAGCTTCGCGGTCTTGACTTCTTCTTCATCGCCAAGGAATCGTCACGCTTGCGGGGTAATCATTCTTTTGCGACAGATGAGACGGATGGCAGGTTTATCCTACATCAGGTCACATCGCGTGTTATCCCTTCTACAGGAGTTATGACGCCCATCATTCGCCATAAATGCCCCCAATTGCACGCCTCTCCCGGGCTCGAGCCAGAGAGAAATCATATGCCCGACCTCGCGGGTCGGGACTTGGGCAGGCTAGGTACCCATACCTTGGGCTCCTCCTCGTGACGGAGGGCAGCTACGGTTCGAGCCACATAATGGCCGCGTATCATCGTCGGGTTCTGTATATTTGATATCCTGAGTAGAGAACTCTGTCAGTAGCCCTGGAGCCTTCGGCCGAGTCCTCGTGGAGTTTATTGGAGGTTGAACTTACGCTCGCGTCGGGGACCCTGAAAAACAAGAGTTCAATAAAATGTGTTAGTATCGGTTCAATATACACATATGACCACTAGCGGCCCAAACTACTTCCGGCGGGAAGCAGGCGCCCAATCGTTGTTAGCTCGGATCACGTGGTGAACCTCGGGGCTCTTATGAGGTCGGGTTGTCATTTAGTAAGTTTGTTTGTGCCCCCCGATGAGCCACTCGTAGCTCGCAGGGGTGAGCAGATCAGAAAATTCCCAGTATGGGGCTGAAATTCCGCGCTTGGTAAGTTATCTAATGGGTAATTCAAGTGAAACCCGATCCAACCAGTCCGTTTGGAGCGACCGGAACAATCCATCATTGTTTGTTAGGGATGGAAACACGTCAGGGCAGGATGCCCGCATTTCGTAAATTCACTCGGGGACATCTACATAGTTCTCGAGTCCTCACACGGACCTGAGTGGCTTAAGAGCTAACCCTTCATATAGGGATACTACAGAGTCGTAGAGCTAAGACTCGAAGAGCTGGAGACATCGGGAGGGGGGAGCCACTCCGTCGAGTACGCTCGACTGCAGACCATCTCAAGTCATTCATCCCTCACTCTTGTTCGTTCGGGGCAACCACTACAACCTGTCAGACAGGTAGGCACCTGAAACTATACGTGGCCCCAAAAGAGAGCTGAAAACTTACCCATAATACCTAGACCCGCATGTCTGTAAGCGTCATGGCTCACGGAGGCAAGGGGGAGGCGTGGGAAAGCCACATGACTTGGACTCGGTGTCGCTTATGAGGCGGCAGTCATCAGGCAAAATCTAGTCTCGGCCAGTATCCGAAGATTTCAGGACACGAAATTGATTCCAAGCGGTGCCAGTTACGAGGGGTCAGGGTGCGTGGCACACGCTCTGGTTCTCCATTCCATGTGCCTGCAACCGTGCGTGTCTGATGACACAAGGTGCCTTAATGTCGGTGTCTACCGCACGCACATCTCCTGACACACGCACTTGTAACCTCACGTCGAGCGCTATAAATGGTCGGGGCGTATAGGTTAGCCCCCTCCGCCTTACCCATCATCTCCAGATCTTCTTGTGCACTCTCCTCTTCCCCCACGAAACAAAAAGAGTCAATCATTTTGCGAGAGATGAAACAGGAAGTCCCAGAGAAACCATCGGTGTCCTTGGTCACGATGTCGTCGTGGTTGAAGAGAGTGGCGGGGCTTGAGGATGACCGTGTCGTGAAGAAGGCCGACACGGGTGTTGAAGAGAGTTCGTCGCCGTCCACGCCTCTCATCGGTGATGCTCTTGCTGCGGCTACTGGTATGTCATCCCCGCGGCCAGTGATGGCGGGTGCCACCCTGTCGAAGGGTCAAGGGCTCATGACCCTCACTGTTCCACCAGGTCAGGGTTTCTCCCGGCTTGCTCATCTTTCGTTGTGTTTCTTCATTTCGAGACCCTATCCTCTGCTTTAGGGAATATCAACCTGAAGTGATGGTCCTGGTGTGAGGATCAGTGGAAGCAGTCTGATCGTTGGGACAGGTCCCCCAAAATGTGGCAATGTCTCCGTCGTGACAGGAGCGAGTGTCGTCGTCCTCGACGGTTGCTTCTGCGGCAGTGGACAGTTGCCACTCTTGTCGCCCATCGTGGTAGGCTTAGTGGGGCGTTCCATCCTGAAGGCCGGCGGGGTTGCTCCGACGAGCCCACCCAAGTGGCCACCCATCGACGTGTCGTCTATGCGGGCAGGTCCGCTACAAGGTCATTGAGGACTCTTGACATGGGAGACAAGGGCATTGCTTCATCAATGTGGCCTACGGTCTCGGCTCTGGTGCCTATCGAGGGTGAAGCTCCACACGTCGGTGGTGGTGGCAGCCCTCGAGCTCTTCCACCCATGGATTGGGACGCCTCCAAGTAGGACGGAACCGAGACGTGTGAGGAGTGGGAGAGCATCCATGAGGACATTGTTTTTATCTGCTCCCAGCATGCCAGCGTGGGGATGAACCTCGAGGCGGTATGCGATGGTATCAACAAAGTGCTCCAGGGGCTTAGGGCTGCGGCTTCCAACAACCAGGTGATTCCCTTTGGTCTTTTGTTAGGATGTTCTCCGAGGCTGACTTCAACCTTTCCATCAGAGATTGGCCAAGGAGTCTGTGGTGAGGGTGCGAATATTGCATGAGTACGACCCGAGTTCTAGGCCGATCGACCAAGTTGAGCTGCCTGATGAGCTCGGGCGAGCTCGAGCGAATGTGGAGGCAACCCAGGCAGAGGTTGAAGGGGCATGCGCAGAGTTGGTGAGGTTGTGTGCTAAAGTTGCTACCACTCGTAAGGAGGCGGCACGGGCCACTGAGCAGGGTGCGCCTCGCTGCTGAGGAGCTCAAAAACCTCCTCACCGCTGTCTCCATGATATGTGAGGCGATGCTTGGTCCGTCCAGAGCGGGCACAGTGCTGGATGCTCGCCTCCGGGAGATCCCGACCCACTTCCTCATCGTCCGGGGAGAGGTCGAGGGGGTTTCGGCAGCAGTGATGTCGGCGTGCAACTAGGTTCTCAGCCGGCCAAAATCCAGCACGTCGGGCGATGTCTCTCTGGTGGCCAGGCTTCGGGAGGTTCCTCGACATCACGGGGAGGTGGTGGTAGAGCTTCACGCGCTCCGTACCGCCAGGCTCGTCCTATGCATAGTGGTGTATGGGACTACCTCTGTGTTGCAGCTAGACGCTCAAATGGTGGAGCTCATTAACAAGGTGGCCTCACAACTCAACACCATGGCTACTGCTAGGGTGAGCCTCGGGACGCGCATCGCCCTCATGGCCGTAATGTCCCACTAAGACAGCATCGACCTCTATGCCAACGCAGGTGGGCTGTTGGACGCGGAGTTGGAGGCCCTCGATCGAGAGTGTGAGCTCGCCACCTCATCGTTGTGTTGGCTGGTTTCCTTCTAGTCAATCGTGGGGTTGGTTCGACGGATGCGTTGGATGTGGAGTGCTCTCATCATTCCTTTTGATGTAAAAAGTCACACCCACGGGTGCTTTTGTAATGGTGGAATGAGTTCCTTGTTTGCTTCCTTCCTAAACTTGCTTTATCACTCGGACTCCTCCTATTGTCTCAATGTTCATTGCCGCCCTACGTCCCTCTCGATCCTCCACTTCGTGAGCCCGCGTTAACTTTGAGCAACGGGTTATACGGGCTTTTGGTTCCCGAGTTTTTGTAGGAGGGAGAATCTCAACTCCTGCGCCAGTCGGGGAGCCCCCAAGCTGGGCGAGGCTATCAGAATCGTTCACTTTGCAGTGTTTCCTAATCCTGAACTCTAGGTTTCGATGATGAGAGGTCTGATCCGAAATCTTGCTCCAGAGGGTAACTTTGTGAGGAATGGATTGCTGAGAGAGAAGAGCCTACTTACCTTTGTTGTTGATGTTCTGGTGTAGTTATTTTCTGGTTGCTTCAACGTGGGACGCCCAGGCTGCTACCTTCTACCCAGGTCTCGGATTGAAGTAGGGTACATGTATCCGCTCGGGCCCGGGACTGGGTATTTCCTTCTACTCCCGCGGCGAAATGAGTTGTTTGGAAAAGAAACTTAAAGGAGAGGATACTTAGCTTTCGTCCCGGGCACCTGCGGCACAACCAGTGTCACATATGTCCCTCGGATGGTAGGCTCAGCGTGGTGGGCCCAGTTGGTGTCAGCTGGGCGTCCTCGGGCGGGGCGAAATACTGCTCGTTGATCTTCTCATGGTGTCAAGGTAGAACACATAACTTCAAGTTGGTGCATGTCTGTGAGACCTATGTGTACTGAATACATTGGCAATTTAAATAAAATTGAGGGTTCACACGCAAAGTTTTGAATATTGTTGAAATGCTCACTTCGGATTGTTCGAACTTGCGGGAATCCGTATTGCACTGTCCGAACTTCATCGCATGTGAGTTCCACGTGTTTTCTCACTTTGAATTGTCTGAACTTTTCTCACATGATTTGCACATGTTGGCCACTTAGGATTGTCCGAACTTTTATACACGTGAGAGGCATGTGAGTCGACATAGGTCGATCCTTACAACCGTGTTTTTAGGAGTAACATACCCTCAACTGTTTAGGACTGTCCAAACTTCCTCAATGCATATCGGAAGTAAGATTTACTCTTTATTTGGTTAGGACTGTCTGAATGTTCTAACACGTGATTTGCACGTGAGTTTCGGATTGGAATGACCGATCTTTTGCCTTTACATTGCAGCTCCGCTTTTGGTCGATTTGATAATTTTATTTGCTGAAATAATTGTGCGACGAATCTGTTTTAACTTGAAATATTTCAAACTTGCTTTTTGGATTATGGGAAGGTTTTCTTATTATTCATTTACTAAGTTTTTGATGTGTCATGGCTAATTATGGTGGTTAAACGTTGTTATGGTTTGCAACTTGCTTATGTGACATGCCCACGTAAGGTGTTGTATTTTTTGGACTAACGAGAGTCAAGTCGAGGACTTGAGCTCATAAAGAATGGTTGTTTATTCATGTGCAGGTGTTGCTTGAGGTCAAGGCATGGCTGGTAATGGGATCTATTGAACTAGTCTTAGAGAGAATATGAGGTTCAACAACCAAGTTCGGGAGGAACTAGGGTTGAGTTGATCGGGAGGTCACACAACATGTTTGGGTCAAGAATAATGCATATGAAGGTATCGTGAACATTGTTGAATGGTGTTTGCACGTGTACAAGGAGTGCATGGACGTGGAAACATGGTTCGAAGATGCGATGAAGAGATATGGACATGAAGATGTGCCCGAAAAGGTCCAATCGGCTGGATTATAGACTCAGGCTGCAGCTGAGTGGGTTATGGCTCAAATATGGAAACATTTGAGTTGGTTTTGGTTAGAATGTGTGTTGGACATGAAGTAGAGTTGTTTTAGGAATGTGTTATATGTTCCTAACATGTTTGGAAGTTTTAAGATTGCTTCTATCTGCGTATAGAAGAGTCTTAAGCAGTTATAATAACTTTGAGTTAGAGTCCAAGTAGGATTAGTGTCCTAGTTTGGATTGGGTTGGCCTTAGGACTATATAAGCAAGGGAGGCCAAAGATCATGGAAGAAGACTTTGGGGTTGTTCATCTTGAGCTTTGATCAATAAAATTCATAGTTTAGAGGAGCTTTTGTGCCTTGTTCATGTGACTTGTTTTCATCAAGTCTTTCTCGTCGAGTTTCTGTGCTGCATAATATTTCTTTAATGTTTTGATTATAACTCAAGTTTTATCGATCCAATTGACATGATTCTTTTTGTGTTGTCTTCACAAATCTATTGTCTATCATCTGTAAATTTTCACGATTATTGGATTTGTGGTTTCTGATCTACACGAGTTTCTTTGCAGTGCTGCAAATCTGGTTTTTACACGGGTAGAACAAATTGACCCTTGTATCCTTCGATCACAACTTGAGTTTTTCTCAAGCGGCTTTTGTGATTCTTGTTGACGTGTATTCAAAACTTAGTCTCTATAATCTACTACTTTTGTGACAGTTGAACATGTTTAGATCAGTTGCACACACGATTTCTTTATTAGATTGTTTTTCCGCCGAGTGGTTTTTGTTGCTTCCGCTAAAAAAGTTTTAATCTACCATTCACCCTCCTCTAGTAGCTTTTCTTGTGCTCTTCAATCTTATAATTGGTATCAGAGCTACAATATTCTAATCTCATTGATTTGCACGTGTTTTGACTTATCAATATGGAGAAATACTCCGAAAAACCTTATGTGTTCAATGGTGTTGATTTTCAGGTTTGGAAGGCTCATATGGAGGCCTACATACAAGTGCAAGGCTTTGCTATATGGGAAAAGGTCTACAAGTCTTTTGACGTGCCACCAAACGATCAAGTTATGACTGCAAACATGAGATATGTTGATAACGATAATAAGGATTGCAATTTGATCATACAAGGATTGAATCAAAGCGACTTCAATCGTGTTGAACACTTCCGATCAGCGTACGACGTGTGGAAGGCACTTTGCGAGTACCACAAAGGATCCAACACGGTCAAGGAGGTAAAGCAAGACATGTTCAAAAAGGAGTACATGCACTTTGAGATGCAACCGGGTGAGTCCATAGATGATCTATTTGCTTGCTTTAATAAAATTCTCAACAACTTGTGTAGTGTCAATATTAATTTTTCAGATGCTGAGAATGCTAGGCAACTGTTAAAAGCATTAGACATGTCGATTCAGGAGATAAAAGTTACATCTATTCGTGAATCTACTGTCATGAATACACTTACTTTAGATGTTCTATATTCTAAATTGAAAACTCATGAACTTGACATAATATCACGTAAAAACCCCAACAAGTCTCTTGCATTTCTTTCTCAAAGTGACATTCCTACTTCTAGCCAATCTTCATCATGTGGTACACTTGCTTTGCTGTCTTCTCTAACTCTTGAACAGATTGAAGAATTTCTAGAGAAGGAGCTGACACTTCTCTCCACTCAATTCTCAAAAGCATTGCAAACTGCGAGCACTAGAAGGAGAGGAAGTGATGGTTCTCAATGATGCTTTGAATGTAGTAAGATAGGACATTTTTGTACAGATTGCCCTACCTTTCAAGTCCTTCTACCCATGATGAAAAACAAAATATGTTCAAGTCCTCTTCTGGCAACAACAACAAGAAAAAGAAGACCTTTCCAAAATGCCAAGTGGTGGACCATATCCTCTCTTCTCTACTAGAAAACAACTTGAGCGATGTGGACTTCAGACGTGATGAGGATAAAGACAATTTGGCAAGTATGTGTTTTACGGCGGGCAACTCAAGATCAAGTATGGAGGAAGCAGAACACAACAGCGACGATTGAGATTTATGTCCCACTTGCGAAGAAATGTGTGATGTAATTTCTCGTGACACAATTATATTAAGAAAAAGGACAAAAAACTTGAAGACGATACTGTTAAAATTGAATCACTAGAATATGAAATTAATCGTCTAATATCTTTGATTCCTAGTAATGATTCTTGTTCCTCATGTGAACTAATATTTGAACAAAATTCCTCCTTAAAAAGTGCGCACATCTACACTCTTGATAAACTTGAGATTGAAATTGAAAAGAACAAAAAGTTTGCTGCACTTAATGATAAGAATATAAAATATGCTAGCTGTTCAAAAATTGGTTTGCATTGTTCTAACTGTGAAGATCTTAATAAGAAATTGCATGATGTTATAAATGAAATTTCTATTTTGAACAATGCTTTATGTTCTCATGAAGTTAAAAATTGTTTTAGTTGCAAGTTAAAAGGAAAAACTTCATGTGAAAACTGTCTAGACTTGTCTAATAAACTTGATGACATGCATAGGACACTAGAGCAGTTTTGTAGTGGGAATAAAAATCTAAACTTGCTACTGAATTCCTCTAAGACTTGTAATGATAAAACTAGTTTAGGTTTTGATTCTCATGCTCATGCTAAAACACATCCACCTAAGATTTTGAAGTCATTAGGAAATAGTTTGATTCAAACAGTTCCTAAATAAAAAGAAGTGGTTTTCAAATCTGCGGGACTGTTGTCTCATTCGGTTTTTAATAAACATGTTTCTTGCTCATCTAGACATAAACACAAAGTTAAATTTCATTGTACCTACTGTGATAGAGATGGTAATGTCATAGATTTTTGTTATAGACTAGCTAAACAACAAAAAAGGTTACACGCTTGAGGAAGGAGAATATTTGGCTTGTGGATTCAGGTTGCTCACGCCACGTGACCGGTAACAAAGAATGGTTCTCCTTCCTCTCTTTTGTGTCACGTGTAGAGAATGTTACTTTTGCCGATAATTCTTCAGCTCCTATAACTGCTAAGAGTTCAGTTAGAGTAAATAATCACTACACTTTAAAAGATGTGGCACTTGTCAAAAAATTGAAATATAGCTTGCTTTCCGTTTCACAATTGATAGATGAAAATCAAGAAATTATCTTCAATAAAAATTGTTGTAAGGTTGTAGATTCTAATGGTGAGCTTATGTTTAACATGTCTCGGTTTGGAAGAGTTTTTAAAGCTGATTTCTATATGCCATCCTCTAAGCATAGGTGTCTAGTTGCTAATGATTCAAATGACTTATATTTTTGGCATCATAGACTTGATCATGTAGGCTTTGATCACCTCACACGTGTTAGTGCTATTGATCGCATACGTGGGCTGCCTAAGATTAAAGAGAACAACAAAAATGTTTGCTCTTCTTATAGACATGATAAGATGGTTGCATATTCACATTCTTCTCGCATAATGACCATGACAACTGAACCGAGATAACATTTAAATCTTTACACTGTAGGTCCTTCACGTGTTCAATCTTTTGGAGGTAAATGGTATGTGCTTGTAATTGTTGATGATTATTCTAGATACTCTTGGATTTATTTTATGGCATCTAAGAATGAAGCTTTTAGTCACTTTAGAACTTTTTTTCTTAGATTATCAATTGATCACCTAGGATCCTTAAAAGCAATTAAAGTGATAACAGAACCGAGTTTAAAAATCAATCGTTTGATCGCTTTTGTGCTGAAAAAGGAATAGATCATCAATTTTTTTCACCATATGTACCTCAAAAAAACGGTGTTGTAGAGAGAAAGAACAGAACCTTAGTTGAGATGGCTACGACTATGCTTGATGAATATCAAACTCCTAGAAAATTTTAGGCAGGTGCAATTGCAACAGCTTATTATGTCTCAAATCGTGTTTTCTTGCGTGCTAAGCTAGGAAAAACTCCATATGAGCTTCGGTTTCGATATAGGCCTAGTGTCACACACTCTATGGTCTTTGGTTGCAAATGCTTTGTTAAGAAAAATGGTAATCTTGATAAATTTGAACCTAGATCTGTTGATAGCATGTTTCTTGGTTATCCATCTCATACTAGAGGCTACCGTGTGCTTTTACTTGACACTAACAAAGTCGTAGAGACTTATGAGATTTCTTTTGATGAAGCTAGCCAAGGTACTAGCTCTAATATTGCAGGTCCAGATCCATATCCGCCGTGGGAGAGTATTTTTATTGAAGATGAAGGAGTGAAGCTACTGCCTAAAATTTCAAAAATAAACAATGATGTTCCAGCTCTTGATGTTGCTCCACAACCAGCATCAACAACCACTACTGCTGGTTCAGATCTTCATCGAGCCACAAGTTCTTCGATTTTTTATGAACATGAAGAAGAATGAGCTTGTGAAGTGTCTACTTCCCTCCGCATTCTCAAAAGTCATCCTCCACAATAAATCATTGGAAGCTTGCACGAATGAGTCACACGGTCTAGATTTTGCGATCCAAACTCTCATGCTCATTTGCTTTTGTTGCTTCTTTTGAACCCAAAGATATATCACACGCACTCACTAATGAATCTGGGATTATTGTAATGTAAGAAGAGTTAGACAATTTTGAAAGACAGAAATAATGTTTGAAAACTTGTACTTCCATCTCAAGGTCACACTTTAATTGGAACTAAATGGGTGTTTAAAAATAAACAAAGTGAGGGTGGGGTTGTGGTTAGGAATAAGGCTAGATTGATTGCTCAAGGTTGCACACAAGTTGAAGGTCTAGATTTTGATGAAACTTTTGCTCTCGTTGCTATATTAGAAGCCACTAGAATTTTGTTAGCATTTGCTGCATCTAAAGGTTTCAAGTTATATCAAACAGATGTTAAAAGTTCTTTTCTAAATGGCTACATAGATGAGGAGGTTTTATGTCAAGCAACCACCAAGTTTTGAAAATCCAGATTTTCCTTATCATGTTTGCAAACAGTCCAAAACCTTGTACGGTCTCAAGCAAGCCCCTAGAGCATGGTATGATAACTTAAAAACATTCTTACTTAAAAAGGGATTTACTATGGGCAAGTTTGATAAAACTTTTTTTGTACTTAAGCATGGCAATGACTCATTATTCGTTCAAGTATATGTGGATGATATTATTTTTGGTTGTGCTTCTCATAATCTTGTGCCCAAGTTTTCAACTATGGTGAGTTCAGAATTTGAGATGAGTATGATGGGAGAACTCACGTACTTCTTGGGGCTGCAAATCAAGCAAACTAAAGAGGGAACCTTTGTGCATCAAACGAAGTACACAAAAGATCTCCTTAAGCAATTCAACATGGACAAAAGCAAGCCTCTCTGGACACCAATGGGAACATCAACAACACTTGACCTTGATGAATATTGTGAACTCATTGATCAAAAAGAATATTGAAGCATGATCGTGTCTTTTTTGTACCTCATGGCATCAAAACCGGACATACAATTCAGTGTATGTTTTTGTGCACAATTTCAAACTTCCCCACGTGCTTGAAATCGTCAAGCCGTCAAAAAAATTCTCAAGCACTTACATGGAACTCAAGAATTTGGCATTTTCTTCCTTCTTCCTCAACCGTTACTTTGAAAGCTTTTTTGGATGCTGATTTTGGGGTTGTAGGATTGATAGGAAAAGTACTTCGGGCGCCTGTCATGTTCTTGGTAATTCACTTGTTGATTGGTCCTCTAGAAAATAAAATTCTGTTGCACAATCCACGATCGAATCTGAATATGCAGCTGCTGCTAGCGCTTGCTCACAAATTCTTTGGATTGTTCAAACACTTAAGGACTATGAGGTTGATCTAGATAGTGTTCCGCCGTTTTGTGATAACACTAGTGTCATTTGCATAGCAAAAAACCCCGTGCAATATTCTAGAATAAAACACATTGACATTAGGTATCACTTTCTCGGTGATAATGTTGAAAAGGGAAACATAGTGCTTCACCAGGTAGATACCGAACAACAATTGGTGACTTTTTTACAAAACATTTGGATTTCACTCGTTTTTTCTTCATTCGTAGTGAAATAGGGGTTATGCACCTCATGGCTTAAATTGAGGGAGAGTTTTCTTGAAACTTGGGAAGTCTATGTGTGAATCTGAATTTAAAATAATATGAGCATAGTATTTCATACATATATGACTTTGTGATTCATTTTACATGCTGAAAGTTCTTACTATATTACTTGTGTTATACATTTTATAGTTTTTGACATGATAAGTAATTGGAATAATTACTTACACTAAATATGGTTATGATTGAACTTTCTTGCTGTTTTGAACTTGTTGCATGCTCACAAGTGCTTTTAATCATGAAAAAATAGTCAATAAATAGCCCACACGTTGAGCTTTTATGATCAAATAAAAATAAAAAAGATTAATATAATATGCATGCATCGCACTTCTTCTTATGAGACCGCTTATCGTTGCACTTTGATATGAACTTGGAAGAAGTTGTGTATGACTAAAACCATGTCCTTAAGCTTCTGATTGTCAAATTACATAGGCTTGACTTGTTTGGTTATAATAAGGTTGATGCGGCATACAATCTCTTGCAAATATCATATGATTCAAATTTGTGCTTTAAAAATAATAAAAATGCAGTAACATGTTTCATGCTTTTAGGTCTTGAAATAGTTAAGTTTGTGAGATCATAACTTGCTTAAATTGAAAAATTAAATTTGATCTCTAGCATGGCTTACACTACTTTATGTATCTCATTGATGTTATAGTGTAAGTTACTTGATAGTATGACTTGAATGAACTTCGTTTTATATGTATATGTTATAATATGCTCATAACAATTGAAATTTCTCTTTTGAACCTTGTTGAATACATCGTCAAAGGAGGAGAAATATGTCACACATTGCATATTAACAAGTGTTTTACATGTTCTTCTCAGGGGAGGAAATTTCTTTCTCGTTTGATTTTTATTTTCAAAAAGGGGGAGAAATTTGTTTTCAGAACTTTTCATGTGAATAAGTCGATGTTCGGATTATAAGTGGTGTTGTCAATGCATTCATCAAGGGGGGATTGTGAGATGTATGTGTGCTGAATATATTGGCAATTTAAATAAAAGCGAGGGTTCAGATGCAAAGTTTTGAATATTCCTGAAAAGCTCACATCGGATTGTCCGACCTTGCTGGAATCCATTTTGCACTGTCTGAACTTCATCGCACATGAGTTGCACGTGTTTTCTCGCTTCGGATTGTCCGAACTTTTCTCACATGATCTGCACATGTTCGACACTTATGATTGTCCAAACTTTTAAACATGTGATAGGCACGTGAGTCGACATAGGTCGATCTATACAAATGTATTTTTAGGAGTAACGTTACTCGTAAGGACTGTCCGAACTTTCTCGATGCTCGGGAGTAACATTTACCCTTTACTTGGTTAGGAATGTCCAAACTTTCCAACACATGATTTGCACGTGAGTTTTGAATTGAATGTCCGACCTTTTGCCTTTATATTGCAGTGCCACTTTTGGTCGACTCGATAATGTTATTTGCTGAAATATTGTGCAGCGGATCTGTTTTAACTTGCAATATTTCAAACTTGTTTTTTTGGCTTATGGGAAGGTTTGCTTAGTATTTATTTACTAAGTTTTTGATGTGTTATGGCTGATTATGGTGTTAAGCATTTCTATGGTTTGCAACATGCTAATGTGATGTGCTCACGTAAGGTGTTGTGTTTTTCGGACTAACGAGAGTCGGGTGGAGGACTTGGGCTCGTAAAGAATGGTTGTTTGTTCATGTGCAGGTGTTGCTTGAGGTCAATACATGGCTGGTGACAGGTTCCATTGAACTAGTCTTAGGGAGATGATGAGGTTCAACAACCAAGTTCGGGAGGAATTCTTGTTGAGTTGATCGGGAGGTCACGCAACATGTTTGGTTCAAGAATAATGCATATGAAGGTATTGTGAACATTGTTGGAAGGTATTTGCACATGTGCAAGGAGTGCATAGATGTGGAAATGTGGTTTCAATACATGATGAAGAGATATGGACGTGAAGATGTGGCCGCAAAGGTCCAATCGGCTGGATTATGAACTTAGGCTGCGGCTGAGTCGGTTATGGCTCAAATATGGAAAGATTTGAGTTAATTTTTGTTAGTATTTCGTGTTTTACACGAAGTAGAGTTGTTTTAGGAATGTGGTATACATTCCTAAGGTATTTAGAAGTCTTAAGATTGTTTCTATCTGTGTATAAAAGAGTCTTAAGCAGTTATGGTAAGTTTGAGTTAGAGTCCAAGTAGGATTAGAGTCCTAGTTTGGATTAGGTTGGCCTTGGGGCTGGTTACATAAGAAAGGGAGGCTAAAGCTCGTTGAATACGACTTGGGTCTGTTCCTCTTGCGTTTTGATCAATAAAATTTGTAGTTTAGAGTAGCTTTTGTGCCTTGTTCGTCTTACTTGTTTTCATCAAGTCTTTCTTGTTAAGTTTCTTCGCTGCCTGATCTTTCTTTAGTGTTTTGATCATAACTCAAGTTTTATTGATCCAGTCGATGTGATACTTTTTCTGTTGTCTTCAAAACTCAATTTTCTATCATTTGTGAAAGTTTCACAGCCATTGGATTTGTGGTTTCTGATCTACACGAGTTTCTTTGTAGTGTTGCAGATCAGGTTTTTACTCGGGTAGAACAGATTGACCCTTGTTCGATCCTTTGATCTTAACTTGAGTTTTTCTCGATGGTTTTTTTGTGATTCTTGTTTACGTGTCTTCGTGACTCGATTCTCTATAATACATACTACTTTTGTCATGGTTGAGCATGTTTGGATCAGTTGCACACATAGTTTCTTTATCAGATTATTTTTTCGCCGAGAGGTTTTTATTGCTTCCGCTGAAAAAGTTTAAATCTACCATTCACGCCCCCTCTGTTAGCTTTTCGTGTGCTCTTCGATCCTCATGAGGCAGAGGGGGCGATGCACGTCGTGGTTGCTCCTAGTCTTTTTAGCCTTCATTGAAGTGCGGCTTAGGAAGAGGTAGAGCAACACGTAGTGGAAGCCCTGGGGTCGTTGCGAGGCTTCATTGTGGCGTCAGTTACAAGGCAGCATAGTGGAGTAGCGTGTGATGGAAGTCCTCGAGTCGCTGCAAAAGACAAAATATGCACCTTGGTTTGGACAAAAAAGGCCCTATGTCTCGAATGAGTCTATCTGTGATCTTTGTTAGCTCAAAAAGCGAGAGTACAGATTACAGACGAGCCTTACTCGAGTATATGAACTCGTGGAAAGTAATATGATCTTTAGGTAAGTAATGTGTAAACAAAATACGTATGTAAGTGTATAAGTAAGACGCGTAAATGCATAACGAAATACGTAAGTAAAGCGAGTACAAAGTGAATTCCCTTCCTCGGAGGAGGCATTGGGCCTCCTTTTATAGGAGGTCGAGGTGGTCCTATCTAACTGACATTTCTCATAGTGGAGCTGGATTGTACAATGTTCGTTCTAGTGACCTAGGTTGTCCGGGGTGCGGAAGCTTCACAGTCTTGACTTCTTCTTCATCGTCAAGGCAACATCGTGTGTGTCGGATAGTCATTCCTCTGCGATGGATGCGAGGGATGACAAGTCACATCGTGTGTTATTCCTTCTGTGGGAATTACGACGCGCACCATCCGCGATAAATGATCAAAGCTGTCTGCCTCTTCCACGCTCAAGTCCGGGAGAATTGTCCGCCCGACCTCTCGGATCGGGACTTTGGCAGGTTAGGTATCCCAACCTCTGCAAGCTGGGGCATTGGCAGCGAATCCCGTATCTTTGGTTTCTCAGGTACAGAACTCATTCAGCGCTAATAATAACATAAAACATAACAAACTACCATACTACTGAGATGGATAATAATGAAGCACTCGGGGTGACAAGTGAGAGAAATGCAGTTGATTGAAGCCATACAAAGTAGTACATCCACTAGTATATGCATTGACTGTGAGTGGGAAGGAACATCCGAACTTGTCTCCACAATTTCCCTGTCGTCAATCTCGTCGACACACAACACTTACTACGGCATACGCAGACGCATGATGTCTCACCAACTAAGGGACCTCAGTCCCATGCATTACCAAATTAGTGAAGAAGTATTTAAGCCACTGTTTTTTTTTTTTTGAAACAGCATTTAAACCACTGTCCGAATGATTGTGCGCGGCAGCAGAGCTAATACTGGGTGATGGAGCGGTAGTAAGTGTTGGGCCTCCAGTTGGCGGGGATGACCTTGTTGGCAACTAGCTTCCTGCCGGACTCGTTGGTGATGCGCAGCGAGAATGGCGCGGTGAGCCGGTGGTTGGCGTCCAGCCTCCAGATGGATCCCCAGGACTCGCGCATCGGCGTCCATGAGTTGGAGTTGCCCTCCATGAGGTCTACCTGCACCACGTCACCGTCACCATCTTCGAACTCTACGAGCACCGCCAAGTACACGGCGTTGGAGCCCTCCTCGACGTGGAACGTCACCTTCTGGCCGGGGTAGTTGCACGGCACCCTGCATGTGTCATGTTTGCGTTAGATTCTTCCCCCTGATAGGAATGAGTACTGAGTACAGAAACAACCGGAGATGGCATATTGTTAAAGGCCGATGAAGAACTACTGCATCTTTCTTAGAATCTACTTGGGACCCAGTTGAATCGGCTGTTAATTTTGGTAGAGCAAAAGTACAGAACGAGGGCTCCACAGAGACCACAGCACGAGCATCGAGCAGAACACGACGGTCGAGCTTATGGTTAATCAATTCAGGTAGGGACATCAGATTGGCCTGTAGTGGCCCTGTGCCACGAGAAGTGCATGTTACCCACCTCTTGAACTGCATGTCGATGATGCCGGCGTGGCGGAGCTCGTCGTTGCGGCCGGGCTTGGCCAGGGCGCCGAAGGCCGTGCCACTGAGGTCGAAATGGTACTTGGACACGGGGTAGTAGTTCATGTCGGTGATGATAACCGTCTCCGGGTTGCCAGAGCAGGCTGGGTGGTTGGTGCATCTTATCTGGAAGAAAAAAAAAGGCAAACAATAGTCAAAAGCTGTCCTTTACCAGCTTTGCGGTCGATTTCCGTTTCCAAGAGGACGGGCAACGACGTCTCTCGAATCTGTCTACCTGGTAACAGGACCCACAGCCCTTGCCGTCCTTGAACAGGGGCTGGTTGCCGCAGGACGTCATGGACGAGAACGGCGGCAGGTTAACGTTCTTGAATCCGCAAGCGCCACCTGCACATCAACGCATGCTTAAGCTCAAGAACACAGCCGGCATACATCTGAACGATCGAGCGCCAAGCAACGGGGAGTGGTGTGAGTACGTACCGTCGTCGTCAGGGCCGGCGCCGGTGGGCGCCCCGTACCACGTTGCCCTGGCGGCCTCCCAGTTGGGGTCGGCGGTAAAGGCAGAGGCGTTATAGTTGACGAGACTGGCGCAAGAGCCATGGGTGACGAGAATGGAAAAGACGGCCGCAAGTGCGACCACCTTGAAAGAGGAGGAGGGCGCCATATCGTGTTTCGTATCAGCTATCTAGGACTGTGCAAGCTTGAGAAGGTATCTACGAGTGCTGAGCAGACAGAAGCTCTGTTTTGATGATCGAGAAGGACCAGCTTGCCGGGGTATTTATAGGATAAAAGAGATCGAACTCAGTACGCCGCGGTCGCCATCAGCGGCCGTTCCACCCGACGTGCTTTGGTAGGGGTCACATGGCTGTGGAGCAAATCATGGAAGGATATGGAGGCAGGAGGCTTCGGATCACTTGTGAACTAGTGTTAAAAAAGGTAACGGCTTCTTGGCAGTTATAGCATGTTGCGTATGTATATGAACTGTCTAGTACTTGTTCACTGACTCTTGGGGTGCTTCAGAAACGTACACCTCTTTTTATGTTCGAAATGCAGCGTGTTAGGAACAGGAGATTCGGCCAGTACAGCCGGGAAACCGAAGGAACGACAGGTGCACAACTAAATCATCGAGAGTAATATCAGTCAGAATGCAATCATTTGCGTCGATTATGCATACCAGATCACCGAATCATCCGCGTAGTACAGAGGTGCGCGTTGGATGGTGTACCTAATGCGTTTCATGCATATGTCGTTCCAATAATAGATTGCAAATTAGCAAGTACACTGACACGGTGAAGAAATATCTGGTAGTTACAGGATACTCTGCACAAGACGGAGAAGCCGCCCTTGGTTTTGGGACATGTGGAACACAACGAGTCTCAACACATGCTGTGGCCACGTGTTGGTATGGGTCTGGCAGGTCCACATGTCTGGGTTGTGGGTCCACGTCCAATCACTCCAATGTGCACGCAATGATGACGCCACCCGCCCTACTGTTGCGGGTGCCGGGTGACACGGGATGATCCCAATCCCAGGAGGATAGGCAGTCCACAATATACGTTCATCTCTAAAAAATCCCAGCAGAAGGGGCATCGAGTTGAGACATACAATCAAAGTTACATGCACACATCCACAATCACATTTTGATTGTTAAGGTACAGGTAATATAGTTTTGCAAAACGCATGACGACCTATAATTTTGTAATATTATAAGAAGAAATGAACATATTGAAAAGGGATTGCCTAACAAACAACCATGAGGCCCGAGTTTAGCGGGCTTCAGACTCAGCCTTCCAGTCAACCACCAAGTGACCGGGCCACTGGAATCCTGAGCCCATTGTTCAAGTGGGCCGAAAATGAAAGTATTTCGAACAAAAATGGGTTCGGTCGTTTCCTCTGAAACAAAATGATTTCGGTTGTTGGTTACCGTGCATTATCTCATCCCAGCGCTTAAAGGACTGAGCTTGTTTCGTGCCTGAGAATGTCAGTAGATGGAGGTTGTTAGCGAACACCGGGGATGTAGCGACCAAAATGAACTTACCTGTTGGATTTTGTCACTGCTGGTTAGAGTCGGAAACCTGAAAGGCACGTGTGTTAGTGCTAGTGTTGAAAGACAATCAGGGGTGCTGAAGTTTAGGTTAAGCAGCGCACTTTGCCTTTGTGTGTGCCTGCGTGTTAATATAGGATGGACTCTCCTTAGCCGTGGATTCTACAATAGAGCTAGGTTCAGGTATATATCAACTACTCGGTCGAGATGCTGTTTGGTCATTACACAATATAGATGTCGAACAAGTCTATAACTCAAACAGGCGTCTCAGATTTTCATGAGCGTCACCTGGAATTATTGGCGGGAAGGAGAGTGCAGCGGAGCGGAACACCAACCATCGACCGAGCGCGGCCTGCAAAAATATTCGCGTGCCGAGGCGAGACGGGCACGGGAAAAGACACAAGTCGAGCGTGGCCGTGTGGGCGGGGCGGGCCTTGCGTGGGCACACATGCCTGGCTGACACCTCTGGAGTCTGGACTGCAGCCACCACGTTGCCTTCGCCATCATCCCGCGCCTTCCCCCGCCGCGCGCCGGTGCATTGTGATTGACTGCGTGGCGCTGCTGCCCCTGCCGTCGGCCGCCGTACGCCATCACTTCCGCCGTTCGCCTTCGCTGCCTATCCGCTTCCGATACGTGTCCACTGCCTCAACGGAGAATTTTTTTTATTAATACACCTTTTGTAAAAGAATTTAATATAAATAACCTACAATTTTTCAAAAATTGAAAAGTTATCCAGGTTCGAACGTGCCTCTCACGAAATGATATGCAGGTCATGTTTTCCGTATGTGCCTCCCACGAAATTCGACGTGGCGTGCCACGCAGTCGAGTGGTTCCCGAGGCCGACCGCGTGGCACCCGAGGCCGCCGGTCTCACGGCGAATCTCATACGAGACACTTATTAAATTCGTCCCAGTGAGAATTTCGTATGTGTCTCATGCGAAATTCCTCGAGCAATGGGGCCCACCGGTATCGTCATATGTGTCACGGACGAGGTCCGGCCTCGTTAAATCTCGCCGCGCCTCACCGTTTTTCGATGCTCGAACACTTCGCCTCCGGCTACGCTCGTTCCCTCGGCCGCCCTCTGGCTCCGCCTCCGGTCCCGGCGCCCTCCTCTCGCAGCGCCGTCGCGGCCTCGGCTCCTCCGGTCCTCCGGCCTAAGGTTTTTTTTTCCTATTTACTGCTAATGACTAAATAGGTATTGTAGTGGTAATTAGAATATGATTTGTTAGTATTTGACTTGTTAATGGTGTTATGTGATAGTTATTTAGTAATGTGATTTGTTTCATAGTTTATGGTACTTCTATTTGATACTATATTATTTATATTTTGTACAATTTTAGATAATAATGAGACTATGTTAATAGGCATTCTTACCACACGATTACTTTAATTTTGGTTATAATAGTTTGTGATAAATTTGTTTTTTAAAATTCCAATATGAATGTCAGAGAGGTTAGTGTTTTGGATATTTTATGGAGAAGGCACAATTGTTTATGGTTCAAATGAGGTTGATTTGCCTGGGTTCACATTGTGTGAGAGAGGGATAACAAGAGCAAATAAGAGGACATTTAGTAGTGTCGAGAACTAGTTGATAAAAACATTTAACCTTGATGCACAACAACATCAGTTGAAATTGAAATGAATGATTAATCACGCAAGAGATGGATTTTACTTAGATTTGATTGTTATTAAGGGAACACAGAATTGGAGTAAATTTGCAGATATAGTTGTGGAGCGGGGTTGGCCTTGCAAGCGGAAATGAAAGAAGTAGAGAATGCAGCGGAACAGATGGAGAAGATGATAGTATGGAAAATGATGTAAAAATAGAAGAAGCTGGAGAGAACTCGATACATATACAAACACGTGGTGTGGCAGATGAAGAAGAGCACATCGAGAACATAGTTGAACAAATAAGGATGGAAGATATGGAACAAGAAAATGTTCCAGAAGTTGACTCCTCTGATGACGAGAATGATACTACTGTTTCTGCAAAGTGGAACAATTCGATCTCAAGTAATTTATTAGCTACAGAAAAGTATTGTGGCTTATCGGGATATCATGAGAACCAGTTAACAAAGGAAATATTTTTAAAGATAAAGATAGTTTGAAGAATGTAGTAAAATATTGGTCTCTATCTATGAGAGATCATTTATATTTTACAAGTCTAGTATAAAATACTATTATGCGAAATTTGTGTTCTCAAGTTGTACTTTTCAGATCCATGGTTTCGAGAAGAAGTGGACGAAACTATGGAGAGTATCAAAAATGATTGATCACACATGTGACTTGCATGAATTGGAGAAGTGAAATAATGCTCTTACATCGCAGCTTATTGCGAATCACATGTTCGCCCGTATTGTGGATAACATTCGGTTTGAACCGAGATCAATAATAAACACTATTGAAGAGGACTTCAAGTAAACCATACGTTACTCCAAAGCGTAGAAGGCCAAACAGAAGGTGATTGAGCAAAGATTTGATACATTTAAAGCGTCTTATGAAAATATTTCAAAGTTATTGCAGACCATCAAGTAGAGGAATGTTGTTACTCATTATGATATTATGGACGTACCGAACAGAAGTATGGCCGGAAAGTTGTTTCTCCATCATGCATTCTTTGCATTAGGTCAATGTATTGCTGTATTCAGACATTGTAGGCCTATCCTCTGCATTGATGATACTTTGTAATTGGAAAGTACAAAGGTCAAATTCTAACAACTATTGCAGTTGATGTGAACCAACAGATGTTGCCAGTGACTTTTGCTTCTGTCGAAAGTGAGAACACTGACAGCTGGTATTGGTTTCTTAGTTGGGTAAAGATGGATGTATTTCAAGAACGTTTTGATATTTGTCTAATACACGATCGTCATACTGGATTGCTTAAAGCAATATCTAATTTGAAACATGGTTCCTCTGAGCGTGGGCAAGAACTTTATTGGATAGACATTCAATCAAGATATTGCACAAGACATTTAGGTGCTAACATTTCCAGTCACTTTAGGAACAAGGACAGTGTCCTGAGCTACTTCAGTTCACACTTATCCATCTCAGACATGAAATTTCTAGTACACTAAGTCTATACACCATCATCCGTTCGTCTATATAATACTCAGTCCACTACCAGCTTCAACACACACACTCACTACAATCATTTGATATACTTACCATGGACGAGTTCCCACCACCCACAAATAAAAAAAAGGTTTCAATCCCTGAGAGATTACATCCTCCAATGTGTTTTGTGGCACTGATTGTAGGTTTGTTAGAGATCTTCCACTTGGTGACTCTTATGGTTGCCGACTTTGGATGTGCGACAACTACGAGTACGATCCTCCTCACAAGACGTGTTTGTTTCTTCCAGATGGTAGGAAACAGGTAATATGCAACAATATTTCTATTTTTATAAATGTTATACATTCTAACCTTTTGTACAAAAATTTGTGCAGTCACCACCACTTCTTTACGACTTCTGGAACTACATCGACCAGGAACAATTGGCAGAAGACGCCGAGTACGTTTAGAGAAAAGCTCGACTTGCAACATGGAAGTTCTTTTAAGAAGAAAAGTGGGAGGAAAGAATAGAGCAAGAGAGGAGGAATAGAGCTGAAAAGGAGGAGCATCATCGCAAGAGACAAGAAAAAATTCGATAATGGTTCACAGAGTGTGATCGTAAGCCTGCAGAGGAGGAATGCATCGCAACACAGACACGAGAGGTTGAGTGAGAGTGCATGCGCGAGAGAGCTCATCGCGCAAGGGAAGCTGGTCCGGATGCTTTGTGTAAGAAAAAATACCCCGTTGTAATCAGTAGCAACTTATGTAATCTAGCTCGACGTTCAATTCAACCAAGACATGTTAGGATTAGATCGACGCAACTTAAGTGCGTCATACACACGTCATTTGTATTAGCTATTTCATGTTTTCTTCGAAAAATATGTGTATGTGTGTTTTGCCTCATGTACCGTAGTAGTAGAGTGGCAAACAACATGCACATATTTCCGGAACTATGTAATTTCATTTTATGTAACTGTCGCTTAGATTTTAAATTTTAGTACAATTATTTTTATAATTTTCAGAACTATTCAATTATTATTGCTATATGATTTTAAAAAATTCGTAACTCCCAATGAACTCCCAAAATATATTGATAATTTCTTTTTTAGACTCAATGAAACTTACATTACAATAATTTTTATGAATGTTTCTACCAATTCTATCTCGAGTGTTTCTAAACAAATAACTAAAATTGAATACATTTTACAAACTTGCATAAATGTTGTCGAGGTGTCTAAACTGACACCTCCCCCGGACCTGCTCGGAAGCAGTCCGCGGAGGTTCGACGTATTTTCGGGGGGCTAGTCCTAACAAGATCAAGCGCAGTGGACGATGAACGCGAGGGTTTTACGTGGTTCGGCCCGTCTGAGCGTAATACCCTACCCCACGGTGGTTTGTGTGTTGTATTGCTCGAGTGTGTTGAGTCGCTCTGGGTCCGAGAGAACCTGTCTTAGTCGGTTGCTGCCCGATCCTTTTATTGTCCAAGGCCGAGCAGCTTAAAAGTGGGACCCAGAGCCCGACATGTGGCCCTGAGTGTACCAAATCTCTCCTAAGATCTGGGAGTAAATGCTATCTCATGATAATGGCTTCAATGTGCCGGCTGACCATGCCTTGCAGCAGGGCTACACATAGCCCCTCATCATGGCGGACGGTGTCTAGTCCATCTTGTCATGACTTCTCATTCGTCCGTCGTACATAGTAGTTCGGCGCCAGCCTGTTAGCGTCAGGCTGGGTACAGGACTCTTGACTTACGAGTGCGAGCTCCAGCTTACCTATGGAACACGCGTGTCTTTTCCGTTTAGGTGCACTGGGCTCGTCCCTCTTTATTGTCGCTGTCGCAGGATGGACTAGGCCCGGCGCTGCCTGCCACGTGGCGGGTCCGGTCCTTCCTTTTGCCGGGAGGTTGGCCCCGGAGCTTCCGGACACGTGGCTGCACCGGACCTTCTTCTCGCGAGGAGGCAGGTCCGGAGCTGTCGACCTAGTGAATGTGCCGGACCTCTCCTTGGCGGGGAGGTAGACCAGACCTGCAGGACGCGTGGCAACGCTGGACCTCCCCTCCGTGAGGGGGATACACCGGGAGCTACAGGCCACGTGGTAGCGTCGGGCCCTCCCTTAGTGGAGAGGTGTGGCTATGTCGTACGCCACGTGGCACCCTTGGTCCTCGTCGGGTCCTACCCCCGTGGGTGGTGGGACCATGCGTGCCTTCTCTCTTGTATCTAGGGGTACCCGGTTCGCCAGTGTCGACTGTTGGAGTCGGCAGATCCCCTGACACTACTAAAGTGTTGAAGGAGTTTGTAGTTCGGTTTGGGCGCGCGGAGACTCAAGAAGGTGAATCACGATTGGACACGAGAGACACAGTGGTTTACGTGGTTCGGGCCGCCTGAGCGTAATACCCTACTCCACGGGTGTGTATGTGTGTTGTATTCACTTGTATGCTTGAGAGCGGTCCAGAGTCCGATCCCCTTGTGTATCGTCGGTTTGTCCTTTTATAGTACAAGGACAAACCGTTACAAGTCAGCCTGGCCCGACATGTGACCCTGGCGGTTACTAGTATTGATACACGAGATTAATTGTTGTTAATAACCCTGTAACGGCTCCGACAGTGCCGTTACAGGTGTTAAGATCGTCCGATTAAGTGTCATTAACGTGGAATTAATGACAATTAATCGGGTCTTGAAGTCCACGGCTGTCCTTTGAAGATCCAGAGCCGTTACAATGTCTCCCGGAGGTTTGAAGCGGCCAGCTCCGACGTATGGACACGTGGCAGCTCCGGAGCTTGCTTGTGGGAAGTGAGAAGCTCCAGGGTGGCCTGGCACGTGTCAGGTCCGGAGCTTCTCTCGGTCAGGGGTTAAGTCCGGAGGTACCGTTTCAGTACCTAGCCCGGAGCTTCACCCTTGCGGGTAGTAGCTCCAGTCTGACAGTACACGTGGCAACCTAGGGGTTAACCATGTTGGGGAAGCAGGTCCGGTTATGTCTGACAAGTGGGCCTCCGAGGGTCTTCAATTTGAGTAGACGTCCTTCCCTTGAGATCTTTGTAACCTCAGGGGGTGTATGGTTTTTAGGGTACCGACAGTGGCCCCCTGGACCTACCTCCGGGGAAAGTCACCGGGGTGAAGTCATTCCGTCGGAGGTGGGTCCATACTCGCGACTCTTGAACTGGGTCTTCAAGGGTCTTCGGAGGTGCCGTTGGCAGGGCTTTACAGTTAAGTCCCGACGCGTGGCGCACCTCAGGCGGCAGATAAGATCTTTGATGTGCGGATCTCTCGCAATTGAAGGTCGCCGGTTCCCGATACGAAAACCGTATCGGTTCCGCGCGCCTTGTCAGTTCGCCGCCTTTGGGTTTCCCGCCCAGTGATGACAACTGTTCGCCTGGGTAAGAACCTCGACTTGATCGTCAGGGTGGTCCCGGGCCCTCTTGTCATCGGCAGGGTTGAATTCTCGAGTAGTATCCTTGACTCCCCTGCAGTTTCCATCCAAGCGTTGCGAGGGCTTACTTAAGAAGGAAAGCGCACCGTCGGGAGTTCTTTACGCTTCCCATCTGTTCTTGCGCTCAAACTCCCAACTTGTGCTTTGCTCCTCTTCTCTTGCCTAGCTTTGCTGCGATGGAGTTGGGTCTGCGTGAGAGTCGCTTGAAGACAGACGGCGATCTGAAGAAGGTCCGGGCCCTCATGGGGTGGTCTTCGGACTTCTTCAACTGCTCGGTCCGCGCCGGCGGAGAGCTCCCTTTCAAGAAGGAGCACGCTGGCGAGATGGTGTACTTTTCCTCGTACGCCATGGTGGGGCTGATCCCACCGTTTTCTTCTTTCTTCTTGATGCTGCTGGACTTCTATGGTCTGCAGCTGTACCACCTTGGCCCTCACTCCATTCTCCTTGTGTCCATCTTTGTCCACTTCTGCGAGATGTGGGTGGGCATCCCTCCCTGCATCGAGCTCTTCCGAACCTTCTTCACCGTCCAAACCACCGGTCGAAGCGATGAGTATCTTGGCTTCTACTACTTCGTGAAGCGCAAGAAGTGCCCATTCAAGTACCTCCGGTCATTCCCTTCCGGGAAGTGGGATGACTGGAAGAAAGATTGGGTAGTCGTCCGGGTGGAGGAGCATGAGCGGTTGGAGTTGCCAGACGGTCTGCCCGGCATTGACACGTCGGTATGGAGCGAAGTTCCGATGCTGGCGGAAGCTTTTGACCCTGTCCTGACCAGGATCCGCCAATGTGTGGAGGGAGGATTGACTCCCCAGGCGGTGTTCTGCAACTTCCTGTCCAACAGGTGGGCGCCGCTGAAGAGGAGGGAGAAGCTCGCCTGGGCCCTCAACAGCGTGATGGACAAGGACCGGGTTGAGACCGGGTTGAAGTCCAGCATGGTGGGGAAGTCCTTGGAGTTTCACCTCAAGAAATTCCAGCACGGCATCGACGTTGACGGAGATTACTTGACTCCGCCACCGGCTTTCCTCCCTCTGAACGTGGAAGTTGAGTTCAGCAGGAAGCTCCGGCGAAAGATGCCCGCGCTTGACGACCTTGGTGTCGTCGAGAGAAGATCAACTACCCGGTTGGTGATCCCCGGGTTGTCCGAAGGCGGCTCCGCCCCTGTCTCTCAGCCAAGAGCTGAGGTCATCGGCAAGGGCAAGGAGCTGGCGGAAGAGCCGGAGAGCCGGAAGAGGAAGCTGCGATATGCTGATGGAAGGTCCGTGGGGCCTGCCACTTCCCCCCCAGTTCCCCGTCCTCAGGAAGGAAGATCCTCCGCCGTCGTGGCGACTGTCCCCGTGGTGGGGTCCTTCCGGAACGTTACTGTTCCGGCGGTGGGATCCTCCCGGAGCGCGACTGCCCCCGCGGTGGATCCCTCCCATGGTGCTAGCTCCGGGCGCGCGTCTCCGGCACCAGAAGCGGTGAGGGCCTCCAGGTCCAGGAGTTCCTCCCGATCAAGGAGAGCTCCGACCCGGGAAGCGCCCGCGGCTACGGCAAGTCCTGGGAGTCCTCCCGGAGCTCCTATGCCGACCGTGGCCAGCCCGGATCGTCCGGGAAAGAGGTTCCGCGCAAGCTGGTGCGTGAGCCTCCCAAGGTAATTTTTCTTTCTTACCTCGATTAACTTTTAATTGTAGCATCTGTTTGCTCAATTTCTTCGTTCCTTATCTGCAGCGTTCCCAAGAAGGGGAGTGAAGCTCCGCCTTCAGCCACAGTGTCTGAGGCTGCGAGGGCTTCTGCTCCAGCTCCGGTGCCGCCCCAAGCGGAGGCTGCGACAGCTCCGGCGCCGGCTGTCGTGGTCATGGACCTCGACTCGTCTCCAGAAGTTCCCGTGGTAGCGCCGGACCACGGGAATGAAGATGCGCCAGCGGTACCCGTCCCGGAAGTGGAAGCTCCGGGTCCTGGTGCTGAAGAAGTAGAAGAAGCTCCGGCTGTTGAGTCGGAGGAAGTAGCAGTCCCGGCTTCGGAGCCGGACAGTGCTGAAGCCCCGGCGATTGAGCCGGAGGTGGATGAAGCCCCGGCATGCGAGCCGGAAGTTGAAGTAGTTCCGGCAGTTGAGCCGGTTACTTCCGAAGCTCCGGTCGCAGAGCCGGTGATTGTTGGAGCGCCAGCCGCAGAGCTGGCGGCTGAAGAGGTGAGTGAGCTTGAGCCTCCCTCAGAAGAAGTGTCCCGGCCGGAGCCAGTGGAGGTGACGACGTCGATGGTACCTGTGGCAGAGCCAGAGTGCCTGAACGAAGTCGCCGGCCCCCAGCCTGAGGGGGCAAATGAAGATTTGGTGGCGGGACCTCCTTCGATGGCGACTAAGGCCGTCCCGGAGGAGGGCCCTGGTGTTTTGGAAGCTCGGGGTTCCACTCTCATAGAGTGGGACCCAATTTTTGTAAGTGAAGACCCGCTGGAACCAGCGGAAGAGACCCCAGTAGGTCCGGAGCCCATCTCTCTGTCGATGTCCATCGACAACGCCTGCTCCAGTCTACGTCAGGTCCAACTGGCCTTCTTCCACGACAGCAAGGCTCTTGAAGAGGAGCGCCAAACCCTTAGGCGGTGGCGTAATCGGCTCCACTTCGAGACTAAGCTGGCGCAGTCGAGGCTTGCGGATGACAAGGAATGGATCAAGCGGGAGAAGATCCGCCTGGAGCTCTGGGGTGAGCTGCTGGACGAGAGGGAGAGCATGACTCACGCCCTTGATGCTCAATCCCGGGAGTTCCACGACCAAGCTAAGGCTGCTAACGACGCGGCCAATGCTCGGTTTGATCAGCTCGAGGCCATCAGCACCGCACTCATCAAGCGCCGAGAGGCACTTGAAGGAAGGGAAAGACGGCTCGAGGATGAGGAGCAAAAACTCCTGGAGCTACGGGATGACGTCTTGCGACGGGAAGAAGAGCTCGCCGAGAAAACAGCTCTGGCGGACAAGGGCCTCGAGGAGCGCACTAAGAAATTGGAAGAGCGCTGCCTCGAGGAAGAGGAGAAGACCTGGGTGCGGGGGCAGGAACTCTACGAATACGAGTGTGCCCTTATCGCCCGGGAGAAGAAAGTGGAGGCTAGGGAGAAGGACCTGGTCGACCGCCGGAACAAGATCCATCTCCGGGAGGAGGAGCTCGGAAGACTTGAGAAGCGGGTTGCTGCGAAGATCCAGCAAAACGCCAAAGAAGTTGAGCGCCTCGCCCGCGAGAATTCGGAGCTGACGGCGGCCCGGAGATCCCTGGAAGAGATGAAGAACTTGAGGAGGGCGGACTCCTTGCAGATTTGGGAGTTCCTGAGCAAGGCCGACGATGCGCTGGCGCCGATGGGTTTCAGCCCCGTACTCCCGGATGATCCGGAGCCGGAGCCGGACCTTGCGTTGCAAGCGTTGAGCGCCGCGGGCAGCAAGCTCTCCAAGGTGGGCGCCGTCATCGCGGACCAACTGGAGGTCGAGGGGCAATCCCTGGCTAGGAACGTCACAAAATATGTGTTGACGTGCTACACCAGCCGGAACCCTCGATTTCCTCTAGACCCGGTGCTTGAAGGCCCCGTCGAAGGGGAAGGCGAAGCTACCCGAGCCAGCGTGTCGGAGGTCGCCCAGAATGTCGCCGAGTTCTTCCATAGGGTCTAGGACCGTCCCTCTTAGCCTTTACTTGTATCTTCTCTTCTTCCTCAATTTTGTAATCCCTTGTCTCCAGATGTAATCTCCGGTCTTCAGATGAAATGAAATCCCCAATTTTTTGTGAATTTCATTTTTTTTTTGTCTTCAACATCTTTATCTTCACTTGGCCCCCTGGTAGATGTGCACAATTTGATTGTGGACATGTACCAAAAGGATGTTGAGTTTTGTTGAAGACGAATTTGCTTCAAACTTGTGGAATTTAGGTCCGAAGTTTTTGATAGTGAAGGTCCCCTGAAGTTGTCGGAGCTTAGAAGCTCCGGCACTGTCCATCACTGGAGCTTATTAGCTCCGGCAATAACCTCTATCAACAAGTTGAGCGTCGATATTTTATACTCCAAGGTGTCGGAGCTTAGCAGCTCCGGCAATGACCTTTGCCACACTGGGTTTGTTGGCAACAGACTCCAGTGACGGGGTCTTCTCACCATCTTTTAGTCTAAGCCGACGGTTGTCGCCCTGGTGGGAGTCGGAGCTTGGTTAGCTCCGGTTTTTCCCATCAACGTAGGGTTCATTTTTCCTGCACACTTAAGCCAAGAAAAATAGTAAAATTCGTTCCTTGTCTATAACTTCGTTGCGGCTTACGGTTCTTAAGAAAATTTTAAGTTGAACACAATTTTTAATACGACTGGATGAATTGTCTTTTCTTTTAGATCCAATTGTCCATGGACCCACCTTACTTCGGCCTGCCGGGGTGTAGGTAGAGTGGCGTACTTAGGGTGCTTGACCAGGCTAAGTCGATAGCGCACTCCGGCCCTAGAATGGCTTGGCGGCTTTCAGGCGAGTTGGCCACAGACGATATTTAAATCTAAAAAATCCGACAATTCAACTCGAATCGTACGTAAACCGGTCAAACTAGAACTTCTTAAGAATTGCACGTTTCTGTTATAGACAAGAAAGAGAAAAATAAAAATGTCGAGCCTATGCAAAAATGAATGCACGTGGAGTCTATTTCACATGAAGATGTCTTTCATTATAGGTCCGGGGTACAGGGGAAACAAGTACACTCTTAGGGTACGGAACCAGGCTAAGTGTGTTTGGTTTCTCGTTTGACCCAGGGTAGTTAGCCACACTTCTAGTCCGGAGACTGTATCAAGTGTTGCATGAGCTTTTCAAACCTTTCGGGAAAGGTCTGGCTGCTCTCCCGGAGGAACTACCCGACTCTGTACAATGACTCTATAACATACATTTCAAGTTACTTAAGACTCACCTCCGTGGAATTAAGTGTAGAACTTACGGAGGTGCTCGATGTTCCAAGGATTTGGGAGAGGTGTCCCATCCTCGGTAGCCAAGCGAACGCTTCCGGGACGGGATACTTTGATCACTTGAAAGGGCCCTTCCCAGCTGGGGGAGAGTTTGTTTTGCCCTTCTCTGGATAGTATTCTCCGTAGCACCAGATCGCCTTCCTCGAGCTGTCGGTTGTGTACATGCCGCTGGTGATAGCGCCGTAGAGCTTGGCGGTATCGGGCATTCCGAACAGCTGCTTGGCACCTTCCCTCCTCGAGGAGGTCTAGGTCTTCGCGCCGGAGCTGGTCCTGCGCGGCTTCGTCGAAGGTCCGGACTCGGAGTGAACCCAAGGTGATTTCCGGAGGAAGGATCGCTTCAGCTCCGTACACCAGGAAGAAGGGTGTTTCTCCGGTTGCCCGACTTGGAGAAGTCCTGTTGGCCCATAGAGTGGGCGGAAGCTCTTCGATCCAATTGGCTTCGTTCTTTTTCAAGCGCTCATAAGTGCGTGTTTTAGTCCTTTAAGGATCTCTGCGTTTGCTCTCTCGGCTTGTCCATTGCTGGCAGGATGAGCTACGGAAGCGTAGCAAACTTGTATGCCGAGGTCTTCGCAATATCCTTGAAATGCGGAGCTTGTGAATTGAGTACCATTATCAGTGATGATCTTATTTGGGACTCCGAATCTGCTCACGATGGATTGTAGAAAATTGATTGCAGATTGTTTGTTGATCGTCACAACAGGAGTAGCTTCCGGCCACTTGGTGAACTTGTCGATGGCGACGTACAGGAACTTGTAACCTCCGACGGCTCTTGGGAAGGGTCCCAAGATGTCCATCCCCCACACAGCGAAAGGCCATGTGGGAGGTATCATTTGTAAGGACTGAGCAGGTGTATGAATTTGCTTTGCATGAAATTGGCATGCTTTTCATTTCTTCACTAGCTCAGTGGCATCCTGGAGCGCTGTAGGCCAGTAGAAGCCGTGCCGAAAGGCTTTTCCGACCAGCGTGCGGGAAGATGCGTGGTTCCCGCACTCGCCTCCATGGATTTCTGCGAGGAGCTTGCAGCCTTCTTCCCTTGTGATGCACCGCATTAGGATGCCGTTGGCACCGCGCGAGTAGAGATCCCCTTCTACCAACGTGTATCTTTTAGCCAATCTGACTACCCGGTCAGCGGATACATCATCGTCAGGAAGGATGTTGTCTTTCAAGTAGCTCCGGATCTCCGAGATCCATGCATCAGAACTGACTTGAGCATTTGAGTCTTGCGTGCTGGGTTGCTCGGAGCTTCCGGCAGCACCTACGACCCTTGATGGCTGCCATGGTAACAGGGCCATCGGGACCGTCAGCTTCGGGATGCTGATCTCGCCCCCTTCGTTTAGTTCGGCGGGCTGAACTGTGGGTTTTGACAACCTCCGAACAAAGGTTCCGTCAGGAGCCGGAGCTCCAGTTGACGCCTTGGTCGAGAGTTCGTCAGCTTCAGCGTTGTGAGCACGCTGAACATGGTGAAGGTCTAGGACTTCGAAGTCCTTCTGAAGCCTCTGGACTTCAAGGAGGTAAGAAGCCAGCTGGAGATTATTGCAGGAGCATTCACCCTTCACCTGTTTGATGACAAGTTGTGAATCTCCTTTGACCAGCAACTGCTTGACACCATATGATAGTGCCACCTTTAATCCATAGATGAGTGCTTCGTACTCCGCCATGTTGTTAGTTGCCTTGAAGTCAAGGCGTACCATGTATTTCACCTTCTCCCCAGTTGGTGCGAGGAGAAGGATTCCAGCTCCGGCTCCCTGCTTCTGCATGGAGCCGTCGAAGTAAAGGGTCCAGTGAGGCTTAGTGAAGGTTGGAACTTGAGGTTCCGTCTTCTGCTCGCTGGGGCCCCCAGGATTTAATGGAGAGGGAGTCCATTCTGCCACGAAATCTGCCAACGCTTGACTCTTGATTGCTTGTCTCGGGATGAATTCGAGATCGAATTCAGCCAATTCCGCTGCCCACTTTGCAATATTCCCAGTTGAATTGGGATTATGCAGGATCGCTCGAAGTGGATATGAGGTCACTACCGAGACTTTGTGAGCTTGGAAATAGTGTCGAAGCTTCCTTGAGGCAATAAGAACTGCATAAAGCAGTTTATGCACCTCTAGGTATCGAGTCTTAGCATCATGTAACACTTCACTGATGAAGTATACCGGGCGTTGAATGGTCCGGACCCTCTCGGAGGGGTCCGGAGCTTCCTCTTCATTAATCCGGACCCTCTCGGAGGGGTCCAGACTCTCTTCGGGGACCTCCGGGTTCTGGGTGGAGGAACCCGGAGCTTCTTCAGAAATGACCTGGACCCTCTCGAAGGGGTCCGGGTCCTCTGAAGTGGCTTCTTGTGGGTTTGAGTCTGGGAGCTGGGACCCAGACCCACTTTCAGGAACCTCCGGACCCTCCCGAAGGGGTCTGGATTCCTGAGTATTGGGTAGTTCCGGTCTCTCCGCAACCAGAACCATACTGACGACTTCGTCAATAGCTGAAATGTAAAGCAACAAAGGCTCACCAGGGTTCGGAGCTACCAGGACTGGTAGGGTGGTGAGGAACTCTTTCAGCTCCTGGAATGCCTTCTCTGCTTCTTCAGACCATTGGAATGGTCCGGACTTCCTCAGTAACTTGAAGAAGGGAAGTGCCCTTTCCGCCAGTCTTGAAATGAACCGGCTGAGGGCTGCTAGACATCCAGTTAACTTTTGGACGTCTTTGATGCGGGTTGGTGGCCGCATGTCTTCAATGGCTTTTATCTTCGCCGGATTAGCCTCTATGCCCCGGTGACTTACCAGGAAACCAAGAAGCTTTCCGGAACTAACCCCGAAGACGCACTTGTCTGGGTTTAGCTTCGTGCGGGTGGCCCGCAGCTTATCGAAGATAGCCTGCAAGGTGTCCAAGAGGGACTCCTTGTTTTTGACTTTGACCACGATGTCATCAACGTACACTTCCACTATGTCTCTGATGAGTTCTTCGAAAGTTTTGTACATAGCTCGTACAAAAGTTGAAGCTGCATTCTTGAGACCAAACGGCATAGCTGTGTAACAATACAATCCATCCACTGTGATGAATGAAGTATGCTCTTCATCCTCCCTAGACATCCTGATTTGATGATGTCGACTGTTGGAGTCGGCAGTTCCCCTGACACTACGAAAGTGTTGAAGGAGTTTGTGGTTCGGTTTGGGCGCGCGGAGACTCAATAAGATGAAACGCGATTGGACACGAGTGACACAGTGGTTACGTGGTTCGGGCCGCCTGAGCGTAATACCCTACTCCACGGGTGTGTGTGTGTTGTATTAACTTGTGAGCTTCAGAGTGTTCGAGAGTCCTCTTTTCGTGTATCGTCGGTTTGTCCTTTTATAGCACAAGGACAAACCGTTACAAGTCAGCCTGGCCCGACATGTGGCCCTGGCGGTTACTAGTATTGATACACGAGATTAATTGTTGTTAATAACCCTGTAACGGCTCCGACAGTGCCGTTACAGGTGTTAAGATCGTCCGATTAACTGTCATTAATGTGGAATTAATGATAATTAATCGGGTCTTGAAGTCTGCAGCTGTCCTTTGGAGATCCGGAGCCGTTACAACGTCTCCCGGGGGTTTGAAGCGGCTAGCTCCGACGTATGGACACGTGGCAGCTCCGGAGCTTGCTTGTGGGAAGCGGGAAGCTCCGGGGTGGCCTGGCACGTGTCAGGTCCGGAGCTTCTCTCGGTCAGGGGTTACCTCCGGAGGTGCCGTTTCAGTACCTAGCCCGGAGCTTCACCCTTGCGGGTAATAGCTCTGGTCTGACAGTACACGTGGCAACCTAGGGGCTAACCATGTTGGAGAAGCGGGTCCGGTTACGTCTGGCAAGTGGGCCCTGAGGGTCTTCAATTTGAGTAGATGTCCTTCCCTTGAGATCTTTGTAACCTCAGGGGGTGTATGGTTTTTAGGGTACCGACAGTGGCCCCCTGGACCTACCTCCGGGGAAGGTCAACGGGATGAAGTCATTCCGCCGGAGGTGGGTCCACACTTACGACTCTTGAACTGGGTCTTCAGGGTCTTCGGAGGTGCCTTTGGCGGGACTTTACGGTTAAATCCCGACGCGTGGCGCACCTCAGGCGGCAGATAAGATCTTTGACGTGCGGATCTCTCGCAATTGAAGGTCGCCGGTTCCAGATACAAAAACCATATCGGTTCCGCGCGCCTTGTCAGTCCGCCGCCTTTGGGTTTCCCGCCTCGTGATGACAACTGTTCGCCTGGGTAAGAACCTCGACTTGATCGTCAGGGTGGTCCCGGGCCCTCTTGTCATCGGCAGAGTTGAATTCTTGAGTAGTATCCTTGACTCCCCTGCAGTTTCCATCCAAGCGTTGCGAGGGCTTACTTAAGAAGGAAAGCGCACCGTCGGGAGTTCTTTACGCTTTCCATCTGTTCTTGCGCTCAAACTCCCAACTCGTGCTTTGCTCCTCTTCTCTTGCCTAGCAGTGCTGCGATGGAGTTGGGTCTGCGTGAGAGTCGTTTGAAGACGGAGAGCGATCTGAAGAAGGTCCGAGCCCTCATGGGGTGGTCGTCGGACTTCTTCAACCGTTCGGTCCGCGCCGGCGGAGAGCTTCCCTTTAAAAAGGAGCACTCCGGCGAGATGGTGTATTTTTCTTCGTACGCCATGGTGGGGCTGATCCCACCGTTTTCTTCTTTCTTCTTGATGCTGCTGGACTTCTATGGTCTGCAGCTATACCACCTTGGCCCTCACTCCATTCTCCTTGTGTCCATCTTTGTCCACTTCTGCGAGATGTGGGTGGGCATCCCTCCCTGCATCGAGCTCTTCCGCACCTTCTTCACCGTCCAAACCACCGGCCGAAGCGACGAGTACCTTGGCTTCTACTACTTTGTGAAGCGCAAGAAGTGCCCGTTCAAGTACCTCCGGTCATTCCCTTCCGGGAAGTGGGATGACTGGAAGAAGGATTGGGTTGTCATCCGGGTGGAGGAGCATGAGCGGTTGGAGCTGCCAGACGGTCTGCCCGGCATTGACACGTCGGTGTGGAGCGAAGTTCCGGTGCTGGCGGCAGCTTTCGACCCCGCCCTGACCAGGATCCGCCAATGTGTGGAGGGAGGATTGACTCCCCAGGCGGTGTTCTGCAACTTCTTGTCCAACAGGTGGGCGCCGCTGAAGAGGAGGGAGAAGCTCGCCTGGGCCCTCAACAGCGTGATGGACGAGGACCGGGTTGAGACCGGGTTGAAGTCCAGCATGGTGGGGAAGTCCTTGGAGTTTCACCTCAAGAAATTCCAGCACGGCATCGATGTTGACGGAGAGTACTTGACTCCGCCGCCGGCTTTCCTCCCCCTGAACGTGGAAGTTGAGTTCAGCAGGGAGCTCCGGCGGAAGATGCCCGCACTTGACGACCTTGGCGTCGTCGAGAGAAGATCGAACGCCCGGTTGGCGATCCCCGGGTTGTCCGAAGACGGCTCCGCCCCTGTTCCTCAGCCAAGAGCTGAGGTCATTGGCAAGGGCAAGGAGCTGGCGGAGGAGCCGGAGAGCCGGAAGAGGAAGCTGCGACATGCTGACGGAAGGTCCGTCGGGCTTGCTACCTCCCCCCCAGTTCCCCGTCCTCAGGAAGGAAGATCCTCCGCCGCTGTAGCGGCTGTCCCCGTGGTGGGGTTCTTTCGGAGTGCTACTGTTCCGGCAGTGGGATCATCCCGGAGTGCGACTGTCCCCGTGGTGGATCCCTCCGGAGGTGCCAGTTCCGGGCAGGCGACTCCGGCACGTGAAGCGGTGAGGGCCTCCAGGTCCAGGAGTTCCTCCCGATCAAGGAGAGCTCCGACCCGGGAAACGCCCGCGACCGCGGCAAGTCTTGGGAGTCCTCCTGGAGCTCCTACACCGACCGTGGCCAGCCCGGAACGTCCGGGAAAGAGGTTCCGCGCAAGCTGGTGCGTGAGCCTCCCAAGGTAATTTTTCTTTCTTACCTCGATTAACTTTTAATTATAGCATCTATTTGCTCAATTTCTTCGTTCTTTATCTGCAGCGTTCCCAAAAAGGGGAGTGAAGCTCCGCCCTCGGCCACAGTGTCTGAGGCTGCGGGGGCTTCTGCTCCAGCTCTGGTGCCGCCCCAAGCGGAGGCTGCGATAGCTCCGGCGCCGGCTGTCGTGGTCATGGACCTCGACTCGTCTCCGGAAGTTCCCGTGGTAGCGCCGGACCACGGGATTGAAGAAGCGCCAGCGGCACCCGTTCCGGAGGTTGAAGCTTCAGGTCCTGGTGCTGCAGAAGTAGAAGCTCCGGCTGTTGAGTCGGAGGAAGTAGCGGTCCCGGCTTCAGAGCCAGAAAGTGCTGAAGCTCTGGCGGTTGAGCCGGAGGTAGCTGAAGCCCCGGCATGCGAGCCGGAAGTTGAAGTGGCTCTGGCAGTTGAGCCGGTTACTTCCGAAGCTCCGGTCGCAGAGCCGGTAATTATTGGAGCGCCGACTGCAGGGCCGGTGATTGTGGAAGCGCCGGCCGCAGAGCCGGTGATTGCTGGAGCGCCGGCCACAGAGCCGGTGGTCGAAGAGGCGAGGGAGCTCGAGCCTCCCTCAGAAGAAGTGTCCCGGCCGGAGCCATTGGAGGTGACGACGTCGATGGTACCCGTGGCGGAGCCAGAGTGCCTGAATGAAGTCGCCGGCCCCCAGCCTGAGGGGGCAAATGAAGGCTTGGTGGCGGGACCTTCTTCGGTGGCGACTGAGGCCATCCCGGAGGAGTGCCCTAGTGCTTGGAAGCCCGGGGTTCCACTCTTGTAGAGTGGGACCCAATTTTTGTAAGTGAAGACCCGCTGGAACCAGCGGAGGAGACCCCGGCAGGTCCGGAGCCCATCTCTCTGTCGATGTCCATCGACAATGCCTGTTCCAGTCTACGTCAGGTCCAACTGGCCTTCTTCCATGACAGCAAAGCTCTTGAAGAGGAGCGCCAAACCCTTAGGAGGTGGCGTAATCGGCTCCACTTTGAGACTAAGCTGGCGCAGTCGAGGATTGCAGATGACAAGGAATGGATCAGGCGGGAGAAGGTCCGCCTGGAGCTCTGGGGTGAACTGCTGGACGAGAGGGAGAGCATGACTCACGCCCTCGACGCTCAATCCCGGGAGTTCCATGACCAAGCTAAGGCTGCTAACGACGCGGCCAACGCTCGGTTCGATCAACTCGAGGTCATCAGTACCGCACTCATCAAGCGCCGAGAGGCACTTGAAGGAAGGGAAAAGCGGCTCGAGGATGAGGAGCAAAAACTCCTGGAGCTACGGGATGACATCTTGCGACGGGAGGAAGAGCTCGCTGAGAAAACAGCTCTGGCGGACAAGGGCCTTGAGGAGCGCACTAAAAAATTGGAAGAGCGCTGCCTCGAGGAGGAGGAGAAGACCTGGGTGCGGGGGCAAGAACTCTACGAGTACGAGTGTGCCCTTGTCGCCCGGGAGAAGAAAATAGAGGCTAGGGAGAAGGACCTGGTCGACCGCCGGAACAAGATCCACCTCCGGGACGAGGAGCTCGGAAGACTTGAGAAGCGGGTTGCTGCGAAGATTCAGCAAAACGCCAAAGAAGTTGAGCGCCTTTCCCGCGAGAATTCGGAGCTGGCGGCGGCCCGGAGATCCCTGGAAGAGATGAAGGGCCTGAGGAAGACGGACTCCCTGCAAATTTGGGAGTTCCTGAGCAAGTCCGACGATGCGCTGGCGCCGATGGGTTTCAGCCCCGTGCTCCCGGATGATCCGGAGCCGGAGCCGGACCTTGCGTTGCAAGCGTTGAGCGCTGCGGGCAGCAAGCTCTCCAAGGTGGGCGACGTCATCGCGGACCAGCTGGAGGTCGAGGGGCAATCCCTGGCTAGAAACGTCACAGAGTATGTGTTGACGTGCTACACTAGCCGGAACCCTCGATTCCCTCTGGACCCGGTGCTTGAAGGCCCCGTTGAAGGAGAAGGCGAAGCTACCCGAGCCAGCGTGTCGGAGGTCGCCCAGAAGGTCGCCGAGTTCTTCCATAGGGTCTAGGACTGTCTCTCTTAGCCTTTACTTGTATCTTCTCTTCTTCCTCAATTTTGTAATCCCTTGTCTTCAGATGTAATCTCCGGTCTTCTGATGAAATGAAATCCTCACTTTTTTGCAAATTTCATTTTTTTTGTCTTCGACATCTTTGTCTTCACTTGGCCCCCTGGTAGATGTGCACAATTTGATTGTGGACATGTACCAAAAGGATGTTGAGTTTTGTTGAAGACAAATTTGCTTCAAACTCGTATAATTTAGGTCCGAAGTTTTCGATAGTGAAGGTCCCTTGAAATCGTCGGAGCTTAGAAGCTCCGGCACTGTCCATCGTCGGAGCTTAGTAGCTCCGGCAATGACCTCTACCAACACATTGAGTGTCGATAGTTAATACTTCAAGGTGTCGGAGCTTAGTAGCTCCGGCAATGACCCTTGCCACGCCTGATTTGTTGGCAACAGACTATAGTGATAGGGTCTTCTCACCATCTTTAAGTCAACGCCGACGGTTGACGCCCTGGTGGGAGTCGGAGCTTGGTTAGCTCCGGTTTTTCTCCATCAACATAGGGTTCATTTTTCCTGCACACTTAAGCCAAGAAAAATAGTAAAATTCGTTCCTTATCTATAACTTCGTCGCGGCTTACGGTTCTCAAGAGAATTTTAAGTTAAACACGATTTTTAGTACGACTGAATGAATTGTCTTTTCTTTTAGATCCAATTGTCCATGTACCCCCCTTACTTTGGCCTGCCGGGATATAGGTAGAGTGGCGTACTTAGGGTGCTTGACCAGACTAAGTCGATAGCGCACTCCGGCCCTAGAATGGCTTGGCGGCTTTCAGGCGAGTTGGCCACAGACGATATTTAAATCTAAAAAATCCGACAATTCGACTCGAATCGTACGTAAACCGGTCAAACTAGAATTTCTTAAGGATTGCACGTTTCTGTTATAGACAAGAAAGAGAAAAATAAAAATGTCGAGCCTATGCAAAAATGAATGCACGTGGAGTCTATTTCACATGAAGATGTCTTTCAGTATAGGTCCGGGGTACAGGGGAAACAAGTACACTCTTAGGGTACGGAACCAGGCTAAGTGTGTTTGGTTTCTCGTTTGACCCAGGGTAGTTAGCCACACTTCTAGTCCGGAGACTGTATCAAGTGTTGCATGAGCTTTTCAAACCTTTCGGGAAAGGTCCGGCTGCTCTCCCGGAGGAACCACCCGACTCTGTACAATGACTCTATAACATACATTTCAAGTTACTTAAGACTCACCTCCGTGGAATTAAGTGTGGAACTTACGGAGGTGCTCGATGTTCCAAGGATTTGGGAGAGGTGTCCCATCCTCAGTAGCCAAGCGAACGCTTCCGGGACGGGATACTTTGATCACTCGGAAGGGCCCTTCCCAGCCGGGGGAGAGTTTGTTTTGCCCTTCTCTGGATAGTATTCTCCGTAGCACCAGATCACCTTCCTCGAGCTGTCGGTTGTGTACATGCCGCTGGTGATAATGCCGTAAAGCTTGGCGGTATCGGGCATTCCGAACAGCTGCTTGGCACCTTCCCTCCTCGAGGAGGTCTAGGTCTTCACGCCGGAGCTGGTCCTGCGCGGCTTCGTCGAAGGTCCGGACTCGGAGGGAACCCAAGGTGATTTCCGGAGGAAGGATCGCTTCAGCTCCGTACACCAGGAAGAAGGGTGTTTCTCCGGTTGCCCGACTTGGAGAAGTCCTGTTGGCCCATAGAGTGGGCGGAAGCTCTTCGATCCAATTGGCTCCGTGCTTTTTCAAACGCTCATAAGTGCGCGTTTTGAGTCCTTTAAGGATCTCTGCGTTTGCTCTCTCGGCTTGTCCATTGCTGGCAGGATGAGCTACAGAAGCGTAGCAAACTTGTATGCCGAGGTCTTCGCAATATCCTTGAAATGCGGAGCTTGTGAACTGAGTCCCATTATCAGTGATGATCTTATTTGGGACTCCGAATCTGCTCACGATAGATTGTAGAAAATTGATTGCAGATTGTTTGTTGATCGTCACAACAGGAGTAGCTTCCGGCCACTTGGTGAACTTGTCGATGGCGACATACAGGAACTTGTAACCTCCGATGGCTCTTGGGAAGGGTCCCAAGATGTCCATCCCCCACACAGCGAAAGGCCATGTAGGAGGTATCATTTGTAAGGACTGAGCAGGTGTATGAATTTGCTTTGCATGAAATTGGCATGCTTTGCATTTCTTCACTAGCTCAGTAGCATCCTGGAGCGCTGTAGGCCAGTAGAAGCCGTGCCGAAAGGCTTTTCCGACCAGCGTGCGGGAAGATGCGTGGTTCCCACACTCACCTCCATGGATTTCTGCGAGGAGCTCGCAGCCTTCTTCCTTTGTGATGCACCGCATTAGGATGCCGTTGGCACCGCGCCGGTAGAGATCCCCTTCTACCAACGTGTATCTTTTAGCCAATCTGACTACCCGGTCAGCGGATACATCATCGTCAGGAAGGATGTTGTCTTTCAAGTAGTTCCGGATCTCCGAGATCCATGCATCGGAACTGACTTGAGCATTTGAGTCTTGCGTGCTGGGTTGCTCGGAGCTTCCGGCAGCACCTACGACCCTTGATGGCTGCCATGGTAACAGGGCCATCGGGACCGTCAGCTTCGGGATGCTGATCTCGCCCCCTTCGTTCAGTTCGGCAGGCTGAACTGTGGGTTTTGACAACCTCCGGACAAAGGTTCCGTCAGGAGCCGGAGCTCCGGTTGACGCCTTGGTTGAGAGTTCGTCAGCTTCAGCGTTGTGAGCACGCTGAACATGGTGAAGGTCTAGGACTTCGAAGTCCTTCTGAAGCCTCTGGACTTCAAGGAGGTAAGCAGCCAGCTGGAGATTATTGTAGGAGCATTCACCCTTCACCTGTTTGATGACAAGTTGTGAATCTCCTTTGACCAGCAACTGCTTGACACCATACGATAGTGCCACCTTTAATCCATAGATGAGTGCTTCGTACTCCGCCATGTTATTGGTTGCCTTGAAGTCAAGGTGCACCATGTATTTCACCTTCTCCCCGGTTGGTGCGAGGAGAAGGATTCCAGCTCCGGCTCCCTGCTTCTGCATAGAGCCGTCGAAGTAAAGGGTCCAGTGAGGCTTAGTGAAGGCTGGAACTTGTGGTTCCATCTTCTGCTCGCTGGGGCCCCCAGGGTTTAATGGAGAGGGAGTCCATTCTGCCACGAAATCTACCAACGCTTGACTCTTGATTGCTTGTCTTGGAATGAATTCAAGGTCAAATTCAGCCAGTTCCGCTGCCCACTTTGCAATATTCCCAGTTGAATTGGGATTATGCAGGATCGCTCGAAGTGGATATGAGGTTACCACCGAGACTTTGTGAGCTTGGAAATAGTGTCGAAGCTTCCTTGAGGCAATAAGAACTGCATAAAGCAGCTTATGCACCTCTAGGTATCGAGTCTTGGCATCATGTAACACTTCACTGATGAAGTATACCGGGCGTTGAATGGTCCGGACCCTCCCGGAGGGGTCCGGGGCTTCCTCTTCATTGATCCGGATCCTCTCGGAGAGGTCTAGACTATCTTCGGGGACCTCCGGGTTCTGAGTGGAGGAACCCGGAGCTTCTTCAGGAATGACCTGGATCCTCTCGGAGAGATCTGGGTCCTCTGAAGTGACTTCTTGTGGGTTCAAGCCTGGGAGCTGGGACCCAGACCCGCTTTCAGGAACCTCCGGATCCTCCCGAAGGAGTCTGGATTCCTGAGTATTAGGTAGGTCTGGATTTCTGCATGTTGGAGGGATTGCCTCCGACAGCCTGAGCAGCAGGTTGCCCGTTGGATGATCCAGCCGCAGAATTCACCATTCTTGAAGATCTCAGGCGCCCCCTACCTGGCGCGCCAACTGTCGACTGTTGGAGTCGGCAGTTCCCCTGACACTACGAAAGTGTGGAAGGAGTTTGTGGTTCGGTTTGGGCGCGCGGAGACTCAATAAGATGAAACGCGATTGGACACGAGTGACGTGGTTTACGTGGTTCGGGCCGCCTGAGCGTAATACCCTACTCCACGGGTGTGTGTGTGTTGTATTAACTTGTGAGCTTCAGAGTGTTCGAGAGTCCTCTTTTCGTGTATCGTCGGTTTGTCCTTTTATAGCACAAGGACAAACCGTTACAAGTCAGCCTGGCCCGACATGTGGCCCTGGCGGTTACTAGTATTGATACACGAGATTAATTGTTGTTAATAACCCTGTAACGGCTCCGACAGTGCCGTTACAGGTGTTAAGATCGTCCGATTAAGTGTCATTAATGTGGAATTAATGATAATTAATCGGGTCTTGAAGTCTGCAGCTGTCCTTTGGAGATCCGGAGCCGTTACAACGTCTCCCGGGGGTTTGAAGCGGCTAGCTCCGACGTATGGACACGTGGCAGCTCCGGAGCTTGCTTGTGGGAAGCGGGAAGCTCCGGGGTGGCCTGGCACGTGTCAGGTCCGGAGCTTCTCTCGGTCAGGGGTTACCTCCGGAGGTGCCGTTTCAGTACCTAGCCCGGAGCTTCACCCTTGCGGGTAATAGCTCTGGTCTGACAGTACACGTGGCAACCTAGGGGCTAACCATGTTGGAGAAGCGGGTCCGGTTACGTCTGGCAAGTGGGCCCCGAGGGTCTTCAATTTGAGTAGATGTCCTTCCCTTGAGATCTTTGTAACCTCAGGGGGTGTATGGTTTTTAGGATACCGACAGATGATATCCAGAATATGCGTCTAGAAAACACAGTAACTCGCACCCGGAGGTGGAATCCACTATCTGATCTATTCTAGGTAGTGGGAATGGATCTTTTGGACATGCCTTATTCAGTGTGGTGTAGTCGATGCACATCCGAAGTTTCCCGCCGGCCTTGGGCACAACGACTGGGTTTGCCAGCCATTTTGGATGATAGACTTCTCGGATAAATCCAGCTTCGAGCAACTTCTTCACTTCTTGTCGGATGAAGTTCTGTCGCTCTACAGATTGCTTCCGAGGTTTCTGATGCACAGGCCGAGCGTCGGGGTAAATCTTCAGATTGTGCTCAATCACTTCCCTGGGGATCCCAGGCATTTGTGACGGTTGCCAAGCAAACACGTCAACGTTAGCCCGGAGGAAAGTGATGAGCGCGAGTTCCTATTTATCGTTCAACCCTCCTGATATACGGGTCGTTTGAGCGGCATCGGGACCAATTTGGACGACTTTGACGGGAATGTCGGTGTCGCCGCTTGGCTGCACACGGGGTGCAGAGGTCGAGCCTCGTTGACGAATGCTCGGGGGTTTCGGAGCTTGCTCCTGTCTGGAGTCCTCCTCTTGCGCCGTGGTGAGTGCGTGGAGTTCCTCCAGAGCAGTTGCTCCGGCAGTGCGATCTCCGCGGATCCGGAGAACGCCTACTGGTGTTGGCATCTTCAACACTAGGTATCCATAATGATCAGCTGCCATGAATTTGTACAGGGCAGGTCTACCCAAGATGGCGTTGAATGGTAAGTTGATCTGAGCGACGTCAAAGACCAACTTCTCGGTGCGATACTTCTCCCGGGTCCCGAAGGTAACGGGGAGAGTAATAGCTCCGAGTGGGGTAATGGCCCCCGGACCTACTCCGGAGAAAGGTCGAGAGGGCTGAAGATCCGAAGGTCGAAGCTGAAGTTTGGTAAAAGCTTCAAAGCTTATAAGGTTCAGCCGCGAACCTCCATCCACCATAACATGATGGAGCTGGATGTTGTTGATGGTGAGAGATACCATCAAGGGTAACTGGCCAGCTCCGACCATGCTTTGAGGACAATCCGAAGCATCAAAAGTAATGGGTGTGTCCATCCACTTTCGATGTGGCTCCGGTCTAGCTGTAGGAGCTACATCAGCCATATCCCGCCGCATAGTCTTGATGACACGACGAGAAGTGATGTCCCATGATCCACCAAAGATGGTGTTCATGGTTTTCCGACGCTCGTTGTCGGAGACGTCGGAGTCATCGTCGACGGAGGTGTAGACGGCTTTCAGGACCTTTTTGGGGTCCTGAAACCCTAACTCCTCTTCAGCCGGAGCTTCGTCAACCTTCTGTTTTCCCTCCCTCTGTCGGAAAGGAGACCCTTCCCGGCGCTTGTTGTAGCGCTCGACAAGGTTTTGGACCTCCCGGCAGTCTTCCAGCCTGTGGCTGCTCGTTTTGTGAATGGGGCACCACATTTTGGATTTGCCGCCGTCTTCGGAAGACGGTCGATGTCGCTTCTCGGGGCGTGGCCCCCGGCCACCAGGAGTTGCAGTGGCTGCAACGTTGGATGTGCCGGCCGACGGCTTCTTCTTGCCGTTGGTCTTCTTTTTCTTCTTGCCACTCCCAGAGGTAGCGGCTTCTTCTTTGGAGGATTTTTTGTGATCCTCCAAGGCTGGTTTGGAGTGCATTTCACGGCCCTCCGCAGCTCTGGCACATTTGTCTGCCAAGCTGAAGAGCTCCGTGACGCTGGTGATCTCTTTGATCGTCAGCTTCTCCAACATCTTCTTGTCTCGCACACCCTGTCTGAATGCCACAATATCAGAAGCGCTTGAGATAGAAGGGATTGTGTTACGTACCTGAGAGAACCTGGATGAAAGACCGCAAAGATTCTCCTCCTTTTTGCACGACCGCAAAAAGGTCCAGTTCAGTGCCCGGTCGGGTGTAGGAACTCCCGAAGTTGGCAGTGAACTGACGGCACAGCTCCTCCCAACTGTCAATAGAGTTGGGTGGAAGGCTCATAAACCAAGACCTGGCGGTCCCAGTTAAGGCCACTGGAAAGTAGTTGGCCATTACGGCCTCGTTTCCTCCAGCTGCTAAGATTGCAGTGGAGTATATCTGCAGAAATTCTACGGGGTTGACAGTCCCGTCGAATTTTTCCGGCAAGTGTGACCGGAACTTCTGTGGCCATCTAACCATGCGCAGGTGCATGGCTAGGGCGGAACAGCCTCCTCCTACTCCTTCCAGAGTAGAAAGGTCTTGAGCATCCCGTCTTTCTCGAGCTCGCTCGATATGGACACGACCATCCTGTTGGCGGTATCGGCGATCAAGCTCCGCCCGGAGGTCATGTGTCGAAAGTCGAGATGCAGTATGGGTGCGTCGTGCCCCAGAGGGCAACGACGTCACTTGTTGTGACGCAGCTCGTCTTCGGTTGTTGGAGACATGTGGACCAAGTCTTCCTGACAACGTCCGCCGCTGCGACGGGGCTCGTCCTGAAGGAGGAGGACCCTGGTTGTTGAGTCGTTCGGCCGCTGCTGCGACCAAATGCTCGACATCAGCCCTCCATTGCTCCATAGCATCTTGAGATGCATCCGGAGGTGGTGGTCGCTGGAGAAGAGCACGCGCTGCATGGAGCGCGTGTTCTGGGTTGTCACGACTTGCCGGCGCAGTATGTGACGCCGGCGCACCATCATGTTGCTCGGCACGTCTTGCCGGAGAAGATGGTGGTGGTGGGAGTGTGACTCCTGCTGGTGCTGAGGCTCCTGCCGGTGGCTGCATGTTGGAGGGATTGCCTCCGACAGCCTGAGCAGCAGGTTGCCCGTTGGATGATCCAGCCGCAGAATTCACCATTCTTGAAAATCTCAGGCGCCCCCTACCTGGCGCGCCAACTGTCGACTGTTGGAGTCGGCAGATCCCCTGACACTACTAAAGTGTTGAAGGAGTTTGTAGTTCGGTTTGGGCGCGCGGAGACTCAAGAAGGTGAATCACGATTGGACACGAGAGACACAGTGGTTTACGTGGTTCGGGCCGCCTGAGCGTAATACCCTACTCCACGGGTGTGTATGTGTGTTGTATTCACTTGTATGCTTGAGAGCGGTCCAGAGTCCGATCCCCTTGTGTATCGTCGGTTTGTCCTTTTATAGTACAAGGACAAACCGTTACAAGTCAGCCTGGCCCGACATGTGGCCCTGGCGGTTACTAGTATTGATACACGAGATTCCCTTGAGATCTTTGTAACCTCAGGGGGTGTATGGTTTTTAGGGTACCGACAGCCAGATACCGACAAATGTGATCGTATTGCCTAATAAGACATTCAATTACTTTTGTTTCTACATACTAAACATATAGGAACTTCGTTTAATTCAAAATTTCACAATGTATGCTCCATTTTATACTTTTAAAATTTCTAGCAAATTGGTTTCTAAATTTTGATAAAGTTATGTGTAAAATTCATCAAGCGCAGTGTGAAAAATGGACACATACGAATTTCGTACTTGCCACGTACGAAGAAACTGTTCACGTCGTATGCCGCGTACGAAGAAATTGTTCACGTCGTATGAGGCAAGTACAAAATTCATATGTGTCCATTTGTTCCACCGTGACCAACATTTGTTCCATCGTGGTATGCAACATCTGATGTGACACACGAAATGTGCATTTCGTATAAGGTTCATACGAAATTTGTATTTCGTATTTTACTCGTATGAAGATGGGTCATTTTTGCCAATTTGTCATTCCGTGAGTTATTTATATTAAATCTTTTTTAAAAGGTATATTAACAAAAAAATTCCCGCAACGGATCCCATTTCTTATTCACCCAGCTCGAAACCGGATAAGGAGGGAGCGCGAGCGCGAGGGCTCGCAAAGCTGCGGACCGCACTGCCTGAAAACAAGGAAAATCCGCTAAAAGTGCGCTTCTGATTCCGGTAACGTGCGCTCACGTGCCCGACTTGCAGGAAAACTACAGAACCGGTTCACACATCCCCTGACTCTGCTTTTGCTCTGAGCAGGCTAATTACTAGCTTATCTATCTGTACAACTCGCTTGACCCTTGTCGGACCGGAAAAGTATACTGTAATCTGGATAGGTCAGTCAATGGTAGTTGTGGGTTGTCTATATCTAAATGAACGAGGGTGAAGAGAAATTGAGAGTAATGTGCAACAGCTTCCATTGATCTCATTTGGTGTTTATATAGTTGAAAAGTTACAACTGAACCTATCTATCACTACATAAACAAAGAGAGGAAGAGATCCCTGCACTACACGGTATATGACGCTGAGCCATTATTCTCCACACCGACACCGCCACGTACACACTGAACCGAACTATCCGGATCACCGCCGGCCCGGGGCCGTATGCCGTGCACCGGCCACCGGCAAAATTTATTCGCCGGAGCACAGCGACCACGGCCATAAATACGCGCATCGGCCATGGGCACAGGCGCAGAGATCGCGCGCAGGCGGGCAGGCATGCAGCATGCAATCTACAGTCCCGCACTCCAGCAACTTTTTCTACTGCTCTGCTCTACCGACTACCGGTGCGCTCGGAATGGTCGTGGACTCGTGGTATCAAAAGGGTAAAGGGTGTGGGGCTGGGGATGGCGTGCGTCGTGACAGTTTTTCTCGTTAGAGTGGGAACAGGGTAGTAAAGGGATCCGAACGCAGGCGCCGCTCCCTAGAAAGGTGGTTGTTAGTGGTGACCCGGCCGGCGACGGTGTCCTGTCTCTCCAACTCTCCAAGCTCCGAGGCTGCGAGCTCGCGTCATCCAGCTCTCGGCCGTTGATCCTTTCCACGGTCTTACTCCTGCCTGTCCTGACCGTCGGATGCAGGCAACCACCACACCAACATGTGTCTGGGCGGTTTAATCATGGTGCTAGCCGGACAGGATCACAACACTTGGTCACCGCGATGTGGGCCGCGTCTAGAGATTCCATATGGTAGTAGTGCGGTAAAGCAAAGGGGTGTTTGCCTGGTCTGCTCACGCTTGCTGCAGGCAGACGCACCTTGATTTACGGCCATGTCTTCTGGGCCCGACGGAGAAAAAAAGCTTCCATCGAGGAGCCCCTAATCGACGGCAAGGTCACGTCCTCCTGCGTTTCGGAACTTGACCTTTTTTGCTATGATTTCATCCGCCGGGCCAGACACAAGATTTTGTCGCCGTCCTTTTCATTAGGCCGCGCATAATTGGGGCTACTTGTGTGAAGTCAAAGCAACGGATAACAGTAGCGTCATGCAGCTTACGCTTATGACTTATGAGTGCAAGGAACGCCGTGGCGGCCATGGCGAAGCACCTAGCAGCTCGCGTTAGTGCTCCCGTTGCCGTCGCGTAAGTACTATTCCCTGCCCGGTTCGCAGTAGTGCTCTTCCGGTACGAGGGAGAAAGTGAAGCGCCCGTCGCGCGTCTCGACGAGCACGCAGCGCCCATGCTCAAACAGACATGAAGTAGTAAATAGAGAATTTAACATTTCCACTTGTTCCTGCAGGGTGGAGTCACGAGTCCGACGAGCACGTACTACTGTGCTCACGTCTTCTTCGAGCCCTGCGACTTGAGACCACGCACCAACGCGGTAATATTGTCATGTTGTTCTCGAGAGACACAAAGGCGCTACGGCTTGGGTGCTCCCGACTCCGTACTCTCAAGGGTACTCTCGTGATGTGGCGCGATTCTATTAGTTCACTATGAGGTGATTGGACCCCATATAAAAAAGATACACCAATAAAAACGTGACACTTAATGGGAACACCAAACGGGAGCACCGAACCCGCGTTCACACAAAGGGGCTTGGAGACGCATGGAGGACGAGTACGATCCTTTTGTTATCTTCCGCGCCTCCTGCGCCGGCCGGTTTAATGCGGCTATCCTCGTGCAGCAGCAGCTGAGAAGCACCACTACGGCACCACCTGAGTACTTGACGCGAGTGACCAAACAAACCACTCCCGGGAAACTGGTGGTTTGGATTTTGTAGCGGCGACAAACCTCGCGTGCTAAGATCACGAACGATTCATGAAAATTGAAGAAATTGAAGAATAGTTGTGGATCAGGAGTACTGGATCACGACTCTGTCCTGAAGCCTGTACAACGCACTGGAAGTGGTGTGCAGCAGCAAGCCACGATCAGGCAAATCTGAAACTCACATTCCTCCTGCTTACCTCCACGGCGGCTCTACCAGCTGCCGCTTCAGCTTTACTGAAAAAGACTACTCTGTACTGTGTTGCACTTCGCACTACAATAAATGATCTTAACATAATAACATCTCACTGTTAACAGTTGAAAAACGGCGGATTACCAACAGGAAACCCACTGCATCAGATTGACATATCGAGCTGGCCACCGCTAGCGCTACTATACTAGACGATGGAGTAGAGATCCGCCGCCGGCGCCTAGCGATGCGTGAATGCGTATACGGCATGTGAATTGCAGTTTGCTCCATCACATGCATCAGCTGAATGTACCAGTTTCGCGGATGAGCTGAACCAACTCGTCTGTGGCGGTGCGTGTGCGTCACCCGTCGTTGGCCCTTACCTTCGATTCATCGCCATGTGCACTGCCCTCTCCCCCCTCTCTCTCCTTCTGCGTTCGCTTCATGTAGTCATCATGCCCACGTAGAAAACTTGGTTCTCTTCGCGCAGGTGCATGCAGCGGGGTGTTGGGACATGAAAGTCCAAATGCTACTGTGGAATACCGAGACTAATCACTGCTGCGTATTGTTAGGAAATTGGCGTGCGGTTACCGCATGATCTAGTAAACATACGAGTACAGAGGCTATAGATCGTTACCACTAGACGCGTAGCGCAGCAGGACATAGACGTGCGTCGATATAGGAGAAGCAATCCTTATGCTCGTCACAACAATATCGTCACGTCACAGTAGCCGATCAGCGCAGCAATAGTAACAACGTCTCTATAGAGTCCACACGTACAGGGAGGAACGCACCGCGCACGGCAAGAACTTCGGTGTGAGGCCTGCAAGGGATGGCGGCTAGAGCTATCCCATGGTGGAGTAATCCGCCTCTAACCTACCCTTCATATTTATATCGGCGCTAATGGGCTTTTAGGTCGCAAGCCCATTAGTACCCTAATCGGTTGTGGATCAAATATACAACATGTCTTAATCCGAATTATTATGATGCCTCTTGGACATATCACCAGCATCATATAGGCAATATTTTCAATATTCCAACTATTTAAGTGTGTGACCTGTTAGTGTGCAGCCAGCTGGAAACCATTTCCAACCACAGTCAGCAGAGGTACCTAGCAGGAAATGCCAACTCTTGAATGTACATAAAGATCATATCGTCTGAACTTAGATACATTCACATGTTAATCCTTTTGCCACACGATACCAGTTAAGCTCAAGGCGAGATATGTGCCATCCTTGTGATAGCTCGACTAGTCACTCGATAAAATAGTGGATTCATCCCATTACTAACTTTTAGTTACTGTGATTAATTTTTAATCACCTTGGCATGACCAAGCACTTTCAAATCCAACTATCTCGAGGGATCCAAATATCTCTCCTGTTATTTAGGAAAGGCAAATCTCATTTTGATCCGCACACATCTCATTCCATATTTCATTATGTACCTGAAGACTACTTTTATGACTACTCAGTTACGGTGTAGTGTTTCATAGTCTCAAAGTACACAACTACACACAGTCAGAAACAATAGCGATCTTAGGTCTAAGGATCTAGTAGGTGTATCACTCAAGACCAACTGATGGTATATATGAAAATAACAATTCCAACAGTGTCTCGGAGGGGTTCTGTCGTCAACGAATCTACGACGATGGTGGGTGACATCGGAGCATCAAGCTCCGCACCACCCAGGGGGCCTGCCGTCGACGAATTTATGACGATGGTGGGCAACGCCGGAGCATCCAACACCGACACCACCCAAGGGGTCCGCCATCGATGAACCTACGACGATGGTGGGCGACGCCAGAGCATCTAGCTCCGGCATCACCCAAGGGGCCTGCCGTCGATGTCCCAACATGTTGATGACAACAACAAGCGCTGATAAGTGAGTACACTCTCCTGCCCCGCTCTTGTTTCTAACAGGGTTCTCTTGTGATAGCCTGTACACCAGGGGCCTGCCATCGACGAATCTACGATGATGCTGGACGACGCCAGAGTATCCATCTTTGGCACCTCCAGGGGGCCTATCGTCGTCGAATATACAAGGATGATGGGCGACGCTGGAGCATCCAGCTCGGACACCACCCATAGGGCCTGCTGTCGATGAACCTACGACGATGGTGGGCGACGTCGGAGCATCCAGCTCTGACACCACCCAAGGGGCTTGTCGTTGACGAACCTACGGCGACGTGGGCGATGCTAGAGCATCTATCTTTGGCATCACCCAAGGGGCCTACCGTCGACGTCCCAACATGTTGACGACAACAAGCGCAGATAAGTGAGTACACTCTCCTGCACCGCTCTTGTTGCTAACAGAGTTCTCTTGTAATAGCCTGTACACTAGGGGCCTGCCGTCGATGAATCTACAACGATGGTGGACGACACCGGAGCATCCCGCTCCGGCACCTCCCAGGGGACCTGCCGTCGATGAATCTACGACAATGGTGGGCGACGCCGGAGCATCCAGCTCTGCCACCACCTAGGGGTCCTGCCGTCGATGAATCTACGACAGTGGCGGGTGACGTTGGAGCATCCAGCTCCGGCACCACCCAAGGGGTCTACCGTCGACGAACCTACGATGATGGTGGGCGACGCCGTAGCATCTAGCTCTGACATCACCCAAGGGGCCTGTCGTCGACGTCCCATCATGTTGATGACAACAACAAGCGCGGATAAGTGAGTACACTCTCTTGCCTCGCTCTTATTGCTAACATGATTCTCTTATGATAGCCTTACACCAGGGGCCTGCCGTCGACAAATCTGCGACGATGGTGGACGACGCCGAAACATCCAACTCCGACACCTCCCAGGGGGCCTGCCGTCGACGAATCTACGACGATGGTGGGCGACGCCGGAGTATCCAGCTCCGGCACCACCCAGGGGGGAAGTGCATCTAGGCATCCCCATGGGTTTTGGATGATTGATGACGACACTTAAGAGTTCAATGAGCTAAGTTGATCCTAACCACAGGTACAATGATTAAAATGAGATGAAACCCTTCAAAAAGGAAAAGGACATAACGAGCATCAAAGGCTCAAGAGTAGAAATTAGGGTTTCTATGAAGTTGAGCTTATATGAGCCGTGTCATGTGAAAGGGTGGATGTATCATGTGCATTGAGATCATTATAAGGGGCTCAAAGTGGTGGTTCAGAGAAAAACCTAAGTGAGAAGCCAAAATGAGGAAAAACCCTAGGAGGCCAGACTAGTCCGTTTTGAGACAGACCAAACGTCTCTGAAGTTTTTCTTAGTGAATTTGGAGCTATGTCCTAGAAGACCGGACTTGTCCGTTTTTGGACGGACCAAAGCTCTCTGAAAATGTTCGGACTTGTCCGTTTGGGCACGGACTAGTCTGTTTGAGACTTAGTGAGATTAACCGAGAGAAACCCTAGAGGGACCAACTAGTCCGAGCCTGCACATATGAGTCCGTTTTGGGCCGGACTAAACCCTTCTGTCCTACTTCGGACTAATCCGTTGTGGACCGGACTAGTCCGTTGTTTAGTGACCATTTGAATTTGGAAATTTGACGAGTAGTGTGACGATCGTCGTGCATTGTGGCAGTTGTCGGGACTTGACCAGAGGCCAGTGGTCCCATTGGGCCAGACTAGTCCGGGGCAGAAGGCTCGAACGTTGGGGTGTGCGTAAGGAAGAACCACTTTTGCCCACAAAGGTTTCCTTTTAACACCCTGTTGAGCGTTTGAGTGCACCGAGCAAATCACTTGGTGCTGAAACCCGTAGCTCAACCCATAGCGTCCCTGACGGTGGGGCTCAGGTCCCCTGTCAGATAGATCGGCCTGAAAGGGCTTTGACCCGAGAAGGCTAACCGGCAGTTCCCATAAAGGAGGGAGTAGAAGCGGCAGAAGCACAAGAACCGCGTTGGCAACCGTCGCAGTAAAGAAGCCGCATCAAACAAAGATCCCGTCACCACGAGCCCTCAACTAGAGAGGGACGTGTGACCACGATGGCAGAGGCGCACATCGTTTCGGCTCATCAAGACAAAATTGAAAGACATCGCGGGAAAGCAGGAATAGGGCTCCACCCTCGAGCTCATCGCCTCCCCCCAGGGTGGACGCAGGGCCACTATCGGTACCCGACATACCAGGTACCCCCGTGCACAGGCTAAAGCCGCCTAGGTGCCCTGTCCCCAACCAAGGCGGGGTTCGAGGGCGCCACGTATCCAGAAGGCCCGAACCCCTCTACCTCAGATATGGGGTCCGGAGTACCCACATCAACCTCAAAGAGGAGTCCAGCTCCCCCTCAGGGATGATCTCCCAAGCGACCGCGTGTCTAGCAGGACGTGATCCCCCCCCCATTGGGGTCGACTCCGGAGCTGCCACGTGGCTCGAGATAACAGACAGGCCACCTCCCTGAAGAGGCGGGCTCCAGCCCTGCCATGTGTCCCGCGGCCCTGGAGCCCCCGCTCTACTCAGGACTAGGCTCCAGAGCTGCCACGTGGTCAGTAGGTCTAGACCCGGTCTCCCCAAAAGAGGCTAGCTCCCAAGCTGCCATGTACCCTACAACTTGCCTGGGCGGTGGGTTGCAGAAGTTAAGAGGGTGGTGCGCCTTGTCCAGATCAGGCATTAAATACTCGCGTCTTCCCCAGACACGTGACGTGGCGCACGCCTGCTGTCTGGTACTGCCACACCCAATCGCATCGCAGTGAAGGCGCAACAGGCCTACCCCACTCCGCCAAGTGGGTAGCTTATGGCGCTAGGGACAGATGGATGCGGCATTCCCTGCTATCATCAACGTCTACGCATGGGCCACTGGCGACTGAGGCGGCAAGACGGCAAGTCTTCAAGCCTCGGCCTAAGGTATGAGGAAGCTTATATGAGAAGCTATAGATCTTTTAGGATAAGATTACCCCGTGGCCACTTTTCGGGCCCCGAATCCCACTTATAAGGCGTCTGGCCTTGTCTATAAAAGGACCAGACCGCCACCGTTACAAAGGATCCAATCCCCAACTTACGCATTCACACACACACACACACACACACACACACACACACACACACACACACACACACACACACACACACACACACACACACACACACACACCAACAATACAACCTCATCGTGGAGTAGGGTGTTACACTCTTGCGGCCCGAACCACGTAAAAACCACTGTCTCACACTCTCATACACGCGACTGGTAGATTGAGAACTAAGCCCTGCCGATCAAAGAACCTCCGCGGGCTGCTCCTTAGCAGATTCGGGAGAAGTGTCGCTTTGACACTTCAACAAGCGTCGTAGTATATGTTTGGATCCCTTGTGTGATCTAGGCTCCTTTGCCAAAGTGATGGCTCCACTATTGTCACAATAGAGATCCACAGGACCGGACGCACTAGCAACAACACCCAACTCAGAAACAGATTTTCTGATCCAAACATCTCCCTTTGCGGCTTCAGAAGCTGCAATATACTCTGCCTCCGTCGTTGAATCTGCTACTGTATCTTGCTTGAAACTTTTCCACCTCACTGCCCCTCCATTAAGGCAGAACACAAAACCGGATTGCAATCGATGTAACCTCTTACGACAAGCTCTTCTTCACATCTAAACAATAAGAATGCATCCTTAGTTCCTCTGAAGTACTTAAAGATGTTTTTGACAACTGTCCAATGAGCATCACCATAATCTTATTGATACTTGCTCGTGATGCTTAAAGCATAGGATACATCTGGGCGCATACATAGCATGACATACATGATGGATCCAATAGCCGAAGCATAAGGAATCACTCGCATCCTCTTTTGCTCATCAAATGTCAAAGAACACTAACTATTGCTTAGAATAACTCTATGTGATATTGGCAAGAAACCTTTTTTGAAATCTTGCATATTGAACAGATTCTATATCTTATCAATATACTTATCTTGGCTTAATCCAATTAGCCTTTTAGATCTATCCCTATAGATCTTTATGCCAAAAATGTACGCTGCCTCTCCTAAATCCTTCATTGAGAAACTTATTCTTAATAAGGATTTAACATCATCAAGCATTGGAATGTCATTTCCGACCAATAATATATCATCTACATATAGGACCAGAAATACAAGTGCGCTCCCACTACACTTCTTGTAAATACAAGATTCTTCTATGTTTTTGATGAAACCAAACCCTTTGACAACTTCATCAAAATGTAGATTCTAACTCCGAGATACTTGCTTCAATCCATAGAGGGACTTTTGAAGTTTCCACATTTTACTAGTATTTTTAGGATCGACAAAATCCTCAGGTTGTGTCATGTACACATCCTCAGTCATACTTCCATAAGAAAGGTTATTTTGACATCCATCTGCCATATTTTATAATCAAAATATGCAGCAATTGCTAGGAGAATTCGAACATTCTTTAGCACTGCGACAGGTGAGAAAGTTTCACTATAATCAACACCTTGAATTTGTTTGAAATCTTTCGCCACCGATCGTGCTTTATAGAAGTGAACATTTCCATTCATGTCTGTATTTTTTTTTTGAAAATTCATTTAAAATCGATAGGTATCACACCTTCGACTGGATCAACCAAGTTCTAAACTTTATTCTCATGCATGGATTCAATTTCGAATTCCGTGGATCCAAGCCATTTCTCAACGTTGGGTACCTTCATTGCTTAGGTATAGGTTGTGAGCTCATTATTGTCCAACAATACTATGTCATGCTGCTTCGTGGTTAGAAGAGTTAACTTTTTAGTCGCACGACGTGCCCTCGTAGACTTTCGTGGGGATGGTGTTTCATCAACTGGTTGCACAACATCTTGTACATTCTGTATAGGATTAGTGGGTGCCGAAACATTTTCAGGTATTTCTCGAATTTCTTCAAGATGCAACTTGTTCCCACTAACTCCTTTTGAGAGAAACTCTTTCCCCAATACGACACCATTACGAGCGGTAAACACTTTACACTCTGTTTTATTATAAAAATAATATCCTTTGGTTTCCCTAGGATACCCCACAAAGAAGCATTTGTCTGATTCGAGAGTGAGTTTATCTGACATCAAACATTTGACATAAGCATCACATCCCCAGACTTTGAGGAAAGACAATCCGGGACATTCCCCGGTCCACATCTCATATGGTGTCTTCTCAACAGACTTAGTTGGGACACTGTTTAGTGTAAATACAATAGTTTCAATAGTATAACCCCAAAAGAATAGTAGAAGATCTGTTTAGCTCATCATCGACCTAACTATGTATAACAAGGTTCGATTCTTGCACTCGGACATCCCATTCCATTGAGGAGTTCCAGGTGGAGTCGACCGTGGAACAATTCCACATTGTTTTAAATGATCATAGAATTCGTGGCTCAAATATTCACCTTCACGATCAGATCGTAGAAGTTTATTTGTCTTGCCAAGTTGATTTTGTACTTCATTCTGAAATTCCTTGAACTTATAAAAGGATTCAGACTTGTGCCTCATTAGGTAGACATAACCATATCTACTAAAGTCATCGCTAAAAGTAATGAAGTACTGAAAACAACCTTTGGCTATTGAACTCATTGGTCCACATACATCAGTATGTATAAGTCCCAACAAGTCACTCGCCCCTCTCACTTTGACGAGTGAAGGGTTCTTTGGTCATCTTCCCAAGCAAACAAGACTCGTATGTGTCAAGTGATTCAAAATTAAATGATCTTAGTAAACCATCCTTTTGGAGTTTCTCAAGCATTTCTCATTTATATGACCTAAGCGACAATGCCAAATAAAAGTAAGATTTAGATTATTTTGTCGAGCCCTTTGGTATTAATGTTACAGACCGTTTTATCCTCAAGATCAAGAACATATAATCCATTCACCAATGGACACTGAGCATAGAAAATCTTATTATAATAAATAGAACAACATTTGTTCTTTATTACAATTTCATAATCATCAATTTCTTCTAAACATGAAGAAGAGATAATGTTCTTGCTCAAAGTAAGAATGCAATAATAATTATTCAATTCCAAAACCAATCCTGAGGGTAATGACACGTGGTAGGTCCCGACAGCTATGACCACAGCCTTTGTTCCATTGTGGACACGAACATCCAGTTTTCCTTTTGCAAATCTTCTAGTCTCACTTAGACCTTGCCTAAGAACGTTTTTCAGATTGCGGTATCAATCGATACAGTTAGCTCCATTGAGCCTTTTTTTTTCAAGCACAGACCGCAAATTAAAACCGGAATTGTTACTAGCAGAGTTTTAGCACTATGTTATATATTAATCTTCTGTTAACAGTTTAATACAAGACACCACCACTATATGAGTATCATCCCCCCTCTAACGACATAAAGTGGTCCAAGATCCACATTCACTAATTCCTAGTGAGCTTTGGCTTCACTGCTATGAAATTAGTGACATAGGTAAACAACAATTGTTAATCATATTCCAATATGACTCTTGTTTGTTGGGTGACATCCAATGTCCCGACTCCCAACTCTATGCCATAAAGCTCAAAACTGTTTTGATAGCTTTGTTGAGTAAACCAACACTATGCATGTGAATGTCCAACATTCACCCTACGCATTATGATAGATGATGGTATTTTGCTTTGGCAAACCTACCACGCAACAATAACAATCAAAATAACACAGGTGCAACTATTATGATAAATGGCATCAAATACTTAACTTTTGCCAGGGAAACTATTCTATCATGACAAAACATCCACTAAATGAAAAGCATGAAAAGAATAGTAATACATAAATATCACAGACATATGATCATATCACATTGTGAATAGTATGACCTTTAGAATCATAGTGGTCTCCATCGCCATAGTTCCATCATGATCTGAGCTGCCATGCCTCCCTTCTTGTGGTGATCACCATCTCTACCCTGCTTGAAGACATCTCCACGAACATAAAAAAAAGCTAATACATCTAATAGCTATCAAATAAATTTCATAAGAGATCAAATATCACAGGTCGACACATAGGTCGTTATACAATTATACGACAACCTCAACCCAGTTGTGTTAAATTTAAAACACGCAGGCTGCACGAATATTACACACAAATCACCACATCACATTAATGACATACCATTTACATCATTCACTGTAAAAACAAGTTAAGTGTAGAATGATTTCTATTGCGAAATGACTCTATGATATCACTATTGCAGAAAGCAACGAATTGATGAAATTAACCCGAATCAAATCACACTACAAAAATCTCATCGAATTAAACAAATCAACCTGAATTCGAGACATTCAGAATGCCTCAGTTTTCAATGTGACTGATTATTTATGAGAAGATCGCGACTCATGATTGTGGTCTGTTAGCTCAATCTGTTAGCTATGTACACAATTAGTCCCGATAGTGATTTCAGCCGATAGGGACAAGTTGTGCACACAGTAGAGATGGAACACGAATTGACTCTTTAGTCATATACGATTGCAATCTACTCTAACTAATTTCAAACCCCAAAAACCGTGCAACAAAACTTCTGATGCAGACCAAAAACTACGCAAGTTGGCTCTGATACCGCTGTTAAGAAATCGGCGGTATGCTACTTTGGCAATTCTACCGCATTACTCAGGAAACATGCGAGTACTGAGGTCATAGATCGTTATCATTACACGCGTAGCGCAACTTGACGTAGACGCGCGTCGATGTAGAGGAAGCAATCCTTGTGCTGGTCACGGCAATATCGTCACGTCATCGTAGCCAATCAGCACAGTAGTAGTAACAACGCCTCCACGGAGTCCGCACGAAGGGAAGGAACGCCGTACGCCGGTGTGCTAGCACCACACACGTGGCAAGACCTTCGGCGTGAGGCCTGCAAGGGGTGGCGGCTAAGGCCGTCACATGGTGGAGTAATCCGTCTCTAATCCTACTCCTCATATTTATAGGGACGCTAATAGCTTTTAAGTCGTAGACTCATTAATATCCTAATCGGTTGTGAATCAATATCCAACATATTTTAATCTGAATTGTTATGATTGTCTCTTGTATATATCACCAACACGTATGTATACTCCCTCCGGTGTACAAAATATTGTCGTTCTATACTAGAGCTAAGAGTGCACAAAAAATTGTCGTTTTACACTGCATGCCATGGAAAATAGTGTAAAAAATAGGATAGCGTGTACCTAGGAATCAAACTTGCATCAGATTGGCTGGAAAAACGTGAAGAAGACCACTCGGACCACTAAGAAGAGTTGTATTATAAAAGAAAGAAATCTATTTAATGCTTCCTTGGTATGCGAGAACATGTCCAAAACGACAATATTTTGTACACCGGAGGGAGTATATATGCAGTGTCCTGGCAGGCTAGATTGGCAGTTGTTGCGTGCATAGATTGCTGCTGGCCACGCCTTCGTTGCAGCAATCATGCGAGACAGCCAATCGAGGCACGCGCCTCGATCATGCATCGGTTTGCGGTATAATTCCGCCAGTACATACCGAATGAAAGCCCCCAGGGCAAGGTACTTGGCGGGCAAGTGAGGTACAAGCCGCGTGTGGCGTACATCATATCCTGCTGCAGAGCTTGCGTTGTGAAGCTAGTATATTTTAGTACTAGTACTACTCGATGTTATTCCTGGATCGATGCATAATAGCTAGAGCCATGCTGTGACATGATTTCGCGGGACACGGCGACACGCACGCGTTGTTTGCGACGTCTAGCTCGAAAGCTGCGCATGCATGACTGTCACCTGCCGGCAGGAGTCCTCGCACCAAACCAGCCCATCAATTATTCCTGGCATGCGTGCAACTCCTCCGTTGATCGACCGATTGATAACGAGTGTTCGAATGCAGCGCAAGTGGCTGACGGGTAGAGAGAGGGAATGGCAGTTGCAGGTGGATGCGTAGATGTACGCAAAACTGCCGGGGTCACACGCCGCAGGCGGCCTCGACCGATCCAAGTAGAGCGGCGCCAACTAGCTGGTAAGTGTCCAGCTAGCTAGTAGTGTGAGCAAGCATCAATGCAGCTTATACGGCCAAGAAGATGCGATGAAAGGTTTAGGTGTGTGCGTAAGAGCAGATAGATGGTCGTACAGTACCATCGCTCATCACTCACGTACCTAAGCTGCGTGGTTACCCCTACCCACTCCGACCATCCTATCCGTCTTCGATCGATCGTTCTCGAAAAAAGAGGACGAAGGAAACCAGAAAGCGACCAAACCAACACACACATCTCACATGAATACATGATCACGCGAGCCGATCATCATCTGCATCGCAGCGAGCCGGTGGAACTGGAATGCTAGCGAGTTGGGAGTGGTAGCTGGCGTCCAGCGACGACGTGCAGAGAAATTTGCAATTTTACTATGCTCAATAGTGGGCTTCGCCAAAATAATACTCTCAACATGTGGCACGCCAAAATACTATTATAATGAGCTCACTTTGCTCTTTTACCATCCACATGCTATATCAACACTAACAAGACTTTTTAATAAAAAAACACTCTCAAATGAACCAAAATTATATTTTTTCTTGAATCACACTCTCATATGTTTTTAAAATAAGAAAATATACAGAAAATAGAAATAAAATAAAAATAAGGAAAATATTTTTAAAAATAGGATAGCATTAGAAATTGGGAAAAATATTTGAGGATATGAAAAATTTGATTTTTTTGGAAAAAGGCGATTTTAGAATAAAGAAGAAAAAATTACAGAAAATAGGAACAAGTAAAATAACAGGGAAAACTAAAATAAGATAGAATTACTATAAAGCAGGAAATTTTATTCTAGAATAGGAAAAATTGTCCAAAATATGGAAATATAGGTGAAATTTAAAAAATATTTCAGAATAGGAAAAATATAAGAAAAATAGGAAAAATGGAAAAACATAGAGAAAACTGGAAAAATATAAGGTAAATCGGGGAAAAAAATTAAATTTAAAAAATGAGAGATTAAAAATATAAATTTAACACATATGCAATAAAATTGACATGTCACATCCATAAACAAGTCATAGCAATAAAGTTTACATGTCACAAGTCATATACAACAAAATTCACTTGTCACAAGTTGTATACAACATAATTCACATGTCACATGTTACAAGACACACTATCTTTCTAAAATGGTGTTGATGGTCGATGTTGGAAACTAAGCTTTAGTGATATTCGTTCTTGATTTTCTCTTCCTACAAGATGAAAAACAACAAAATTAGATGAAAAATTAAATGTAAAAGCATGAAAACAGGTGTATTTGTTTTGAGACAATATTTGTTTTGCAATGATAAAACAAGATGGGCTATAACAAAAGCATATACACTTGCCAATGTGCATAACAACTCTGCTGAATCAGAAAACATCACACGACAATGCCCAGGTAATTATATTACCAAATTCCAAATAATGGCAGCATAGGGTTTCAAACAAAATTCCAGAGGTAGTGACAAAAGCACTGCAGTCTGTCCACAACTGAAATACCACTTCATTTGAACTTATTGGGTAAAACAAGGCATCATATATCATGTCTCGACCGTAAAGCAAGCAGTCTGTCAAATACTTTTTAGAGCAATAATAACATTATACCAAGCAACGGAAGGCCGAAAATCTACTGCTACATCCATCCATGATCCATCAACTGCATATTCAATAGCAAATGAAACAAAAACAAAACAATGCAGATCATAGCCTTGACCTCAATAATCCAGCTTAAGAACTTGACTTTGAGCAGTACTAGAAAGCTTGCCAGGAAGGAAACGACATGTACTGCGTGATCGCCAAACCTGCCACAGGCAAGGCACGAGACACGACCACCCACGAGGTAGGCCTGTCTCCGTGCAGAGCTCTCGTTGAGCATCTTGGCGTACTTGAGGAATGCCCTCCTGGGAGCGTGGCTGATGTCGCTCAGAGGCGACACTGCTTTGGCCGGCAGTGTGGTGTCGCCCGGCGCCGCGGGACTGGGCGCCAGCGCCGCGGAATCCTTCGGCAGAGGCGCATCGGGGCGGCCGATGCTCGGGACACCAGGCGGAGGCCGCGTCGACTTGAGGCCGGGCGACGACAGCCGCGGCGGCGGGTGGCCGAGCGGCGATGGGGGCGGCGGCTGGGATCCGGACTCGGGGCAGTAAGGCGGCTGCACCTGTTAAGAGGCTCTGTAAAAAATTAGAGTAAGGAAAAATAAAGTAAGATGACATCGGGGTATTTTAGTCTATTTGAGAATGTTTTAGTGTTAGATAATCTGATTAGTGTTGACATAGCATCTCAATAGTAAATGAGCAAAATGAACTCTATTATAATAGTATTTTGGTGTGCCACATGTTGAAAGTAGTATTTTGATGAAACCCACTGTTGAGAATAGTAAGGGTGTGTTTAGTTTGAGAGATATGGTGGAACGGGACATGACGATCCCGCTGTTGTTTGGTTTTGGAGACATGTGTTATGGAGTCATCCCTCAAAATAGAATATTCTACCCAGATGCAGGATGAAACCGTCCCACCGAAAACATAGGAACGAATCCGTCCCACCTCCGTGGAGGCAGATCCGCGGCCCTCCGCAGGTACAAATACTTACATGTCCCTATCTCATCCTTTCATTCAAACAAGAGACAAAACCATTCCGTCCCACGCTATCCCACAAAACAAACAAGAAACAGTGATCGTCCCATCCCTCTAGACAAACAGAAAACGGGACCATCTCATCCCTAAAAACTAAAATAAATTCATCTCGTCCCACTTTGACTCCCAACCAAACATATTCTAAAATTACAATTTTCTGTCCGATGAACGCCATGCCGGTCGTCTGCCGGCCGGGTCAGATGTGGAGCGCGCGCAGCCGCGGCTAGCGATAGGCAGGTCCAGTTTTGGGTCTTGGTGGCCACCCATTAATTCCGTAGACGGGGGCGTTTTCTCATGCAGGACGTCCGTACACGTACGCTCTCGAAGGCACGCACTTCCTGACTTCCTAAACGTGTCGGCGGAGGTACGTAGTACCTAATCAGCTGCTACTCCAAGCTAGCTTTATCGCTTCATCTTCCCTGTTCGAGTTCGAGCTTATGGAGCTAATAAATTTTCTTGTTGACTTCTTGCGAGGCAAATCAATTTCCTGTTCATCGTCAAAGATGTTGCGGGCTGTTACGGAAATGCATGTGGGATGACGCACAGATTCGGGGGCAAATGGAGTGAGAAAGCGGCATACGCGACGTGCAGCTAGCCCTCACTCTCTTTGCGCCGACCCATCGAGCTGTCACCGAATTTGGGAGGAATTAGTGAGGGTTTGCGAATAATTGTGCTAAGATGGAAGGGAATAGCAGTGCACAGCTAGCACAGCTCGGAAAGGAGTTTACCAACAAACACTGACGAGTGAAGCTGGCTGTCAGGTTCCGGAACCAGCTGTCTCAATGTCTGAACACAAGCGGATTTGTTGAGAAGGAACCTGATGCCCACCACACGGCGGACTGCAAAAGTATATACCAACAAAATAAACCATCAAGTCTGCTCTTGAGGTGTGGAAATTGCTTTAGTCGGAGAGAAAAATTCTCACTACTATTTCTACACGTTCGCAACTATACTTTTTGGTTAGTTCCATTTCCACTATAATTTATTAACAAATATTATTTTACTTAAAGTTAAAGCCACAAAAGTGAGCAAAGATGCAACACATATAATACATTAGGGTCACAATTCAAATTGTTTTACTGTAATGTGATATAAAAAAATGAGAAAATAAATGTGCTAGAAAGAAGAAAAACACGTGATAGAGAATTGACGGAGTCCGGATACCTGGGTGTCCGGGGTCTACGTTTGATCTGGTCGATCTCGGATTAAGCAGGATCAGACGAGTCTGGGACCCATCAGTGAAGCTGCCCCTCTCCCTCTGATCCGAGCTGTTGGGGGAATAAGCTTCCCCACTCTATCTGGAGAGGTACCGAGCCCATCTGGCCGAGCCCCAACCACGGGGTCGGGATTATCTTCATCGAGTCTCCGTATGAAAGATCACGCCAATGCTACTGCCACCCCCTGCATGCCTTGTCACGTCTCACCGTGGATAGCACGCCAGTGCGGGTACCAAGGCGCTGACAAAGGGCTTGAGGTGACCGAACGAGGCAGATGCAGCGCATGCAGGCGTCACAGTTCGACCCCGCCCCAAGGAGCGAGGTGGATAGGAACGAGTATGTAAAACCCACTTTTCATATGAGGAAAGTAGGAAGTAGCTTGGAAGTAGAAGGTACGCTCCCGTCCATAAAAGGGGGTCGAAGCTGTCCCGCGGAGGGACAACGAATAAAATAGCCAAAGAAGAGGGTTTTCATCCCCTCCAACAGAGCACTAGAACCTCTCCTCATACATGTTCTTTCTTACCATTGATAATGAGAAGAAAATATTCCCGTACTGGACGTAGGTGCCCGAACCAGTATACACCCTTTGTTCTAGTTGTTAGGCTGCCTCGATGCAGAATGCATGGTAAATACGATACTCATCGACAAATCGATACGTCGATAGTTGTCGTGCCAGGTAGTGGGACTACCACGCGTTCAAGTTCATCCCTGCCTCGACGGCTCCATCAAGCCCAGCCTCCACCACAGACTAGACGCCGGCGTGGGTGCCCGGCTCGACGATGTTGTGCCCGGCCTCCGTCCCCGTCAAGGAGCTCCGCTCCGGGCCCCAACTCAATGATGTCACCATGTACGACCTCCGTCCACGTCAAGGAGCTCTGCTCCGAGCTCCAACGGTCCGAACACCAGTGTCGGCATCCCAACATCACTTCGTGTACAACAAACCAACTGTTCACGCGATTTGGTAGACGAAGCTCCAAGCGCCAAGCTACGACAAACCCCGAGACCCTCTCTTCCAAGACCAAACACACCAACTGACGGTGCGGTCTGGAAGATGAGACAGAGGATCCCGACACAGAACTGAAGCCGACCAGCCGCCCTCCGTCTCCAGATCTGAGTGGATCCACCACTCACACGATTTGGTAGATGAGGCACGGGTCTACGTCCAACAGTCGTGAGACAAACCGTCTAGCCACCCCGAGCTAGGTGTCGGTAGATGAAGGAATACACCCCCGTGGCGGTCGCATGGCTCCCATCGCCAACGGTAACCGCATGAAAGACCACCGCTCGCTTCGAGTCCGACGGGCTTATCGTAGTAGTTGCAGGCCCGACGTTCCAGGAGCGGACAAGGACTACATTGTTGGTATTTCTTAACACCACAGATCATCTCCAGTAGGAGATGAGATCTGTAAGCGCATGGAAGATACCATTGTAGCATTTCACTCAAGAGTATTCCCAAGGGTATCATATTTATCCCAAAGGAAGACAGTGAAGTAAAGCGAACACAATTCTTATGATCACGGTATAGGGTACTAAGTAATTATCGAACCAGGGGTAAGATGATAATAGGGGTAGTGTGACACACACGTAAGCAATCTACTCTAAGGGTAAGGTTGTCCTAGTGAGGGTTAAGCTACGAGAAGGGGCTACTCCTACTGTGCTCTACTTACTCATATACATAGCCTAATAGAGTACATATGAATATGCTAATGGTGAATATTAGGGCTTAGCGGTCCAACATATCAGGCATGGGTTTACCCCTGAAAATATCAGAACGATTCCTGTCACGAGCCTGCAGCGTAACCGAACATGGAGGATTACAAAGGACAGTCAAGGCTGTCACCACGTGCCGCCTACCCTTACAAACCGTGGGTTTATGAGACATCCAACACTAATTGATTATCTAAGCACCATGCTTACATAACAAGTAAATATCTTAAGAGCTGCAGTACAAGTACCTTCCTAAGGCAATGACTCACCTAAACATCGTTGAAACCAATTTTGGTACCAAGCACTAACTTACTCATATTAACATAATCATATTAATACCTAATTATTAGACTATAGTGGTGGTGCATGATGTTTATGATAATATAATAAAAGCATCATAACTAGATCATAATAACACCTACACCTAGCACATACATGGACTCCACAACTGAACAAGGAACACTTCATCCAAGTATATGAATAAGTAAAGACTAATGATATTAATATAAAGCATAATGTCACATGTCGGTGCCTGATTGACTCGGAAGGTATTCTTTAGGATTCCTCCCTTGAATTCACTTTATTTCTGTATAAAATTCCTGCATGTAACATTTTCTCCAAGTACACTATGATATGTGTAAGAAATATTTATTACCTCTCAACAAACTTCCCCAAGCTTACCTTTTGCTCGTCCCAAAGCAAACATAAAAACTTAAGTTGTTGATTAGGAGTTGCTACAATGTCCTATTTTGCAAAAGTACCAAGTGCACAACAAAATATTCTACCTTACATTGAATAAATTGGCTATGGTACCTCACCCTTTTTCCTAGTCATTATGGGGCTTATGCCTCATCCTTCTCTCAGGTGGTTGAAGGACAGAACTACAAAATGAGCATGCATCACCTAATGTTTAAGTTCCACTTAAACTTCTGTAGAATTCCAAATGGTGTTTGAATTTAAGTTCCTCAAATGATGCACTAAATCACTCATATGTGGGAAGTAGTGTTTGTATGCTTACCAAGACAATGCCTTTCTTATCCTACATCTAAATAAGGCTTATATGTGGAGCTTAATAGGGATCAAGAGTAGGCATATTTGCAATACATATATTGCTAAGTGAAAAGAGTAAGACTTAGGAGAAAACAATTCATACTTTTGATCAAGATTTGTGCAAGTGGGATGTAATATTTGTGGAGTGGAAGTAGGAAGATAACTTCTTTGTATGCACTCTCTTTTTGTGAGGATAAAACATGGCTACTTATTTCTTTCTCATGCTCTTGTATATGAGCATGCATTTTTTTTCTTGTAGTCATGTATTCTACTCCTATTTTCTTTTTCAAATATTTCGGAGAGAATATTATGCAAGAAAATCATGGAATATCTTTTTGATGGTGGAATGGTATGATGGCATTTTGCTAACTTCGAGTGCACAAGTTTAACTAGTGCCCATGTAATCTTGATTTTAAAGGTATGAAAAGATTCTCACATAGGTCTATACTAGTTTAACTAGGCTTAATGTGAAGGCAAATAGCATATGCATCATATGTTTGTAGGAATTTATATCAAATGAAGAACTCCCATTCCAAATTTTCACCGAGAAATTAAGTTTCACTTTTAACTAGGATATTAGCAGCTCTTATCACTATATCATATTGAAAGTCGCCTATGGGGGGGGGGTGAATAGGCAATATGACCTAAAATTGCTTAATCAAAGGAGATTAAATTCCTGAAGCCAGACTTGTCTGGTCAGGGTCGGACTAGTCTGCTCAGGACAGTGTGAAAACCTAAAAACTTGGTTTCTACAAGTTGATTGCGGAATTTAGATTCACAAAAGATAGATGCAATGTATAGTAACCTAGTACACCTTAGATTGACAAGTGTAAGCAATTAGGTTACAAGATTTCAACAAAGATCAAAATAAAGAACGATATGAACCCTAATAGCGATTCTAGTGATTACGAAAAGTAAATCGTCAAGAGAGACACAATTTATCCCATGATTAAGCTCCAAAAAGAAGCCTACGTCCACGTTGAGAAGTCCACACAAGGACCGGGTCTCACTTGACCCTTTTCTCACCAAGCAACCACAATGGACAGCTTGGTTTCCACTATATCAATGGGTAATCACTAAGTTTCTTGGTGCTGCGCACAAGTTGAGGCTCCTACGAATCAATACAGCAAGGAGCACACGAAGCTCAACTCATATAAGACACAAAACAAAACACCAAGTCCAAGAAATCAAACTGAGAGCCAAAACACGATGATCTTCCTTCACTATCCTTCCCAAACCCTAATCTCTTCAAGATTTGGTCTTATAGGGCAAGTAGGACGAGTGAAAGGCTTTGGAAGGCTCAAGGACTGTTGTGGCGGCGCTAGGGTTCAAGACTTGTCAAATAGGGGTCGGGGTCCCCTTTTTATAGGGGTCCTGACAACTAACTGTTGCCAACAACACAAACCCGAACTAGTCCGGCCCTGTACAATGGACTAGTCTGGCCTTTTGGGACTACCGATAATTCGACGTCACCTATCGACAAAACTGGTGACGTCCCTGCCAACGTTTGAATTTCAAATGGTCACTGGCTACCCGGACTAGTCTGGCCCACACCGGACTATTCGAGGTCGGACAGAATGCTTTAGTCCAGTTGAAAACAGACTTCTTTGGGAAGGGCCGGACTAGGGCGGACAAGTCCGGCCTCCCAGGACTTGGCTTCAGGATCTCACACTAAGACTTAAACGGACTAGTCCTCACTCCAACGGACAAGTCCAAACTCGAATAGAACCATTTGGTTCGTCCCAAAATGGACTACTCTGGGAGGTCCGGACTAGTCCGACCACTGGGTGCACAATTGGGGTCTCCCAAGACTTAGCTTCGCAATCGCTCACCATGGCAGAATGGACTAGTTCGTACCCATACGAACAAGTCCGAAATCCAACATAGACGTTTAGTCCGATCCAAAATGGACTAAGCCGGCTATCTGGACTAGTTCGGCCTAACGCCCGGACAAGTCCGGTCCCTGGGGTTTTTCTCTCTCAACGACATCTCAATTAGGTATTTATATCAACTACCACATTGAGCCCTCTCTGATGATCTCATTCCACATGATACATGCACCCTCACACATGATACAACTAGTCTAAACCCAACACAATAGAAACCCTAATTTCTATGCTTGAGTCTTCGATGCCCATTTCAACCTTTTCCTTTTTGAGGGATTTTGTCTCATTTCAATCATCACACCTGTGCTTAAGATCAACTCAGCTCATTAGTCTCTTATTGTTGCCATCAATCATCCAAATCCATGGGGATGCCTAGATGCACTTTCAATCTCCCTCTTTTCGGTGATTGATGACAACACATTAAGCTTCAACAAAAAGGATAATAATTGATTTTCATAACATGTATGTGTATGAGTAACTCCCCCTCAATGTATGCATTAAGAATAAAGAAACTGAGAGAGTCATCATACATATACATGTTATGGTGGGGTGTCTAAGTGATGTCTTCATAATTTGTGATAAGACAATGAATAAGAGTGATAAATAAGGCAATTGAAGCATCACATCACAATTAAGCATAGCAAAGATTGTAAAGTACATACAACTCATAATAGATAAAGTCTTAAACAAATTGAAATGCAAGAGTTTTAAAACATAATACATGTCCATAGAGGATCAAAATAAGAATAGACAACACGACTATTAAAACTCTATGTGCCCCCTTCCAATCCCCCCCTTTGGCATCAAGACACCAAAAAGGAAAAGAGAAAAGGAGAGCCCTAAGATCTACTCTTCATCGTCATCGTCGTCGTCTCTGCCTTGTTGCCGCTCACTATCGCTCTTTGTGGCCTCCGGATCATCGGTGTTTTCATGATTGCCTTCTTCTTCGGAGGGTGCCACCGTGGAGGTGCTAACATCACCAAATAGAGCAAGTTCTTCAGCGGTGAACTCCGAGAATGGAGTCATCTCTCCATCACTCTCCGAGGCAGGAGACATGGGAACTTCGAACTTCCACCTTTCGGCAAGAGGCCAAAATGGCCTTGAAGCACTTGAAGAAGCCACTTCCGGATTGTGATGGAGGAGGAGGAGGTGGAGAAGCCACTGCATGAGAGGATGAGGCAGGAGGATCCACATTCTTCCTTCTTGGTGCAACGGGCTCCGGAGGAGGAATCTGAGGACGAAGTCTCCTATGAGTGATGTCCTTCTTGAAAGTCAGCTCGGACACCTTCTCAATCATGAACATAATATAAGGATCATAACCACATGATCGATTGAGGGTGTGAGAAATATTGAAGATGTCATCAAAGATGTAGTTCACCATACTGAATCGGACATCTCCATCAATGAGCATCATTAAGTGCCTCCAATTTCCTCGAATGATGTCTGCATCTCCATCTTTGGAGGCAATTGTCTTTTGAAACACACGGTTGAGGACACTATAGAAGGGCTTGATGTTGCGAATGTGCCCGACCTCATAAACTGCATGACTTGGATACATGTAATCCAAGGTATCTCGATTAACTTCCTTGAGGTTGGAAATGATAATCTCATTCTCAAGTTGATCTTCCAAGTCATGAATTTGAGAAAACTTCCAATAAGTGGTAGTGTATTGCTCTGCATGAGTCATCCAAGTGATTCTCCGATCACCATCAGTGTGAAAGTAGACAGTGGAGTAGAATTGCACTTTGACTTCAACATTCCAGTCATATTGAAATGCCATAAGATTCTTCAATCCATGGCACTCTATGGCCTCAATCACGGCATTGAAGGCCAAGTGATCATTTTGTGCCATATACTGCCAATCAATCCATTGGACACCTATCATTGGAGTCTGCTTAGACATATAGACTGTACTGTAGTAGTCATAGTGGAAATCACACCAAAAATGAGGGTTTGCGGTGCACTTCTCGCATTGATAGACATTAACCAATCTAAGTTTCTTGGCCTTCTCAGCCCCTTTGCCTCTGAAAATGTTAGCTTCGAAAGCAGCTTGGCGATTAGGGTTCCTTGCGGATGAGGACATCCTCAAGGGACCTATGGGTTTAGAGGGTCCCTTCTTAGCCTTGCTTGCAATCTTCTTAACACCAGGAGCCTTCTTCTTGGGTGCCTTGCACTTGTCCTTGGAACTCCTAGCCTCCTGAGTTCTTGCTTTCTCGCCCATGGTCACAAGTCTTTTCTTCATTGGGACAATCTCTGCAGCAACTGAGTTGTGTGCCTCCCTTTGCTTCTTCTTTGCTTTCCTTGCTTCATACTGCAATTCTAGGAGAGATGTAGAAAGCTCTCACTCCTCCCGAGCCCAACGATGGGTTTCTCGCCTCCCTGCCTCAGCCTCGAGATCAGATAGAGGCGATAGTCGGAATCTGGCATCATCTCTGGGAAGTGATGTAGAAGAGAGCATATGAGTCCAAGGAAGTGGAATATTGCATTAGAATTCACAGAATTGATCAAGGTTAGGAATTTTACTATGTAATCTGAACTTGTCCGCCCAAGGGCCGGACTACTCCGCATGAGCCGGACTTGTCTGCCCTATGGCTAGGCTAGTCCGGTGCACGCAGTAAGAACCCTAATCTTAAGGATTTTTGCAAAATCTACAGATCCGACCACAATATTCCAGGGATATGATTACAATGACATAGAGAACAACTTTTGGGAAGAATTTCTATCAAAAGACCTAAAAGAATTGAATTTTGAAGGATTTAGGGCTAGGTCAAGAATACCTCTTCAAATCCTCAAATCAACACAATGTGGATGAAGAATTGGCCTAGGATGCTAGGGGAAGATTTCCCACACACCTTGGACTTCAATCCACGGATTGGAATCGATATTTGGTGGAGGTAATCGAAAATCGCCAATTTTGGGTGCGGTTTTCGCGTTTTGAGGAGAGCGAGCGTTTGAGTGAGAGTGAGGAGGTCGTGGGTTCCCTGAAGAGGTTAAGTCCCTAGGGGCCGGACTAGTACGGTTGAGTACCCGAACTTATCCAGTCGGCGCACTAGGTCCGGACTATTCTGATGATCCAGACTTGTCCAGCCAAAGGGGCGGACTAGTCCGGTCTAAAGGCTGGAAACACATATGTATTGGGTTTTCATCGGAGATTTGATCCTTTTAGACTATATTTTCACAAAAGATCTTTGCAAACATGGTCAATAATCAACAACAACCAAACTATGACCATAGTTCACAAAGATTCACTAATTTTAAAATAGTTTTGTAGAAAGTTGAGGGGGGAGAGTTTTTCGCAAGCATGTGTGAATTTTGAAGCTATATAGGTAACAATCAGATGTGCAAGACTCAAGCCACATTTTGAGAATCTAAGATATTGATCTCACTCCTAAGTTCACAAAATCTTTTCTCATCTAGGGGCTTGGTGAAAATATCGGCCAATTTCTATGTCTCTTTTGATGGAGTGATCTCTCAAGAAATGGTGACGGATATCGATGTGTTCAGTCCATGAATGTTCAAGTGGATTGTGGGCTATTTTGATGGCACTCTCATTGTCACATAGGAGAGGGATATGGTGCAAGTTTATATCATAGTCCCTAAGAGTTTGTCGCATCCAAATAAGTTGTGGACAACAAATTACAGCGGCAACATACTCCGCTTCGGCTGTGGAAAGAGCAATGGAGTTTTGTTTCTTTGAGGACCAAGACACTAGGGATCTACCAAGAAATTGACAAGTTCCGGAGGTGCTCTTTATATTAACTTTGCACCCCGCATAGTCCGCATTGAAATATCCAATGAGGTTAAACTTAGAGCCCTTAGGGTACCAAAGTCCTAGGCTTGGTGTGTGAACTAAATATCTAAGAATTCTCTTAACGACGGTCAAATGACACACTTTAGGAGAAGCTTGGAATCGAGCTTACATACAAACACTTAGCATTATATCGGGCCTAGATGCACATAAGTAAAGCAATGAACCTATCATGGAACGATATACCTTCTGGTCCACACTTGGACCATCTTCATTAAGGTCAACGTGTCCATTGGTTCCCATTGTAGTATTGATGGGTTTGGCTTTGTCCATGTCAAACTTCTTGAGTATATATTGTGTGTACTTTGTTTGACTAATGAGCATGCCTTCCTTGAGTTGCTTCACTTGAAAATCTAGAAAGAACTTCAACTCCCCCATCATGGACATCTCAAACTTCTCGATCATTATCTTGCAAAACTCATCACAAAAAGCTTTGTTAGTAGAACCAAATATAATGTTATCGACATATATTTGGCAAACAAACAAATCATCATTGAAATGCTTAGTGAATAAAGTGTAATCCACCTTCCCAATTTTGAAACCATTTTGAGTTAAGAAGCCTCTAAGGCACTCATACCAAGCTCTAGGAGCTTGTTTGAGGCCATATAGAGCCTTACGCAATTTGTAGACATGGTTTGGGAATTCTTGATCTTCAATGCCGGGGGGTTACTCCACATACAACTCTTATTTGATTGGACCATTAAGGAATGCACTCTTGCCGTCCATTTGATGTAGCATAAAATCATGTTGAGTAGCAAAGGCAAGTAATATACGAATTGATTCAAGGCTAGCTACGGGAGCAAAGGATTCATCTAAATCCAAACCTTTGAATTGTGAATAACCTTTAGCCACAAGTCATGCCTTGTTCCTTGTAACCACCCCGTGCTCATCTTGTTTGTTGCGGAACACCCACTTGGTGCCCACAACATTGGCGTTTAGCCTCTTCACTAGCTCCTATACTTGATTTCAATCAAAATTGTTGAGCTCTTCTTGCATGGCCATCACCCAATCCGGATCTTATAGTGCTTCATCAACCTTGTGAGGCTCCAAAGAAGAAACAAAAGGGTAATGCTCACAAAAATTTGCAACACGAGATCGAGTAGTTACCCCCTTCGAGATGTCTCCAACAATGTTGTCAACGGGATGGTTCTGTTGAACACTTTGATGTACTCTTGGGTTTGGTGCTTGAGTTCTTGGATCTTCATCTTCATCTTCCTCATTTTCTTCGTCCCCCCCTTGATTGATGCCTCCATTTTCATCTTCTTGGAGTGCATCTTGGGGGTCTCGAGCTTGATTATTTGAGGAAGAGCTTGCTTGATGTGTGGGATGATCACTTGAGTCTTGAGGTTGTTCTTCTGGTCGAATGTCTCCAAGTGCCATCTTTCCTATCACCATTTGTGGAGCTTCTTCTTGAACTAGCACATGACGATCAACTTGCTCCACCTGGGAGCCATAAGTCTCATCAAACACTATGTCACGTGCTACTTCAACAATTCCAGAGGATTTGTTGAAGACACGATAGGCGTAAGTGTTTGAGTCATAACTAGGCAATAAACCCTCATCAACTTAGAAGCGAACTTCGAAGTCCCAGGCTTCCCGTTGAGAGTATAGCATTTGCTCCCAAAAATACAAAAGTAAGAGATGTTGGGTTTGTTACCGGTTAGTAGTTCATAAGACATCTTCTTTAAGATGCGGTGAAGGTACAACCGGTTTATGGCATGGCAAGCGGTGTTAACCGCTTCCGCCCAAAACCGGTCTGACGTCTTGTGTTCATTAAGCATGGTTCTTGACATCTCAATGAGGGTCCTATTCTTGCTCTCGGCCACCCCATTTTGTTGAGGGGAGTAGGGGCCGAGAACTCGTGCTTGACGCCTTCTTCTTCTTCCAAAAACTCTTCAACTTGAGTGTTCTTGAATTTGGTGCCATTTTCACTCATTATGGTCTTGATACTTAAGGAGAACTCATTTTGATCTCTCCTCAAGTATTTCTTGAAGACACCTTGAGTCTCACTCTTATCATGCAAAAAGAACACCCAAGTGAAACATGAAAAATCATCAACAATTACAAGACATATTTATTACCGCCAATACTTATGTAGGTGATTGGACCGAAGAGATTCATGTTTAGAAGCTCCAATGGTCTCGTTGTCATCATGATGTTCTTGGATGGATGTTTAGCTCCAACTTGGTTTCCGGCTTGGCATGCGCTATATGGCCTATCCTTTTCAAACACAACATTCTTCAAACCACGGATGTGCTCGCCATTAAGAAGTTTTTGCAAATTCCTCATCCCAACATGGGCTAGTCTTCTATGCCAAAGCCACCCTATGTTGGTTTTTGCAATTAAGCATGTATCAAGTTGGGCTTTATCTATGTAGAAATCCACAAGATAGAGCATTCTCTTGAGTACACCCTTAAATGTAATTGAGTCATTGATTTTTCTTGTGACGATCACACCCTCATTAGTAAAAAGATAATTATATCATTTTCACATAGTTTTGATATAGACAAGAGGTTATAATCAAGGGAATCAACATGTGAAACATTGAAAAGCATATGATTAGAGGATATAGCAATTTTACCGGTGCCAAGTATTTTCCCTTGGCTATTGTCCCCAAAGTAGATCCCCTCACTTGGATCTTCATTTTTCTCATACTCCACAAACATCTTCCTCTCTCCGGTCATGTGATTTGTGCATCCACTATCGAGAACCCACTTGGTTCCACCGGAGGAGTATGCCTACAAAAAGGAGTTAAGCCTTGGCTTTAGGTACCCATGCGGTGTTGGGTCCCTTGATGTTAGCCAGGAGGCACTTGGACACTCACACACAAGGTTTTGTACTCTTGCGGTGTGGCCCAACATACCTAGCATAAGCCTTTCCAAACTTGCTCCTCAATAAAACATATGAGGCATCAAAATCATGGAACAATGGATGAGGTTCCTTCTTAAGCATGTTAGGAGATATAGCAATGTTCTTTCCTTTATTGTTGTTATATGAATCTCCTTTGATAAAAACAATCAAGTCTTTGTCATTCTTGATAGTTTTGGCGTTTTGCTTCCTCTCCCTAGAATAGCCAAGACCATCCTTGACAAGGGGATGTCTTGTGTTGGTATATGCACTACGTGCATATGTCATCTTCTCCTTGTCAAAGATGCCACCTTTTGGCACTTGGTTGTTTTGTGCCAACTTAAGCTCATCTTTAAATTTTAGAACCTGGTTCGAGCATTTGTAAGTTTGAGATGTTTTGGATTTGACATTTGTGGAAGGTGGGCTTTTAGAGGAAGAAGGTGAATTGACCTTGAGAGACTCCACTTGCGTTTCAACGATCTTGCTACCTTTTGTCAAGCTAACAAGTTCAACATTTAGCACAATTGTGGTGTTCTCAAGGTTTGAGGAAGTTTCCTTGCTCAAAGTGAGTTCACACTCAAGTGCATTGCTTCTTTATCTTTCAAGCTTCAAGAGCTCCTCAAACTCTTGACATCTCTTATTTTTTTGGATGAGCATGTCCTCTTGACGGTTGATAAGCTCTTTCTTCTCAAATATCTCATCTGCTAGCAACTTCAACCTTTTCAAGGTACTCTTACTCGTATCCTTAAGCATATGTTCATTTGAACTACTACTATCAAAATCATCATGTGAAGAAATTGAAGAGGGTGATTTAGATTTAACCTTCTTCCTTCCTTCCTTGGCCATGAGGCAAGTTGACCTTGAGTTCACCAAGTTGGGGAAGAGCTTGTTCTCCGTGGTTGACTTCTTCATAGCAATAGTTGCTATCTTTCTTCTTCATCGGAGGAGGATTCTTCATTTGAATCACACTCCTTTCCAAGGTGGGCATGTCTCAATTGCTTCTGTAACACCCGGTTCCGAAACTGAACCAAGCGTGATGCATATGTGTGCCCAGGATGTTTAACACAAATACACAAGTGATTCACAAATGATAAACACATAATTACCAAAACTCAAATTATTAAATAAGTACTTTTATTACAATATTCAAATAATCCTCAAATTACAAGTCTAATGATCAACATTGACTATAACTACAACAGAAATACTCTAAGTAAGAAGCTAAGCAACTGAGCAAACTAAGCATAAGGGATAGCGTGGATCCAAGCAACTCCACAGGCAAGTCGACGGCAACACACGACCTAGTACTCTGCATTATCATCACGATACTCCCAGACATCACCTAAAACAGTTGGTGGGGGAATTGCAAGGGTGAGTACATGTCGTACTCAGCAAGTGTAGGAAAATAATGACACGTAGCTTAAACAAGGCATTGATAATAAATAATGGCTAATTGCTGAAAAGTACATGTAAAAACAGGTAAAAAGCATCTTACTATGTCTATGTAAAATAATTCCTATCATAGCCCACATAAATATCATAATATGAAACCAACATTAATTATTCATCCATATTCCAGATTCTCACTTTCATCAATAATCATATCCATTTATCACCATTAAACTCATAACCATGTCCATAACCGTAACCATAACCATAACCAATACCAAACCATAACCATAACGATAACCAATACCAAACCATCCCAAATACCAAGTTTCCCACTAATCATGTGAGGGTCCACATTGCTAATGACTGCTAGCACGGCTATCATGATAGTTTTAAACACACTCTGCAGAGGTTGTACCACTTACTCACATGTTTGTGATTTCATCACCTTTTAGTGACTAAGAACCTCCCTTATGCCGTCTCACACTTCCTTTGGTGTGTGACCAAGAGATCACAAAATCACTTTTACAAAGGGACTACTAGCATATATTTACCCACTAAGGTTTCACCAGCAGACTTGAATCTCCATTCTCCCACCCACGGGCCCCCTCATGTGTCATGCGATTCCCGGGTAGCCCTTCTCGACTCCCATTCCCTGCAACATCCAATGGTCCATACAATACCAGCAACACACCTAATTATTCAGCTACGCCGCACCCATACTTGGACTTGTGGTGGCACTGTAAATCCTGGATGGTCGCTCCACGAACCGGTCCTTAGATCTAAAGCAAGCAAAACAACCATAACATCCAACCCATTCCACAGTCCATGCTTGCTTAGATTTCCCAAGTCCCATGTTTACCGGTTAACCATATTCATCGACTCTCATCATTCATAACTTCATTAATTCACAATTAAGCCATTTGGTAGTTTTCCCATCCCAATTAATTTAAAGCAAAGCAAAAAGGTAAAAAGTCCTTCCCGACCCTCTACAATACATCCCAAGCGACAAGGATGGTCAAACAAGACTCTTAAACACCTATTTTTGTGTTTCCCATCAATTTGACACAAGCATGCAATTTTGCAAACAAAACATTTAAAAACAAGATCAATATGATCAAGGACACTTGCCTTGCTATTGAGCTTGGTTAGGGTCAAATGCTTCAAAATTCTGGTGCCGAAGGTCCTCGACAGCACCCTCTGGAGTAAAACCTTCTATTCCGTGTAACGAACATATAAAACAAACATTACAATCAATAAATGCTCATATATTACTCAATATTCCATGTCATGCATGATTAATCCTATTGTGAGGTAAAACCTGTTAATGAGTTGCTATTAATGTTTACTAACTGGTCCTAATAGTTTTTAACTAGTTTGGACAGGTTTGGAATTGATTCGAGTCAAATTGGAATTAATTCAGCCTGAAACGGATTCAGATATCGGACAAGTCCAGTGCAGGGCCGGACTAGTCCGCCCTGATCAAAACTAGAATTTAGGGTTTTCGTGATCTGCGAGAACTGGGGTTGAGTTTGCATGGAAAAGGGAAAAATAGAAGGTGTACCACGTGTGTAGAACTCCAAGAATCGAGAATTGAGTGCAACACTCGAATCTTGGTGATCTAGGGTTGGTGATGAAGGGTTGATGGAGAGTTGAGGGTGAATTGGTGATGAGAAACAAAAGTCGATGAAGATCTTGCTTGATTGGTCCTCCTTTGTGTCCTTTCTCTCCTCCTTGCTTCTGGATATTTTCTTGATGATGGCTCCCACAAACTAGGGTTTGAGTTTCGTACAATTGTGGAAAAGAGGTTAAAAATTGGGGTGTTGGGTTGCTTATATAGAGGTGGAGAGGTAGGGTTTGATGGATTTCGTGTTCAAGGCAGAGGAGGCCGTGTAGGGGTCCCACATGGGCTCCACAGAGATTAGGCACGATGTTCTTGGGCCCAATTAATGTAAATACCCAAAAACAAGTCGTGGAGGAAAAGATTGAATTAGAGTCAGGTACACCGAACAAGTCCGTTAGAGGGGGGGGACTAGTCCAATGTTGGACAGAGACGAAAACGGACAAGTCTGGTAGGAGGTCCGGACAAGTCTAGTCTTGTCCAGAGAGCAAAGCGGACAAGTCCGGCATGGATCGGACAAGTCCGGGGGTTTGACAACTTATTCGAAAACCGTACCAAAGATCAGACTAGTCCGCACTCAATCACAGACAATTCCGGGATGGAACAATGACTTAGTCGAACTAGTCCGCAACAAAAACAGACAAATCCAGAGGGGCATCAGAGGGGAAAACCGTACTAGTTCGGGGTACAAACCGGACAAGTCCGTACTTATACAGACTTTTAAGTGTTGTTTTGCTTCTAATTCATTTTAAACTTGTTTCTTTTTATGTTGCTTAATGTTAAACTTGTATAAGAATGTATGCAACGCATGATGGATGAACATGAGGGTGTTACAACTTCTTCTTCTTGAAGTATTTCTTTTCTTGAGACTTGCCCTTCCTCTTCTTCTTGTTCTTTTCATGTGGGCAATCCACAATGAAGTGGCTGTATTCCCCACAATTGTAGCAAGTCCTCTTTGATCTTGTCTTGGGCTTGTCTTTGCTCTCGACTTCACGATGGTAGCTCCCCCTCCTCCTTCTAAACATCCTCTTGAAGTTGTTGATGAAGAGTGCCTCTTCCTCATCGGTGTCGGGGCTCTCTTCATCACTCTCTCCTTTTTCTTGAGATCTTTAGGATGTTGCCTTGAATGCAACATCTCTTTTATTGGAGGAGAAGAGCTTTTGTAGATCGTTGTAGAACATAGCCTCTTGCTCCATCATCTCATGGTTGATGATTCTTTCTGGCACTTCTTCGGGAGTCATCTTATGGAATCCCGAACTTTCAAGGATTAGTGAGCAAAGAGTGACATTTTTAGGCATGAATGCCCGAATCATCCTCTTCACCACTTCGTGTTTCGTCCACCGGGTGCTTCCATAAGATCGACTCTTGTTGATGAGGTTCTTGAGGCGGTTGTACATGTCTTAGGGAGTATCACCATCCATGATAGTGAACCTCCCAAGTTCTCCTTCAATCATCTTGATCTTGGCCTTCCTAATGACACGGTTGCCCTCATGTGCCGTCTTGAGCGTGTCCCATATTTCTTTGGCCACCTCCAACCCTTCAATCAAGTTGAACTCCTCTCATGTCAATGAGGAGGTGATCACTCTAACCACTTGAGCTTTGCGATGGAGTAGGACTGCTTGCTCTGGGGTAATGTCTTCCTCATTATTAAGAAGATGAACACCTGTCAAAACAATTTGCCACAAGCTAGGGTTTAAGGAAATGAGATGCATCTTCATTTTATGCTTCCACATAGAGTAGTCATTTCCATCAAATTGGGGTGGTTTACCAATAGGAATACATAAATAATGATTGCTAGCAGTTAATCGCTCATAATTGTAAGGATATCGGGAGTAGTCTTGTGAACTGTTCCCATTGTTGTTGTTGATCGAATCGATCATCTTGGTCTCCTTCTTGGGATGACCTAGCTTATCACGAAGTCACGCCTTGAGTAGACGCACTTTCTCATCGTCATTGGGATCATCTTGAGGAACATCGACGTTCTTCATCTTGTCGTCATCGACAATCACCGGGACCTCGTTGTCACCCCTTCTGGTCATCTCCTCTTTGAGTTGTTAGACTCTTGGTGGAGAGTCCTGCTCTGATAGCAATTTAAAGTCGCCTAGAGATGAGGGGGTGAATAGGCAATATGACCTGAAATTGCTTAATCAAACGAGATTAAATTCTTGAGGCCGGACTTGTCTGGTCAAGGCCGGACTAGTCCGCTCAACACAGAGTGGAAACCTAAAAACTTGATTTCTACACGTTGTTTGTGGAATTTAGGTTCACAAAAGATAGATGCAATGTCTAGTAACCTAGTAAAACTTAGATTGACAAGTGTAGCAATTAGGTTACAATATTTTAACAAAGATCAAAATGAAGGAGGATATGAACTCTAATCGCAATTCTAGTGATTACGAAAAGTAAATCGATAAGAGAGACACGATTTATCCCATGGTTCAGCTCCACAAAGAAGCCTACATCCATGTTGAGAAGTCCACACAAGGACCGGGTCTCACTTGACCCTTTTCTCACCAAGCCACCACAATGGCCGGCTTTGTTTCCACTATATCAAAGGATAATCACCAAGTTCCTTGGGGCTACTCACAAGTTGAGGCTCCTACAAATAAGTACAACAAGGAGCACACGAAGCTCATCTCACAGAAGCCACAAAATACAACACCAAGTGCAAGAGATCAAACCGAGAGCCAAATCACGACGATCTTCCATCACTCTCCTTTTCAAACCCTAATCTGTTCAAGATTTGGTCTTACAGGGCAAGTAGGACGAGTGAAAGGCTTTGGAAGGCTCAAGTACTGTTGTGGCGGCGCTAGGGTTCAAGACTTGTCAAATAGGGGCCGGAGGTCCCCTTTTTATAGGGGTCCCGACAATTAAACGTTGCCAACAACACAAACCTGAACTAGTCTGACCCTATACCACAGACTAGTCCGACATTTTGGGATCATCGACAATTCGACGTCACTGATCGACAAAACTGGCAACGTCCCCGCCAACGTCTGAATTTCAAACGATCACTGGCTACCCATACTTGTCCGGCCCACAACGGACTAGTCCGAAGTCAGACATAATGCTTTAGTCCGGTTGAAAATGGACTTCTCTCAGAAGTCCTGGACTAGTCCGGCCCCTTGGGTGGACAAGTCCGGCCTCCCAGGACTTGGCTTCAGAATCTCACACTAAGCCTTAAACGGACAAGTCCGCATTCCAACGGACAAGTACAAACTCAAAGAGAACCATTTGGTCCGTCCCAAAACGGACTACTCTGGGGGGGTCCGGACTAGTCTGACCACTGGGGCGGACAAGTCCGTCCTCCTAGGACTTAGCTCCACAGCCGCTCACCATGGCAGAACGGACTAATCCGTACCCATACGGACAAGTCCTAAATACAATAGAGACGTTTAGTCCGACCCAAAACGGACTAAACCGGCTATCCAGACTAGTCTGACCTAACACCCGGACAAGTCCGGCCCTTGGGGTTTTTCTCTCTCAACGGCTTCTCACTTAGGTATTTCTCTCAACTACCACGTTGAGCCCTCTCTGATCATCTCGTTGCACATGATACACACACCCTCACACATGATACGGCTATTCTAAACCCAACACAATAGAAATCCTAGTTTCTATGCTTGAGTCTTCGACGCCCGTTTCAGCCTTTTCCTTTTTGAGGTATTTTGTCTCATTTCAATCATCACACTTGTGATTAAGATGAACTCAGCTCATTAGTCTCTTAATTGTCGTCATCAATCATCCAAAACCCACGGGGATGCCTAGATGCACTTTTACATATCCCACAACAACCTAGAATTGGACTTTGCTTTTGCTACCCACGAATTCCAAGTTCAAGGCAATTCTAAGCCAATAAACTCAATACTTGGAGAATACTAAGTTTTATGCAAGGGACTAAAGAAAATAAAACAAAGCAACTATTATTCATTTCAACTTATGCAAGGTAAAAATATTCTTACCGCACATCTTTTATTTTATTACCCTAACTTATACTACATTTATTTTTAGATCCAATGGTGGTGGAAACAGAGAAATAAAATAAATGAATGCAAATGGGGTGTGATACAAGTTACTTCAAGTGGGGATCCTCCCTCAAGCTTGTTCTTGGTCGACGTCCGCGATAGGTGTTGAAACCCTAACGACGGAGGTAGGCCGTGAGGTTTGCCTAACCTTGTTGCAGCGTGGCTTCAAAATTGGAGGGTTGAGTTTCAATGTTGTGTTGCCTCCCATGGGTTCCATGAGTGTGGTCGAGGAGAGTGTTGTCGATGCCGCTCATCCACACCTCAAGGTCTCCCATACGTCGGGTATCATCCTATATTCCTTCGCTAAGGTCATGATAACCTCTAACCACATAGGAATAAGATGTACCATTATGTGTTGGGTGTGATCCACCATTCCTTGGCTAAGGTCAAAATAACCTCGGGCCACAAAGGAATAACATCCACTCAACATGTGTTGGGTGTGATCTATCGTTCCTTGGCTTAGGGTTAAAATAACCTTTAGACACAAAGGAACAATGTAGACCCAACGATGGTGGCAATTCCCTTGAGCTTGAATAGGTATTTAGAATAGTGGGAGCATGAAGATCTCACTTATTCATGGCAGTCCATTGGTTGCTCATGGAAGGTTTACATGTCAAACCTCCGGCCTTGTAAAGCTATGATTGACCCTCGAGATTAAATCCCGATAGGTTTCAACCATGCTTGGTTACTCATTGGCCAATAGATTTTGAAATGGTTCCTCCAAATCGACTTCTTGTATGCCTACATAGAAATACTACTCTTGCAATCTTCCCCTCTTTGATAGAAAGGGATTGTTAGCTCTCGGCACTTGTACAACTGAAACTACGGGTCGGATGACCGAATTTCATTTGTACATTCGGGGAAGTAAAACAATCAAAGATGTATCAGATTCAAATTCGAGTGCATCTATAAACATTGTGTTGTTCATTGATATAAGAGTGGAGCTTTATAAATTGATTTGCACATTTTCTAAAGCTCCTACTCATAGCAATGCAAGTGATAGATGTACACTCTATTGATTCCTCCATATTTTAATTTTTTTAACGATCTCTACTTTTTACAAAAGCAAATATTTATCATGTGGATTATGGCAAACAAGATTCTCAATTTTATCCCCTTGAACATTTTTAATTTCTGCCTAGGAATTTGAAATTTAGTGATCCATGCATGAATGAGTTTCAAATCAAAATTAGGGACATCACTATTCCTAGGTTGCTACATGCCAATTTAGTCATTAAGTTATTCCATAAGCATTATTTATTAAACCTAGACAGAGAATGTCTAAGTCAATTTAATAAATGCTTGTGAAAATTTAGGTACTTTTTAATTTTATTCCCAAGTAAGGTGACATTCCTTTTTGAAAAATCAAAAAGAGCAATGTCAACACTTACTCTCATGAGGATGCATACAAATTGAATGGTTAGGAGGTGTAAACGTTCCTTGCGAATGTAAGCAAAAATCATTCAATCCTAATGCAATTAAACCGAAGGAAAATTTAAACTCGTACCTCAATTGAAGAGAAGTTCAGGTCGAAGGTCGTTGTGTGAGAAACTCACGACCATAGTCCTTGGTGTAGCCTTCATGTCCGATGTCTTTTTCCAAGTTGAGGTTGGAGTTGAGTGAGCTTCATCTTGCTCCTCCATCGGGCGATCATCTTGAGCATTCCTCCACCATGAACTCAAAACTAGATCGATGGAGGGATATGCTCTTGAATCCTCCTGATGGTATGTTGGGCTTGATGAGGCCTTCTAACCTCTTTACAAAATGTGTCCTGGCTGCACTAAAATGAAGAACGAACAAAACAACTCAAAAACAGGTTATGTTAGCCCAAAAGCAAATTGAAGCCCTTGTCAAATTGTCTTGCCCAACCTGAAACACCTTGCAAATGCAATGAAGATTAAGGGAATTTTTTTTGAATTAGGAAGATGAATTCAAGTGGTTATGCCCAATTTTCATATCCCAATAAATTTGTGTCTTGATTCAAAATTTTAGTTTTATGATGGTTGGAAATTTTACTTTCCAACATGCAAGTGTGAAAATTCAAACATGCTAAATGCAAAGGCAAGGGTTGATGGGAAATTCAAATATGCAAGTGTCTAACCTGAAACACCTTGCAAATGCAACGAGAATTAAGGGATTTTTTTTTTGAATTAGGAAGATGAATTCAACTGGTTATGACCAATTTTCATATCCCAATAAATTTATGTCCTAATTCAAAATTTTAATTTATGGTGGTTGGAAATTTTACTTTCCAACATGCAAGTGTGAAAATTCAAACATGCTAAATGCAAATGCAAGGGTTGAAGGGAAATTCAAATATGCAATTAGAAAATCAAATATGAGATAACTACCAATTAACCTATTGGTAAGGACTCACCGGATTTTTGAAATCCGATGAGCAGGACTTACCTTCGTACTGTTTAGCCTGATGATGTGGCGTCCATGCCCGGAGATGAAGGCATGGATGACTTCTCTTGTTGACAAGCCAAACCTTCTTTGGCTGCCATATGGACAAGTGGGGTTCGTGGTAGCCCCAGCCTTATCATCGCTTTGATGTAGACTTGTTGATGTTGCGACGACTTTTCCTTCAAGATATCCGTTCATGAACCTGGTGAGGCTTGCCCTTCTTCCGCCATTCCCTTGTTGGCGGCTTAGTGGACTTGGGCTATTTGGATGGCCCTGGATACTATGTCTTCTTAGAATGTCATTGTGGATGACATGACGGAGTTTCCTAATCCCTCGTAAAGGCAAATGAGGATGTCCTCTTATGGGGGTGTTGCTTTGACCTTCAAGATATTCTTTTGATTCATCCCATGCTTGATCTAGGATCAAGAGGCTTCCTTGGGCATAACGACTTGTGGAATCCACAACCAAACAATAAACGCTTCATCCACAGTGCCATTTTGCCCAAAGTTGCACGGGTTTGGTCAAATTGTAGGTCCAACAAGTAATTGTTGAACCCTTGGGGAATGCTTTTCAAAGTGGCTTGTCCTTGGCCAAATGCTTCATGTTGTCATTGATTTCTCCTTGGCCATGGACAAGATACATCAAGGTAGGCTATTTGAAGTTGAATCTCTTTGAATTCAAATTCACATAGCCTCCTCGATCGTATTGATTACACTTTTGACCTCCTTGTTGGTGGTGGCCTTTGAAGTTGTTTGGAAATGAAATATCCTGATGGGTCTAAGGAATATGAATTTACAAGGGTCCCGTGTTGACATGGATTTTAACAAAACATGTGAATATCCATGGCTTGGATCATCTAAACACTTCTCCGTTGGCTTGACCTTCTTGATCTTTCAATAGGAGGTTCAGTTTCGTGGCTAGCATGTTCACCATATCAATGGTGTGCATGCCATGCCAACGGAACTAAATCATTCATGGATCCACCCATTTGAATGGTGACCTTCTCAATTAAATCTTTATCCTTCTCATGATCATTGAGAAGAGGTCACCTCCAACTTCAGCAGGAATGTGATCACGAGCTGATGAAGTCAACCCGTTGTAGGAGTGTTGGATGATGAACCAAACATCCATCCCCATGGTGAAGGCAAACCAAGATATAATCTTAGAGCCTACACCAAGCTTTGGGGATACATGCCTTTGGCTCCTACTAGAAACTGAAGAATCCTCCTATTGTGCGCAACGATGTTGCCCAACAGGAAGAATTATTTGAGGAACGCCTTGAAGTACTAATGGAGTTAAGCTCTTACGTCCTCTTTTAAATTTCCCAAAGAATGATCTAGCCAAATACTACCCCGTTTTCACACAACAGAGAAAACAAAGCAAGGGTAATTCTGTTTAATCACTACTAGTATCTACAACTTAATTATAAGCGATAGCTATGGTTCTATGAGACCTATGTGTGCTGAATACATTAGCAATTTAAATAAAAGTGAGAGTTCACATGCAAAGTTTTTAATATTGCTGAAAAGGCCACTTTGGATTGTCCAAACTTGCGGGAATCTGTTTTGTACTGTCCAAACTCCATCACACGTGAGTTGCACGTGATTTCTCGCTTTGGATTGTCTGAACTTTTCTCACGTGACTTGCACATGTTCGACACTTAGGATTGTCCGAACTTTCACACACGTGAGATGCACGTGAGTCGACAAGGGTCAATATTTTCAAATTGGTTTTTAGGAGTAATGTTATCCTCGATGGTTTAGGACTATCCGAACTTTCGCAATACATATCGAGAGTAACAGTTACCGCGTAGAGTTTTCATATTGAGTTCGATTGCTCCGTTTTGCTCCGTTTTAACTGGCAATGTTTCAAACTTGTTTTTTTTTGGCTTATGGAATGTTTGCTTAGTATTATCTTACTATGTTTTTGATGTGTTATGGCTGATTATGGTGGTTAAACATTGCTATTGTTTGCAACATGCTTATGTGAGGTGCTCACATAAGGTGTTGTGATTTTTGGACTAACATGAGTCAATTCGCAGACTTGTGCTCGAAAGATTTTGTTGTTTGTTCATGTGCAGGTGTTGCTTGAGGTCAAGACATAGCTGGTGACAGGGTCCATTGAACTAGTCTTAGGAAGAAGATGAGGTTCAACAACCAAGTTCAGGAGGAATTGTGGTTGAGTTGATCAGGAAAGGTCATGTAGCATGTTCGGGTTAAGAACAATACATATGAAGGTATCGTGAACGTTGTTGAAAAATGTTTGCATATATGGAAGGAGTGCATGGACGTGTCTACATTGTTCCAAGACGTGATGAAGAGATATGGACGTGAAGATGTGGCCGAAAGGTCCAACCGGCTGGTTTATACCTCAGGTTGCGGCTGAGGTGGTTATGGTTTTTTTATGGAAGGTTTTGAGTTAGTTGTTGGTTAGATTTCGTATGGGTCATGAAGTTGAGTTATTTTAGGAATGTTTTGAACTTTCCTAAGGTATTTGTAAGTCTTAAGATTGCTTCTATCTGCATATAGAAGAGTCTTGAGCAGTTATAGAAAGTTTCGGTTGAAACTGAGTAGGATTAGAGTCCTAGTTAGGATTGGGTTGACCTTAGGGCTGGTTATATAAGCAAGGGAGGCCATAGCTCATGAAAGATGACTTTGGGATATTTCTCTTGTGTTCTATTGAATAAATATCATAGTTTTAGAGTAGCTTTTGTGCCTTGTTCGTTCGACTTGTTTTAGACTAGTTTTTCTCGCTGAGTTTCTGAACAAACCAATGTTGCTTCGATATTTCGATCATAACTCGCGTTTTATAGGTCCAATTGATGTTATTATTTTTGAGTTGTCTTCACAACTTGATTCTATATCACCTCTGAAAATTTCACGGTCATTGAACTTGTGGTTTTTGATATACACGAGTTTCTTTGCAGCATTGCTGATCTTTTTTTAAAATCGGGTAGGACAGATTGACCTTTGTCTAGTCTTTTGATCATATTTCAAGTTCTACTTTAGTGTTTCCACATGATTCTTGTTGCATTATTTCCGTGAATTGACTCTCTATAATCTACACTTGTTTTTGTCATGGTTAGACACGTTGAAAATAGATTACACACGGTTTTTTAACAGATTGATTATCTGCCTTGGGATTTTTGTTGCTTCCGCTTAAAAAGTTTAAATATACCTTTCACCCCTCTTTAGTAGATTTTCACGTTCTCTTCGATCCTATAGCTTCATTTCTGTGCCTTCCCCAGCAAGGATGCTATTAATGCTTGTTGGTACTTCTAAACACTACAGATCAGTTCCGGTAGGAGATGAGATGCGCAAGCGTACGGAAGATACCGTTGTAGCATTTCACCCAAGAGTTTTCCCAAGGGTGTCGTATTTATACCAAAGGAAGGCGGTGACATAAAGTAAATACTATTCTTCTGATCAAAGTATGGGGTACTAAGTAATTACCGGAGCAGGGGTAAGATGATAACAGGGTAAGATCATGCCAATGCTACTGCCACCTGTCGATGTTTCTTACATCACAGATAAAAATCCGCATACGCACATAAACTATCGAAGTAGCATTTTCCCTTAAAGAGTATTCCCAAGGGTGTCATTTATATTTTTCCAAAGGAAGGCTAAGTGGAAGTAAAGCAATCATCAAATGAAGAGGGTATATGTCTAGGTAGGGTTCTAGTGAGGATGGGTAATAGATATGTGGAGGTAGTATACACACACAAGAGCATCTTATTCTAAGGGGATAAATGGATCCAAGAGGAATTAGGCTAAGAGTTAGAGAGTTACTCCTACAATGCTCCTAGTATACATATACATAACCTAAGTTCAATATTAATGAACATGTCAATGGTGAATTCTTATGCTAAGTTGTTGAACACATCGGGCATGAGTTTACCCCTAGCAATACGAGGACGACTTCCGTAAAGAGCATGTGGCATAGCCGAACATGGAGGATTACAAGGACGGATAGGGTTGTCACCACCTAATGCCTACCTCTTCAATTCGTGGGTCTACCAGACATCCAATGCTACTTAACTATCCTAGCACCATGCTAGCATATTAAGTAAATACCTTAGGAGCCATGACACAAGCCATCCTAAGGCACTGACTAACCTAAAAATCATTGAACCAATGTTGAGACATAACATAAGTTATTCAAATTAACATGATCATATCATAACTAATTAGACTATAGTAGAGTTTATAGTGTTTATGATGATAGTATAATGACATTAAAGCATGATCATAAAGACTATTCCTACCACATACATGGAATCCACAATCAAACAAGAAATGCTTCATCCAAATAGGAATATGAGAGTCATAACTTTCCCAATTTGGAATTGGGAAGAGAGAGACTCCTACTCCTTCCTAACTTGGACTATGGACTAGAGGCTCTTCTCTATACAAACTAAACTCCTCTAAACCTATGGAGAATAGTGGATACAATAGAATGAATACTCAAGTGGTGTGTGTGTTTTTTAACACGAACCAATCCACTTCCATTTCAAAGAAACATAGATCACAGTGTCAGGTACATCCACAAAAAGAAATACGAGCTTTAGGCCCTGTTTGGCACAGCTGAAACTTATTCCAAAAGCAGCTTGTTTGAAAAGCTGGTGGAAAGTAGCTTCTGCTTATGTCCTACTTTTAGTTCATTCTGAGAAACAGCTGAACTAATAAGCTGCTACAGAAGTTTTCTGTTTGGCACACCCTCAGCTTATTTTTATGAAGAAGCTGCAGCAGAAGCTGTGCCAAACAGGGCCTTAGTGTGCCGCTTCTAGACCCTGCACACCAACTCTAGATACTTGCTACTAACTATTGGTTCACAGCAGACACAACATATACGCAAAAACATATGAGCCTATAGAGTTGAAACAGTTTTTAACTCTACGATCTCACACAAAAGCAAAACCACATCACTGATATTCGTTTATCAGTTGTTCCCTTCCCTTCTTCATAGTATCAGGTTCACTTCATGTCAGTGCCATTAGCCGGTTCTCCCAGCCCCTCAGTTGCAGCTTGCAGATTGGTTCCTCCATCAGCAAAGACTGCGCCTTGATCTCCAAAGTTATCTGCAGCAGGTAGTAAAACAAACTTTTTCCGTCTTTTTATCACATTTACTACTGCTTTTAACAGAGAATCAACTCCTTCCAGTATAGACTTCATCATCTTTCAGGGTAGAGACCTGCCCAATATTTTATTAGAGACACCACATTAAAAATGATATCACAAGGATGAGATATATCTTTATTATCAAAGATTTTTCTGTTTCTTATATTCCGCATAGCCCAGCAAACAGCCGTCAGACCAAAGGTATAAATATGTTCCCCTTCAGGTAGAACACACTTTACCCAAATTCAAAATTGATCAATATTATTCCATCTACTTTTAGTCCCAAAACAAGTGGCCAAAATCCCCCAGACAACTTTCATTATGTCACATTTAAAAAGCAGGTGAATATCAGTTTCTAAATTGTCACAAAAACTACAGGCGGGATCACCAGTCCAGTTTCTTTTCTTCATATTTTCTCTAGTTACTATAGCATCATGTTCTAGCAAACACAAAAACACCTTTGTTTTAGGTGGAATTTTACTTTTCCAGATTTTATCATAACATTTATCTGAAGAATTCAGGGTTAGCTTGTTATAAACAGACTTCACTGTTAATTCTTTACTTTTGCTCCACTTCCATGTAGGCACATCCCTGTTATCTTCTAGAGTCACTCCATTCAATAATTGCATGAGTTCAGAAAATAGATAATATAAAATATTTGGTAGAGCAGGTCTGAAAGTTAGATTCCAGTTTTTTTTAGCTAGGCTAGCTACAGGCCAATTTTTCTCCACACAAAAATGATATAACAAGTTATACTTACAACTGATAGGTTCATCTCCTAGCCAGATATCTAACCAAAAACTATTTCTCTCTCCATTGCCACATTTGTACCTTCTCCCTTTTACATATAAATCCCTTACTTTTAGTAGGGTCGATCAAACATGAGAATCAGACAGCTTGTGTTTAATCAAACATTTAGGTGTGTCTTTGATGTACTTCTGTTTGACCATCTGTTGACACAATCCATTTTCCTGCTCTAATTTCCATCACCACTTAACAAGTAGGCTAATGTTCATTTTATGAAGATCTTTCACTCCCAAACCTTCCTTGTTTTGTTTGTACAAACCAAATCCCATTTTATCATATGATACTTTCTCTTTTCTCTATCTCCTTGCCAAAAGAATTTCCTTCTACTCACATCTATCCGTTCTACTACAGTTTTAGGCAAGAGAAACATTGACATATGATAAATTGGGATACCAGATAAACTGGAGTTAACTAAAACAGTTCTACCAACCATAGACAAAGAATTTCCTTTCCAAATTTCTACTTTTTTATTCATTTTACTTTCGAGTTTGTTCCAGTCAGCACACATAATTCTAGAAGCAGAAACAGGAACTCCTAAATATCTTATAGGAAAAGTTCCAACATTACAATTGAAATGTCAGCAAAAGCTATGGCATCATCCTCATTATCCCCAATACAAAAAATCTCACTTTTGTCAAAGTTAATTCTGAGCCCAGAAGTTTGTTCATATAAAGACAAAAACAATTTCATATTGAAAGCATGATTAATATCATTTTTCAAACACAAGATAGTATCATTGGCATATTGTAAGATAGGAACACCTCTAGATATAATATGATCAGCTAGTCCTACAATCATGTTATTAATCTGTGCTCTATCTATCATCCTAGCCAATCCATCTGACGAAAAGTTAAAAAGCACAGGAGAAAGGGGATCACCCTGCCAAACCCCCCTGTAACTCATAAAATGCGGTCCAATGGAGTCATTCAATTTAATTCTTAAAGTTCCATTCATAACTACCATTTTCATCCAGCCACACCAAATATTGTTGAACCCCCTGAATTCTAAGCATCAAAACAAATAACCCCAATCAACTTTACCGGGCCTTTTCAAAGTCTAGTTTCAAAACTATCTCTTTTTCCTTCTTCCTTTTAGTTTCATGGAGAACCTCATGAAGTGCCAAAATCCCGTTCATTATATTACGTCCAGGAATGAACGCCGATTGGACTGGACTAATAAGTCTGTGCGCTACGGCTTCTAGCCTTATAGTAAGTACTTTAGTTATAAGTTTGTAGAGGCAATTTAAAAGACATATGTGTCTGAATCTTTTGATTTTTTCTGCTTCTTTTATTTTTGGTATGAGGGTTATAATTCCATAATTGATTCTTTGGACATTCAATTTTCCTTCATAAAAGTCTTTTAAAATTTCCATAACGTCATTTCTAACGATATGCCAACAGTGTTGAAAGAATTCAATGGGAATAGAGTCAGGACCTGGAGCTTTATTCCTTTCCATTTGATTAAGAGCAAGTTTTACTTCTATTTCATCAAATTCTCTAGTAAGAACATCATTCTCTTCAAGATATACTTTTTCATATGTTTCCGAGAGTTAGGGTTCTACCTCTAGAGTTTTATCCTCAGGTTTAACAAAGAGTTTCTTATAATAGTCAGTAGCATGTAGAATAAGGTTATCAGTCCCATTTATTATTTCACCATTTTCATTTTTAGCCAAAAAAATATTGTTTTTCCTCCTCTTTCTATTTGCAATTTTGTGATAATATTCAGTGTTGTTATCTCCTTTTAGAATCCAGTTTTCATTACTTCTTTTAAACCAGTATAATTCTTTTTCTTCCAATATTTTATAAAGTTCTACCTGAAGCTCAACTTTCTCAATCTTCTGAAATTCGTTTAATTCTCTTAGTTCCTCCTCTTTTTCAAAATTTTCAAGTGTGTTTAATATTATCTGTTTTCTCTGTTTAGTTTTACTAGCTTCTCTAAAATGCCACCCTTTACAATACTTTTTAAATTTGTTTAATTAGAATAACACTCTGTCTAAAGCAATTTTATCTCTAGTGGGTTCATTCCAGATTTTCTCAACTTTTTCCAAAAAGTCACTGTGTTTTATCCAGGTTAGTTCAAAGTGAAAAGAAATCAGATTAAGTTTTTGAATATCTTGGGTAGTTAAAATTAAAGGATTATGGTCTGACAAGGTTCTACCTTTTTTATAAAGATAAACATTAGGGAACATATTTTCCCAATCACCAGACATAAGGATTCTATCCAATGCCTCTAAGGCCCTGTTTTGCACAGCTGGAACTTGTTACAAAAGCAGCTTGTTTGAAAAGCTGGTGGAAAGCAGCTTCTGCTTATATCCTGCTTTTAGTTCATTCTGAGAAGCAGCTGAACTAAGAAGTTGTGCCAAACAGGGCCTAAGGTTGGGTCACTCTGGTTGTTAGACCAAGTAAATTTGCTTCCAGCCATATCCAACTCTCTAAGTTAATAAAAATTTATAATGGTATTAAAAGCATTTGTATATTTATTGGGGGTAAATCTTTTATTCTTTTCAGCAGATCCTCTAATTATATTAAAGTCCCCTCCCACAATATAAGGCTTATCATTTTTATTACAGAAAGCAGCTAGTTCACAAAGAAAAGCTTCTTTTTCCCTGTCCTGAGCAGCACCATAGACATTTAGGATATTCAAATTACAGTTCAAATTTTTATCCAACAATTTCAGTAGGGATATATAGTCCCCATCAATAAAATTGATTATATCAAATCTATCTATTTTCAACCCAGTTAAAATTCCACCTGAATGTCCAATGGAGGGAATGGCATGCCAGAAAAAATCATTTGAACAATCAATTTTTCTAATAAGGCTGTCTTTAAGATCTTGCATCATAGTTTCCTGGAAACAAATAAAATCAAATCTATGTAATCTGATCAGATTTCTAATCAAAGCAGTCATACCTTTCTTCCTTATACTCCTACAGTTCCAAAAAAGTCCATTCATGATTAAGTTTTTAAATGTTTAGTATTTCCCTTTTTACTACCACTTCCTTCCCCACATTTATTTCTATAAACTGAGGGTTTTTTTCTTTTACTCCTTCTAGGAGAGATAGTTATTTTGTTTGAGATCCTATTGTTGGATTGTTTACCTCTTTTCCTATCCACAGCTATATTATTTTCCTTCTCTATCATATTATCTTCATCCCATTGAGTTATACTCCTACTGGATAATTTTTCATTTTCTTCTATTATTCTACTTTCTTGCTTATCTATATGTTTCCTCTGATTCTTTTTATATAAGTTTGTCCTAGCCACTTCTAAGTCCTTCATTATATTAACAGTTCCAAAATCTTTTTCCTCTATCTGAGTACCCAAAGTTCTAGCAATCATAGCAATAGAATCTAAATCAAGAACAATAAATGAATTACTGGTATTATTCATACCTTCAAATGCTCTCTTCCTGGAGACATTTGGTCTTGCATCCATCACCTTTGTCAGCACTTGTTGTTGGATCCTAGGGCTCTGCCTTGTTTCTTGCAGTTGCACTGTCTCCATTGTTGGTGGACTTTTCTTTGTTTTTGGTCTCGCTTCATCCATCAATTCTTTTTCTCCTGATTTCTTCTTTTCCCGTGGAAGAAAGATTGTCACCTGTTCTATCTGAGGTTGTTTTACAACCACTGTAACATTCTTGTTGCACTTGTTTATCATCGTGTTCCGTGTGCTTCTCTTGTCTTGTGCTATGTTCATATCCTCACCATTAGTGAGTAAGTCATCTTCATCCGGATTCCAATCAGTTTCAGGTAGAATCCTCCCCTGAATAGGTGTAATGTTCTTCTCCATCTTAGAAACCTTATGGATATTTTTCTGTTGGCTTTGAGACTTAAAGAGGTGCAGACTCACTCTTCTTGCTCTTTTGATTCTCATTTCTTGAAGAAGATCCCCCCTGAAACTGTGATGGTCCTCCTTGGTTTTTCTGGTAGTCTTGTGGTCCTCGAATCTTTATGTTTCTGTCCACCTTCTTTTCTAATTCTTCAATTTCTCTTTCAAAGAAGAAGTCATACAGATATGGGAGTATGACTCCCTCAGCCACAGTAGGTACTTTACTCAGATTTGTGTAGGCTATCTTCATTCTAACATAATTGTAAGGATCGAAACGCCCAAGAGGGGGGGTGAATTGGGCTTTCTTTCAAATTTTAAGACAATTAAAAATGAACTACTTAAGCCCAATTCCCAATGCGGTTCTAGCTATGCAATCAACGTAGATATAACTTGTGAAGTAAAGATTGCAAAATGTAAAGAGAGGGAGAGGAATGCAAACGCTAGGGGACACGAAGGTTTATCCCGTGGTTCGGCAAGATCGCAAGGATCTTCCTACATCCACGTTGTGGCACCCACCGAAGGGTTTTGCCACTTCCAATGTCACCGAGACAATGGAGTCTTCACTAATCTTCTCTGTTCGCCATCTCCGGCAAGGTGGAGCTCAAGCCTTGTACAACCTTCGATGTTCCGGGCTTCCACACACACCTTGGCAAGCTCCGAAACGATCTTCTTCAACTTCTCACTAGCCTAGAGAGTTCAATCACAGAGAAAGAACGCACACAAGCTTCTCTCTAGCCTATTACAAATGATCTAAAAGTGTGGAAATGTATGCTCTATGGTCTTGAATGCTCTTGGATGTGTAGTGGGCTTCAGGTGATCAAGACTTGTCGAAATGACTGGGTTAGAGGGGTTTTATAGCCAGCTTAACCGAAATAGCCGTTGGAAAAGTAGGCTGACAGAACTTTTTTGTGCACACTGGATGATCCGATGTCTCCCCTCTAGTTATCATCGGTGTAATTACTTTGGCTGACGTCATTGTGTCAGATATTACCGTTATTAGACCGATGTTGCCCCAGTCTTTTCATCGGATGATCCGGTGGCTCTTCCTCCAGAATTTGCTTGATCTTGATGCTTACTGGAGTGATCAACCGATGTGTGTAAGTCTGCACATCGGATGATCCGGTGCTTCACTTGGTCTAATTATACTGCAAACTGTACTGATGCACCGATGTTATTGAGCCCTTCACATCGGATGATCCGGTGAGTTCATTTGTCTGAGGTCTTTTTCTTCAGTTAAATCAACTCGACCGATGTGTTCATTTTGGAAATCATCGGTTGATCTGGTGAGTTGATTTTGTTTGCTTCGAGTTGTTTTGAGTGAATCTTTTGTGTCTTGCTCGAATGACCTCTTAGACATTTGTTCCACAAGGCTCTCTTATGATTCTTAAGCATTGCATGATGTCAATTTTTGATTGAGTGACTTGGACATAGAGCCTTCACGTCTTGTCTTTATCTCATGAATTTGATATCGAAAGTTGAGTATCTATGGGTCTCCAATGACATGATCATTTCATCTTATTTAGTGTTTATGGGGACCTTGCATTCACAAATTCATTAGTAAAGTTCAATGGTTGTCATTAATCATCAAAACCATACTACATGAGGGGGGCCTAGATGCTTTCAATCTCCCCCTTTTTGGTGATTGATGACAACACAATAATCAAAGCGTAATAGTAATGAATTTGATAGAATGAATCTTAAAAGAATATGCAATGAATACGGATGATACACTTGAAGCTTTAAACATCAATTAATGACACAAGTGAATTCAAAGAGATCATAATCATAGATAAACATCAAATGAGTTCAAATGATTAACATCTAATGGAAATAGGTTCATTACACACCAAAAAGTAGCAAATAGCAAATATGCAAATACAATAAAAAAGTAAGCAAAGATAAGCTGGACTCGACTCCCCCTAACACTAGGACTCCCCCTGCTCTCTAACTCTTCTCCCCCTTTGGCATCAAGACACCAAAAAGGGATCCGAGCACCTACGGACCCTGAGAGCTGGGCGCGATGACAAACTGGTCACCACCGCTGTCATCGGAGCTGCTGGCCGGAGTAGCAGAGGAGGGTGCTGCCGGAGCCGAAGGTGCCACCGTCGGTGCCTGCTGAGGAGGAGGTGCTGGAGCAGGGACACTGGTGACAGAGGCCGGCGTTTGAAGAAACAGTGACGTGGCCGGCAGTGGGGAGTGAAGAGGAGCACCAGGAGCCAACAGCGGGGACATGCTGAACGAAGGGATCGGAGTGGAGGGAACTGGAGCCACTGGTGCAGCAGCTGGAGCCAAGACGGGAGGCGGAGGAGCTACTCCAGGCAGCTGCGATGGGAGGGCGATCCCGGTCTGGGTGTAGAGGTTGGTGATCAACCCCAGGATCCCCATCATCGCCTGCTGCGTCTGCTGCTGCTGGTCCAGAGTGCGCTGGTGCATCTGGTCAATGAGCCCCGTCAACCGATCAGTGTCTTCACGCCTCTCACGGGCGATCTGACGCTGCATCTCCTGCTGCTACTGCTGGAGCTCAAGAAGACGTGCAGCCTGCTCCACGCGGGCCTGCTCGGCGGCCAGCCTGTCTAGCCTCTGCTGCTCGACCATCTGCTGGAGGAGTGAAGTCAGCTCAGACGGCTGTGTGACCTGCGCCTCAGTGACGGGAGGTGGAGTGGGAGGTGGCACTGTAGAACCTCCAGCCTCCGCGTCGTGCTGCCGGGGAGAGGGGGGAGGAGGGAAATACTCCTCGACACTGTCGTCAGTGTCGCTCTCTGACCAAATATGCTGCAGGTCCTCCCCCTGAGCCTCAGCCTCTGCAAGTCTCTCATCCTCCCGCTCTAGGTCGGACCAATCTTCCTCAGACAGACGGGCCCTGACCTGGCGCTCAACTGGACGACCAAGGTGACGGTCTCCAGGAGCCGGGGCACGATAGTGACCAAAGCGAGTCACACTCTCGTCAGCAAGTCTGGCCTGTGCTGCATCCCCCTCAGGCACCATCATAGAGCATATGTAACTGATCCAGTGCCCGTAGACCATCTGCCTCATCATGCCTATCCCATCTGTGATCACGTCTTCCATCTCGCACAGGAGGATGTCCACAATGTCGAAATCCATCCCGTTCATTATGTAGAACAGGAGGGTCTGCTGCAAACTAGTGAACCCCTCCAAGTACCCTGACCTCGGCAGGAGCGTGCGGCGCAAGGCGAGGTGCACAATGCGCGCAGCTGGGGTCAGAAGAGCTGGAACTCTCGACTGGTCAGGAGAGAACGTGGGGCCAAACAGAGACCGGATCTCCTCAAGCTGTGGTGCTACCCCTCCAGTAAGTGGCCTCCTTGGTGGATCTGCCTGCCTATATACCTTCTCGTGCACGCAGGTGTCGTGCAGGTCCAAACCAAGAAGCTGCCCCAAAGTCTGTCTCAAGAGGTGGTAGTGCTGACCCATAAACATGAAGTCGATTGACCTCCTGCCCTCAGATATGTACAGTTTAGCGTAGAAGACACGGACCCAATCTTCCACATATGCACTCCTCTCATAAGCAAGCAGCTGCACCAATCCTCTGTATCTCTCAAAGTATGAACGGACCTCAGTCTCTGCTGCCAAAGCGAGCTGCCCCCAGTCCAGGTAGTTGTGCTGAAAAAGCTTGTGCCCCTGACGTCTGTAGGTCTCGTATAGAGACGCCTGGGTGACAGTCCAGAAGCGACTGTCCACAAGAGCCTCACGGGGCTGAGGGTACCACTCCTCAAGCAGCACGCTCCATCGAAGCTTGCGTAGCTGCTTGGCCTTCATCTTCCGGTAGTCCGTGAGACGGACTCCCTCACCGACACGGACGGTCGTGTCCATCTCGTAGATGGCCCTTTCGGCCTCCCTGTCCTCAGGATGGTCGGCAGCCATCGGTCTCGGACGAGGAGCAGCCTCGGTGTGACCCCCACGAGTCCGGGCTGAGCGCCGGCGGACGAGAGGCTCAACTGGCTCCTCTTCGGCCTCGGAGTCGTCGATCATGGGAGGCTGCCTGGAACGAGCCTCGCGGATCCTCAGGGACCCCCCTTGGCCACGCTCACGCTCCTCGGCGGCGCGAGCAGCCATTAGGGCCTTCTTCTCATCCTTCGACAGTTTGCGCTTCTTCGCGGCGGGCTCCGCGATCGCCTTTCCCTTTCCTTTGCGGTCGCGACCCATCTAAATGCAATGGAGAGCTAGGGTTAGCGACAAAGAAAAAGGACGACGAAAACAACGATGGACGTCGCACGGCACGAAGCAAACCTAGGCGACGGAGAGCAAACGGGGACCGGGTGTGAAGTGGAAACGGCGGCGGCGAGGAGAGGCGGCGGCGAGGTCGATGGTGGTGGAGACTTCGGAGGTGGAGGCGGCGCGTCGAGCGGCGAGCGGCGGCGCGAGGGTGGTGGCGGTGGCGCGGTGGTCTGCGGCGCGATGGAGGCGGCGCGTGGCGAGGAGAGGCGGCGGCGGCGCTGTGGGCGACAGCGGCGCTAGGCGGCGGCGGCGGCGCTAGGCGGCGGCGCTGCGAGCGGCGGCAGCCGGAGATGGCGGCGGTGGCGGCGGCTGGGTGCGGGGGAGAGGCGGCGCATGGGTGGGCACGGGTGGCGTCGAGATCGGGGGAGAGGCGGCAGTACGGCCGGTTTAAATAGTGGGTCCCAAACCCTAGCCGAAAATTTAACACCGGATGGACCGATGCTAGGTGAAGTGAACATCAGTCGAATACCACAATAAGGTTTTCTAGAAAAGTGCAATTGACACCGGATGGACCGACGTCTAGGGTTTTGATCATCGGTCGAATGGCACAGTAAGGATATTCAGAAGAGGGAAGTTGACACCGGATGGTCCGACGTTGGATAAAAAAGCATCGGTGGAATTCATCAAGGTTTCAGATTTGTGAACATCGGATGGACCGATGTTTTTCTGTTTGAACTCATCGGTCGATTTTGAATATTGACTAATCTGGCGTTGAACACCTACTGATCTGATGGGGGAAGGACTTAGGCATCGGATAATCCGATGAAAACTAAACACCAACATCCCATATATGTCCTTTGACCAAACAATCAAACAATGAGAAACACATGTCTTAGGACTTTTTGGGCAACCCCTTACCCCTCAAAAAGCTAATATGCCAATAGCTTGGCTAGACCTTAAAGCAAATGGAACACCGAAAATAGAAGGACAATATCCAAATGAAATGTAAGGCCCATGCTTTGTGAGGTAGAGTATGAAGACTACTATCTCAATGAAGCATGTTCCTCTAGGCATTAACGCACCTAACATTTTGTTCTTTCCACCTTATATGAGTTGAGATATTGCATTCAAAACAAGTCTCCTTCTCACTAGGTGGGTTCCCCTTTGTGACAATCTACCGTATGCAATGCCAAACAAATTATAGTGCAAGAAAGAGAATGAGTGCAAGTCTATATGGCTGAGATCATGCAAGACATAAAATGAATCTATCTTGCCAAGTTTAAACCTTCCAAAGGCTTCCTCAGAGAAAACTATTTCTAGCTTCCCCCTATCCTTTGGGAGTTAGACAAGACCTATATGATATGCATCCTTACATGAACATGGCAATTTACATGACGTTAGATGCATCTAGCACATTTAATTCATTTCTAAGCATAGAAAGGGTTTTCTCATCAAGTGGTTTAGTGAAGATATCCGCCAATTGTTCTTCGGATCTAACACCTTGCAAAGAGATGTCTCCTTTAGCCTCATGATCACGCAAGAAGTGATGGCGAATATCAATGTGCTTAGTGCGGGAGTGTTGAACGGGGTTTCTAGCTATCTTAACCGCACTTTCATTGTCACAAAGGAGAGGCACACAACCAATTTTAATTCCAAAGTCCAAAAGGGTTTGCTTCATATATAGAATTTGGGCACAACATGCACCGGCCGCTATATACTCCGCTTCCGCGATGGACAAAGCCACGGAATTTTGCTTTTTTCTAGACCAAGACACTAGGGAACGCCCAAGCAAGTGGCACCCACCGGAGGTACTCTTGCGATCTACGCGGCATCCGGCAAAGTCCGAATCCGAGTATCCCAAGAGTTGGAAGGTTGTACCTTTAGGGTACCACAAGCCCATACTAGGGGTATGCTTAAGATACCTAAGTATCCTAAAGACCGCCTTCTTATGCGATTCTTTAGGAGCCGCTTGAAAGCGAGCACATAAGCATACACTAAACATTATATCGGGCCTAGATGCGGTAAGATAAAGCAATGAACCAATCATAGAGCGGTAGTGAGATTGGTCAATAGGTTTACCGTCCTTATCCGCGTCGAGATGGCAATTTGTTCCCATTGGAGTGCTTCTTGAGCTACAATCTTCCATCTCAAATTTCTTCAAGAGGTCCTTGGTGTATTTCTCTTGGTAGACAAAGGTTCCCTCTTGAAGTTGCTTGATTTGGAATCCAAGGAAGAAGTTGAGCTCTCCAATCATTGACATCTCGAATTCCCTAGACATCATTTTGCCAAACTCATGGCGAAAAGCTTCTTTAGTTGAACCAAAAATAATATCATCAACATAAATTTGACAAATGAACAAATCTCCGTTGATGTCTTTGGTGAAGAGTGTGGTGTCCACCCTCCCGATCTTAAATCCTTGCATGATGAGGAAGTCCCGTAGTCGTTCATACCACGCCCTAGGTGCTTGCTTGAGCCCGTAGAGCGCCTTGTGCAACCTATACACATGGTTAGGATTCCTCGGATCTTCAAACCCGGGAGGTTGTTCAACATAAACAAGCTCATTAATGTAGCCATTAAGAAAGGCACTTTTCACATCCATTTGATAAAGAGTAATATTATGATGTGAAACAAAAGCAAGAAGAATACGAATTGCCTCTAACCGGGCGACCGGAGCAAATGTCTCCCCAAAGTCTAGTCCTTCAACTTGCGAGAACCCTTTGGCCACAAGTCTTGCCTTGTTGCGGACCACAACGCCATTCTCGTCTTGTTTGTTGCGGTACATCCACTTTGTTCCGATGACGTTCTTGTCCTTGGGTCGCTCCTCCAACACCCAAACTTCATTGCAGATGAAGTTGTTGAGTTCTTCTTGCATGGCCATCACCCAATTTGGGTCTTGGAGTGCTTCCTCAATGTGAGTGGGTTCTACACATGAAACAAACGAGTAGTGCTCACAAAATGAAGCAACATGGCGGGAATGAGTACTTACGCCCCTTGAAGGACTTCCAATGATTTGGTCCATTGGATGCGCCTTGGAGATGCGTCCATGCCTCATAAGTGGTTGTGAAGCACTTGGCGGTGGTGAAGCGTGTTGCTCCTCTTGTGGTTGGACTTGATCATGGACTTCTTCTTCATCTTGATGTTGTATTGCTTGTGAGTCTTGAGTTGGCAATGGATCATCTTTCTCCTCTTCGTCTACTTGAGGCGCCATGGAGGTGTTGTTGTTGGAACTTGAAGCTCCCCCTTGATCATGGCCCTCTTCAACTTCCGGCTTGATGTCCCCAATGGTCATGTTCTTCATGGCTTCTCGTAGAGGCTCATCATCTATTTCATCATGACCAAAACTTTCCTCTTGGGAGCCATAGTCTCATCAAACTCAACATCACAACTTTCTTCAACTAGACCGGAGGTTTGGTTGAATACTCGATATGCTTTTGAGTTTGATGCATAACCAAGAAAAATGCCAACATCACATCTTCTTTCAAACTTACCGAGCCTTTTCTTGCAGTAGATGTAGCATTTGCACCCAAAGACTCTAAAGTAGGAGATATTGGGCTTTCTCCCAATGAGGAGCTCATATGGGGTCTTTTGGAGTAGTCGGTGAAGATAGACCCTATTTGCGGCATGGCACGCCGTGTTGATTGCTTCGGCCCAAAACTTCTCCGACGTGCCGTAGTCATCAAGCATTGCTCTTGCAAGAGTGATGAGGGTTTTGTTCTTCCTCTCAACGACACCGTTTTGTTGAGGAGTGTATGTGGCGGAGAATTCATGCTTCACACCTTCACGGTCACACCACTCCCCTATGTTGTAGTTCTTGAATTCGGTGCCGTTGTCACTCCGGACCTTGATAATGGGAAGTTGGAATTCCCTTTGAGCACGGTTGGCGAAGGTCTTGAACACTTCCGAAGTTTCACTCTTGTCACCTAAAAATAGAGTCCAAGCATAGCGAGAGTAGTCATCAACTATAACAAGACAATAGAGGTTACCGCCAAGACTTTGGTATGTGGACGGTCCGAAGAGGTCCATGTGGAGTAGTTCAAGTGGCTTGGAGGTTGACACCATTGTCTTCATTGAGTGGTGTGAAGCAACTTGCTTCCCGGCTTGACAAGCGCTACAAAGCTTGTTCTTCTCAAACATCACATCCTTCACGCCGATCACCATCCCAAGCTTGAATGACTTCTTGAATTTGCTCATTCCAATGTGTGCTATGCGTCAGTGCCATAGCCAACCCAAGCTTGTCTTAGTGAAAAGACAAGTGGTTAGGCTAGCATTCTTGTTGGAGAAATCTACTAAGTAGAGATGTCCATGCCGAAACCCTTTGAAGATTAGCTCTTTGCTTGTCTCACTACTCACAACAACATCATTTTTGCTAAATGTGCATGTTAGTCCAAGATCACAAAGTTGTGCAATGGAAAGTAGATTAAAGCTAAGCGACTTAACATACAACACATTAGAAATGGATAAATCATTAGAGATAGCAATTTTACCTAATCCTATTACCTTACCCTTAGAATTGTCACCAAAAGTGACTTGTTCATGATTACCGGGGTTTTCTATGGTGGTGAACATACCATCATTGCCGGTCATGTGTTGAGTGCACCCGCTATCGAGTACCCAATGCTTTCCTCCGGCTTTGTAGTTCACCTACACACATGAAGTTAATTTTTGACTTTAGGCACCCAAGCCAACTTAGGTCCTTGTATGTGAGATACAAGTGTCTTTGGGACCCAAAGTTGCTTGGGGAGCTTCCCCTTCATGCTCTTCATGTCTTTGCCAATGAACCTAGCTTTCACCTTGCCATTCACTTTGCTAAGAAGATAATAACGATCATTGAAAATAGATTTGTAGTTAGTAGGCAATTTAGGTGAAGGTCGGTTAGGAAGAGGACACTCCCTTGTGTGGTGACCGGTGACCTCACAATGTTGGCAATAAGAACCAACTTCCTTGACGAAGCTTGTTCTAAGCTCCGGTGAGGGCACCTTTCCTTTGTTGGGCACCGGGAAGGATCCAAGTCCTCTTTTGTTGAAGGCTTTCGCTTGTTGGAAGAGGATTTCCTTGTGCTTGACTTCACCTTTTGAAAGTCTAGCCACACTAGTGCGGAGACTCTCAATTTCCTCCAACAAGTCATTCTCCCTAGCATTAGCTTTTAAAGACAAAGACTTGTCCAAGACATTAGAGACATGCGAAGTAATGGATATCTTATCATTGAGAGTTTGTTTCTTTGCATATTTTAACTCTTGATCAAGCATGTCATGAGCAATGTTAAGTGTTTGGTATTCATGAGTTAGCTTGTTATGCTCCTCCAAGAGAGTTTGGTGTGCTATGTTGAGCTCATCATTGTCTACCTTGATTTTAGCATTTTCTTCCTCAATTTGCTTGACATGAGATTTGAGCGTGTCATGCTCTTTGAGTATGCTTTCATACTTGTCAAGCAAATCAAGGTTAGCACTCTCAAGTTTAGCACGAATTTCTTCAAGAGTTTTAACCTTACTCTTCTCTCTCTTAATGATAGCATGATATTCATTAATCAAAGAAGTTAAATCATCGGGGGAAAGCTCATCATCACTAGAGTCATCACATACCTTGGTGTTACCTTTAGCCATGAGGCACATGGGTGGTGGAGGAAGAGGTGAGTCATCATGGTTGGCAATGGCAAGGCCGGCCAAGCTTTCTTCTTCTCCTTCACTCTCTTCATCACTTGTTTCTTCGTCGGTGACCCATTCATTTGCCTCACACATAAACACCTTTTGTGGACCACTTCTCCTCTTTGGGAAGAGTCTTGCCTTCTTGCCCTTGTCTTGCTTCTTCTTCCCAAAGGCTCTTGGTTTGGGCTTGGCTTCTTCTTCATTATCATCACTTTCTTCAAGCTTGCGTTGCTTGCCTTTGTAGTTCTCTCTCCTTTTGTCCGGTTTTGGACAATCATAGGAGATGTGGCCTTGATCTCCGCAATTGTAGCATATCTTGCGATCGTCTCTTCTTGGTAGAAATGCCTTCTTTTTGGGATCAAAGGTGTATCTCTTTTTGGTGATCTTGGAGTTCAAGCGTGAGAACTTTTTCATCATCAAGGCAAGCTCATCATCGTCATCTTCACTTGACGCTTGCTCTTCTTCACTTGAACTAGGCTCAACCACCTTTTTCTTCTTGAAGCTTGTCTTCTTGGTGGAGGCCTTTAGAGCAATTGTTTTTGATGATGATTGCTCCATCATCCCAAGTACACTCATCTCATGAGCGTGTATTTCTCCAATGAGCTCCGAAACTTCAATGTTGTCAAGTGATTCCTTTTGGAGCATGGAGTTGATGATGTTGTACTTCGGCTTGGGAAGGAACATGAGGATCTTGCGGTTAATAAGTCCCTTGCCAAGAGACGCAATGTCAAGAGCATTAATTTCCTCAACAAGAACATTTAAGCGTGAAAACATTTCATTAACATTTTCATGAGGAAGCATCTTAAATTCATCATATTTAGCTTTGAGCATGTGATATTTAAGTTCCTTTACACGAGATGAGCCCTCATGGATTTCTATCAAGCAAGCCCAAATTTCACAAGCTTTCTCCTTACTAGCAATTCTAGAGAAGACATCTTGACTTATGCATTCATAAATAGCATTCCTAGCCTTAGCATCCCACTTAACTTGATCACCCACATAGTTAAGTTCTCCAAATCCCGCATGAGTCGCTTCCCAAACTTCGGGGGCAATAGCCTCAAGGTAAGCGCGCATGCGTGCTTTCCAATAGGCAAAATTCTTGCCCTCGAAGATAGGAACCGAACCCCCAACCTTGGCCATTTTTGCTCTCTAGCGGTGAAGCTAGAATGATCCTATGAGCAACCTCGCTCTGATACCAATTGTAAGGATCGAAACGCCCAAGAGGGGGGTGAATTGGGCTTTCTTTCAAATTTTAAGACAATTAAAAATGAACTACTTAAGCCCAATTCCCAATGCGGTTCTAGCTATGCAATCAACGTAGATATAACTTGTGAAGTAAAGATTGCAAAATGTAAAGAGAGGGAGAGGAATGCAAATGCTAGGGGACACGAAGGTTTATCCCGTGGTTCGGCAAGATCGCAAGGATCTTCCTACATCCACGTTGTGGCACCCACCGAAGGGTTTTGCCACTTCCAATGTCACCGAGACAATGGAGTCTTCACTAATCTTCTCCGTTCGCCATCTCCGGCAAGGTGGAGCTCAAGCCTTGTACAACCTTCGATGTTCCGGGCTTCCACACACACCTTGGCAAGCTCCGGAACGATCTTCTTCAACTTCTCACTAGCCTAGAGAGTTCAATCACAGAGAAAGAATGCACACAAGCTTCTCTCTAGCCTATTACAAATGATCTAAAAGTGTGGAAATGTATGCTCTATGGTCTTGAATGCTCTTGGATGTGTAGTGGGCTTCAGGTGATCAAGACTTGTCGAAATGACTGGGTTAGAGGGGTTTTATAGCCAGCTTAACCGAAATAGCCGTTGGAAAAGTAGGCTGACAGAACTTTTCTGTGCACACCGGATGATCCGATGTCTCCCCTCTAGTTATCATCGGTGTAATTACTTTGGTTGACGTCATTGTGTCATATATTACCGTTATTAGACCGATGTTGCCCCAGTCTTTTCATCGGATGATCCGGTGGCTCTTCCTCCAGAATTTGCTTGATCTTGATGCTTACTGGAGTGATCAACCGATGTGTGTAAGTCTGCACATCGGATGATCCGGTGCTTCACTTGGTCCAATTATACTGCAAACTGTACTGATGCACCTATGTTATTGAGCCCTTCACATCGGATGATCCGGTGAGTTCATTTGTCTGAGGTCTTTTTCTCCAGTTAAATCAACTCGACCGATGTGTTCATTTTGGAAATCATCGGTTGATCTGGTGAGTTGATTTTGTTTGCTTCGAGTTGTTTTGAGTGAATCTTTTGTGTCTTGCTCGAATGACCTCTTAGACATTTGTTCCACAAGGCTCTCTTATGATTCTTAAGCATTGCATGATGTCAATTTTTGATTGAGTGACTTGGACATAGAGCCTTCACGTCTTGTCTTTATCTCATGAATTTGATCTCGAAAGTTGAGTATCTATGGGTCTCCAATGACATGATCATTTCATCTTATTTAGTGTTTATGGGGACCTTGCATTCACAAATTCATTAGTAAAGTTCAATGGTTGTCATTAATCACCAAAACCATACTACATGAGGGGGGCCTAGATGCTTTCAATAATCAGTCCCTGCAGTGGTTTGTTCATCAATTTCCAAGTAGCTCCCACTAAAGATTCAATGTATGCCAATGTCTTGATGTTCCTCTTATCATATGTGTCGGTACCCTGCGTATCGGATACCCCTTGGAACTGCGAAGAGTGCAAAGGAGCTCCACCTATCTAAGTTGAAGACCTCCGAAGGCCCCACGTGTCATATGGAACCGGACCTGCCTCCCTTCTATGGTTAGTCCCAGTGCCGCCACGTGTATTGTAAAACCGGAGCTACATTCCATACATGGGAAAGCTCCGGACTAGATATCTGTGTGGCACCCCTGGACCTAACCCCCGACAGAGGGAAGCTCCGGTACCGACACGTGTACAACAGCGCCGTACCTACTCGTCCAAAACAATAAGCTCCGGAGCTGCCACGCGTCCAGCCGTCGGACCTTCAACCTCAACAAGCAGACTGGTGGACCTCCAACGACTCGGACCTTCAAGGAACAATTAAAGCTTCAAGACTCGATTAAGTGTCATTAATACTATCTTAATGACACACGATCAGAGGACCCTTAATACCAGTAACGCCGCCATCAAGGCGCGTTATCACGCTGTAAAGGGGAATTAAGTACGTTAATTGTGTATTAAGCATCAGTAAGCGCCAGGGCCACATGTCGGGTCAGGCTGATGATGTAACGGTCAACCCTTGTACTATAAAAAGACTGACCGAGCGATACACAGGGGGGACTGCCACACGCGCTCAAGACACTCTAGTCTCTGACACTCTAGCGCTCAGACGCTCAATACAACAGCAACACACCCGTGGAGTAGGGTATTACGTTCAGGCGGCCCGAACCACGTAAATACTTGTGTCAAATCGCCACCTTTTTCTGAATCTCCGCGCGCCCACAAACGAACTAAGAAACTCTGCGGTCTACTAACCGTAGCACCGGGAGAATTGCCGGCATAACCCTTCGACAATATGGTATACCTCTTACCCTGAACCATCCAACCTGTAACTTTCCTTTAGCTCCCACTGCAGCAGTCTAGGGCTGAACAGATAGAAGGATGTTTGTTCCTCTGATAGATAGGTTGAATAGGGTCCATTCTTTGATGTATTTTGCATTTGGGAACTTCATCAGATAGTTTTTTTCATCAAATTTGTGTGCATTCCACTTCCAGGTGCCTTCAACAAGTTTACTAAACTCCTTCTCAATCTGTTCTTCAGTTACTTCACCTTTGATAACATGGATGATGGTTGTATTTGTTGTCTCTTTTGCTGTGACTTCTGAAGGGTAATCCGGAATCAGGAAGAAACTCATCCCCTCCACTTGAGTAGCACATAGAGGAGCAACATATTCACAAAGCAATTTGTTGTAGCATCTCTTGGTGTCATGACCAGTTTTACCACATCTTTCACATGCTACATTGTTGGGACAGGAGAATGCCTTGTGGTCTTTCGCCCCACACTTGAAACAGCTTGGATCAAAGGTTCTAGGACCTTCTCCTTTACCCGAGTGAGTAGATTTGCTGCTTTATGCTACATCCTGTATGGGGCGCTTGTTTCTCTTCTCAACTTCCATATCCCACTTGCTCTTACGTGTAATCTGTGCCTCAGGTGCCTCTTCCACCATGCCAGGGCGGACGGCCACCACGGTCTTGTCCTCCACCACTCTCCCGCCTCCACCTCCGCGCCATCCTCCAGGGCCCCAACCTCCCTGATCTCTTCCGAACACCATTACTTAGGGGCGAATCTAGCACTCGTTGCCTGCGCGTACGAGCGTTGGAGACCCCAGAAATGGCCAAAGTATTTCCGTTGTGTCTAGTTGTGGATTGCAGGTGGCGGCGGTGGAGGTTCAGGCCAAAACCCTAACCCTCCTCTTGTATTCGCCTCCTGCCTCTCGAGATTTTGCCAAGCCGATGATTTCTGCTCATCTCCATCGCTTCTCCCCGCTCCACTGTGTCTGCCTTTGATCTCCCTACTGAGCAATGTGGCGCTCATCACCTTCTCCACTTTGCTCTTTCTCTCTCCTTTTTTTCTCAGAGATCAGCCGCAGAACTGGAGTTCGCTGCTTCGTGGCAGCGCTGCGTCCTGCCGTCGTGAGGCAGGATCACAGAAATTCCGGCTAGGATTTGAAGCATGATCGGCGGCGTGGAGCAGATGATCGGCGGTGATGTCTCTATCTTCGAGAGGTGAGCGAAAGGAATGAAAAGAGCGAAAGCACTCAAGTGGTGTGTGTGTGTGTGTGTGTGGTGAAGTGAGGGTAGGGGGTCCTATTTATAGGTGGAGAAGGGTCGGTTCCCGCACCAAATGCGCGTGAATCAGTCATAATCATCTTCAGGAAGCCGGGAGAAGCCAACACAAGTCGATTGACCGAGTTTGGCACCAAGACCAAGTCGGTCGACTAGGGGGGGGGGGGGGGGTCGGCCGACCTGGTCAGGGCTCGGTTAGGGTTGTGTTTTCTCTAGGTCCCTGACAGGTGAGTCCCCTTACTGATATTGGTGATACACCATTGGATGGCCTCGGATACTTTTAATTGTGGGCCATTTGAGCCATGTGGCACCACATGTTGGCGCTTGATTGGCTGGGATGTTATTTTATAGGATTGCTCCCTCTCTTTTACCTCAATTCCTGCATAAGATGCCTACATGCACTATTTCTCCAAAGACAACTGGAAATAGGTTAAATAGAAAGGTGATGTGTGCAAGGAATGATATTTCGTTCACATAATTGAGTTTTATTGACGGGTGAAATCGGTATATAGCAGCCGTCAACAAACTCCCCCAAGCTTACCATTTGCTTGTCCCGAGCAAAGTCAAGACTTCAGGTTGATGATGAGTAGTTGCTACAATGTTCTATTTTTCAAAAGTATCATGTGCACAACAAAAGACTCTACCTAGTATTGCAAAAATTGGGATGGTACGTCACCATCTTAAGTCATTATGGGGCTTATGCCTTCTTCTGTTCATGGGTGGTTGAAATATAGAACAGCAAATTAAGCAAGCATACTCTAGAGATCAAGTTTCACTCAAACTCCAGAGAGTTCAATTTAGCTTTTAAGTACCTCAAATTGATTCTCTCAATCACTCGTTTGTGTGTAGTGGAAACATTTCCCCACCATGGCATTTTTCCTATACTCATACTACCACTAAATAAGGCTTGTATGTGGAGCTTGGTAGGGAATGTAGTATGCATATTTGCAACACATAATATTTCTAAGTCAAAAAAGCAAGCCTTAGGAGAAATTCATTCAAAACTATTTGATTTAAGACTTGTGCATGTGTTATAGAGTGGAAGTGGATGTGGAGTTTGGGATTACTCCTATTTATGTAGACTCTCTTATTTTGCAGGGATGAAACATGGCTACTTTCCTTTTTCTCTTTTTTTTTCTCTCATGCTTATGATGTAAGCATGTATTTTCTTTTTGTTGTATCCATGTCTTCTACTCCCTTTTTATACAATAAACTTGAAGAGAGTACTAAGCATGAAGGGTATAGAGTTTCTCGTTTTATTGTGGAATGATGATATCATAGAATTTTGCTTGCTTCTAGTGTAGAAGTATAGCATGTGCAAGTGTAGTCTTGAATTTAAAAGGAAATGAATGAATTCTCACATAGGTCTATACTAGTTTGACTAGGCTCAATGTGAAGACAAATATCATATGCATAAGGTCTATTAATGTAAAAATATCATATGGCTTTGGTAGGCATTTCCAATCAAATGAGAGTAACTTAATTTTTTTAGAATTTCTCCGGAAATCTAAGTTTCACTTTCAAACTAGAAATAGCAGCCCTATCACTATATCATATCTCACAACAACTTAGAATTGGATTAAGCTTTTACTACCCATAATTTCTAAATCAAGGCAAAAGTAATTTTAGCAAATGAAAGCAATATTTTGGAGAGTTGTAAGTTGTAAACTAGGGACTTAGGAAAATTAAAACAGAGCAACTATTCATCATTTCATCTATATGAATTCTAAGCCATTCTTACACCGCACATCTTTTATTTATTTGAAAGCAAATCTACTTTGCTTTTTTTTTACTTTTTTTAAATGCAAGGTGAATGGTGGATGAATGGAAAATAAATATGCAAAGGTGTGATATAATTTACCTCAAGTGGGGGTCCTCCTGCAAGCTTGTTCTTCAATCACCTCTGTCGGTACCCCGCAGACCGGGTACCCCCGCGCACAGGAAGAAAACCGCTAAGGACTCCGCCCCTACTAAGAGGCCGAATCCGAGGCTGCCACGTCGTGGAGGGAAGGACCAAATCCTACCTCTCCACCGGGGGAGGCTCCCAAGCTGCCATGTGGCCGGCAGAGCTGGACCCTTGCCTCCCCGCTGAGGTGGGCTCCGGGCGCACCACGTGGCCTATTCCATCAAGTGCTTGCCTCCCCGCTGAGGTGGGCTCTGGAGCCGCCACGTGGTCAATCGGGACCTCGAGGCCAGGCCCGCGTCCTCATAGGGAAAGGCATCAGAACTACCACGTGGCCTGCAGGGCTGAGCCTCCACTCCTCCATAGGGGGTGGGCTCCGAGTGCACCACGTGGCCTATTCCGCTAAGTGCTCGCCTCCCCGCAGAGGCAGGCTCCGGCGCAACCACGTGGCGGACGGCCAACTCAGTGCGGTAGGAAGCCGCAGTAAAGGAGACGTGCGCTACTCAGACGGACATTAAGTGCGCGCGCCTTCCCCTGGCAAGCTATGCCGCGCATGCTAAAGTCAAGACCCCAGTGTCCTGTCTTGTCCAAGTAGCCGGTACAGACCCACGCCGCAAGACGGACGAATGGGCCGCAAGGACAAGATGGACGAGACGTGCACCGCCATCATCACCGACTATGTGTAGCCCTGGCGCACGACGCGGCGGGACGGCACATTGACGCCCCTGACAATGGGAGTAGATAGCATTTAATCATAGATCTTGTATAGGATTTGGCTCTCCCCGGGACCACCTGTCGGGTCCTGGAGCCCATCTTGTGACTGCAGAGTCCTTAAGCTATAAAAGGGCTCTGTAGACGTCCATAGAAAGGATCGAAAAAATTAGACCAGGACTCTACACGCGAAAGCAAGGCAATACACAACACTCCCGTGGACGTAGGGTATTACGCTCCGGCGGCCCGAACCACGTAAATCCCCGGTGTCCATCATTCTGCCGTGTTTGATCTCCTGGGACTAGCCCTCGTGAATCCAAAGAACCTCCGCGGGCTGCTCTCTAGGCAGGTCCGGGGGAAGTGTCGTTTACGACCTTCGACATTTGGCGCGGCAGGTATGGGGCTTTTTCCCCGTCAAGATCTCCACCAACAGCAATGGTGAACGACCAATCCAACGCTAGATCATCCACGGCGCAGTCACGGCGACAGACTGTGGTAGAGGACCAGGCGTCATCCCGCTCTAGAGCAGGCTACCGCTCTAGGGCGGGAAGGTCAGGACCTTCGCGCCGCCCCGCAGTCACTTCACCAGCTATAGGCCGACACGCCACTCCACGGCGTACTCCTGCCGTGACAGTGGTCACGGCGCCACCGGCTGCAAGCCCGGAGAGCGCGCTCGCGACAGCGCGCGCACTACTCCACAACCCTCCGGCTGGGGATGCCCCTCAGGGAGCAGCCCAGCAGTGGATCAATGACATCGACCACCTCGTCACCGCCGCATTCAATGCGCCTCCGCCGAGGGAAACACATTCCCAGCCGGTGCATGTGTCACTATCGCGAACGCCGACAGTTGACCGGTGGACGGCAGACTCGCGCTCAACCAGGATCTCAACAACGGATCTGAGAACCGGGCTGCAGCGCCGCAGGGCTGGAGAGGACTGCCGAGTCACCATCGAGCGCTAGAGGGAACGTCGGCGCAACCTCCAGGCCGATTACAGCTCGCCGGGCCACGTGCCCCAGGCTCATGCTACGCCTCCACCACACCAGACGTGCGTCGTGCCTCCACCGCACCAGGCGTACGTCGCGCCTCCTGTACAGGCGTACGCAACACCACTCCAGCCCCAGGTGTGCGTAGGCCCGCCTGCTCACCCAGGGTATGTGTTACGGCCGCCAGCACCAGTCAGCCCTAGCCAAGGGTGTGCGGCGCTAGCGCCTCACCTCCGTTTCGTGGTCTGGCCACGAAAGTTCCGGCCACACATGCCGGAGAAGTTTGACGGGAGTGTCAACCCGAGCGAGTTCCTGTAGATCTACACCACTGCGATACTAGCTGCAGGAGGCGACGAGGCCATTATGGCTAACTACTTCCCTGTCGTCCTGATCGGCCCAGCTCGGTCATGGCTCATGAACCTGCCCCAGGGGTCCATAACCTCCTGGGATGAGTTGTGCCGACAGTTTGTGGCTAACTTCGACAGTTCCTACAAGCGCCCTGGCACCGAGCTTGACCTCCACGCCGTTAGGCAGCGCGCTGGAGAGTCGCTGTGATCGTTCATCCAAAGGTTATCCCAGGTACGGAACACCATCCCTCATGTTGCTAGCGCATCTGTTATCGTTGCGTTCAGACAGGGTGTGAGGGACAAGACGATGCTCGAGAAGTTAGCCACGCACGAGGTGCGTGATGTCTCCGAGCTGTTCGCCCTGGCAGACAGATGTGCTAGGGCAGCAGAGGGGCGCAACTGGCACTCCCAGCCATCCTCAGAAGCAAGGGAAACCACCCCGACTGAGGAAGGGGCCTCTGCGAGGAGCAGCGGCAAGAAGAAGAAAGGCGGTGGCAAGAACAGGCCAAAGCCCGGAGCCCAGGCAGTGGCAGCTGCGGCGCCCGGCGGAGCCCGAGCGTCGCGCCGAGACAAGCGCCCTAGGCAGTCGCCTGATCTCGAGGAGCCTGACTTCAAGTGTCCGGTACACCGTACAAATAGCCATAGTGCTAGCGAGTGCCGGGAAGTGAAGAGATTCGCGGAATGATTCCGCGAACAGAAACAGAGGCAGCAGCGCCAGGAGGATGCACCCCCCCCCCCCCCCGCCAGAGGGAGGGCAAGCAGAAGGCTGATCCTGAGGAAGAGGATGACAGCGAGATGGGGTTTCAGGAACCCCAGAGGGCGGTCAAAGCTGTCTTTGAGGGTGGCAACTCCGACTCCAGCAGTGATAAGGAGCGCTGCAAGACCCTCCATGTCATCTACGGGGGAGCCACCGACCCCACGTCCCGAAACGCAGTGAAAACCCTGCGTCGGGCAGTGGCCCCCGCCCCAAGTCCGGCTCCCCACCACAAGTGGATGAGCACGGCAATCAGCTTCGAAGCTTCGGACTGCCCGAGGAACATGGCAGGGGCAGGAGTGCTCCCGCTGCTGGTGTCCCCGAACATCGCCAACGTGAAGGTCTTTCACGTATTAATAGATGGAGGGGCGGGCCTCAACCTCATCTCCACTGCGGCTTTCCGGAAGCTGCAACTGCCGATGTCCCAGCTCACACCCTCGAGCCCGTTCTCGGGTGTCGGACCTGGGCAAATCCTCCCGTATGGTAACATACACCTCCCGGTGACCTTCGGGACCCCGGAGAACTACCGTACGGAGAGTGTCTTATTCGACGTGGCAGACGTCGACCTCCCCTTCAACGCAATCATCGGGAGGCCAGCCCTCTACAGGTTCATGGTTGTAGCCCACTACGGCTACCTCGTCCTGAAGATGCCGACCCCTTCCGGTGTCCTCAGAATCAGAGGGGACCGCTCAGCCGTAGTGTCAGCCTTGGAGCAGCTCCAAGCACTTGCAGCAGGGAGGGCTCCGGTCCCAGGAGGCTCGATGGAGAGTCGGCCAGAGCAAGGCCCGGCGCAGCGAGCCTCCACTGCTGCACCTCGTGTGCAACCCGCCAACGACAACGACGTCCCTGTGAAGGTCGTCAAGATTGGCCCTGAGGCTGCCCAGACGACCCGAATCGCGGGGAACCTGGACAGCAAATAGGAATGCACACTCATCACCTTCCTCCGGACAACATCGATGTGTTTGCATGGAAACCATCATAGATGCCCGGGATCCCCAGGGAGGTGATTGAGCACCATCTGAAGATCTACCCCGACGCCCGACCGGTACAGCAGCGGCCCAGAAAACAGTCCATCGAGCGGCAGAACTTCATCCGTGAAGAAATCAAGAAGCTGCTCGATGCTGGATTCATCCGGGAGGTTCACCACCCACGGTGGTTGGCCAACCCTGTTGTCGTTCCTAAGGCTGGCGGGAAGCTCCGGATGTGCATCGACTACACCAATCTCAATAAGGCATGTCCCAAGGATCCATTCCCTCTTCCTAGGATAGATCAAATAGTAGACTCAACATCAGGTTGCGACCTTCTGTGTTTCCTAGATGCGTATTCCGGTTTTCACCAAATACCTATGTCTAGGGAAGATGAGGAGCACACTGCTTTCATAACAGTAGACGGCATGTATTGTTATGTCTCCATGCCTTATGGTCTCAAAAATGCCCTCCCCACCTTTGTACGTGCAATGCATAAGACATTCGGGGACCTCATTAGAGACTTGGTAGAGGTGTATGTCGACGACATCGTGGTAAAAATCAGGGACAACACATCCCTATTAGACAACCTAACCAGAGTCTTCAGCAAGCTGCGCACGACACGCACGATGCTGAACCCCGACAAGTGTGTCTTTGGGGTATCCGCAGGGAAGCTCCTTGGCTTCTTGGTATCGCACCGAGGGATCGAAGATAACCCAGAGAAGATCAAGGCGATAGAGCTGTACCAAGTGCCTTACGGGTCCCAGCCCCCAGAGGCCCAGCCAGACCTTGGGAGCCACATACCCCATGAGACAGACGCATTGCAAGGAGCCCCGGACCCCCCAGGAAGGGTTCGGACCTGCCAACGGCCAGTCTACTATGTCAGTGAGGTCCTCCATGAAGCAAAGACAAGATACTTGGAGGTACACAAACTACTGTATGCAGTGCTCATAGCATTGAGGAAGCTCCGACATTACTTCCAAGCTCACCGGGTTTCAGTGGTCACCTCCTTCCCACTGAAAACCATACTACACAACCCCAATCCGACTGGCAACATTGCCAAGTGGGTGGCGGAGTTGGCTGAGTTCGAGTTGGAGTTCTTACCTCGACATGCAGTCAAAAGCCAAGCACTGGCAGACTTCTTGGCCGAATGGACCCCATCACCAAGCAACCCGGGGGGGGGGGGGGGCAATGGCGAAACGGTGCCGAAGGCTCCGGTTTTCACCGAGACCCCCTGGACGCTCTACTTCGACGGTTCCTCGCGGAAGCAGGGGGCCGGCGCTGGGGTCCTGCTTCTCACCCCGACTGGGGAGCAGTTCAAGTACATGGTGCGCCTCGACTTCAAGGCGACAAACAACATGGCAGAGTATGAAGCCCTAATCTTTGGGCTGAAGACTGCCCTGACCCTCAATGTACGACAGCTCCTGTCTAAAGGTGATTCTCAACTGATCATCAAGCAAGCCAGAGGAGAGTGCAGCTGCAATGACCCTTAGTTAGCTGCATACCTGTTACACGTCCGGAAGCTGGAAAAGGACTTTGAAGTCTTGGACTTGTGCCATGTAACCCGAGCCAACAACTCAGTCGCAGACGACCTGTCAACGAAGGCCTCCACAGGGGCCCCAGTGCCCCAAGGAGTCTTTGCAAGGACGTTACCGCAACCAACCGCCCGAGCAGCCGAGCCACGCGAAGGGGGCGAGCACAGCACCTCGAAGCTGGCAGTCCCGGTGACCCTGCTACCATGGAGTCCGCCAAGGATCGTATGCGCCACCGAGGGCTCCGACCTACCGGGCGCCCAAGATCTAGAAGCTCAAGCAAGTCCCGGTGCATGGATCTCAGAGGTCCGGGACTACTTGAAGGACAATATCCTTCCCGAAGAACATGCCCTGGCAGAAAGGATTGTTCGCATGGCTAAAAGGTACACGCTGGTGGAAGGGGATCTCTACTGGCGTGGCGCCAACGACATCCTACTGTGTTGCATTACCCGGGAGGAGGGATGCGACCTGCTCGCAGAGATCCATGGAGGCGAGTGCGGGAACCATGGGTCCTCCCGCACGCTGGTCGGTAAAGCCTTTCGGCATGGCTTCTACTGGCCGGCAGCACTCCAGGATGCCGCCGAGATGGTAAGGAGATGCAAGGCGTGCCAGTTCCATGCCAAGCAGATCCATACAACAGCTCAGGCGCTGCAGATGATCCCTCCCTCATGGCCATTCGTTGTATGGCGATTGGACATCCTGGGACCCTTTCCCAGAGCCGTCGGAGGATTCCGGCATCTCTACGTCGCCGTAGATAAGTTCACCAAGTGGCCGGAGGCCGCCCCAGTTGTCACCATCAACAAGCAGTCAGCGGTGAAGTTCATTAAGTCGATCGTCTGTCGGTTCGGGGTCCCGAACAGAATCATCACCGATAACGGGACCCAGTTCACAAGTGCAGCGTTCCAAGAATACTGTGAGGACCTAGGGATCCAAGTCTGCTATGCATCTGTTGCTCATCCAGAGAGCAATGGGCAGGTCAAGAGAGCCAATGCAGAGATCCTCAGGGGCCTCAAGACTCGCACGTTCTCGCACCTTGAGAAGCATGGTGTAAATTGGGTGGATGAGCTTCCGTGTGCGCTGTGGGCTAGCCGGACATCAACCAGTCGGGCCACGGGGGAAACGCCTTTCTTCTTGGTGTATGGGGCGGAGGCCGTCCCCCCCCCCCCCCCCCCAGAAATTACCGTGGGCTCTCCCCGTGCCCGGGGGTACGACGAAGCTGCGCAGGACCAGCTCCGGCGTGAATACCTGGACCTCGTCGACGAGGGACGAGTGCGAGCAGCTCTCCGAAATGCACGGTACAGGCAGGCGCTCCAGCGCTACCATCAGAGGACCGTGCGGAGTAGGGAGCTAAAGGTAGATGACCTAGTGTTGCGCCGCATACTCTCCCGGGAAGGGTCTAACAAACTCTCCCCCAGCTGGGAGGGTCCCTTCCGGGTAACAGAGGTTTGCCGCCCAGGATGCGTCCGCCTAGCTACGGAGGATGGACAGCGGTTGCCCAACCCATGGAACATCGAACACCTCCGTAAGTTCTACCCCTAGACCAGGGTCGGGGCAATGCTATTTCATTGTAAAGGTTACACATTATCTCAGGATAGCACTTGGTATCGGGGATGGGGCCCCGAGTGCACATTCCGCTTAGCTTGGCCCAGAACCCTAAGTAGGTGCACTCGGCTCCACCTAACACCCAGGCCGGGTTATTCCCCTTGTAAAGTCTGCTGAGAAACTACAATGAAAGAAGGTTGTCCTGCCTGGTATAGGGTTTGTCAATTCAAAAATTATCTTTAATTTTTATGATGTTGCTGTAAGCCCACCATAGCTCGTGATCTATCATGAGCACTGTCGTTTTTCCCCTGCTTTAACAGTAGTGGGAGCCTTGCTATCTGGACTGCAGGTGGGGTTGCTTGAGGTACCTGCGATACGCCTGGGGCCTCGGTTGTTCCAATACTCGGGGGCCTGTGTCTCCAGACGGTTCCCCCCCCCCCCCCGGATACAGCTTACGCCGAGCGGGAGGTCCAGGGCCACAGCCTGCTTAGCCTGGTCCCGTACCCTAAGCCTGTGTGTTCTGCCTCCCCAGCGCTACAGCCAAGTGCTGGGGGCCAGATGGACCACCCTTGGGTATTCTGGACAACGAGCCCTAGGTGCAGAAGCACTGAATTACCCAAGCCCCACGAGTCAGCCCAGGATCATAAGTCAAGCGACACTACAAAACAAGCAGGGGTGAAGTGACCAGCAGACAGAATTACTTCTCTTTTTTGATCTATGTACAGGTCTTTGAGGAAGGTATTCCAGCAACCATCGTCGAAGTACCCGCGAAGACAGTGGGCAACGCCGGACTGGAGCTCCGGCGGCACCCCCAGGGGGCCCGCTGTCGACCTCTCACTGAAGAATGGCGGGCACCGCCGGCCTGGAGCTCCGGCGGCACCCCCAGGGGGCCCGCTGTCGAACTCTCACTGAAGAATGGCGGGCACCGCCGGCCTGAAGCTCCGGCGGCATCCCCAGGGGGCCCGCTGTCGACCTCTTAATAAAGATGGTGGCCACTACAGAACTGAAGCTCCGGCGACACCCCCAGGGGGGCCGCTGTTGACATACCTGCATACTCAGGTACGGCAATGCTACCTTCGAATCCTAGGCTACTCCTACACTGGTCCGCCCTAAGCCCTAAGTATATGACAGGTGTGCCCATAACAACTGGCCACGTCTGTCAGGGGGCCATACTTTGGGGGACGACATGTCCTGGAAGTTAAGGAACAACAAGCAGCCGGAAGACATTGCTGGAAGTAAAAGCAACCTGAGTATAAAAGGGCACCACAGACAGATTTTTTATCGCACAAATAAAGAGTTTGTCATCACAGCCAACCACAAGACAAAAGACAGAAAGACAAAAACTCAAACAGACGCCCGGGGAGCCCTCAGCCGCTCCGCTGGAACCTTGAGGCGATGAGTGCCACCGCATCCGAAACTTCAGACTTGGCGGCCTCTTCCCTCTCGACGATGGGCCCCTCGAGGACCGGCTGCAGGGAGACGTCGGGGTACCAGCTCCGGTAGCAGGACAGGATGTGCGTCGCCACCTCCTTCACCAGCAACCGTCCCTTAGCCTCCAGCTGGTTGTCAAGGATGGCCCATAGTGAGCGCATCCTCGAGCTGGTGGAGTCGAGCGCCGGGAACACCTGACTCACCTCCTGCGCCGGCTCCCCTACGCGCGTCGGGCTGAAGCCGAGCGGCACCAGAGCCGAGTCGGCACCGGCAAGAAACTCTCAAACCTTTCGGGCCTCGGTGGAGCGCGCCGCCCGGAGCTCCTCCACCTCCTGCTGGGCCGCCGCCAGCGCCAGGGGTCCGCCGTCCAGGAACCACTTCTCCTTGGCCGCCAAGGCCCTCTCGCGTTCGCTGACCCCCGCCTCGCGGCGGTCCAAGTCACCCTCCTTGAGGGCAACGTTGAACTCGCGGTCCAGGAGGGCCTGGCGCTCGATGGACTGGGCCTGCTGCGCCTCGGCCACGGCGGCTTCCCGGCGATCCAGCTCGGCGGCGCGGACTCTCGCCCCTTCCTGTTGGAGGATGAGCCCGCGGCAGGTCGCCTCCACTTCGGCCTGCTTCGCCGCCAGCTCCTGCTCCCGTTCGGCTAGAGCAGCCTCCCGGAGGGACAGCAGGTGCTGAAGGTCCTCGCAGGCCTGGAGGCGGGAGCTGGCCTCAGCGTGGATGGCCTCGGCGTCAGCCTTCAGCTTCTGGGTGACGGCGTCCAGCTGGGCGATGAGGTCGCGCTCCTGCTCGAGGACCTTCATCTCCTCCCGAACGACCGCCTCCCGCTGGGCCGCTCGGCTCCTCGCCAGCTGGGTCTGGGCCTCCAGGGTCCTCGCCCATTCCCGGAGCCGGTCGTCTTCATCCTCGAGCCGCCCTTTCTCCGGGCGAGGGCCGCCTGGGCCTGCCGGAAGTCGGAGTGGGCCACGGCCATGGCCTCAGACAGGGGTAGAGGCTCCACCGTAGCAGCGGGTCCCTGCCTCCTTACTTCTTGAATATCATCCTCCATTTGGAGGACCACTGGGGAGACGGGGACCAGGGCCCCCTCCCTGACGGCAGCACCAGGGCCAGAGGCGCCAACCGACGTAGCAGTGTCGGAGGGCGCGACGGCGTCGGCCGACACGGTGTGACCGGTGGACGCGGTGTCGTTGGTAGGCGCGGCGGCGGTCATCGGCGTGCGCGGTTGGGCTCCAGCAGCCACTGCGGGGGTCTCAGACACGGGAGCCCGAGGTACCCCAGCGGCAGCAGCCTGGGGCACCGAAGCAGGGCCCGAGGTAGCAGACAATCCCCGCGAGCCGGCCGGAGCGGCAGACCCTCCAGCAGAAGTGCCCGCGGGTGGTGGAGTAGCTGTGGAAGCACTGAAATCAAGCAAACCCGGATCATAAGAAAGTGACAAGGTAAGCACACAGCAAAGAGCACCCAAGGTAAAATCTGTGTAAACTTACCGGGGGACGCTGAAGCTCCATCGCTTCCCGAAAGGGTTGGAGGGGTTCGGACCCCCCGAACCCGCAGCGGGGGCCGCTGAATGTGCTGGGGACCCCTGTGGAGGCGGTGTCGGCGGCACCCCCGAGGTCTGGCGCCCCTCCGAACGGAGAGGGAACGCTGGGTCCCGTCGGCATTGAGGAGCCTCCCCCTCTTGCGTGTGGAAGACTCGGGCGGCAAGGTGGCGCCATCGGCGCCCCCTGGCGACGAGCGCGGCAGGGCTCCGGAGCCCTGACGAAGGGCAGAAGGGGCCGGCGGCGGCGATCGGGCGCGCTTCTTGGGGGACGGGTCCAGCACCGGAACCGGCACCTTCCCCTTCCCCTTGTCGGCGGGGGCGACGACGCCACCCCATGGATGGTGCTGGGGGCCGCTCGAGGAGTCGCTGCTTGAAGAACCAGCATCGCTTAAGGGATCCTCTCCTCCCTCAGCATCGTCAACAATGCTAACCCCCCGGAACGGGTCCCCGATCTGACGCTGCGCCAGCCCGGACTCGTCGAGGGTCGGCATCATCTTCAGCAGCTGCCTCCTCAACTCGGAGTCCGAGCACAAGGGGCGGCAGGCTGACGGAAGAGAGAGTGCCTCGGCGGAGATGTCGTCAGGGCAGACCCGGGCCAGCATGTCGAGCAGTTGCTGCTCGTCCAGGTTGGAGCCGGGGCCGGTTACGAGCCGGGTGCAGTCCGACAGGCCGGTGAACATCGACGCCGGGCGGGCACAGTGCTGAAGCGGGGCTATGCGGTGGGACATGAAGTCCCTCAGCACCATGGCAGACGACAGCCCGTGGTCCGCCAGCATCTGGATCCTCTCCAGCGCCGGGTTGAACGCCTCCTCCAACTCTGGGCGCTCCTCCCAGAATGATCGCTCGGAGTAGGGGATCCCGGTGGGGAGGCACATCCGGTCGTGGGCCTCGACCTTGGCGATCATCCAATCTTCGCGCCACATCTCCCACCTTGCCGAGTTGAAGGAAGCAATGTACCTCGTGGGGACCTTAGTCCGGCGCTAGAAGTGGTAGGCGCCGAGGTGCTCCTTCGAACTCCTGCCGGTGGCCCTCAGTACAAAAAAGTACCGGAAGAGCTTTACCGATGGCATCACCCCCACGAACATCTCGCAGAAGTGAGCGAAGACCGCCAGCATGGCGATCGAGTTCGGCACGAGGTGGTGGAGCTGGAGGCCGAAGGTCTCCAGGAGCATGACCAAGAAGGCGGATGCCGGCGGGACAAAGCCGGCCAGCACGTACGACGAGAAGAGAACCGTCTCCCCAGCGGAGAGGCTCAGCAGGAGCATCCCAGGACGGAGCCACGACTCCCGCTCAGGAGTGTGCCAGCCAAGAAGCCGGCGCATAGGGGCCAGGTCGGCGGGCCTGGACAGCCTGGACTTGGGCAAGACGCTCGCCATGAGGGCTGAGGTTGGAAGCTCTGGATGGGGAGACTGGGAACTAGAGCACAAGAACTGGGCTTGAGGCGGAAACACGAGCGCAGGAATGCAGAGGCGGGAGAAAGAACCCTCAGGGGGAAAGTTCTCTTTTTATGCACCCCTGCAAGCCAATAGGCGCAAAAGTGTGAATCGCCGCAGCTCCAGTAGAAGAGCAATGGTCCCGCGTAGGCAATGACATGAGGGACCAGGTCGCTTGACAAAGAAGGCGAGCCGGGTGACTAGCTATGCAGAAGGTAACTCGGCGGTTTCCGAAAGGGCAAAAGCAGCGGAAGTGCAGGAGCCACCTTGGGAACCACCGCAGTTAAAGCACGATTGAAGGCAGAAGTCATGTCGCGTGGCGCCTGTTCAACAACCTCCACTTATTGGAAGGGGACACGTCGCCATGACGGCAGGGGCGTGTCGCCCGAGGAACTGCCCCGAAGTGGAGCCGAAAAAGTTGCGCGGGAAGAAAAGGAAGAAGACCCCACCTGCGGTATCGACGACTCTCCCGAGGTGGGCTCGGGGGCCACTGTCGGTACCCCGCAGACCGGGTACCCCCACGCACAGGAAGAAAACCGCTAAGGACTCCGCCCCTACTAAGAGGCCGAATCCGAGGCTGCCACGTCGTGCAGGGAAGGACCAGATCCTACCTCTCCGCCGGGGGAGGCTCCCAAGCTGCCATGTGGCCGGCAGAGTTGGACCCTTGCCTCCCCGCTGAGGTGGGCTCTGGGCGCACCACGTGGCCTGTTCCGTCAAGTGCTCGCCTCCCCGCTGAGGTGGGCTCTGGAGCCGCCACGTGGTCAATCGGGACCTCGAGGCCAGGCCCGCGTCCTCATAGGGAAAGGCATCGGAACTACCACGTGGCCTGCAGGGCTGAGCCTCCACTCCTCCATAGGGGGTGGGCTCCGAGTGCACCACGTGGCCTGTTCCGCTAAGTGCTCGCCTCCCCGCAGAGGCAGGCTCCAGCACAACCACGTGGCGGACGGCCAACTCAGTGCGGTAGGAAGCCGCAGTAAAGGAGACATGCGCTACTCAGACGGGCATTAAGTGCGCGCGCCTTCCCCAGGCAATCTATGCCGCGCATGCTAAAGTCAAGACCCCAGTGTCCTGTCTTGTCCAAGTAGCCGGTATAGACCCACACCGCAAGACGGACGAATGGGCCGCAAGGACAAGATGGACGGGACGTGCACTGCCATCATCACCGACTATTTGTAGCCCTGGCGCACGACGCGGTGGGACGGCGCATTGACGCCCCTGACAATGGGAGTAGATAGCATTTAATCATAGATCTTGTATAGGATTTGGCTCTCCCCGGGACCACCTGTCGGGTCCTGGAGCCCATCTTGTGACTGCAGAGTCCTTAAGCTATAAAAGGGCTCTGTAGACGTCCATAGAAAGGATCGGAAAAATTATACCAGGACTCTACACGTGAAAGCAAGGCAATACACAACACTCCCGTGGACGTAGGGTATTACGCTCCGGCGGCCCGAACCACGTAAATCCCCGGTGTCCATCATTCTGCCGTGTTTGATCTCCTGGGACTAGCCCTCGTGAATCCAAAGAACCTCCGCGGGCTGCTCTCTAGGCAGGTCCGGGGGAAGTGTCGTTTACGAACTTCGACAACCTCCATGATGAGGGTTGATGACAGAAGTATGCCGCAAAATCGGCTTGTTTTAGTTGTAGCGTGAAGTTGAAGTTGGTGAATTGAGTGTCCATTTGTTGTTGTCAATCTTGGGTACCTTGGACATACTCTTGGAGAGAGTTGTAGATGTCACCCGTCCTCACTTCAAGGTCTTCCATACGTCTAGTGAGATCCGTCATTCCTTGGCTATAGTCACGATGACTTCTAGCCGAAGAGGAATGACATCTTCTCCAGGACGTTGGAGGCATGCTGCTGGAGCTTAAAGTGGATTGGGATGGCTCCCATGCGGCACCTGGTCATCTCTGCCAAGACGGACCTTCAGTCTCATATGATGGAGGTTGAGTGCATTCGGGTGCATCACCCGTTGGGTTCTCTTCCTCTTCGTACTCTTGGACCGTGGAGGTTGTCGGAGGCATGACCGCTCTCCTTGCACGACTTCTAGTTACCCTGTCAGAGACATTACTTCTTCGAGCTTCCTTGATGGGAAGAAGATCAATGGTTAGCCTCTGGCATCTGTACAAATGATAATCCGAGTTAGGTAACCAAATTTCATTGACAAAGCCGGGATAATAAAATATCAAAGAGGCATCTCGATCATGCTGAAGGGTATGTCCTTGTACTAGATAATCTTCATTAAGTAATTCTCGTTCCTTTTCAATATATTCAAATGCAGTATATTCTAGTGCTCCTACCGTAGTAGCAATGCGGGTAATCAAAAAAGTGCATTCAATTGGCCCTGTCCTTGAAATGTAATCTAACCATTGTGTCATCATGGCAATAAATGGAGCGGCTTTTATCTTTTTAATCATGGCAAATAAAATTTTCAACTCATCATCATGCACTATTCTAACATCTCCTCTAGGAAACATAGTCATAGCCACCCATCTATGCATGAAGCGTAAAGTAGGATTGTGCAAGTGGCTATTCCTAGGAGCAATACATCTGACCTCACTAGTCAATTCACGCCAAAAACTTTGTTTATTAAACTTAGACAAATATTCTAAATCCAACAAACAATGTTTATGGAAGCCTAAAATTTCACATAATTATTTCCATAGGATATTGTATCTTTTTGAAATAGTCTAAAAGAAATACCATCAAATCCTATTTTAAGGGTGCAAAGGAATTGCATAGAGAGAAGGCGTGACCCTCTCTCGTCTATGTGAGCAAAATTCTCCCATCCTAGTGCACGCCAAATTAAAAAGAATTCGAAATCCATACCTGTTTTGGAGATCAAATCCGAATCATAAGCTTTCGTATGAGAAAACTCACAATCTTGGATGATCTTGTGTGCTTGATCTTCAACTTCATTTTGTATGTCAAGGTCGTCGTCGTGGAAAAGTTGTCTCGGGTTGCTCCTGTCACCCATGGGAGTGTCCTTAATACACTCCTCCTTCGTGAACTTGGTGTAGAAACGGAAGAGGGGTGTGCACTTGAGTCTCCACCATGGCTTGAGCTTGCAGCCTCCTTCCTCTTCCCAAACAAAATCTTCATTCCTTTCATTTCCACAACAAGCGAGAACACAACAAAGCAAAAACTCAAAAGAGGTGATGTTAGTGAAAGCAAAACCCCCGACGAATTTTCCCTTGAAGAACTTGAGAGAAAATTGCAAATGCAAACAAAAGCAAATATTTTTGGGTTGGACTTGAGCAAGAGTGCTTCAATGAAGAGCAAGAAAAAACAATGTGAGCAAAGAGTGACTTTGGAGAGGTGTGAAATAAGGTGAAATGTGAAGAGGAGTGCTCCTCACGGCCACCTTTTATAGTGTACACTCTCCAATGGTCACAAGGGAATCAAATGTAGCCGTTGGAGGAGAGAGAGCCAAAATGGCCCTTTCCCCTAGTTGGTCGAACACGGGGGTCGATCGCACTGAAATGTGGGTCCCCTGATCCCCCTTTTGGTAGGTGGCTCCCAAAAGGCTATAAAATTAGCACGTTGGTGAAATGCCACATTTGCATCTCAGAAAAATTGTTTTCCAAATAAAAAACCTTTTTCAAAACCCAACAATTTTATTTTTGTAAAAAATAAAGAAATAAAAATAATAGATGAGAATATAATATTCTCAACTTGCTAAGAAAACTCAAATATGCAAAGGGGAAATCAAAATAAGTGGGGAAAAACAAATGAAGAGAAAAGAGAAATCAAAGAAAAGATAACTACCAATTTAACCTATTAGCTAGGTGTAACCACCGTACGATGATATGGGCATTCCTCCTTCTTCATTTCTTGACATCCGGGCCCGGAGGGATGGGCACGAACGGCTTGTCTTGCTTCTTCCTCCATTCGTTCTTTGGCGGCTTGGTGGACTTGGGCCTTTGAGGAGGCCCAAACTTCTCCATCTTCTTGGGATGTCGGCGTGGACGATAAGATGGGTTCTACGCATAGATTAATTCCCTCATAAATGCAATGAGCGGATCCACCTTTGGAGGTGTCACTTCAGCCTCTTGAATGTGATTAACATTTGGCCCGTATTTGACACAAATCATGGAACATTGCTCCAACTTTGGGTGAAAGTTAAACTTCTCCTCCTTTCCATTGATATGGAAGTGGATTTCTCTGGCTCCCACATCTATGCGAGCCTTCACAGTGCTAAGGAATGGTCGCCCAAGAATGAACGGCGTATCCTTCTCGACCTCCATGTCGAGCATCAGAAAATCCACGGGTATGAAGCAATTCCGGATTTTCAACGGAACATCTTCAGCAATTCCCGTCGGATAACGGGTTGAAGGGTCAGCCAATTGGAGCTGCATTGGTGTTGGAGTAAGCTCCATCAAGTTCAGTTGGTCAAAGACCACCTTGGGCATTACACTCACACTTGCCCCAAGGTCACAAAGTGCCTTGTCAAAGTAGTGAGCCCCAATTCAGCAAGATATGATGGGATATCCAAGGTCCTTCACCCAGTTGCCTTCCCGTAGAGAAATCATATTGACATTTTCCACGGGAGGCTCAGGCTGTCCTGGCATCTTGTCATTCTCCACTGGCGAAACAACAGCTGCCAGTTGAGCCAACTGAGTTTCCAACATATTTTTGAAGCTCAATTGATTCTTGAAGGCCGAGGATATTCCTTCAATCTTGGCATTGCTATTCTCTAGGGTCTTTTCATTAGCTGAAAGCTTCTTAGATAATGCATCATTGATCTTCAATTGGCTAATGGCAAGCTCTCTCAAGTTCAGTTGATTTTCATTGTTGCCATTGTTGTTGTACCCTCATTGAAAGAATGGGCGTGGTTGGCCTCACCCTTGACCTCCTGGACGATAGCGATTGTTGTTCCCATTATTGGCTACGTATAAGGCATCCTCATGGGTTTCTGGGCAGTCATTTCCCAAGTGGCCCATGTTGCCACAGACTTCACATGTGATGTGAGAGTCTAAGGCATAGGCATTGCCACACACGTCTCCATTTGCTTGTCCATCTATCTTCTTCATTAAGAGATCCAATTTAGTAGCGATTATGTCCACCTCCTTCAAGGTGTGCATGCCTCACTGACGGGTATGGAGACGCTCGTCGCTCCAACCCATGTTTGACACCATCTTCTCAATTAAGTATTTGGCTTTGGGCACCATCAAGGAGAAGAAGGCACCTCTAGCAGCAGCATCCACATGGTCACGAGCTGAAGGAATCAGCCCGTTGTAGAATTTTTGGATAGTTAGCTAGTCATCCATCCCATGGTGGGACATGCCAGGATGTACTCCTGAAGCTTTTCCCGAGCCTCGGGAATAGACTCCTTGACATCTTGCTAGAAGTTGGAAATCCTTCCACATAGGGCATTAGTCTTGCCCAACGGGAAAAACTTGGCGAGAAATGCCATAGAACATTTCTCTCAAGTGTCTACAACACTTCGGTTTATGTAGAACCACTGCTTCGCCCTCCCAAGAACAAAGAACGGAAACAACCTAAGACGAACGACATCAGGAGATACGTCCTTGGTCTTAAAAGTGTTGCATATCTTAAGGAACTATTGCAGGTAAGCACTTGCATCCTCATTAGCCTTCCCACAAAATGAGTTGGCTTGCACCATAGTGATCAGGCCAGTCTTGATTCGAAGTTCACATCTCCCGTGTTAACAATGAGCCCAACAAGCACATTGTTAGCAAAGAGAGCTGAAAACTCACGAATGGTCTTTTGAGCCATTGGCGTTTTGATTGTTGGTGCATTTGCATTGGCTTGCTTTTGCGCTCGAACCTTCTAAGGAGTCACGACATGAGGTCGATCTCTCACAAGGGATTCGGGATCTTTGTTGATATTTCCGATACATTACTAACAAATCATTCCTAGCAGCGGCGCCAGAAATGGTTGTTGATAGTTCTTAAGTCACAAATAAAAGCACGAAAGCACACGGAAACTATTGATGTAGCATTTCTACTTTAAGAGTATTCTCAAGGGTGTCATTTATATTTTCCCAAAGAAAATCTAGGTTGAAGCAAAGCAATCATCAAATGGAAAGGGTAGGTTGGTCTCGGTAGGGTTCTAGCAAGGATAGGTAAATGATATTTTGGAGGTAGTGTGACACACACAAGAGCATTCTATCCTAAGGGGGTAAATGAGGTAAAGAGGGACTAGGTTAAGAGTTAGGTGGATACTCCGCTGTGCTTCTAATATACATATACATATCCTAAGTTAGTTACTAATAATCATATTAATTATGAATTCTCATGCTAAGTTGATTAACATCCCGACACGGGTTTACCCCTAGCAACACTAGGACGACTCCTGCCAAGAGACTGTGGCATAGCCGAACGTTGAGGATTACAAAGGACAGATAGGGCTGTCACCAGCTACTAACTACCTCTTCAATCCGTGAGTCTACGATACACTCAACGCTACTTATCTATCCTAGCATCATGCTATCATATTAAGTAATTACCTTAAGAGCCTAGGCACAAGTCATCCTAATGCAATGAACTAAATCATCGTTGAACCAATGTTAATAAATAGCATAAGTGGTTCACATTAACATAATAATGTCATAGCTAATTAGACTATAGTGGGGGTTTGTAGTGCTTATGATGATATAATGAGAATGGTATAGCATAATCATAAATACTACTCCTACCACATACATGGAATCCACAATCAAACAATAAATGCTTCATCCAAGTATATAAATAATAGAAGACTAAAGCTAACATCTTTATTAAGAGAAAAGTCAAAAATACAAATAGGAATATGAGAGTCATACCTTTCCCAATTAGGAATTGGGAAGAGACTCCTTCTACTCCTCTCCTACTTGTACTATAGACTAGAGGCTCTCCTCTCTACAGCCTAAACTCCTCTAAACCTTTGGAGAATAGTGGATACAATGGAATGAATACTCAAGTGGTGTGTGTGTGTGTGTGTGTGTGTGTGTGTGTGTGTGTGAAGTAAAAGTAGGGGGTCCTATTTATAGGTGAAGAAGGGTCGGTTCCTTCCACCAAAAATGTGCGAATCAGTCACCACCGACTTCTTCAAGCCGGGAGTAGCCAACACGTGGAAGCTAACCGAGTTTGGCGCTAGGAAGGGGTCAGCCGAACCACCTGGTCGACTGACCTAGTCCTGGCTCTAAACGGCATGTGCTTTCTCCGGGTGGCTTCCAGGTGGGTCTCATATACTTATATAGGGTGTACACCGTTGGATGTCCTTGGATACTTCTGTTTGCGGGCCATTCGATCCATATGATGCCACATGTCAACGCTTGATTGGCTGAGATGATATTTTATAGGATTGCTCCCCCTCTTTTACCTCATTTCCTGCAATAATTCCCTGCATTCACTATTTCTCCAAGGACAAGTGGAAATAGGTTAAATAGAAAGGTGATGTGTGCAAGAAATAAAAATTCCTTCACATAATTAAGTTATATTGACGGGTGAAATTGGTATATAACAGTCGTCAACATTCACGCGATTTTGTAGACGAAGCTTCAAGCGACAAGCTACGACCAACCTCTGGCCCCTCTCTTCCAAGACCAAATGCACCAACTCAAGCTACAGTCTGGAAGATGAGACACAGGCTCCCGGCACAGAGTTGAAGAGGGTTGGCCGACCTCTGTCTCCAGATCTGAGCGGATCCACCGTTCACGTGATTTGGTAGATGAGGTATGGGTCTACGGCCAACAGCCACGAGACAGACCGTCCATGCACCCCCAGCTAAGAGTCGGTAGATGAAGGATGGTCACCCCCGTGGCGATCGCGTGGCTCCCATCGACAACGATCACCGTGCGAAAGACCCCCGCTCGCTTCGAGCCCGATGGGCTTATCGTAGCAGCTGCAAGCCCGACGTTCCAAGAGCGGCCGAGGAGTACGCTGTTGGTATTTTTAAACACCACAGATCATCTCTGGTAGGATATGAGATCCACAAGCATACGAAAGATACCATTGTAGCATTTCACCCAAGAGTATTTCCAAGGGTATCATATTTATCCCAAAGGAAGGTTGTGAAGTAAAGTAAAGACAATTCTTATGATCAAGGTATAGGGTACTAAGTAATTATCGGATTAGGGGTAAGATGATAATAGGGGTAGTGTGACAAACACCTAAGCAATCTACTCTAAGGTTAAGGTTGTCCTAGTGAGGGTTAAGCTACAAGAAGGGACTACTCCTACTGTGCTCTACTTACTCATATACATAGCCTAATAGAGTACATATGAATATGCTAATGGTGAATACTTGGGCTTAGTGGTCCAACATATCGGGCACTGGTTTACCCCTAAAAATATAGGGATGATTCCCGCCACGATCCTGCGGTGTAGCCGAACATGGAGGATTGCGAAGGACGGACAAGGCTATCACCACCAGTCGCGCTTACCCCTACAAACTGTGGGTCTACGAGACATACAATGCTACTTGATTATCTAAGCACCATGCTTACATAGCAAGTAAATACCTTAAGAGCTGCAGTACAAGTTCCTTTCTAAGGCAATGACTAACCTAAACATTGTTGAAACCAATGTTGGTACCAAGCATTAACTTACTCATATTAACATAATCATATTAATACCTAATTAGACTATAGTGGTGGTGTATGATGTTTATGATAATATAATAAAGGCAATATAACTAGATTATAAGAACACCTACACCTAGCACATACATGGACTCCACAACCAAACAGGAACACTTCATACAAGTATATGAATAAGTAAAGACTAATGATGTTCATATAAAGCATAATATCACAAATAAAAGAAAAGATTTATGAGCCATACCTTTCCCAATTTGGACATAGGACTAGAGGATCCTCTCTACAGCCTAACCTCCACTAAGGAACTAGGAGAATTGGTGTATACAAGAGAGAATGCTTAAGTGGTGTGTAGTGAAGTGAGCCCCCCTATTTATACACGGAGTAGAAGCGGTTCCCGCCACCAAAAGCACGAGAATCAGTCTCCACCCCTATCATCTCACCGTGCGGAGTCGACAAGTGGAAGTTGATCGCTATTGGCCCCAGGAAAGGATGGGGCGACCCCCTAGTCGGGCGACTTGGTCCTGGCACCAATCGTGGTGTGCTTCCTCCAGGTGGCCGACAGGTGGGTCCTCTGACCATCTTGGGGCGCTACGCCGTTGGATGCCCGCGGATACTTCTGTAGGTGGGTCATTTGATCCATATGATACCACATGTTGATGTCTGATTGGCTCGGAAGATATTATTTAGGATTCCTCTCTTGAATTTACTTCAATTTTGTATAAAATTCTTGCATGCACCATTTTCTCCAAGTACAAGTGGAACTAGTTTATTTCTAATTATGATATGTGCAAGAAACATTTATTCTCTCACATAATTGAGTTATATTGACGGTCAAAATTGGTATATAACGACCATCAACAAACACCAACGTCGAGAAGCTTGACTCCACGTACGTGTAGCCAGCTGCGAAGCTTGGTACGAGCACCCGAAAAACCATAGCCGCACGGTCGGGCCCCAGCCACACCGCGACAAGCAGGTCAAACCGTTTGCCCCATGGCACTCAGGGGCTACCAGTCAACAAGGAAACTTGGCACGAAGGACCGAGAACCTGATGCCAAATGACCAAACTAGCCCTCGAGGCACGGCACCAGGAGTGGATCGAGCTACCTACACCGCATCACTCGAAGGTTATCGACCAACAAAAAGGCTTGGTGCGCAGGGACCAGGAACCAGAGAAAACAAGGACTACATGACCAGGCAGCCCCCTGGGCGCAACGCAACGAGTGGGTCGAACCATTTTACCCGCGGCACTCAGGGGCTCTTAGCGAATGATGACCATGTACGTACTTGTAAACCAGAAGAAACCATCTCGACATGTCATGCATAAGCTTCTGATATGTAATGACACATTTTCTTATACGCGAAAAATTGCCCACCCTCTCAACCACCCACTTTATGACATACTTTGCAAAAGTTTGCGCCCTTCCCATATTGTCTTCACCAATTTCTGCTGAGCCTTTGTGAACCCAAGCGCGAAGGCACGCCCGCCTGGTCAGGGGAATGAAAGAGCACCCAACATGAGGCTCGCTTCGTGGCCAACCATCACGAAGGTCAGCGACTGGGGGTGGAGGGGGGGGGGGGGCTCTGCCCTACGGCCGTCATCGTCACGATGGCGAACAGGCACCAAGGCCAACAATGACCAAAAAACGACCGCGACGGAACCAACCTTCCAACCTGAGGTAAGATAACTAACCTTCTCAATCGTTTGCGAGATTCGGTGAAGACCTGGGCCCTAAGGATCGAAGGAGCGCCTTTGTGACGTATGTGACCCCGAGTTGCGAATCGAGGTATGGCAGGTAAGTACCCGACCTAAGCTCTCGCACGAGTGAGTCCCGGGTTCAAAGGTCGGCCCTTTGGGGTTTCTAGAATGCCCGGGACAAACCAGAGCGAGGGATGGACAACTGCATTCATCCTCTCATAGGGTCTTTATCAAGGGTAGCAGATACCCTCAACATCCTCGACATTCCATATCTGGGTCCCAACTCGATTGTCCCATGGTAGCCCCCAGAAGGGTCGGGGTCGAGCCGCCTGGGCCCTCGAAAGGCTCGAGATTCGTGCGAATGGCCTAAGCAGGGTCTAACGAAACGCGAGCATCACACTCCAATCATAAGGTCTGTCGAAATCATATGTATGGTTCCATTCCCCCCTACAATCTGGGGAGATCGGGTTTCACCCGCATCCACCCGTTAGGTAGTTCAACGTGCTCGGGAATTCGGCCATCGAGGTAAACTCCCGAGTTCAACCCCACCGAGCCATCACTTGCTCGTGGACAGGGTGCGAATAATCATTATGACAGAAGGCAAATCGCCTGCGGGGCGGTGGCGACCGTCACCAATGCTCTGACGGAGAATATGGAAAACAACTGAAGCTCTTCGGCCTTTAAGCCCTCGAGCGCCGACCCAGAAGCTTGGGGGAAGGCATCACAGCCCGCGAGGCCAGAGCACCAACCCCTCTATCCTCAGCTGGGGGGGTCAGGCTCTCAGCGAGCTTGAAAGACCGAAGCAAAATTTCACCGCAACGAGTGGTTTGCGAAGGAGAAAGCACGCTCGATTCGCCCGGGCCGGCGAGGCCCAGCCCCGACCGGATCTTGCTTTGAGACATGATGTAACACTTTTTTCTTCTATGAACGAGCTAAGTATCCTTCACCCCTTTGCCAAAAGAAAAGGAGCAACTATGACCCCCTTCGAGGATGAGGACTCGGGCTTGAGCACGGGCCCAGGCAGTAACCCCGACCCCAAAATCTGGACCCGGGGGCTGCCTCCCAATCAAGCCTAACTGAAACCCCGAGATCCTTTAGTCCGAAGATGCTCTTCCCGGGTCAAAGTAATTCGTTCCCAAAAACCTACGAGCGACGAAAGCTCGAAGGTTGTGTTTCACACAGGATCGATCATATGAAGAATGGATAAAGGGAAAAATATCTTTTAATCATTGAAAGGATTCCATATCATATGATGGATTGGATTTTTAAATTACAAAATACATGTTATATTTCCATGAAAAATGTCCCTATACAGGCACTAGCCTCCGAGGTCGGCAACTTCGACGCCTTCGAGCCCCGCTGGCCTTCAAGGTCGGCACCAATGGCTACACGCTCTTCCCCAATGTATAACTTCTTTGTTGAAGACCAAGCCCGACTTTCTGGCTGTCATTTCTTCCATATCTAAGGAACGCAGGAAGACTCGGCGACCGACGTGTCATTCTTCGTCAAGAGCATGGTGCTGCTGGGAAAGAAAGGCCACTGATCTCAAAAAGAGAAATTATGGCTCTTCTCCCTCACCCTTCGAGGAGGGTCGGCGGCTAAGCCCACCGAGGCGGGTCGGATGCCAGGGCGTCCAATTTATTTCTCGACTCCCCCCCCCCCCCCCCCCCCCGTGGCGCGAGGGAAGGATTGGTACAAGCTTGATGACGCCCTACATCCAGATCTAGCGGACCCTACTTTCGAGCTTCTAGCCGGCCCCCTACCTACAAGCCTCCGAGAGGCTTCAACCCATTTTGAACTTCCAGGTAACTCCTCCCCTCTCTCCGCACCCCCAATCGGGACTCCCCGTCCCAGCTGGCGGCCTTAAACAGCCGGGAACAGAGTCTCGATTGCCACTCTCTCATCGTACTAGGCTACAAGGGGAAAGGATGGTGGAAAGGGGGGTTCATTCGCCGTCGATAGAGGAGAAATGTGGGAGTGGTGGTGAAGAAAGGAAGCCTCGCGGTGGAGGCTATTTATAGCCCCACTATTGGAGATGAAGGGATGGAAGTGGCGACAGTGGGGCACTGAATCGCCTCATAAAAGACACCACAGATAAAAGGTCACTATCGGTACCCCACAGACCGGGTACCCCCGCGCACAGGGAGAAAACCGTTAAGGACTCTACCTCTACTTAAGAGGCCGAATCCGAGCCTGCCATGTCGTGGAGGGAAGGACCAGATCCTACCCCTCCGCCGGGGGAGGCTCCCAAGCTGCCACGTGGCCAGCAGAACTGGACCCTCGTCTCCCCGCTGAGGCGGGCTCTAGAGCCACCACGTGGTCAATCGGGACCTCAAGGCCAGTCCCGCGTCCTCGCAGGGAAAGACACCGGAACTACCACGTGGCCTGCAGGGCTGAGCCTCCACCCTTCCATAGGGGTAGGCTCTGGATGCACCACGTGGCCTATTCCATCAGGTGCTCGACTCCCCACTGAGGCAGGCTCCGGCGCAACCACGTGGCGGACGGCCAACTCAGTGCGGTAGGAAGCTGCAGTAAAGGGAGGCGTACGCTACTCAGACAGGCATTAAGTACGCGCGCTTTCCCCAGGCAAGCTGAGTCGCGCATGCGAATGTCAAGGCCCCAGTGTCCTATCTTGTCCGAGTAGCCGGTACAGACCCACGCCGCAAGACGGACGAATGGGCCGCGAGGACAAGACGGACGGGACGTGCATGGCCATCATCACCAACTATGTGTAGCCCTGGTGCACGACGCGGCAGGACGGTGCATTGACACCCCTAACAAAGGGAAGTAGATAGCAATTAATCCTAGATCTCGTATAGGATTTGGCTCTCCTCGGGACCACCTGTCGGGTCCTGGGGCTCACCTTGTGACTGCAGAGTCCTTGAACTATAAAAGGACTCGGCGGACGACCTTCACAAGGAATCGGAAAATTAGACTAAGACTCATACACGCTCAAGCAAGGCAATACACAAACACTCCCGTGGACGTAGGGTGTTACGCTCCGGCGGCCCGAACCACGTAAACCCTCTGTGTTCATCATCCTGTTGCGTTCGATCTCCTGGGACTAGCCCTTGTGAATCCAAAGAACCTCCGCGGGCTGCTCTCTAAGCAGGTCCAGGGGAAGTGTCGTTTATGACCTTCGACATTTGGCGCGCCAGGAAGGGGGCTTGGTGAAGGGGGCGAGCCCAGCACCTCGAAGCTGGCAGTCCCGACGACCCTGCTACCATGGAGTCCGCCAAGGATCGTATGCGCCACCGGGGGCTCCGAGCTACCGGGCGCCCAAGATCCAGAGGCTCAAGCAAGTTCCGATGCATGGATCTCGGAGGTCCGGGACTACTTGAAAGACAATATCCTTCCCGAAGAACATGCCCTGGCAGAAAGGATTGTTCGCATGGCTAAAAGGTACACGCTGGTGCAAGGGGATCTCTACCGGCGTGGCACCAACGACATCCTACTGCGATGCATTACCCGGGAGGAGGGCTGCGACTTGCTCGCAGAGATCCATGGAGGCAAGTGTGGGAACCACACGTCCTCCCGCACGTTGGTCGGTAAAGCCTTTTGGCATGGCTTTTACTGGCCGATAGCACTCCAGGATGCCGCTGAAAGTGCATCTAGGACTCCCTTGTGGGTTTTGGATGATTTATGACAAGCAATTGGGATCCTAATCCTTTTTTTGAGATGAATGCAGGCAAATAATGAAAAATGAGCAAAATGCCAAAAAGAAGGGAAATGAGAAGCAAAGTGAATTTGAGCTCTGGGAGAAGAAAATAGTAGATTATTATGTATGGAGTGTGTTAAGGAAACACACCCAAGAGCTCAATCACTTTCAAGCACACACACACAATGCACAAAGTTATACAGGAACGGATTAGTCCGATATCAGCCGGACTAGTCCGATATCACTTTCTGCACTAGATCGGACAAGTCCGGTATCCACCGGACTAGTCCGATATCTTTCTGATCCACTTCGGACTAGTCCTCCCCAATGCGGACTAGTCCTCAACACAATGCACAAGTCACACAAAATCGGACAAGTCCGTTGTGATCCGAACTAGTCCGATATTCTTTCTGATCCACTTCGGACAAGTCCGGTGTCTACACGGACTAGTCCGATATACACACTGATCTAAATCAGACAAGTCCTCCAAGTGCGGACTTGTCATCCTAAACACTTAGGGTTTCATATGTCCGGACAAGTCCGATGGCAATCGGACTAGTCCGAAGATTTCCAGTAGTGAAATCGGACAAGTCCGTTTTCAACCAGACTAGTCCGATATTCCTGGACACTTAGGGTTTGCTACACACCGGACTAGTCCGATGACCACCACGGACTAGTCCGATCTTTCTGAACCCTAACGGTCACTTTTAGAAACCCCATATAAATAGAGGTGCACGGCCCACTTTTACAATCTCTCGAACCCTAGCGCCGTCACACCTCCCAAGAGACTCAAAAACCACCTCTCTCCACGAAATTAAGTGCAAAATCGATCAATCTATTGAAGATCACTTCTAGATCATTGGAGAGACACTTGGCACACATCATTGAGCTCTTGGTTTGATTCTCTAACACACTCTTGCGTTTCAATTTGTAATTTTCGAGTGTGTTATTGGTGGCTTTGTAAGTTGTAATCAAGGGAGCTCTCAACGTGTGAGAACGCCCCTTCAACTTGGTTATTTACCCTTTGTGATTAGTGGAAGAGGATTGGCCTTCGTGGCGATCCGGCGAGGGAAGGGTTGGAGAAGACCCGGTCCTTTTGTGGGTTCCTCAACGTGGACGTAGGTTGCCTTCGTGGTAGCTGAACCACGAGATAAATCGTGTGTCTTGTCCTTTTGCGCTCTTCATCTTAATTGATCAACTTAATCTAGGGTTTGATTCACTTTGTTCAATTTAAGTTAAATTGTTGAACAAGAGCCTTAATTGTAATAGAATTTGACATACAACTATTAAACTGTCATTCAAGTTTATATTTCCGCTGTAAACATTAACGAATCAATCAAATTGACTGAACTTGATCAACTTAGCCCGTGAAAACCGCACTAGTCCACACTTTACCGGACTAGTCCGATATCTCTGGTATTGACTTTGTTGTTGAGTGTTACAGGAACCGAGAAAATTCAAAAAGGCCTATTCACCCCCCTCTAGGCCTACATTCAATTGGTATCAGAGCAGGTTCTTCAAGAAAGAGTGCAACCACTCGAAGAGATCATGTCGGACATGAAGGAAGTTCAGAAAATCAACAACCAGGAAGAAGTGAACAACGACAAGAACCAAAAGCTGGAAAAGTATCTCGAAGCAATTCAAGACTTTGATGATGATGACGAGGAGACGTTGGAGCTGAAAGCACTACTCAGAAAGAAAGCACTTTCCAAAGGGAAAGCTAAAGTTGAAGAAAAGAAGAAGGGGAGTAGTCACACCGACTACTCCCGATATCCTTTTAACTATGATCGAATAGACATCCCAGATGACGACGAAGAGCTCACCCCAAGTCAAGAGCAAGCCATCCACAGAAACGCTCAAGCCGCAGCCGTAATCACCTCCTCTCTAAGTCGAGATGAATTCACAAAGGTGGACGGACTGGAGATTGCTAAGGAAATATGGGACACACTACAAACAGCCCATGAAGGTGACCGGCATGTGCAGGAGGCGAAAATTGAAATGATCGAAGGCGAACTAGGAAGGTTCGCAATTGAGGAAGACGAGTCTCCCCAGGACATGTACAATCGATTGAAGACACTTGTAAACAAGGTTCGATCATATGGGAGCAAGAAGTGGAATGACCACGAGGTTGTAAAGCTCATCCTTAGAGCCTTTATGCCTCGCAATGTCACACTATGCTCTATGATCAGAGAAAGTCCCGGGTACAAGAGGATGACTCCAGATGAATTGCTTGGCAAAATCATCAACTTTGAAATGATGGAGAAACAAGCCAAGCACGTCAAAGAAATAGCCGACCTCACATCGGCCAAGAAGAAGGGAGTTGCCTTAAAGTCCACACTCAAGCCTCTATCCAAAGAAGCAAGAGAAGCACTGCTTGAGGAGGACAGCGATGATGAAAGCAGTGAGCTGGACGAAGAGGATATGATTTTGTTCATGAAAAAGTTCAAAAGAAAATGAAGAAAAGACAAGGAACAAAATCAAGTGAAGGCAAGTACAAGGAGAGGACAAAGCCGAAGATGAGGCATGCGTGCTATAATTGTGGTGAGTATAACCACTTTATAGTCGATTGCCCGTATGAGGACAACAAGAAGAAGAATAAAGAAGCCAAGCCTCAACCGAAGAAATTCTTCAAGAAGAAGAAACAAGCCGAACAAGCACACATTGGAAAGGAGTGGGACTCAAACGATGAGTCCTCATCATCCGATGAAGAAGAGATGGCTAGCATAGCCATTGAAAGCACGTCCAAGAAACCCACACTCTTCCCCACGCTCGGTACAAAGAAGGGAAATGGCACTTGCCTCATGGCAAAAGAAGGTAAACGCAAGGTAAACATCAAAACTCCTTCCATGCATTCCTACTCAAGTAATGATGAACTAGATAGTGATGATGAAGATATGTTAATTGGATTAGATAGAAAAACTGCTGCTAAAATGAAATTTTTACTTGACCAACTTGTTGAGAAGGAATGGCTAATTGATCGTCAAGAGGACATGATTATCTCCCAAAAGGAGAAGTATGTCGAACTTGACAATCTTCTAGTTCTTGAAAAAGAGAAAAACAGCTCACTAGACCTTGAGCTAGCTTCAAGCAAGAAAACTTGCTTGGAGTTAACCAACTCAAACGTTGCAATCAAGGATCAACTTGATGACCTGATCAAGGTTAACAAGATCCTTGAAGTGCAAGTTGAGTCACTCAAGCTAAGTGAATCTTCCTCCTCTTCAAGTCTACCTTGTCAACCCACTTCAACTAATCTTGTTCATATGTGCAAATGTGGTAAAATCAACACCAGGTTGAAGGAAAAGTCTACCTCCACAAAGGATAAAAATCCTACCCAGTGTGGAATATTTGACAAGGAGAGGATCAACTATGCACGTAGTGCATACTTGGTCCAAAGACCTCCAAATGTCAAGTATGGCATTGGTTACTCTTATGATGGAAAGCAAAATGCTGGAAGTCATAAGAATAACAAGGGAAGGATTACCTTTGTGAAGGGAGGACCCTCACAACCTGGTAACTCGAAAATTAAGAACCTGAACTCTCATGAACACCGGACTAGTCCGGTTGTGGTCCGTACAAGTCCGGTCACCCAGACTAGTCCGATCCATAAACAACAGCAACTTTTGTTCAAAACCTTTGATGCCTCTTATGTATTAATGAGAAACAATCTCGGTAAAGTTTATGCTTATTATGTTGGGCCACGCCATGGGAACACAAAATCCCATGTGTAGGTGCCCAAATGTATTGTAACTAACCTCCAAGGACCCAAGCAAGCTTGGGTACCTAAAACCAAGGCATAATTTGTTTCTGCAGGCCTATTCCTCTGGTGGATCCAAATGGGTGCTAGACAGTGGATGCACCAACCACATGACTGGAGAAAGGAGGATGTTCGTGGAATATGAAGAAAACGAGGACCCAAACGAAGGCATCTACTTCGGAGATAATAGTCAAGGAAGGGTGCTCGGTACCGGTAAAATAGCAATATCCTCTGAACACACTCTTTCTCATGTTTTACATGTTGAATCTTTAGATTATAACCTGTTGTCCATATCTCAATTATGTGACAAAGGTTATAATTGCTTGTTCACTAACGAGGGTGTGACTGTCTCAAGGAGGAGTGATGGTTCCGTTGCATTCAGGGGTATGTTGAAGGGAAAGCTTTACCTTGTTAACTTCAACAAGGATAAAGTCAAACTCGACACATGCTTGATTGCAAAAACCAACATGGGTTGGTTGTGGCATAGACGGCTAGCACATGTTGGTATGAGGAATCTTCAAAAACTCCTCAAGGGCGATCACATCCGAGGTTTGAAAGATGTTGTTTTTGAGAAAGACAGGCCTTGTAGCGCGTGCCAAGCCGGGAAGCAAGTTGGAGCACATCATCTCGCAAAGAACATCATGAGTACGACAAGACCGCTCGAACTACTTCATATGGACTTGTTTGGTCCAATTGCTTACATAAGCATCAGCGGTAATAAATACGGTTTAGTCATTATTGATGATTTTTCCCGCTTCACTTGGGTGTTCTTTTTGCATGACAAGTCAAAAACACAAGGGACACTCAAGAAATTCTTCAAGCGAGCGCAAAACGAGTTCTCACTATCGATCAAGAGTATTCGGAGTGACAACGGCATGGAGTTCAAGAACATACAAGTGGAGGAGTACCTTGATGAGGAGGGAATCAAGCACGAATTTTCAGCACCATACTCTCCACAACAAAACGGAGTTGCCGAAAGGAAGAACCGAATGCTCATAGAGATGGCAAGAACAATGCTCGATGAATACAAGACTTCGGATCGATTTTGGGTAGAAGCAATTAACACCGCTTGCCACGCCGCAAATCGACTCTACCTTCATCGACTACTCAAGAAGACTCCTTATGAGCTACTCACCGGTAACAAACCAAACATTTCATATTTTCGAGTTTTCGGCTCTCCATGTTATATCTTGAACAAGAAGCCCAGGACTTCAAAGTTCGCTTCAAAGTCCGATGAAGGTTTCTTGCTTGGTTATGATTCGAACACTTACGCCTATCGTGTTTTCAACAAGGCCTCTGGACTTGTTGAAGTGGCACGTGACGTAGTGTTCGATGAAACTAATGGCTCCCAAAAGGAGCAAGTTGATCAATGTGAATTAGGTAAATAAGAAGCTCCTTATCAAGCATTGAAGAGAATGGCTCTAGGCGAAGTTCTACTACAAGAGTCATCGTCACAAATACAAGAGGAAAGTGAACCACAAGAGGAGATCAACAATCAAGGGGGAGCTTCGATACAAGATCAATCACAAGAATATGAAGATGATCAACAAATCAACGAGGTCAACCACTCAGGGGGAGAAGAAAATGATCACCAACACACAACTCTCCAAGTGCCACACCCAAGAGTACACCAATGCATTCAAAGGGATCACCCAATCGACAACATCATCGGTGACATCCAAAAGGGAGTAACCACTAGATCTCGTATAGCTAATTTTTGTGAGCATTACTCGTTTGTCTCCTTTTTGGAACCACGCAGGACTGAGGATGCATTGAAAGATCCGGACTGGGTGGTGGCAATGCAAGAAGAGTTGAACAACTTCAAGAGAAATGAGGTTTGGGAACTTGTGGCAAGACCCAATGCAAATATAGTGGGCACCAAGTGGGTCTTCCGCAACAAGCAAGACGAACACGGAGTGGTGACAAGAAACAAGGCACGACTTGTGGCCAAAGGTTACTCACAAGTCAAAGGTTTGGATTTCGATGAGACTTTTGCTCCAGTAGCTAGGCTTGAATCAATTAGAATATTACTTGCATATGCTACTCACCATGATTTCAAGCTGTATCAAATGGACGTGAAAAGCGTCTTCCTCAACGGACCGATCAAGGAAGAGGTGTACGTGGAGCAACCACCTGGGTTTGAAGACGAAGAGTTCCCCGACCACGTATATAAACTGCGTAAGGCTCTCTATGGCCTCAAACAAGCTCCTAGAGCTTGGTATGAGTGTCTTAGAGATTTCTTAATTGATAATGGTTTTCAAATTGGCAAAGTAGATTATACATTATTCACAAAGAATCTAGATAATGATCTTTTTATTTGCCAAATCTATGTTGATGATATAATTTTTGGGTCAACTAACCAATCCTTCTGTGAAGAATTTAGTAGAATTATGACAGACAGGTTTGAAATGTCAATGATGGGAGAATTGAAGTACTTCTTGGGATTCCAAGTGCGGCAATAAAGGGAAGGAACATTCATAAGCCAAACCAAGTACACGCAGGACATACTCAAGAAGTTTGGCATGGACAAGGCAAAGCCAATAAAGACTCCCATGGCTTCGAATGGCCACTTGGATCTCAATGAAGATGGACCGAGCATCGACCAAAAGGTATATCGCTCCATGATTGGATCTTTACTCTACTTATGTGCATCTAGGCCAGATATTATGTTGAGTGTATGTTTGTGTGCAAGATTTCAAGCCAACCCTAAGGAATGTCACTTGACAATCGTAAAAAGAATCTTGAGATATTTAGTTCATACACCAAACCTTGGTCTTTGGTACCCAAAAGGCTCCAAATTCAATCTCATTGGTTACTCCGATGCAGATTATGCCGGGTGCAAAGTTGATAGAAAAAGCACCTCTGGCACATGCCAATTCCTAGGAAGATCTTTGGTTTCTTGGTCATCTAAGAAACAAAATTCCATTGCATTATCCACAGCCGAAGCGGAGTATGTTGCAGCCGGGAGTTGTTGTGCACAACTCCTTTGGATGTGACAAACTCTAAGGGATTACAGTTACAATATGAACTGTATTCCTCTCCTTTGTGATAATGAGAGTGCCATTAAAATAGCCCACAATCCAGTTGAGCACTCTAGGACTAAACACATAGACATAAGACATCATTTCTTGAGAGACCATTCCATGAAAGGAGACATAACCATCTCACATGTCAACACCCAAAAACAATTGGCCGACATATTCACCAAGCCACTTGATGAAAAGCGTTTTTGCGAACTCCGAAATGAGCTAAATATTCTTGATTCTCGGAGTGTGGCTTGAAAAGTTGCATACCTGTATGATTGCTTCAAAAATGTTGATTGAATTGTGAAATTCATCCCTCTCCATTTTTCTCTCGAAAAACTATGTCAATTATTAGATCTTGATGAATTTTGATCATTGTATGATTGTTGTATGCTTGCTGGTCAAATTCATCAAGATTACTTGAATTGTTCTGCCTCTCTATTCTCTATTATTGAACCTTCAAATATATATGAATGGGCTATGCAATTCTTTCCTGGTGACCACAGACTAGTCCGTGGTTACCCAGACTAGTCCGCCCATGCAGACTAGTCCGAAGAGTGCTGGTTAGGCCAGACTAGTCCGATAGACCACGGACTAGTCTGATATAGGTCTCTGGATGACTTCGGACTAGTCCGGTCATGTCCGGACTTGTCCGATTTTTCGTGTCCATAACCCTAGCCGCCACCAAACCCTAATCTCCTCACCCTCACATTCGCTCTAGGCTTCCTCTCTCTTGCGCTCGAGCTCCCAAGGCGATCTTTTGCATCCTCCGTCGAAAAGCCACTCATTTGGGCGGAGATCAAGCTTGAAGACTTGGGGATTGAAGCTAGCGGACTAGTCCGGCCTCCAACCCCCAAAACTTCGAGCCTCCATTGATTTCTTCGGTAAAAATCTTCAAAATCCTAGAAATCGTGTTTTTCTCAATTGTTGATCGTTTGGCCTAGCACCCTTCACTAGTTACATGTTTAGTTGATGTACTACGTGTATGCTAGACTAGATTTGCATTAGGGATTGTATCCTGTTCAATCTGTTAGGTTTTTGAGGATGAACACCGGACTAGTCCGTGCCTGAGCACCGGACAAGTCTGATGTTTCTGAACCTGAAACCTAATTCCTTAATTCCTTAATGCCATCCATTGCTATCTTGTCTTACCTATGCCTTGTATAACTTGTCATTATTCTTGCTCAATCATTCTCAGATCATGTCGAGCTCCGACAACGAGATCTCCGACTTTGAGGCTGAGTTGGACCACGAGGTGGCACCTCGGTCCTCGGCGGGTCTTGGCAAGAAACGCCAAGAAAGACCTTTCGAGCCTGCTACCTCCCCTCCCCAGGTTCGGAGGAAGGTCTATGCCAAGAAGCCCACCTCGAAGGCTGCTACGTCTTCAAGCGGCCTTCGTCAAGCAAAGGGAAAGGGCAAGGGAGTCGCAACGGGGCCAGTTGGGCCCTTGAAGCTTCATGCTCCCAGAGAAGGGGTCCGGGACCCCAATGAAGAGAAATTCAATGGGAAAGGCAGCGATGTGGCAGCCAAGCTAAGAAGCATTGATTGCTATGGAAGGCCAAAGCAGGCAGCTGATGGAAGGTTTTGGTCAAACTTCCATGCAGATTTCTACAGGCTGGTTTACCTGCCGATGAAGACTCCGGTGGTGCGCAGTCAGTGGATTGACTGGGCCCACCTAGAGAAGAAGAAGTGCTCAGCTTTTGATGAGGTCATTGCTGCAGCAGAAAGGCATGGTCTAAAGGATATGTTTGCCTTCAGACACAATTGGAATGATGAAGTGATTGCACAATTCTATGCAACGTGCCACTTCTCGAGTGAAGATGCAGAGAGTGTGACTTGGATGACCCATGGATCCAAGTACTCCATCACCCAGGAGGATTTTGCAAGCTTGCTCCATTTAGACTCTGCTGGACATGACCACCTGATCATCCACAACATAGGGCTCATTGAGAGGGACAGAATGAAGTTCTTATATGAGCCCAACTCTAAGTATGTTCTTCCCTCCACAAAGAACATGAAGCCCTTCTTTGTGGTTCTGAACAGAGTTCTCCGGAAGACCATTGCCCCCAAGGATGGGGATGCAGGGAGTGTACAGGGCTACCTCCGGACTCTAATGAGGGTCATAAGCAACAAGAGACAGTTTGATGTTGCAGATTACATATGGAACGACATGGTCAACATCTCAAGCACCCCCAACCGGTCCTGTGGCTATGCTCCCTACTTGATGTTCATGATTGAGAAGGTCACAGGAATAGAATTTGTGAAGGATGTAGAGCACACTCCCCTGAGGCCTCAGAAGCCTCAGCCTGTGAGTGTCCAGGCTACTCCCTCGCCGACCTCAAGTCCTGAGGCACCGGCAAGAGAAAGAGATGCTGCTAGGGCTCCTTCCCCCTCCAGGGAAGCCCCTCGGAGAGGATCCGCCAGTGGGATCCTCAAATACTTGTCCGTGATATTCTTCTCCTGCAAGAAGACTGAAGTAAAGCTTCATAAACTCAATCAGAAGAGGAAGGAGGATATGAGATATATCAAAGCCAATGTGAAGCAACTAAGTGAAAAGCTGGAGATCAACCCCATTGGATCTCCAGTAATTTCTGAAGATTCTGATCTTGACATCTCCGAGCTCGGGCCCTTGTCCCCCTCCGAGCTTGCCTATTTTGGCATTGGGGGCTCGAGCAGCTCCGCTCCTCCTCCTCCCTCTCCTCCTCGTCAAGCGGAGAGCGAAGAAGACGAAGAAGATGACGAGAGGACAGACAGCGAAGAGTGAAGAACCTAGGACCTTCCTCTCTCTCTTTTTGGTGTCTTGATGCCAAAGGGGGAGAGATTGAGGGGGAGTCAAGTCTTAGCTTTAGCTATAATAGGATGTGAGGAGAGAGCCTTCTCTGTACTTTTATTTGTGATTGTAATAGTTTAACACTGTTTTCATATTGAGTTTGATCTTGTGATGAATTGCTCAATTTATTTGCGAGTATGTGATGAAAATTGCATTTTTGCTCCTGGAATGTCATATGCACTTGGTATCGGTTGATTAATGTAAATTCTGTCATTCTCAATGTATTCATGCACTTAGTATGCATCCCACCATAAAGAACGCACATATGGATAATTCTCTTGTTGCTTGATGTATTTTTGAGTCATATGTGCATACTTTATGAAAATCTCATTTTTTGCCTTATTTTGTGAAATCTCAATTGGTTGTCATCAATCACCAAAAAGGGGGAGATTGAAAGTGCATCTAGGACTCCCTTGTGGGTTTTGGATGATTTATGACAAGCAATTGGGATCCTAATCCTTTTGTTGAGATGAATGCAGGCAAATAATGAAAAATGAGCAAAATGCCAAAAAAAAGGGAAATGAGAAGCAAAGTGAATTTGAGCTCAAGGAGAAGAAAATAGTAGATTATTATGTATGGAGTGTGTTAAGGAAACACACCCAAGAGCTCAATCACTTTCAAGCACACACACACAATGCACAAAGTTATACGGGACCGGACTAGTCCGATATCAGCCGGACTAGTCCGATATCACTTTCTGCACTAGATCGGACAAGTCCGGTATCCACCGGACTAGTCCGATATCTTTCTGATCCACTTCGGACTAGTACTCCCCAATGCGGACTAGTCCTCAACACAATGCACATGTCACACAAAATCGGACAAGTCTGTTGTGATCCGGACTAGTCCGATATTCTTTCTGATCAACTTCGGACAAGTCCGGTGTCTACACGGACTAGTCTGATATACACACTGATCTAAATCGGACAAGTCCTCCAAGTGCGGACTTGTCATCCTAAACACTTAGGGTTTCATATGTCCGGACAAGTCCGATGGCAATCGGACTAGTCCGAAGATTTCCAGTAGTGAAATCGGACAAGTCCGTTTTCAACCGGACTAGTCCGATATTCCTGGACACTTAGGGTTTGCTACACACAGCACACCAGACTAGTCCGGTGACCACCACGGACTAGTTCGATCTTTCTGAACCCTAACGGTCACTTTTAGAAACCCCATATAAATAGAGGTGCACGGCCCACTTTTACAATCTCTCGTACCCTAGCGCCGTCACACCTCCCAATAGACTCAAAAACCACCTCTCTCCACGAAATTAAGTGCAAAATCGATCAATCTATTGAAGATCACTTCTAGATCATTGGAGAGACACTTGGCACACATCATTGAGCTCTTGGTTTGATTCTCTAACACACTCTTGCATTTCAATTTGTAATTTTCGAGTGTGTTATTGGTGTCTTTGTAAGTTGTAATCAAGGGAGCTCTCAACGTGTGAGAACGCCCCTTCAACTTGGTTATTTACCCTTTGTGATTAGTGGAAGAGGATTGGCCTTCGTGGCGATCCGACGAGGGAGGGGTTGGAGAAGACCCGGTCCTTTTGTGGGCTACTCAACGTGGACGTAGGTTGTCTTCGTGGTAGCCGAACCACAGGATAAATCGTGTGTCTTGTCCTTTTGCGTTCTTCATCTTAATTGATCAACTTAATCTAGGGTTTGATTCACTTTGTTCAATTTAAGTTAAATTGTTGAACAAGAGCCTTAATTGTAATAGAATTTGACATACAACTATTAAACTGTCATTCAAGTTTATATTTCCGCTGCAAACATTAACGAATCAATCAAATTGACTGAACTTGATCAACTTAGCCCGTGAAAACCGGACTAGTCCGCACTTTATCGGACTAGTCCGATATCTCTGGTATTGACTTTGTTGTTGAGTGTTACAGGAACCGAGAAAATTCAAAAAGGCCTATTCACCCCCCTCTAGGCCTACATTCAGCCGCCGAGATGGTAAAGAGATGCAAGGCGTGCCAGTTCCATGCCAAGCAGATCCATACACCAGCTCAGGCGCTGCAGATGATCCCTCCCTCATGGCCATTCACTGTATGGGGGTTGGACATCCTGGGACCCTTTCCAAGAGCCGTCGGAGGATTCCGGCATCTCTACGTCGCCGTAGATAAGTTCACCAAGTGGCCGGAAGCTGCCCCAGTTGTCACCATCAATAAGCAGTCAGCAGTAAATTTCATCAAGTCGATCGTCTGCCGGTTTGGGGTCCCGAACAGAATCATCACTGATAACGGGACCCAGTTCACAAGTGCAGTATTCCAGGAATACTGCGAGGACCTAGGGATCCAAGTCTGCTATGCATCCGTTGCTCATCCAGAGAGCAATGGGCAGGTCGAGAGGGCCAATGCAGAGATCCTCAAGGGCCTCAAGACTCGCACATTCTCACACCTTTAGAAGCATGGTGCAAATTGGGTGGATGAGCTTCCGTATGCGCTGTGGGCTAGCCGGACATCAACCAGCCAGGCCATGGGGGAAACGCCTTTCTTCTTGGTGTACGGGGCAGAGGCTGTCCTCCCCCCAGAAATTACCATGGGCTCCCCCCGTGCCTGGAGGTACGACGAAGCCACGCAGGACCAGCTCCGGCGTGAAGACCTGGACCTCGTCGACGAGGGACGAGTGCGAGCAGCTCTCCGAAATGCACAGTACAGGCAGGCGCTCCGGCGCTACCACCAGAGGACCGTGCGGAGTAGGGAGCTAAAGGTAGACGACCTGGTGTTGCGCCGCATACTCTCCCGGGAAGGGGCTAACAAACTCTCCCCCAGCTGGGAGGGTCTCTTCCGGGTAATAAAGGTTTGCTGACCAGGATGCGTTCGCCTGGCTACGGAGGATGGGCAATGATTACCCAACCCATGGAACATCGAGCACCTCCATAAGTTCCACCCCTAGACTAGGGTTGGGACAATGTTATTTCATTGTAAAAGTTACATATTGTCTCAGGACAACACTTAGGCTAGGGGGATGGGGCTCCGAGTGCACATTCCGCTTAGCCTGGTCCAGAACCCTAAGTAGGCGCACTCGACTTCATCTGACACCCAGTCCGGGTTATTCCCCTTGTAAAGACTGCTCCATCTTATGAGACACTACAATGAAAGAATGTTGTCCTGCCTGGTATAGGGTTTGTCAATTCAAAAATTATCTTTAATTTTAATGATGTTGCTGTAAGCCCGGCATAGCTCGTGATCTATCATGAGCGCTGTCATTTTTCCCCTGCTTTAGCAATAGTGGGAGCCTTGCTGTCTGGATTGCAGGTGGGGTTGCTTGAGGTACCTGCAATGTGTCTGGGGCCTCGGATGTTCCAATACTCGGGGGCCTATGTCTCCAGATGGTCTCCCCCAGAAAAGGCTTACGCTGAGCGGGAGGTCCAGGGGCACAGTCTGCTTAGCCTGGTCCTGTACCCTAAGCCTGTGCGCTCTGCCCCCCAGCGCTGCAGCCGAGTACTAGGGGCCAGATGGACCACCCTTGGGTAGTATGGACGACGAGTCCTAGGTGCAGATGCACTGAATTACCCAAGCCCCACGAGTCAGCCCAGGATCATAAGTCAAGTGACACTACAAAAAGAGCAGGGGTGAAGTGACCAGCGGACATAATTACTTCTCTTTTTTTGATATATATACAGGTCTTTGAGGAAGTTATTCCGGCAACCACCGTCAGAGTACCCGCGAAGACAGTGGGCACCGCTGGACTGGAGCTCCAACGGCACCCCCAGGGGGCCCGCTGTCGACCTCTCACTGAAGATGGCAGACACCGCTGGACTGGAGCTCCGGCGGTACCCCCAGGGGGCCCGCTGACGACCTCTCACTGAAGATGGCGGGCACCGCCGGACTGGAGCTCCGACGGTACCCCCAGGGGGCCCGCTGTCGACCTCTCACTGAAGATGGTGGGCACCGCCGGACTGGAGCTCCGACGGTACCCCCAGGGGGCTCGCTGTCGACCTCTCACTCAAGATAGCGGGCACCGCCAGACGGGAGCTCCGGCGGCACCCCCAGGGGGCCCGCTGTCAACCTCTCAACAAAGATGGTGGCCACCGCCAGACTGAATCTCCGGCGGCACCCCCAGGGGGCCCGCTGTCAACGTACCTGCATACTCAGCTACAACAATGCTACCTACGCATCCTATGCTCCCCCTGCACCCGTCCGCCCTAAGTCCGAAGTGTATGATAGGTGTGCCCATAACAACTGGCCACGCCTGTCAGGGGGCCATACTTTGGGGGACGGCAGGTCCTAGAAGCTAAGGAACAACAAGCAACTAGAAGACATTGCTGGAAATAAAAACAAGCTGAGTATAAAAGGCACAACAGCCAGATTTTTTATTACACAAATAAAAAGTTTGTCGCCACAACCAACCACAAGACAAAAGCAGAAAGAGAAAAACTTAAACAAGCGCTCGGGGAGCCCTCAGCTGCTCCGTTGGAACCTTGAGGCGATGAGCGCTACCGCATCCGAAACTTCAGGCTTGGCGGCCTCTTCCCTCTCGGCGATGGGCCCCTTGAGGACCGGCTGCAGAGAGACGTCGGGGTACCAGCTCCGGTAGCAGGACAGGATGTGCGTCGCCACCTCCTTCACCAGCATCCTCCCCTCTGCCTCCAGCTGGTTGTTGATGATGGCCCTCAGCGGATGCATCCTCGAGCTAGTGGAGTCCAGTGCCAGGAACACCTGGATCACCTCCTGTGCTGGTTCCCCCACGCGCACCAGGCTGAAGCCAAGCAGCACCAGAGCCGAGTTGGTGTCGCCAAGGAACTCCCAGACCTTCCGGGCCTCAGCAGAGCGCGTTGCTCGGAGCTCCTCCACCTCCTGCTGGGCCGCCGCCAACGCCCGGGGGCCACCATTCAGGAACCGCTTCTCCTTGGCCGCCAGGGCCCTCTCGCGCTCGCCGACCCCCTTCTCGCGGAGGTCCAAGTCACCCTCCTTGAGGGCGAAGTTGAACCCGCGGTCCAAGAGGGCCTGGCGCTCAGCGGACTGGGCCTGCTGCGCCTCAGCCACAGTGGCTTCCCGGCGGTCTAGCTCGGCGGCGCGGACTCTCGCCCCTTCCTGCTGGAGGATGAGCCCGCGGCAGGTCGCCTCCACCTCGGCCTGCTTCGCCGCCAGCTCCTACTCCCGTTCGGCTAGAGCAGCCTCTCAGAGGGACAACAGGTGTTGAAGGTCCTCGCAGGACTGGAGGCGGGAGCTGGCCTCAGCGCGGATAGCCTTGGCGTCTGCCTTCAGCTTCTGGGTGACGGCGTCCAGCTGGGCGATGAAGTTGCACTCCTGCTCGAGGATCTTCATCTCCTCCCGAACAACCGCCTCCCGCTGGGCCGTCGGCTCTTCGCCAGCTGGGTCCGGGCCTCCAGGGTCCTCGCCCATTCCCGGAGCCGGTCGTCCTCGTCCTCAAGCCACCCTTTCTCCCGGGTGAGGGCCGCCTGGGCCTGCTAGAAGCCGGAGTAGGCCACGGCCATAGCCTCAGACAGGGGGAGAGGCTCCACCGTAGCAGCGGGCCCCTGTCTCCCCACTTCTTTAATGGCGTCCTCCATTTGGAGGACCACTGGGGAGATGGGGATCAGGGCCCCCTCCCCGATGGCAGCACCCGGGGCGGTGGCGCCAACCGACGTAGCAGTGTCGGAGGGCGCGGCGGCATCGGCCGGCACGGAGTAGCCGGTGGATGCGGAGTCGTTGGCGGGTGCGGCAGCAGTCGTCGGCGCGCGCGGCTGGGCTTCAGCAACCGTTGCGGGGGTCTCGGGCACGGAGGCCCAGGGAACCCCGGCGGCAGTAGCCTGGTGCATCAGGGCAGGGCCCGAGGCAGCAGAAGATCCCCACGAGCCGGCTTGAGCGGCAAACCCCCCAGCAGAAGTGCCCATGGGTGGAGGTGGAGTAGTTGTGGTGGCGCTGAAATCAAGCAAACTCAGATCATAAGAAAATGACAGGGTAGGCGCACAGCAAAGAACACCCAAGGTAAAATCTGTGCAAGCTTACTGAGGGACACTGAAGTTCCATCGCTTCCCAAAAGGGTTGGGAGGGTTCGGACCCCCCGAACCCACGGCGGGGGCCGCTGAGTGTGCTGGGGGCCCCTGAGGTGGTGGCGTCGGCGGCACCCCCGAGGTCTGGCGTCCCTCCGAACGGAGAGGGAACGCTGGGGTCCCGTTGGCGTTGAGGAGCCTCCCCCTCTTGCGCGTGGAGGACTCAGGCGGCAGAGTGGCGCCATCGGCGCCCCCTGACGACGAGCGCAGCAGGGCTCCGGAGTCCTGACAAGGTGCAGAAGGGGCCAGCGGCGGCTACCGAGCGTGCTTCTTGGGGGTCGGGTCCGGCACCGGAACTGGCACTTTCCCCTTCCCCTTGTCGGCAGAGGCGTCAACGCCACCCCATGGGCGGTGCTGGGGCCCGCTCGAGGAGTCGTCGCTTGAAGAACCGTTGTCGCTTAAGGGAGCCTCGCCTCCCTCAGCGTCGTCAGCGATGTTGACCCCCCGGAACGGGTCCCCGATCTGGCGCTGCGCTAGCCCAGACTCGTCGAGGGTCGGCATCGTCTTCAGCAGCTACCTCCTCAGCTCGGAGTCCGAGCACATGGGGCGGCAGGCCGATGGAAGAGCCAGTGCCTCAGGGGAGATGTCGTCGGGGCAGACCCGGGTCAGCATGTCGAGCAGCTGCTGCTCGCCCAGGTTGGAGTCGGGGCCGGTCTCGAGCCGGGTGCAGTCCGATAGGCCGGTGAACATCGACGCCGGACGGGCGCGGTGCTGGAGAGGAGCTATGCGACGGGACATGAAGTCCCTCAGCACCATGGCAGACGACAGCCCGTGATCCGCCAGCATCTGGATCCTCTCTAGCACTGGGTTGAACGCCTCCTCCAGCTCTGGGCGCTCCTCCCAGAATGACCGCTCGGAGTAGGGGATCTCGGTGGGGAGGCACATCCGGTCGTGGGCCTCGGCCTTGGCGATAATCCAATCTTCATGTCACAGCTCCCACCGTGCTGAGTTGAAGGAAGCAATGTACTCGTGGGGACCTTCGTCCGGCGCTAGAAGTAGTAGGCGCCGAGGTGCTCCTTCGAGCTCCTGCCGGTGGCCCTCAGTATAAAAAAGTACCGGAAGAGCTTCATCGACGGCATCACCCCCACGAACATCTCGCAGAGGTGAGCGAAGACCGCTAGCATGGCGATCGAGTTCGGCGCGAGGTGGTGGAGTTGGAGGCCGAAGGTCTCCAGGAGCATGACCAGGAAGGTGAATGCTGGAGGGACGAAGCCGGCCAGCACGTACGACGAGAAGAGAACCATCTCCCCAGCGGAGAGGCTCAGCGGGAGCCTCCCGGGACGGAGCCACATCTCCCTCTCAAGAGTATGCCAGCCGAGAAGCCGGCGCATGGGGGCCAGGTCAGCGGACCTGAACAGCCTGAACTTGGGCAAGATGCTCGCCATGAGGGTTGAAGGAGGAGGCTTTGGACGGGGAGATTGGGATCTAGAGCGCAAGAGCTGGGCTTGAGGCAAAAAGCACGAGCGCAGGGGTGCAGAGGCGGGAGAAAGGACCCTCAGGGGGGAGTTCTCTTTTTATGCACCTCTGCAGGCCAACAGGCGCAAAAGTGCGAATCTCCGCAACCTCAATAGAAGAGCAATGGTCCCGCGTAGGCAATGACATGAGGGCCCGGGTTGCTCGACAAAGAAGGCGAGCCGGGTGGCTAGCTATGCGGGAGGTAACTCGGCGGTTTCCAAAAGGGCAAAAGCAGCAGAAGTGCAGGAGCCACCCTGGGAACCATCGCAGTTAAAGCACGATTGAAGGCAGAAGTTATGTCGCGCGGCGCCTGTTCAGCACCTTCACTTACCAGAAGGGGACACGTGTAAGGATCGAAACGCCCAAGAGGGGGGTGAATTGGGCTTTCTTTCAAATTTTAAGGCAATTAAAAACTAACAACCTAAAGCCCAATTCCCTATGCGATTAAACTATGCAATCAATGTAAATTAAAGTTGCGGAATGAAGATTGCATAAGTGTAAAAAAAAGGGAGAGGGATGCAAACGCTCAAGGGACACGGAGTTTATCCCGTGGTTCGGTAAGATCACAAGGATCTTCCTACATCCACGTTGTGGCACCCACAGAGGGGTTTTGCCACTCCCAAGTCACCGAGACAAGGGGGTCTTCACCATTCTTCTCCGTTCACCAACCTTGGCAAGGTGGAGCTCAAGCCTTGTACACTTTGGAATGCTCCGGGCTTCCACAATCCTCTTGGCAAGCTCCGGAAGTCACACACACCAGGGGACACTCCCTTATTGCTCTCACTACACTAGAGACTCCAATCACCAAGAGTGGAGGCACCCAAGCACTGTCTCTAGCTAGTTCTAGCCTATCTCTTGGTGTACAAATGATGATCAAATGATGTGAAAGTGGTAGCTCTATTGCTTGAATGCTCTAGGATGTGTAGAGTATGTCTGGGCTTCAAGTCTTTTCGATTTGACAGGTTGAAGGGGTATAAATAGCCAGCCTCCACGAGATAGCCGTTGGAAAAGTAGGTTGACATCACTTCTCTGCGAACACCGGATGATCCGATGTCTCCCCTTCAGTTAACATCGGTCAAAGACAAATTAGCTGATGTCACTGTGTCAGATATGACCGTTGTTAGACCGATGTTGATCTGTCTTCTCATGGATGATCCGGTGGCTCTTCCTCCAGAATTTTGCTTGATCTTGAAGCTTACTGGAGTGATCGACCGATGTGTGTAAGTCTGCACATCGGATGATCCGGTGCTACACTTGGTCCAATGGTGTTGCAATCTGTGATGATGGACCGATGTCACTGAGCCACTCACATCGGATGATCCGGTGAGTTCTTTGCTCTGAGGTCTTCTTTTTCTGTTGACACAACTCGACCGATGAAGTCAACTCAAAAACCATCGGATGATCCGGTGTGTTCAACTTGTTGACTTCGAGTTGTTTTGAGTTGTTCTTTTGGAATTTGAACCTGTGACCTCTTTGACACTTGTTTGAAATGTTGTTTTGATTGTCTTCAAGCATTTGAGTGATGTTAAGTTAGAGTTTTCACTTCTTTTCTTCATATGATTTGATTTGATCTCACTCGTTGGGTTTATATGGGTCTCCAATGTAATTTTGATTTCATTTGATTGAGTGTTATTAGGACCTTGCATTCACAAATTCATTAGTAATATCAAATGGTTGTCATTAATCACCAAAACCGTACCTCATGGGGCCTAGATGCTTTCAACACGTCGCCACAACGGCAGGGGCGTGTCGCCTGGGGAACTGCCCCGAAGTGTCGAAAGAGTTGCGCGGGAAGAAAAGAAAGAAGACCCAACCTGCGGTATCGACGACTCTCCCGAGGTGGGCTCGGGGGCCACTGTCGGTAACCCGCAGACCGAGTACCCCCGCGCATAGGGAGAAAACCGCTAAGGACTCTACCTCTACTTAAGAGGCCGAAGCTGAGGCTGCCACGTCGTGGAGGGAAGGACCAGATCCTACCCCTCCGCCGGGGGAGGCTCCCAAGCTGCCACGTGGCCAGCAGAACTGGACCCTCGTCTCCCCGCTGAGGCGGGCTCCGGAGCCGCCACAATGTCAATCGGGACCTCAGGGCCAGGTCCGCGTCCTCGCAGGGAAAGACACCAGAACTTCCACGTGGCCTGCAGGGCTGAGCCTCCACCCCTCCATAGGGGTGGGCTCCGGATGCGCCATGTGGCCTATTCCGTCAAGTGCTCGACTCCCCACAGAGGCAGGCTCCGGCGCAACCACGTGGCGGACGACCAACTCAGTGCGGTAGGAAGCCACAGTAAAGGGAGGCGTGCGCTGCTCAGACAGGCATTAAGTACGTGCGCCTTCCCCAGGCAAGCTGAGTCGCACATGCGAAGGTCAAGGCCCCAGTGTCCTGTCTTATTCGAGTAGCCGGTACAGACCCACGCCACAAGACGGACGAATGGGCCGCGAGGACAAGACGGACGGGATGTGCATGGCCATCATCACCAACTATGTGTAGCCCTGGCGCACGACGCGGCGGGACGGCACATTGACACCCCTGACAAAGGGAAGTAGATAGCAATTAATCCTAGATCTTGTATAGGATATGGCTCTCCCAGGGACCACCTGTCGGGTCCTAAGGCTCACCTTGTGACTGCAGAGTCCTTGGACTATAAAAGAACTCGACAAACGACCTTCGCAAGGGATCGGAAAATTAGACTAAGACTCATACATGCTCAAGCAAGGCAATACACAGACACTCCCGTGGACGTATGGTGTTACGCTCCGGCGGCCTGAACCACGTAAACCCTCTGTGTTCATCATCCTGCTGCGTTCGATCTCCTGGGACTAGCCCTCGTGAATCCAAAGAACCTCCGCAGGCTGCTCTCTAAGCAGGTCCGGGGGAAGTGTCGTTTACGACCTTCGACAGTCACCGTGACTGAAGATCCCTTCTGTGCGCCATTCCATCTCCTCAAAAGCTTTGTCGCAATTAAGGCTAGTGAAGACAACGAACACCCGTGAAACGCTTTGTCTTCCTTCTCCTTGGGGTTCGTGCCCACCTAGAGGGACGCTGCCCCCCCCCACCACATACACACACACACACGTGCGTGTGCGACGTCTCGTGACTAAGAGCCAAAGATGATCCATTGTGAACCTGTGGCTGCAACCTGCTAGGTCGGAGCAAGAAGGGGGATCCCGACCCACGTGTAGGGTTCGTCGAAGTTCTGGGTTTGAAGGCTGACCCATCGGGTCTCGACACCTCCTGGAATGAACCAGAGCGAGGGATGGACAACCAAGAGATGGTCCCACAAAGGGCATATTTGAAGGTAGCGGATACCTTCGACGTCTCCCACACGCCGTATTCAAGTCCCACGTCGGCGATTCAACGGTAACCCCCAAGGGGGTCGACACCTAGCCGTCAGACCCCCGAAAGGTTCGAGATCCACATGAATGTACCAAGCGAGATTTTATGAAATGCAAGCACTAATCCCTGACATCAATTACCCGTCGAAATCGGGTGTTGGGTTCCGATCACCTTCACATTTGGAGGCGATCGGGTTTCACTCGGATCTCCCCGATAGACAGGTTACATGAGCTTGAGAACCTGACCAACAAGGTTGTTTCCCGAGTCCTTCCTTCCCCTCCGAGCCATAGATAGCTCACCGAGGGGTATGCAATGATTCTACCGTCTGCAACGCCCGACCTTGCCGAGCAATGATCGAGTTGCAAGCAAAATGTGATACGTTGTAGACGTTGTCCACGACGCCCAAACCATAAGTGGCCCGCGGACGGGGCGTGACCATCCACCACGATGCCCATCCCCTCCGTGCCGCAGACGGCTCGTGGGATATGACCAGACAATCATCCATGGTGCACATCCTAGCTAAGCCATTATTGGCTCGCGTACGGAGCACAACACAACTCTACCCTAGTTTGTGACGTCGACCCCCTATGAACCATGAGAGGCTCGTAGATGGGGAATGGAGTAGCACCACTGCTGACATCAGCACTACTCCATCAAGCCAAAGAAAGTTGTCGAGTTACATCCCATACGTGACTCGAATGAGTTTCATGTCTGAAGGTCACCCTTCCCCTGAGATCTAGGACCGCCAGAAATGAACCCTAGCAAGGAGCAGAGAACGGCGAGGTGATTCCACCATGTACACTTCCGGAGGTAGCGGATACCTCTGGCGCCTCCAACGCTCCGTATCCGAGTCACAAGTCGATGATTCAGCGATAACCCTGCGAAGGGTCGGCATCATGCCACCTTAACTCTCGAATGGTTCGGGATCTGCGTTAATGTGCCGAACAGGATCCTATAAAATGTGGGCAACAAGCCCTAACCTCAATTGCTCGTCGGAACCGGGTGTTGGGTTTCACTCGCCCTCATAGTTTAGGGTGGTCGGATTTCACTCTGATTTCTCCTGAAGGCAACTCGAGCAAGCTCAACAGTTCGGTTGTCGAGATAATCTTCTCAAGCCTACCTCGCCGTTTCCAAAGGGCTCCTCAAGTGTAAAACACTCGTCCAACGATCATGACTGTGTGATCGTCGCGAGTCAGCCTCCGACCGAGCAAGTTGCTCGGCCGAAGACTCGAGGGCTACTGACGGAATCCGGATACCCCGGTGTTTGGAGTCTACGTTTGGTCTAGCTGATCCTGAATTAAGCAGGGATTAGACGAGTATGGGACCCATTAGTGGAGCTGCCCCTCCCCCTCTGGTCCGAGCTGTTGGGGAAGCGAGCTTCCCCACTCTAACTGGAGAAGTCCAGAGCCCATCTGGCTGAGCCCCAACCACGAGGTCGAGATTATGTTCATCGAGTCTCTGCGTGGGAGATCGCACCAATGTTATTGCCATCCTCCTGCACGCCCTATCCCGTCTCACCATGGACAGCACGCCGGCTCAGGTAACGAGGCGCTGACAAAGGGCTTGAGGTGACCGAACAAGACAGATGTGGCGCCTGCAGGCGCCACAGTTCGACCCCGTCCTGAGGAGCGAGGTGGATAGGAACGAGTATGTAAAACCCGCTTCTCATATGAGGAAAACGAGAAGTAGCTAGAAAGTAGAGGGTCTGCCCAAGCTCATAAAAGGGGGTTGAAGCCGTCCTGTGGAAGGACAACACAGAAGATAACCAAAGAAAATGGATTTCGTCCCCTCCAGAAGAGCATTAGAATCTCTTCTCATACATGTACTCTCTCGTTGTTGATAATGAGCAGAAGAGATTCCCGAACTAGACATAGGGCACTTTGTCTGAACCAGTATACACTCTTTGTTCTAGTAGTTAGGCCATCTCGAGGCAAAGGGCGTGGTATATACAGTCCCCGATGATTGAATTGAGTTGCTGTTGAGCCACCGATAGGTTCAGAAATACGATTTCTTCTCGTCTCCGACGTGCACTTGGATGGATGCATCAAACATAGCTTGAACTTCTGTCTAATTGCATGAACTGTAACTTATGTCTACCAAACATGCAAAAAATGTTATTTTGCGTTTTTGGACTGAAGCCCTTTCTATGGACCAGAACTTCCAAAAGATCGAAGCCTTGATAACGAACAATACAGAAAAAGCAACAATACTATTCTTAAATATTGTACTCCAACCGTTTCATTCTAACTTTATTTCTATAATTAGTCAAAGTCAACCTAATCTAACTTTGACCAATGTTATATACAAAAATATTAACTTTCGTAATACCATATTAGTACTATTAGATTCCCCGTGAAGTATATTTCTATATAATATTTATTTTGATTTATAAATAGTTATATTTTTTATATAACTTTGGTCAAATTGAAAAGTTTGACTTTAACTATTATTAAAAATAGAGTTGGAATGGCAGCCATGCCGTGTCAAGTAGTATCGATCAAGTGGAAACACAGTGCACATACCAGCACTTGCTTTTTGCACCCTTTCTTCTCACGTCACATCCAAGCTCAACGGGAAAGAAGGTACCCGAACAAGCTAATACATCCATTAGACCATCCGCACCAATGTACTGGAAACCATACTGTAAAGCATACTGGAAAGCATACTGGAAAATTTTTGTGAGAGGGCATACTGGAAGTATAGAGTATATAGAGTATGGTTTAGAGGATAGAGTATGGTTTAGAGTATATTGGTGCGGATGGTCTTACATTCATGAAGAATTCATTCACATCCTCAGAACAGGAAGCAACTACAAATCATCCTTTGTATCTATATTCGTGAAAAATTCATTCATATCGCCTGATAACGGGAAGCAGCCCAAAAATCATCCATTGCATCCGTATTGGCGAAAAAAATCAGTTACATCGCCTGATAACAGAAAGCGGCCGAAATCTACCCATTACATCCATATATGTGAAAAAAATCATTCACATCGCTTGATAACATGAAGCAGCAAAAAGAAAAACCATCCTTACACCCATATCCATGAAAAGTTCATTCACATCGTCTGATAACAGGCGGAGGCCAAAACCCATCCATTGCATCCATATCCATGAAAAAATCGTTCACATCGCCTGATAAAAGGAAGCAGCCAAGAACCACTGGTGCGAGATAACACCAGAAATCTGTTGCAAGTAGAGGCCGTGCTGGAGCGAGATAACACCAGGAATCTGTTCCAAGAACCACTGGAGCGAGATAACACAGGAGCGAGATAACGCGTGCTGCTAGGCGACGCACATTGCGCGCAGGCGGAGGACCCTGCGCTTTCCCTGTGCCGCTGCCCGCCGGCACATGCCGACACCCGAACCAAGTCATCTCTTCTCGGGGGAAGCTCCCCGGGCCGAGGTGGGAGCGCGAGCCGTTTGCTCCGTTCGCTTCTGGCCGTACCGTTGCCACCCTCGTTGAGCTGAGCAGAGCAGCAGCCAGGGCATGGCAGCTACTACGAGTAGGAATACTAGCTTACGAGCACATCCGTCCATCTATCCACCCGTCTACGATCTACCGGCCGGCCCCAACCCTCACCTGCCAACTTTTAATACGCGCGAGGAGATGTGCGGTGCGAGGAGTGAGGCGGCCCAGACCCGAGTCGCTGAGCCATGTGCGCGCGCCCCAACATGGCACGTTCTCCCTCCCCTCTCTGCACGCACGCTGCTACTAGCACTGCTACTACGTCCCTCGTTCTCGCTGCTAGCTAACGTGCCGGTTCCGATCTGGCTTATAAATAGGCCCACCGCACCACGGCCACTACCACTCGTCCACACTTCACTGACTGCTGCCTGCCAGTCCCGTGCCTGTAGAGGCGGAAGGAGGCTCGGAAAGGAGAGAAAGAGCGGGGGAAGCGATGGGTTCGCTGGGCTCCATCCACGCCGCCGCGGCGGCGCTTGTGCTCCTGTCTCTCCTCGCCGTCGGCAGCTGCCGCGAGGCCCAGTTCAACGCCAGCGACGCCGGCGTCGACGCAGAGAACTTCACAGCCAGCGACGCCGCCAAGTACTGGGGCCCCTGGCTGCCGGCCAGGGCCACCTGGTACGGCCAGCCAAACGGCGCCGGCCCCGACGACAACGGTGAGCTGATCTCTGAGGCCCCTGCATCTTTATAGATGCCTTTCTTTCTCGTCTCGACCGGCATTTCTTCCTGCCATGTTTCATCGATCCTGGCAAAATGTGACATGATTCCTGCTCTCTACTCGTTGCTAGGTGGTGCCTGCGGTTTCAAGCACACCAACCAGTACCCGTTCATGTCCATGGGCTCCTGCGGCAACCAGCCTCTGTTCAAGGACGGCAAGGGCTGCGGATCCTGCTACAAGGTACGTAAAACCCCACGCAGTTTCCTTTTCCTCACTAGCTGGAACCTATCTTATTCTAGCCGTGGTACGTTTGGTAATTGCTGAAAACCGATGAGTTTTTACTCACTGTCCCGTACCAGTTCTAACTGTCAAAGTGGGGCGTTACAGTACAAACAAATTAGTCTGGCCCACTTGCAGCGTCTGTAAGCTGGGGGTCCCACGCGCATGTGGGCGCCTCACTCGATATCCGTGACAGTGCCGTTACTCCGCATTGACGCTTGCTGCGAACCAACCATTCCTGCAGATTCGGTGCAGAAAGGACCCCGCCTGCTCCGGGCGGACGGAGACGGTGATCATCACCGACATGAACTACTACCCGGTGTCCAGGTACCACTTCGACCTCAGCGGCACCGCGTTCGGCCGCCTCGCCAAGCCGGGCCTCAACGACAAGCTCCGCCACTCCGGCATCATCGACATCGAGTTCACCAGGTCTGTAGTAATAAATGACTCTGTTCTCCGCTATGTTGTGCTGCCGCTCCAAGTAGAGAAGACACCCACCTCCTCACAACAGTCACCGACCTATATCACTGTAGCCTCTAACGCAGATATGGTACTGTATCTGTCAAAATTAGAAGGCCTAGTAGTACTCCGTTTCTAGTTTCAGTTTCCCTCCACAAATACTTCGACGAGTTAGGTTTGGTCATAAGCAGGTAGAGCCGCGGGCGAGTGAAACAAAGTTCCAACCGCCCACATTAACTGCGCCGGACACCGGACACGGCATGTGCGGCAAAGTGGCGCGGCTGACAAAGCTCACTTTTATTGCGCTGCGGCGCGCGCAACATGCTCGGTTTTTGGCCTTTGGCGACTAGTGGGTGCACGCACCCCTTTTGCAGGCCTGACGTATGTGCGTGCTCTGTCTGCTGCAACACGCCACCGGCCAACCCCCTTCTTTTTCTTTATTAATGCTGATGATCATCAACAGAAGTACTAGTTTCTGTTTTGTGGTAGTATTACTCCGAAACGAAGCTCAACAACTGGTGGTGCTGCTGCAGGGTGCCGTGCGAGTTCCCCGGCCTCAAGATCGGGTTCCACGTGGAGCAGTTCTCCAACCCCGTCTACTTCGCGGTGCTGGTGGAGTACGAGGACGGCGACGGCGACGTGGTGCAGGTGGACCTCATGGAGTCGAAGACGGCGCACGGCCCGCTGACGGGGCGTTGGACGCCCATGCGCGAGTCCTGGGGCTCCGTCTGGCGCCTCGACTCCAACCACCGGCTGCAGGCGCCCTTCTCCATCCGCATCCGCAACGAGTCCGGCAGGACGCTGGTGGCCAACAAGGTCATCCCGGCCAATTGGAGGCCCAACACTTTCTACCGCTCCATCGTCCAGTACAGCTGAGACGGGACGGCCCCGGGGGTGCCAGCAATTGGAGCCGGCACTCACTCCAGAACAACTACTGCTACCACTACTTCTAGACTACTACTACCATCATCATCACATACTACACTACTGCTAGCTATAGTACGGAACGGCTAGTCGTCCTTGTCCGGTCATCGTCGATCGTATTGTGTTTGTTCATCGTGTCTGAGTGGGTTGGGGGCGGTGCTGTTGCTTTTAGGTGGGGCGTCGTCTCAAAAAAGGTCCGTGTGTTTGGGTCGTCCTAATTGGGGGAAATTGTGGGTGAGCAAGCTACGCTTGAGCTGTGTGGGAAATGGAGGAGGCAGGCGTACAAGGTACGCTCTCCCGCCCACTGTCGCTTTATAATTTCAGATCGCTATCACCATATGGGACGCTGATTAATCAAAGAGAGTATATTGTTATCATGTACTGTATGAACCACTGGCACCCTTGCCTTGTGTGCGCTTAATTTTGTTCCTACTTTTTCATGACATCTTAACTCCAAACTGCTTCGGTTTTATTGAAGCTTGGCCGAGCGTTTCTGCGCTGTGACGGAAAAGGGCAGGATTCGAAACGTAGACTCATTAGCTTCTCTCGATGTTGATGCCGAGATGCAGAGGAATGCAAGCTCCCAGGAGTACGAGTCCATAATTGGATCGGATTCTGTCCCGCGCGTGGTAAATCAAAATTTTCGAACCTCCCTGGGAAAAGACACGCATGTTCACCCTCTTTTCTGCAGAATTCCAGTCGTTAGTTAACCACATGATTAGTTGGTTTGCCGGCAAAGCGGTAAACCACGCGGCGTTAATCATCCCGCCCAGCCTGCTTTCACATGCATTGGCATTGCGACCTTCTATATAGCTACCACTCCTAGCGGCTAGATGAAGCAGTAGCCCTTAGTATTTTTTTTCCTCGTCCTATTGCAGTAGACACCACTAGCCTTTCACTGTGTTGTTGCCGTTCGGATGCGAGATCATTTGCGCGAAACCGAGCAAGCGGACCGTCCGCCCCGGGCTCCAGTCAAACAGAACGTTATCGCGCAGCTCGAGCCCTGCATCGATTGACAACGGCTCCGAGTTATTGTTGCGCGTGGCTCCAGATCTCTCCAGCGCCGGCGGCATCTTCTTATCTTGCCTTGCCTTTGCCATCAGTCACATGATGGTAAGGCAAGACGCGTCGGCAGCGTTCAGGACTGTAGCTGCGTCTCAGAGCAGGTATAATAGAGCCTAGTCAGCTGGCTCAAAAGAATCCACGTCAGAATATTGCTTACGTGGATGAAGGAGTAAAGAAGAGAGAGAGGGCTGCAGGCTACAGAATAGTAGCCAGCGCAGCAGCACTTACGAGGTGACTCTACCGATGTGGCTGCATGCGATTGGGGGTAGGAAAAACAGGGCATTTATTCCAATCACTTTCCAGTCAATCTAATAGCTAGTCTATTATATAAGAAGGCTAAACTGTTGACTCTAAAGTGGCATGACATTGAGTTAAAGCCTGCAACCGGCTACTCCATTATCCTTGCTCTCAAGGCGCCCCATCAAGAGGCGTCTGTCGAATCCCGACACCGAGGAGCATCCTAAGCGCACCAGTGTGCATTGATCGGTCCGCTCGACCCCAGCAGTGAGCGATGATCATCGTCTGGCTGTCAGTAGGGCAACAAAGACTGGCAGTGATTGGTTGGCCGACACCGTGACATCCGCCTTCTCATCTTTCCGACGCGCCTTTTCCTACTGTGTTTGTTTGGTTGGTTGCTTTATCCGCGGATCGAGCTGTTTCTCCGCGTTCCGCGGCATGTGCGCCGATGCCCGAGGGAGTCAAAAAGGCAGAGCAGAGACCCCTGCTCCCGGCCGGCGTCGAGTGACTCGTACGGCACCTAGCGTCTCTCCCACCTCTCTCTCTCTCTCCATTTCGTGACGGCGCCTATGGCCGATGGCCATGTGTCCGGTTGGGTGACTGGACCACGACACCCTGCGTGCGAGTCGATTCGATTCGCTCCACCCCGCCTCTCCTTGTCGTCGTCGCTGGCATGATCAGCTGGGGGTCGCGCAGTGCGCGTCGCGTCCTTTGGATTGACGGCCCAGCGAACTCGATCCACCGAGCTTGAACACGTCATGGCTTTCTTCCTCTGCCGCTGGCGGCGCGTACTGTGCCGGAGAACTAGATGAGGGAGATAGTATATATCCGTAAGCTGAAAACAAGTATTGTACAGGAAAAAAATTACATACATTAGAGCAAATAGGTACCGCGTCAACGGAGCTCACCTCTACTGCACAATTCAGGATTCATCAAATGTGAGGAAAACTCTAGAGAATGGCAATGATGAAACGAGCTAACAGAGACGGTTTAGAGCAAACGAGTATTGTACCGGAAATTTTACATATATTTACCATGCACATTATGCTCCCGGCTGCTTGGAGTTGCTGGGCTGGCTCTGCTGCTGGTTCATATTCTGGCACATCGCCAACATCCTGTTGTACGCCTCCATGCTGCCCGGCTGCTGCTGCTGCTGATGCACAGATTCATTCGTCACTTTCTCGCGTGGCACGTGAACTCGACGGTCGACGCCGCGCGGATATGAATTGCGCTTGCACGTACCTGGCCGTTCTGCTGCGCTTGTTGGCACGCGAGGAAGGCGGCGAAGGCATCCGGCATGGTATTGCAGCCTGGCTGCGGCGCGCGGTCAGCCACCGCTCCTGCGCCGGCCTCCCAGCTGGGCATGGGGATGAAGGGCGGCGGGTGCATCATGGTCATGGGCGGCGGCGATGCGTAGCCGCCAGGCTGGGCCAGGGAGCCCATGTTCATCATGCCCTGGGCCATCTGCGCCATCTGGGCCATTTGGGCCATCTGCGCCATCACGGACATCTGCAGCTGCGGCATGGCCATGGGCATCATCATGCTGCTCATCCGGCTCATCACGTGCACCTGCGCCTGCAACTGCTTCAGGTACTCGATCACCTCGTCCAGCATCGACGCCTTGTCCGTCTAACAGATAGTAGTAGCCAAGATAACAAGACACACCCTGAATCTCTTTTTGATTCGATTGCTCCATGGATTATTTATTTGATCACTTGAACGGAAAGAATCGTGACCGGCTCACTCACCTTGCTCGAGTTTGGGACGAACTTCTGCAAAGTTTTCATCTTTTGGTTGATCCTGTCCCTTCGTTTCTGCAATGCATCAAAAGTTCAATGAGTGTGGTTTTTAGATGTTGCAAAGTGATGGGATTGTGGCCCAATCAATGGCATACTTTAGTTTCGGCCCACAGGCCCTTCTAACAACAAACTGGACATGTTCGATCAAGCCCACTGAACGACCAGCTAAAACGTGTGTCTAAACATTTCGACGAATGCAACAGCTCAAGATTCTAAACGAACTAGACTAAAGTACGGCATGATATAGACGTCGAGCTGCAATGTCGCAACGGTATCTTATCTGTACGGAACCTGGACTGTGCGATGGCTACGTGGTACTTGCCTACTTATCATAAAGGTTATAACGGCAAATACTGAGACTATACGCGGAGGGATCCTCTAAAGCATCCTCTAAAGACCTATAGGTTGTCATGAGTTGCAAAACTGTACTGAACAGTAAGACTACAGCGGTAGTTGCTACATGCATCGAGTGAAAAATAAAGGATGATTTTTGCCCTCAGAAACATCAATCGTATTGTGATGACTGCTACATTTGTATCAGTACTTTGAACATATTAAATGACATATGTAGGTTGTTCTCAAAGTACTTCGAGTTACATCTATTCATGCTAAATAAATACGTGACAAATAAATATTGTTGACCAAATAATTGCTTCAAATGTCCCAAATATCATTTATGTACGAATAAAGAATCTAGTATACAGTAGCAGGTTAGAGACTGAAGGCAATATATCTAGTGTAAATGATTTTTTTGTGCTAACCTTTTAACAATCACCCATGAACATCTGATTTATCATGAGAAGTCACGATTATGGGTGGTGAAACACTCACCTGTGACTTAAATGTTAACATCATAAAGATCACTTATACCAGATATGATGATGAGACCGAATGAGAAAAAGAGGGCAGATATCGACCGCGATGGAAAAGGGAAATGGATGTTCTGGGAATTTGATTTAGTGGAAAAGGTTCAGAATTGGGGCTTTGTGGTCAAGTTGATCATTTAATTATCTAGCATAGTGTAAATTACGATTACCATCAAGTGAGCTATCCTTTATTTAAGGAAATAAATAGGAGTTTTGTATTAAACTTGCTTAGAGAAGAACTGTTTCCATATAGAGCTCATGACTGAAAACTGAATAGAAAATCAGTGGCTGAGCACCTGCCAAAAGCCTGTTCTACTTAGCTTGAACTTGCATAATAGGTACGGAGGCTTATCCATTTGTGTACATGTACAAGAGCGATATGAGTGAGTGCAGAAATGGAGATTAATTTTCTTACACGCTCAGATTCGTTATGGATGGCAGCAGCTCGGCTCCTCTTGGTGGAAACGGAAGACCTCATTGACGGCTCGCCGATGATTACCACGTTCTCCCCCTCCTCGCACAAGCCATCCATCTTTGATTTTGAAATCCACATATGCATGCAACGGTCGATGCAGATACAATAATAAGCTTACAATCATGTGAGCGAATTTGTAGCACATAATAATTAAACTCTTGTCATGCATGTGTGATGTGCAGGTGCACTAGGCAGTATTTTTGGAGCATGCAAATAGGCTAAGAAATGCATGAACATATACTAGCAAGCACGAGATGTGTACTAAACAGGTAAGGTGATGAGTGGTAAGTTTGCCTGTGACCGACGGCTAAAGCAGCGTGAGTCGCTGGCCCCTCCGCCGATGCTGGTGTTCTCCGTGTCCGGGGAGCCCTTATTGTCCTCCCTGTCCAGCGACGTGGAGTTGTTGGTAGTCGTGGTGAACCCGCACAGGTCGTCGGCCCCGGTGCCGCAGGTGGCGTCCAGCGCGAGCATCGCCGCGCTCTCTCCACGTCGGCCAGGTGCGGCGCTCCCCTGGCTGGGGCACACCAGCTGCCCGTCCTCGCCGACCACCCGCGCGCGCTTCCTCCGCACCTCTTCCTCCGCGGCGGCCTGCTCGTCCCTCGCGCACGGGACGAGTGCGTCCGCCGCCTCGACCCCGAGCCAAGGCGTGGCGGGCAACGGCTGCGGGAAGTGGTACCGCGCGGCCGCCTCGCCGACGACGGCCTCGAGAGTCTCGCGGTCCCCGCCGCCGCCTCCGATGGCCTGCAGCTGGGCTGACGAGGCGCCTGGGTACTTGTTGGGCCGCGGGCGGTTGAGCAGCCCGTGCGACGAGATGTTACCCTTCTCCCACGTCAGCTCCGCCACCTCGTAGTACTGGTCCGTCATGGGCACGACGATCGTCGTGCTAGAACGCACCGCCGTCTTGTCCAGCCACCGCCGCCTGCCGTCGACACCGTATTAAGCCCGCTACGTAGAACCGCCGGGTCGTCCAGGTCCCAGCTCTGCGCGTAGTGGTTTATCTCCACACCTGGTCTCGTGGCTGCTATATCCTCACGTCAAGCAGCGCGCACTGCAGAGCGACGCGACCTCGTGACGGACAGCGGGAGCGGCGCGCGGGTAGCGACTGCCGAGCTCGGCAAGCGCGCGTATGAGCAAGCAGCGTGTGGATGTATCGCGGAGGGCGGAGATACTTAAGCAGCGGTGGGTGTGCGAGGTGTGTGGCGGGAGACATGCAGTGCCTCGATCGATCGATGATGGTGGCGTGCTCGATCCATGAGGACCGAGGCGTGCGGTGCGGATAGGTGGAGGCGGGGGCAGCGAGAGTGACAGAAGGGATGGAGGCGAGGTTCGAGGGGCCTGGGGTTTTGTGAGGCGGAGGCGGGCACGTAGACGCCTCGGCTTCCACATGACCTTGCTGCCACCTTTCCCAACCCGGGTGGCCACCATAGTACGTGCCGGCGCTGTATTCGTGCGACGATTTTTGCACGGCGTGCCGGCTTCGCTGTAGCTTCAATTCATCGCAGCTCGGCGGGCGGGCGGCCGGTGTCGGTAGGATCGATATGATAGCTATCGAGTGGTGGCGCGGAGGCGGCTGGCCTGACCTTCATCTGGGTGTTGCGGCCGCTCTCTGGTCTGTTGCGCCTGGACCTGGCACTGCTCCAAATTTGTCGGGGCGCCATGTTGTCCTTCCGGTATCTCCTCCAGTTTTGCATTTGCATGCCACGTTTACTTTCTTACCGAGATGTGGCCGACCACCGGGGCTACAAGCCAGTTTCCTAGTCCCAACCTTAATTACAATGGATAAACTATTATATTATTTTTTCTAGGGCCTAGTACAATTAGCATTAATGTCTAAAGCAACGGTGCTAGTCCTGGTGTGGTGAGCCCCTACTGATAAGCTACGTAACTACTAACTATGGCAATGGGTTATGTTTGGATCAGATAAAACAAAACCTACCCGAAATAAAAAAGTCCGTGGGTGGATTTTCAAACCCAAATCCGCACTCGCGGGTGAAAATCCGCATCAGAATCCGCACCTGTCGGGTTTTGGACGGGTTTCGGGTGCCCGTTGAGTTTGACAAAATAACATAAAATTGATATCAGATTAATATTTATACAGAGAAAAATCTCATTCACAATAAATATTAGAACAACAGCCAACAAGTTTATAGCCAGTTCCACAATGAGTACATAAATTTAGTGAGTAATGAGTTCAAGTCTTCAACAAATTACACAAGTTCAGCACACACTTAAGTACTTAACACAAGTTCAAAGTCTCAAGGCAACATTCTGGTGCAACAAAAACAAATTACACAAATGCACAACACAAGTGCAGTATTACTTCCAGACCAGAACTTCATAGAACTTCATTCCTTCCAGACCAGAACTTCATTTCTTCTAAGATCAGGACTTCTTTCCTACAACATAAGTACAGAACAAAAATGAGGATCATCCCTAGCAGTAAGGTAACAAAGTAATGTTCAATTGTATAGCAAGGTAACAAAAACATTAAGTTCCTAATCCTACAACTAGGTAATGTAAATTTAATTAAGACTAGGGAAGAGGAAGTGATTAGATGAAGTACCAAGATTAAGGATTACATATCTTCTTCGAATGTGCACCTTCCAATGTTCCATCATTCATCATTTCTCAATGAAGGATCATCCTACAAAAAGAGTAGATAAGTGGAATTAAAACAGGACAATAAAAAAATACATAAACAATATAGTCAGTTACCGTTTCTTCTTCATGCTCCTCCAAATAAGTCATTTGTTCACTAATGAAATAAGACTGCTCTCCAAAAATATCAGCACGGGGTCAAGCTTGCATAGACATCAACCCTTCAAATGTTTTTGGAGCAAGTCTACTTCGGTGTGGACTAATTGTCCTACCACCCGTGCTAAAGATAGATTCGGATGCACTGTTGTAACAATAATTGCCATAAAATCTTTAGCAATCTTTCTCAATGTAGGATACTTAACCCCCCTACGTACTGCCACCAATGAATCATGTCCAACTCTTGAGTCCTAGGTAGTGTTGGCTCCTCTAAATATAAATCTAATTCAGTTCACACATATGTTGAACCCTCATGTACTTCCTCTGACAAAAACTTATCAAATATATCAAATACAAGGTCACCCCCTTCATTTTGGATGACAGATTTGGTGGCTGCACCTACCCCATCAGTTGTTGTTATGCCCTCCATAGAGCCTTGATACTCTAAAACCAGATCATACAACAAACTTGTAACTTTAGAAAGTTCATTATTTATAGTGTGACTTTCTTCACCATAAATACTACTATAGAAAGCTTTCATGAATTTCAGTTTGTACCTGGGATCTAAAATAGTAGCAACTTCCATTAACCCATGCACATCAGTCCAATGTTTTCTAAATTTGTGTTTTATCAAGGTAGACATCTCTTCTACCTTAGGAATATCACTGCTTCTTCAGTTCTCAATGGCTAAATAAATACCACATATTTTGGGGAAGAAGAGATTTGATGTGACATAATTAGTGCCCGAAAATAACTCAGTTGCATCATAGTATATCTTCAACCTACCACAATGCTCCCTAGCAAATTCCCAGTCTTCTTTGGTTGGCTTAAAATGAGCACAAAGTTTTTCTCTATTTGCAAGGCGCTCAAAAACCGCTTGATACTCTAGAGCAATGCTAAGCATGAGGTAGGTAGAATTCCATCTGGTCTTACAATCAGAGCTATCCTTTTACCATACCTAATATTCATTTGTGTTGTTGTGCGTTCAAAACGTTAATGTCTTTTTGGTGTGGCACACAAAAACCCAACACTCTAACACACCCTTTCAATACCATCTTCCGTAACACTCATTCCATCCTTCACTATCAAATTAATAATATGTGCAGCACAACGCATATGTAAAAATGAACCATTTAGCACAAGAGAGGAAATGAGCATCTTATCTTGCATAGCTTGCATTGCACTATCATTGCTGCTGCAGTTATCAAGTGTCACCGTCGAAATCTTCTTTTCAATTTGCCAATCTTGCAACACTTCATACAGAACATCACTTATTACGTCTCCTGTATATGGGGCTGGCACATATATGAACCTGCATCAATGCATAACAATGGAATAAGTAATAATAGCAAAACATCAATGCATAACGAGGAAATAAGCAATAACAGGAAAACAACAACACATTACCTCCACTCATCATCAATATAATATACTATCACAGCCATATATCCTTTTTTTTGATGATTTGCAGTCCACATATCTGTAGTTACAACGATTCGAGAATGACACCGTTGGAAAGAATTGACCAAAGAAACTCTTTGCACCTCATCATATCCAATATGTCCTTCTTAATAGTATTCATGGATACTATTTTAAAAAGAGGTTGCAATGTTCCACAAAATCTTCGAAAACCAGTGTGATCAACTACATATAGTGGATACTCATGTGCGCATATCATTAATGCAAGTTCCTTGATAGCAAGTTGTTGATCAAAAACATATTTTTCAACAACAGCAGCCCCTTTACCATCTTTGCTTAACTTTAAGGTTGCTTGTTTTAAACCTTTTCTAACTTGTCTAGATGCACAAATTTGAAGGTGACCACGCAAATGATTTGTGTCTGCTCTACCATGTCCAAATAGAAGTTTTTTTGCACCAACTACATTTCGCTTTCTCTTTACCATTAACTATAATGTGTTCAAATTCTAACCAAACATCAGACTTAAGCTTTCTTTTGGCACCAACAGGTACATTGTCATCACCATCTAAAGGTGCAAGTTGTAGGTTGAGATTGAGAATTTGTACCAGCAGGTTCAGCAGTAGCACCAACATTGGTTGAGGATAAAGCAGCAGCAGTACCAGCAGTGGACAATGTAGCTTTTGAGGTAGATCGATCAACACGACGTGGCCTCTTTGCAGCAGTTGTTTGTTTTGTCGTACTTGGAGTCGACATGGTGAAATAAACTGCAGTAAGGTTACAACGTAAGAAACAAAGTAATGTGCAGTGCAGGTGCAGCAAGGGTATGTTAACAGTATAATAACATGCAAACCATCCAACCTATATATTAAAAATTAAACAAACATGCATTGGAGGTCAGGAACATGAAGATGAACACTTTTTAGTCACAAAACTAACACAATTCAAGTATATTCCCTAGATAGACATGTTAAAAACAAAAATGGACAGAATCAGAAACAAACTAAGCATAGATACTTGGAGGTCGAGGTCATGGCACACACCGTCGGTCTCAGTTCGAGAGGGAGCGCCGCGTGCCGCCATGCCGGAGTGTCGCGCCGCCGCGGGGCGCCGATCTCGTCGTCCCAATCTGGATTGGGAGAGGATAGATCGAGAGGGATTGAGGGAGAGTGAGAGACGGGCGGGGGCGACTGATGGGGGCGGGGGCGGTCGATGGGGGGTGAGGGAGAGGGAGAGACGGGCGGAGGCGGCCGATGGGAGATTGGGGGCGGGGCGGCCGATTGGCCGTGAGGGTTGGCTAGGGTTCGGGGTTATATTTTTGGCAGTGGATGTGGGCTGTTGGGCCATTGTGGATTGGGCCAAAATAGTCTTCAAGAGCCCATGGGTGGATCCGCGGGTGCAAAAACAAACCCGAAACCCGCAAAGTCTCGTGTCGGGTTCGAGTCTGACCCGTGGGTGAAAAATTGGACCCGAACCCGAACTCGTGGGGTGCCAAACCCGCGGGGACCCGAACCTGTGGGTCTGAATTTCCATCCCTAACTAACTCGGTCCCTTTCCAACTCTATTTATGGAAATGACCAAATTTAAACTCATTTAAGTTTGATCAAGTTTATATAAAAATATATAAATATCTAAGACATAAAATAAATATACTATAAAAATATAATTTATGGTGAATCTAATGGTACAAATATGGTGTTATGAAAGTTAATATTTTTTCTATACATTTGATCAAAATTATATAAGTTTGACTTGGACCAACTACAAAAATAGAGTTTGTATGAGACGGAGAGAGTAATTCTCCTCTATCTGTTTACTCCTATTCCACGTAGGTCTGAGAACGATGTGAATTCATGGGTACAACTGAAACTTATTACGTAGTATGAATGTACTCTATTTACGGCCCCCACTACACAAATTCGCTAGCGTCTAACTGACTTTTAATTTCAATGATCTATTGAAGCCACCTTCTTCCTTCTTGCTCATCTATTACCAAACCACTCTACGCGCGGGCAACTGTGTTAACATATTTTTTTTTTAAAATTTGAGTTGTTAGGTGAAGAAAATAATTAAAAAATAGTGACCGTATGATCAATATCGTATACCCCAGGAGGATTTTGCACGGTTACACAAAAAAATATTTGCATTTTAGTTGCACCCGAAATTATTTAAATCTTGGTAGTTTGCGTCCCATGGACAAAAATCAAATATCTCTCGCACTGCATGGACCACGGTACTGCATTGATCAGTTAGGTTGAACGAAATGTTATCAGATCTAATCTTGAAACACCCTGGACCATGACACGAAGGACCATTGTTGTCTGTCCTTCTCCGAGTTTGTAGCTATACTCTTCCTATGCAGCCACACGTTCGCGCTTTGTAGGACACAAAATATGGCAGCACGACCAGAAGGATTTGCTCCTGATTTTGTTCACATATGATTTATACTATTCAGTGTGTATGGTTTAATTTATACAAATAAAGGAGCAGAAAGAAGGAGAGTTTGGCTTTGAGGAGCCACAAGTGGATGACATTATTGTTACTTCAAACATTAACAATACACCAAGCAAATGTTAGTTTGAATTCGAATTAAGAACATGTCTAAATCAAATAGACACGATCGAATTGAATGCACGTGTCTTAATCGGGAGACACATTCGTTCTGAAAGATGGAAAGACCTCCTCTCACAGCCCTTCAGCAAATATAAATAGAACTGTTTGGACAGTGCATTTAGGACATTGAAATCACATCCGAACACTAAACACTAAGTGCAAGCGATTGGCAGTTGAGGGAAAGTGAGGGGTTTAGTCTTCCTGTTGCCGTCCCTTCCTAGCTCGATGGCTACATCATCAAGATCAGAAGTAGGAGATGGTGGGATTGGAGTTTGTGCTAATCAAATGATTAGCACTAGATTGTGTTTGTATTTGGATTTGTTCTTTGTAACTCGAATCAATTTAAGTGGCTAAATGATCCTATTTGATTTCTCTGTTTCTAACAGTGAACACTCTAGACTTTTTGTCTTGCATGATTTCCAATTGCAGGGATGCGACTCTGATGACTTTGCGAGTCTTATCAAGATCAGCTGATTTTATAGATGCTGCATGTTTTTTATGACAATGGTGGGATGCAACCCTACCCATTATAATATATAATTTAATAAAATTAAGTCTTTACAAAAAAGAAACTAAAACTAGAGAGAAATAAGGAAAAAAAGAAACAAGCTAACTCGGGCCATACACTTCAGTGCTAAAAACAAACTTGCACGAATATGATTCTAAAACTTGATTTAGTAAAAACTAATTAACTGAAGATGATAAATAATGACAATAGAAAGTAGTTCTACATATTACTTCTAGATTTTTTTGATAAAATATAACTTCTAGAAAGCAACAAGTAAATGAGTAGATGAAAGAAATATACTTAGAACACAAATATAAACCCCAAAAATTGAATAGGAGAGACATAGATTTAACATCAATGTTTATACCACGAAGAGTATTACATCTCTGTTAATAAGTTCACAAAGGATCGGGTTTCTCGCCCTTTTCTCACTCAGGTGAACAAAATATTATTTTCGAGTATTTTCACTAACAAATTTCTTGCTCAAGCGTAAAATAAAATTCTCGAGGCATCACCATACAAGTTGGAAGCTTTACGGGCATACAACTCTAGCTCTATATGACCAAAGCTCAAAGATAACAAGTCTAGAACAAAGCCCAACAATTTCATAAATGCTTAACTGGGTGAAATAGTTACTCGCAACGCGTGACTCTTAAAGACTAGTGATAGAAACTTAGGTAGGTGCTTAGTGCCTAACTGAGATTTAGTTTTGGCTTAGGGCATGAACAGAGGACAGGAAAGAGCAAACATCAAGTAATCTAAGCTAGTGATTGAGAATTAGGGTCATACCTTTGGATGTAGAGGAAGTAGGAGTAGCCATGGAGTCGTGTCTCGATGATGAAGCGTAGTTGGGCGACAGTTAATGCTGTGTTGAGCCGAGTCAACTCCCCTAATGGTGTAGATGGTGGCGCAACGCTGGTGATCACCGATAGTGATGAAGACAATGGTGACTTCTGTGGGAAGGTCCTTGAGCTTTCCTCTCTGAGATTATCTATCGTCTTCTAATTGCTTAGGTGGTTTTAAGTATTAGATGGCGATTATCAATATGAGAGTCGAAGCTCTACTGGCATAGAGTGAGAGGACGCCCGAGGGGGGATCCTCAACCGAATCGGTTGGGGTTGTCACCGATCAGGACAAGCGGAGGAGAGGAGTTATAGTCGGTTACATGAGTAACTGACTCCTAATAACCCTGTGGTCACCTAATTAACAAACTAACATCCCCCATGGGTCTCAAAAACTTATTAACTTAGCACATAGACTTAATGTATATTTTCTCATGCTCGACATAAAGGGCACGACACATCGAGAACAGTCAGTTACGTACCATTTGACTCAACGACCATATTATATCTCACTTAGAAACATACTCTTATTCCAAGTTTGACCCGTGAGTATCCAAGAGTCATAGGCTCTCTCTCAAACCCATACCGGTTACTTGTCTCCTGAATACATTGGGCAGAAGACCTTTTGTTAGCGGATCCATGAGCATTTTCTTGGTACTAATATGCTCGAGACTAATGATCTCATCTTGGATTCTTTTTTTTTCACAACATAGAACTTAATGTCAATTTGTTTGGCAGTATCACTCGACTTGTTGTTCTAAGAGTATGATACCGAGCGTTCATCATGCTTAAGTGATTTTTCAGTGATGTCGACCACTCTAAGTCCGGTACAAATTTCTTGAGCCACATAACCTGCCCCATAGCCTCATAACATGCAATAAGATCAACATACATTGTGGGCGACGTATTGATGATTTGTTTGGAGCTTTTTTACGTACAAAATAGCCCATTCACAAGGGTGAATATATAGACTGAGATGGATTTCCTAGTATCCACACAACTCGGAAAATCTGAGTCTGAGTATCCCACTATTTCTAGTGAGTCTGATTTCTGATAAGTCAACATTAGACTTGTGACACCTGGTTCCAAGAATGAACCAAGTGTGATGCATATGTGTGTCCAGGATGTTTAAAACACATACACAAGTGCATCACAAACGATATTCAGATTATAACCATGTCTCAAATAATAATAACAATACCTTATTACAATATCCAAATAGTCTTGAATACAAGCCCTAATAACAATATTGCAGCAGAAAAACTAAACACTAATAATCTCCGTCTCCACAGGCAATTCAATGGTAACACGCACACCTAGTACTCCTCATAATCCCCCAGATACTCCAAATTATCGCTTGTTACTGAATCAATGTGGGAATAGCAAGCGTGAGCACATGTCTTACTCAACAAGTATGGAAAAGTATGACATGTAGCTTAAAAAAGGTAGATAATAATAGTTTATTGCGGAAAAGTACATTTCATTCATAAAAGTAAGAAAATGCGACTTATGATTACTATGTGAGGTCAATTCCCATCATAACCCAAATAACCATCAATACCATGACCAATACCATCAATTCAACATAATTAACCATAATCCTCCATAATTATCCATTAGTATCCATATCCAACTCATTATAACCAAACTCATATCCCATTCTCAATTCCAAATCCAATTCCAACCATTATTCAATGCTCAGGTCCATAACTCTAATCATGTGAGGGTCCAGGTCGCTCGTAATCGGGAGCACGACAATCATGATAGTTTTACACTCTGCAGAGATTGTACCACTTTACCTACAAGTTCATGATTTCTATAGGTTTTACTAAGCAACCTCCATTATGCTGTCTCACACTTCCATAGGTGTGTGACCAAGAGATCACAAAATAGCCTTTACAAAGTGATTACCAGCATGTTGCGGATCCGCTGAGGTTTCACCGGAGGTGATGTCTCCAACTGAGCACATCCATCCAAGGGCTCCCTCTTGTGCCGTTCGGATCCCAGGGTAGTCCCGCCATTACTACAAACCCAACCGACTCCCCTTCCTCAAGCCTTCTATATAATCCGAACGATACTGGCAATAAACTTATTAATTGGCTAAGGAGCACCCATACTAGGCCCTTGTAAGGATCGAATGCCCAAGAGGGGGGAGAATGAATTGGGCTTTCTTTTCAAAAATCTAAGCAATAAAACTTAATCCCTAAAAGCCCAATTCCCTACGCAAACGATCTATGCATTGAAGTAAATAGCAACTTCGCGGAATATAAAATGCATAAATGTAAGGGAGAGGAAGAGGATGCAAACTCCCGAGGAGACACAAGATTTATCCCATGGTTCGACAAGATCATCAAGATCTTCCTACATCCACGTTGTGGCACCCACCAAAGGGTATAGCCACACCTAAGTCCCCGAGACGAGGGATCTCCACTATTCTTCTCCGTTTACCAACCTCGGCAAGGTGGAGCTCAAGCCTTGTACAACTTCGACCCTCCGGGCTTCCACAAACGCATTGGCAAGCTCCGGAAGTCTCTCACAGTTACAAACACCAAGGGGCACTCCCTTGAGGCTCTCACTATCCTAGAGATTTCACTCACCCAGAATGGAGGCACACAAGCTCTCTCTCTAGCTAGTTCTAGCCTGTCTCTTGGTGTGTAGGTGGTCGAAATGATGTAGAAGTGATGACTCTTGGTCTTGAACGCTTGTGGATGTGTTGAGAATGTCTGGTGATCAAGACTTGTCAAAATGACAGGTTTAGGGGGTATTTATAGCCAGCCTCCACGAAATAGCCGTCGGAAAAGTAGGCTGACAGAACTTTTCTACGAACATCGGATGATCCGATGTCTCCCCCTTAGTTATCATCGGTCAAGATTACTTTAGCTGACGTCAGTGTGTCAGATATGACCGTTGTTAGACCGATGTTGCACTTGTCTTCTCATAGGATGATCCGGTGGCTCTTCCTCCAGAATTGACTCAAACTTGATGCTTACTGGAGTGATTGACCGATGTGTATATTTCTGTACATCGGATGATCCGGTGCTACACTTGGTCCAAGGATATTACAAACTGTACTGATGGACCGATGTAACCTAGCTCTTAACATCGGATGATCCGGTGAGTGCTTTGTTCTGAGGTCTTCTTCTTCTGCTGAACCAACTCGACCGATGTGTTGTTCTCTAGAAACATCGGTTGATCGGGTGAGTTGATTTTGTTTGCTTCGAGTTGTTTCTAAGTGATTCTTTTGTGTCTTGCTCAAGTGACCTCTTAGACTTTGTTGGAAATATATTTCTGATGATTGTCAAGCATTAAGTGTCATTAATTGTGGTTGAATGACTTTGTCATAAGAGCTTTCACTTCTTGTCTTCATATCATTGATTTGATCTCATAAATTGATTGTTTAGGGGTCTCCAATGACATATTGATTTCATTTGATTGAGTGATTATGAGAGACCTTGCATCCACAAATTCATTAGTAAAGTCCAATGGTTGTCATTAATCACCGAAACCATACCTCATGGGGGCCTAGATGCTTTCAATCTCCCCCTTTTTGGTGATTGATGACAACACAACAATTGAAGCACAATAGTAATGAATTTGATAGTACGGAACTTAATAGGATATGCAATGAATACAAGATTATTACACTTAAAATTTGAAAGCTCAATCAAAGAATAACTCAAGTGAATAAGTGATCAGTTCATTAATGCTTAATAAGTAGCAAATGAGTAGCAAAAACATCGAATTACAAAAGATAAAGAAATAGACTCCCCCTGAGACTAAGCAACCCTCTAAGCCTCCCCCTGACTCTCTAACTCTTCTCCCCCTTTGGCATCAAGACACCAAAAAGGGATCCGAGTGCCTAAGAACCCTGAGTACTAGGCGCGATGACGAACTGGTCACCGTCGGGAGTGCTGTCGTCGGAGCTGCTGCCTGGAGTAGAGGTGGAAGGAGCTGTCGGAGCCGTAGGAGCCGCCGTCGGTGCCTGCTGAGTAGTAGCTGCTGGCAAGGGGGCACTGACGACAGATGCCGGCGTCTGCTGGAACAGCGTCGTGGCCGGCAGTGGAGAGTGAATCGGTGCACCGGGAGCCAGCAGTGGAGACATGCTGATCGAAGGGATCGGCGTAGTCGGCACCGGAGCGGCAGCTGGAGCAAGGACAGGTGGAGGTGGAGCAACTCCTAGCAGCTATGACGGGAGGGCAATCCCAGTCTGGGTGTAGAGGTTGGTGATCAACCCCAGGATGCCCATCATCGCCTGCTGCGTCTGCTGCTGCTGGTCGAGGGAGCACTGGTGCATCTGGTCGATCAGCTCAGTCAGTCGGTCAGTTTCCTCTTGCCTCTCATGGGCGATCTGGCGCTGCATCTCCTGCTGTTGCAGCTGGAGCTCCAGAAGTCGTGCTGTCTGCTCCACTCGGGTCTGCTCAGCTGCAAGCCGGTCCAAGCGCTGTTGCTCAACCATCTGCTGCAGGAGAGAGGTGAGCTCTGACGGCTGAGAGACCTGTGCCTCTGTGACGGGAGGTGGAGTAGGGGGTGGCACTGTAGAGCCTCCAGCCTCCGCGTCGTGCTACCTGGGTGAGAGAGGAGGTGGGAAGTACTCCTCGACACTGTCATCTGTGTCGCTCTCGGACCATATATGCTGCAGGTCCTCACCCTGAGCTTCTGCCTCTGCCAGTCTCTCATCCTCCTTCTCCAGATCCGACCAGTCCTCCTCAGACAGACGAGCACGAACCTAACGCTCGACTGGACGGCCAAGGCGACGGTCTCCAGGAGCTGGAGCTCGGTAGTGGCTGAACCGTGTGACACTCTCGTCAGTGAGACGGTCACGCACGGCAGACTCCTCAGGAACCATCATGGAGAGCAGGTAGCTGATCTAGTGTCCATACACAAGCTGCCTCATCATGCCCACTCCATCGGTGATCACATCCTCCATCTCGCATATGAGGATGTCCACTATATTGAACTCCATCCCGTTCATGATGTAGAACAGGAGGGTCTGCTACAGACTGGTGAACCCCTCTAGGTATCCTGACCTCGGCAAGAGCGTGCAGCGCAAGGCAAGGTGCACTATGCGCGCAGCTGGAGTCAGCAGTGCCAGTACCCTGGCTGGTCTGGAGAGAAAGTTGGTCCAAACAGGGAGCGGATCTCCTCCTGTGGTGGTGCCACTCCTCCAGTGAGCGGCCTCCTCGGTGGGTCTGCCTGACCATATACCCTCTCATGCACGCAAGTGTCGTGCAGGTCCACTCCCAGCAGCTGTGCAAGCGTCTGTCTCGTCAGGTGATAGTGTTGTCCCATGAACATGAAGTCAATCGACCTGCGGCCCTCAGAGACGTAGAGGGTTGCGTAGAACACGCGGACCCAATCTTCCACATATGCACTCTTCTCATAGGACATCAGCTGGACCAGCCCTCTGTACCTCTCAAAGTATGGGCGAATCTCTGTCTCTGCTGCCAGGGCGAGCTGATCCGAATCCAGAAAGTTGTGCTGGAATAACTTGTGGCCTCGGCGTCTATAGGTCTCGTAGAGTGACGCCTGTGTCATAGTCCAGAAACGACTGTCCACCAGAGCCTCTCTGGGCTGCGGGTACCACTCCTCAAGCAACACACTCCATCTGAGCCTTCAGAGCTGCTTGGCCTTCATCTTCCGGTAATCAGTCAATCGGACACCTTCACCAACACGGACGGTGGTGTCCATCTCGTAGATGGCTCTCTGGGCCTCCCTGTCCTCACAACGATCGGCAGCTGTCGGTCTCGGACGTGGTGCTGCCGCGGGAAGACCCCCACGGGTCCGGGCTAAGCGCCGGCGGACGAGTGGCTCTTCCGGCTCTTCTTCTGCCTTAGACTCATCGATCACGGGAGGCTGCCTCGGACGAGCCTCGCGGATCCTCAAAGATCCTCCTCGGCCACGCTCTCGCTCCTCGGCGGCGCGAGCGGCCATCAAAGCCTTCTTCTCCTCCTTCGAGAGCTTCTGCTTCTTTGCGCCGGCTCCGCAATGGCCTTGCCCTTGTTCTTCTTGTCACGAGCCATTGCGATCGGGCGCGTGAACGAAGTCGACGACGTCGAATGCACGGAACGGCGACACGGAGATCGACGGGGCCGGGAAACCCTAGCGATGTGGTGGTGTGTGCGTGGGACGGCTGTGGTGGTGAGCGAGAGCGACGGCAGCGCTGGGGTGGAGCGGCGGCGGTGACTACGACGGAGGCGAGTGACGGCGGCTACTGCGGTGGTGGAAGCGAGTGGCGGCGGCGGTTGCTCCGGATGGTGGCAGTGTGGTGCAGCGACGGCCGGGCGGCGGCGGCGGCCAGAGGGCGGCGGCGGCGACCGGAGGGCGGCGGCGGCGCAGGGCGAGCGAGACGGCGGCGGTGGAAGGTGAGGCGCGGGCGACGGGATCGGGAGAGAGAAGAGAGGAGGCGAACAGCCGTTTAAATAGTGGGTCCCAAACCCTAGCCGAAACTTTAACACCGGATGGACCGACATTGAACGTTAGAAGCATCGGTCGAATGGCATAGTAAGGATATTCAGAAAGGTACCGTTGACACCGGATGGACCGACGTTGAACAAATAGGCATCGGTGGAATTCACCACAGTTCCAGAAGTGTGAACATCGGATCGACCGATGTTTTTCAGAATGAACTCATCGGATGATTTGAGATACTGACTGAGCTGACTCTTGGCTTTTGAACACCAACTGATCCGATGATGGTCTGGCCTAAGCATCGGATAATCCGATGACTACAAAACAACAACATACCATATATGTCCTTTGACCAAAAAAACAAACAATGAGAAACACATGTCTTAGGACTTTTTGGGCAACCCCTCACCCCTCAAAAAGCTAATATGCCAATAACTTGGCTAATCCTTAAAGCAAATAGAACACCGAAGAAAATGAGGAGGAAATTATCCAAATAAAATGTAAGGCCCATGCTTTGTGAGCTATAGTATGAAGACTTCTATCTCTTTAAAGCATGTTCCTCTAGGCATTAACGCACCTAACATTTTATTCTTTCCACCACATATGAGTTGAGATATTGCATTTCAAACAAGTCTCTTTCTCATGAGGTGGGTTCCCCTTTGTGACAATCTACCGTATGCAATGACAAACATTTTATAATGCAAGAAGTTTAAATATGAGTGCAAGTCTATATGGCAGGCATCATGCAAGACATAAAGTAAATCTATCTTGCCAAATTTGAACCTTTCAAAGGCTTCTTCAGGGAGAGCCACTCTCCAAGCCTTGGGGAAACCAAAAGAATCTCCATCCCAAGCTAACCCTTGCTCACCCCTATCCTTTGAAAGTTAGACAAGACCTATATGATATGCATTCTTACATGATCATGGCAACTTACATGACGTTTGATGCATCTAGCACATTTAACTCACTTCTTAGCCTAGAAAAAGTTTTCTCATCAAGTGGTTTAGTGAAGATATCCACCAATTGTTCTTTGGACCTAACACCTCGCAAAGAGATGTCTCCCTTAGCTTCATGGTCCCTTAAGAAATGATGGTGAATATCAATGTGCTTAGTGCGGGAGTGTTGAACGGGGTTTTTAGCTATCTTAACCGCACTTTCATTATCACAAAGGAGAGGCACACAACCAAGTTTAACACCAAAGTCCAAAAGGGTTTGCTTCATATAAAGAATTTGGGCACAACATGCACCGGCCGCAATATATTCCGCTTCCACCGTGGACAAGGCGATGGAATTTTTCTTCTTGCTAGACCAAGAAACTAGGGAACGCCCAAGCAAGTGGCACCCACCGGAGGTACTCTTGCGATCCACGCAGCATCGGACAAAGTCTGAATCTGAGTATCCCAAGAGGTGGAATTTTGCACCTTTAGGGTACCACAAGCCCACACTAGGGGTATGCTTAAGATACCTAAGTATCCTAAAGACCGCCTTCCTATGCGATTCTTTAGGTGCCGCTTGAAAGCGAGCACATACGCATACACTAAATATGATATCGGGCCTAGATACGGTAAGATAAAGCAATGAGCCAATCATAGAACGGTAGTTAGATTGGTCAATAGGTTTACCGTCCTTATCCGCGTCGAGATGACAATTTGTTGCCATTGGAGTGCTTTTTGAGCTACAATCTCCCATCTCAAATTTCTTCAAGAGGTCCTTGGTGTACTTCTCTTGATAGACGAAGGTCCCCTCTTGAAGTTGCTTGATTTGAAATCCAAGGAAGAAGTTGAGCTCTCCAATCATTGACATCTCGAATTCCCTAGACACCATTTTGCCAAACTCATGGCTAAGAGCTTCGTTAGTTGAACCAAAAATAATATCATCAACATAAATTTGACAAATAAACAAATCTCTGTTGATGTCTTTGGTGAAGAGTGTAGTGTCCACCCTCCCGATCTTGAATCCTTGCATGATAAGGAAATCCCGTAGTCGTTCATACCACGCCCTAGGTGCTTGCTTGAGCCCGTAGAGCGCCTTGTGCAACCTATACACATGATTAGGATTCCTCGGATCTTCAAACCCGGGAGGTTGTTCAACATAAACAAGCTCCTTAATGTAACCATTAAGAAAGGCACTTTTCACATCCATTTGATAAAGTCTAATATTATGATGTGATGCAAAGGCAAGAAGTATACGAATGGCTTCTAACCGGGCGACCGGGGCAAATGTTTCCCCAAAGTCTAGTCCTTCAACTTGAGAGAACCCTTTGGCCACAAGTCTTGCCTTGTTGCGGACCACAATGCCGTTCTCGTCTTGTTTGTTGCGGTACACCCACTTTGTTCCGATGACGTTTTTGTCCTTAGGTCGCTCCTCCAACACCCAAACTTCATTGCGGATGAAGTTGTTGAGTTCTTCTTGCATGGCCATCACCCAATTTGGGTCTTGGAGTGCTTCCTCAATGTGAGTGGGTTCTACACATGAAACAAACGAGTAGTGTTCACAAAATGAAGCGAAATGGCGAGAATGTGTACTTACACCCCTTGACGGACTTCCAATGATTTGGTCTATCGGATGCGCCTTGGAGATGCGTCCATGCCTCATAAGTGGTTGTGAAGCACTTGGCGATGGTGATGCGTGTTTCTCCTCTTGTGGTTGGACTTGATCATGGACTTCTTCTTCTTCTTGATGTTGTTGGGCTTGTGAGTCTTGAGTCGGCAATAGATCAACCTTCTCTTCTTCGTCAACTTGAGGTGCCATGGAGGTGTTGATGTTGGAACTTGAAGCTCCCCCTTGATCATGGCTCTCCTCAACTTTAGTCTTGACGTCTCCAATGGTCATGTTCTTCATGGTTTCTCGTAGAGGCTCATCATCTATCTCATCATGACCAAAACTCTCCTCTTGGGAGCCATTAGATTCATCAAACTCAACATCACAACTTTCCTCAACTAAACCGGAGGTTTGGTTGAATACTCGATATGCTTTTGAGTTTGATGCATAACCAAGAAATATACCAACATCACATCTTCTTTCAAACTTACTGAGCCTTTTCTTGCGGTAGATGTAGCACTTGCATCCAAAGACTCGAAAGTAGGAGATGTTGGGCTTTCTCCCAATGAGAAGCGCGTACGGGGTCTTTTGAAGTAGTCGATGTAGATAAACCCTATTTGCGGCATGGCACGCCGTGTTGATTGCTTCGGCCCAAAACTTCTCCGACGTGTCATAGTCATCAAGCATTGCTCGCGCAAGAGTGATGAGAGTCTTGTTCTTCCTTTCAACAACACCATTTTGTTGAGGCATGTATGTGGCCGAAAACTCATGGTTTACTCCTTCACGGTCACACCACTCCCCAATGTTGTAGTTCTTGAATTCGGTGCCGTTGTCACTCCGGACCTTGATGATGGGAAGTTGAAATTCCCGTTGAGCACGGTTGGCGAAGGTCTTGAATACTTCTGGAGTTTCACTCTTGTCACCTAGAAACAAAGTCCAAGCATAGCGAGAGTAGTCATCAACAATAACAAGACAATAGAGGTTACCGCCAAGACTTTGATATGTGGATGGTCCGAAGAGGTCCATGTGGAGTAGTTCAAGTGGCTTGGAGGTTGACACCATTGTCTTCATTGGGTGGTGTGAAGCAACTTGCTTCCCGGCTTGACAAGCGCTACAAAGCTTGTTTTTCTCAAATGTGACATCCTTCACGCCGGTCACCATCCCAAGCTTGAATGACTTATTGAGTTTGCTCATCCCTATGTGCGCTATGCGTCGGTGCCATAGCCAACCCAAGCTTGTCTTAGTGAAGAAACAAGTGGTCAAGCTAACATTCTTGTTGGAGAAGTCTACTAGGTAGAGGTGTCCATGCCGAAATCCTTTGAAGACTATGTCTTGTCTTGTTTCACTACTCACAACAACATCATTTTTGCTAAATGTGCACGTTAGTCCAAGATCACATAGTTTAGCAATAGAAAGTAAATTAAAACTAAGTGACTTAATGTACAAAACATTAGAGATAGATAAGTCATTTGAAATAGCAATTTTACCTAACCCAATTACCTTTCCCTTAGAGTTATCACCAAAGGTGACTTGTTCATGATTGCCGAGGTTTTCTATGGTGGTGAACATACCATCGTTGTCAGTCATATGTTGAGTGCACCCGCTATCGAGTACCCAATGCTTTCCTCCGGCTTTGTAGTTCACCTTGGTGTTACCTTTCGCCATGAGGCACATGGGCGGTGGATGAAGAGGTGAGTCATCATTGTTGGCAATGGCGAGGCCGGCCAAACTTTCTTCTTCCGCTTCACTCTCTTCATCACTTGTTTCTTCATTGGTGACCCATTCATTTGCCTCACACATGAACACCTTTTATGGGCCATTTCTCTTCTTTGGGAAGAGTCTTGCCTTCTTTCCCTTGTCATGTTTCCTCTTCCCAAAGGATCTTGGTTTGGGTTTGGCCTCTTCTTCATCATCTTCACTCTCTTCAAGCTTGCGATGCTTGCTCTTGTAGTTCTCTCTTCTTTTGTCCGGTTTTGGACAATCATAGAAGATGTGGCCTTGATCACCACAATTGTAGCAAGTCTTGTGATCATCTCTCCTTGGTAGAAACGCTTTCTTCTTGGGATCAAATGTGTATCCCTTCTTAGTAATCTTGGAGTTCAAGCGTGAGAACTTTCTCATCATCAATGCAAGCTCATCATCATCATCTTCACTTGATGCTTGCTCTTCTTCACTTGAGCTAGGATCAACCACCTTCTTATTCTTGAGGCTTGTTTTCTTGGTGGAGGCCTTTAGAGCAATTGTTTTTGAAGATGATTGCTCCATCATTCCAAGTACACTCATCTCATGAGCGTGAATTTCTCCAATGAGCTCCGAAACTTCAATGTGGTCAAGAGACTCCTTTTGAAGCATGGAGTTGATGATGTTGTACTTTGGCTTGGGAAGGAGCATGAGGATCTTACAGTTGATGAGTCCCTTGCCAAGAGAAGCAATGTCAAGAGCATTAATTTCTTCAATAAGTACATTCAAGCAAGAGAACATATCATTGACATTTTCATGAGGTAGCATCTTAAATTCATCATATTTTGCTTTAAGCATATGATATTTAAGTTCCTTAACTCGAGAAGAACCCTCATGAATTTCTATTAAGCAATCCCAAATTTCACAAGCTTTTTATTTACTAGCAATTCTAGCAAACACATCTTGACTAATACATTCATAGATTGCATTCCTAGCTTTAGCATCCCATTTAATTTGATCACCAACATAGTTGTGTTCTCCAAACCCCGCGTGGATCGCTTCCCATACTTCGGGAGCAATAGCCTCTAGATAAGTGCGCATGCGTGCTTTCCAATAGGCAAAGTTCTTGCCCTCGAAGATAGGAACCGAACCCCCAACCTTGGCCATTCTAGCTCTCTAGCTGTGAAGCTAGAATGATCCTATGAGCAACCTCGCTCTGATACCAATTGTAAGGATCGAATGCCCAAGAAGGGGGGGTGAATTGGGCTTTCTTTTCAAAAATCTAAGCAATAAAACTTAATCCCTAAAAGCCCAATTCCCTACACAAACGATCTATGCATTGAAGTAAATAGCAACTTTGCGGAATATAAAATGCATAAATGTAAGGGAGAGGAAGAGGATGCAAACTCCCGAGGAGACATAAGGATTTATCCCATGGTTCGACAAGATCGTCAAGATCTTCCTACATCCACGTTGTGGCACCCACCAAAGGGTATAGCCACACCCAAGTCACCGAGACGAGGGATCTCCACTATTCTTCTCCGTTTGCCAACCTCAGCAAGGTGGAGCTCAAGCCTTGTACAACTTCGACCCTCTGGGCTTCCACAAACGCCTTGGCAAGCTCCGGAAGTCTCTCACAGTTACAAACACCAAGGGGCACTCCCTTGAGGCTCTCACTATCCGAGAGATTCCACTCACCCAGAATGGAGGCACACAAGCTCTCTCTCTAGCTAGTTCTAGCCTGTCTCTTGGTGTGTAGGTGGTCGAAATGATGTAGAAGTGATGGCTCTTGGTCTTGAACGCTTGTGGATGTGTTGAGAATGTCTGGTGATTAAGACTTGTCGAAATGACAGGTTTAGGGGGTATTTATAGCCAACCTCCACGAAATAGCCGTCGGAAAAGTAGGCTGACAGAACTTTTCTGCGAACATCGGATGATCCGATGTCTCCCCTTTAGTTATCATCGGTCAAGTTTACTTTAGCTGACGTCAGTGTGTTAGATATGACCGTTGTTAGACCGATGTTGCACTTGTCTTCTCATAGGATGATCCGGTGGCTCTTCCTCCAGAGACTCAAACTTGATGCTTACTGGAGTGATTGACCGATGTGTATATTTTTGTACATCGGATGATCTGGTGCTACACTTGGTCCAAGGATATTACAAACTGTACTGATGGACCGATGTAACCTAGCTCTTAACATCGGATGATCCAGTGAGTGCTTTGTTCTGAGGTCTTCTTCTTCTGCTGAACCAACTCGACCGATGTGTTGTTCTCTAGAAACATCGGTTGATCGGGTGAGTTGATTTTGTTTGCTTCGAGTTGTTTCTAAGTGATTCTTTTGTGTCTTGCTCAAGTGACCTCTTAGACTTTGTTGGAAATATATTTCTGATGATTGTCAAGCATTAAGTGTCATTAATTGTGGTTGAATGACTTTATCATAAGAGCTTTCACTTCTTGTCTTCATATCATTGATTTGATCTCATAAATTGATTGTTTAGGGGTCTCCAATGACATATTGATTTCATTTGATTGAGTGATTATGAGAGACCTTGCATCCACAAATTCATTAGTAAAGTCCAATGGTTGTCATTAATCACCGAAACCATACCTCATGGGGGCCTAGATGCTTTCAGCCCTGTGGTGGCTATCTTATCCTGGATGGTCGTTACATGAACCGGTCCTTAGATCTAAAGCAAGCAAAACCACCAAATCATCCAACCCATTCCACACATCTCGCTTGCTTAGATCCCTAGGTTCCATGTTGCTAAAGGGTCATTTGAATGTGCATCTAGGAATCCCTTGTGGGTTTTGGATGATTTATGACAAGCAAATGTTGAGGTGAGCACAGGTTTTAATGAGAAAATAAGCAAAGTGCCAAAAAGAAAGGAGAATGAGGAGTAACGCGGAAAAGAGCTCAAGAAACAAGTGTAGTAGATCATTGTGTATGGAGTGTGTTAAGGAAAAACACCCCAAGAGCTCAAGCACAAATAATCACACACATTGCACATATTTATACAGGACCAGACTAGTCCAACTGACCCCGAACTAGTTTGATATCTTTCTGCACAGGATCGGACAAGTCCGATATCACCAGGGACTAGTCCGATATCTCTCTGACTAGAATCGGACTAGTCCTCCCTAGTGCGGACTAGTCCTCCAAACACTTCACAAGTTGCACAAAATTGGACAAGTCCGATATTAGCATGGACTAGTCCGAAAAACCCTCTGACCTAAATCGGACAAGTCCTCCAAGAGCGGACTTGTCCCCAAATTCACTTAGGGTTTCACTTTTCTGGAGAAGTCCGATATCCATCGGATTAGTCCGAAGATTTCTAGAACCAAAATCGGACAAGTTCGCTCTCTGTCAGACTAGTCTGATATTTTGGGACACCTAGCGTTTGCTACACACAGTACACTGGACTAGTCTGGTGTCCACCACGGACTAGTCCGATATTCCTAAACCCTATACGGTAACTTTTGGGAACCCCATATAAATAGGTGTACACGACCCATCTTTTAAATCTCTCGACCCCCTGCACCATCACACCTCCCAAGAGCCTAGAAAATACCTCTCTCCACGAAATCAAATGCAACAAAGATCAATCCCTTGAGGATACACTTTGGATCATTGGAGAGACATGGTTCATCACTCATTGAGCTCTTGATTTGATTCCCTAACACACTCCTGTGGTTTTCATTGTAATCTTTCAAGTGTGTTCTTGGTGGTGTTCTTCATTGTAATCTTGGGGAGCCCTCAAAGTTTGAGAAGGCCCCTTGAATTCGGTTATTTGCCCTTTGTGATAAGTGAAGAGGATTGTCCTCCGCGGCGATCCGACGAGGGTAGGGTTGGAGAAGACCCGATCCTTTTGTGGACTCCTCAATGTGGACGTAGGTTGCCTCTGTGGGAACCGAACCACAGGATAAAGTGCTTGTGTTCTTACTTTGCGCTCATCATTCTTATACTTCATATCAATCTAGGGTTTCAATCAATCTTGCTTAATTTATGTTGAAAAGTTGAATATAAGATTGACTTGTGGTACATCCTAGTTCATAATCGTGTAACACTTGAATTACAAGTATATCTCCGCTGCATACATCCTAGGATCAAGATAGTCGATTAAATTTGATAAACCTAGACGGTACACACCGTACTAGTCCGCACTCGACCGGACTAGTCCGATATCTCAAGATTTGATCTAGTTGTTAAGTGTTGCAGGTTCCAACAAAATTCAGAAAGGCCTATTCACCCCCCCTCTAGGCCACGTTCAATTGGTATCAGAGCAGGTTCTTCAAAAGGGACTAATTGCTCGAAGAGATCATGTCGGACATGAAGGATGTACACAAGAGCAACAATCAAGAAAAGGTTGATGAAGACAAGAACCAAAAATTGGAGAGGCTCCTCGAGGCCATTGAAGACTTCGAGGATGACGATGAGGAGACGTTGGAACTAAAGGCGCTCTTAAGAAAGAAAATTCTTTCCAAGGGGAAAGTAAAGATTGAAGATGAGAAGAAGAAGAAGGGGAGTAGTCACACGGACTACTCCCGATATCCTTTTAATTATGATCGCCTAAATACTAACAACAATCATTATCTATCTATTTTACTTGGAAAAGCCCCACACTTTGATGGCAATGACTACTCAATGTGGAGGCAAAACATGAAAATGCATTTGATTTCCCTCAATCCAAGTTTGTGGCACATAGTATGCACAGGAATAGACATCCCGGACGATGATGAGGAGCTCACACCTAGCCAAGAGCAAGCAATCCATCGAAATGCCCAAGCTGCTGCAGTCATTACTTCATCACTCAGTCGTGATGAGTTTACAAAGGTGGATGGACTCGAGATCGCAAAAGAGATATGGGATACATTGCAAACCGCACATGAAGGCGATCGTCATGTGCGAGAAGCAAAAATCGAGATGATTGAAGGTGAGCTGGGAAGATTCACCATCGAAGAAGATGAGTCGCCACAAGATATGTATAACCGACGAAAGACACTCATCAACAAGGTGCGAGCATACGGAAGCAAGAAGTGGAACGATCACGAGGTGGTGAAGCTCATTCTTAGAGCCTTCATGCCTCGCAATGTTACATTGTGCTCGATGATACGAGAAAGCCCCAGGTACAAGAAGATGACCCCGGATGAGCTACTTGGGAAAATCATCAACTTTGTCATGATGGAAAAACAAGCCAAACATGTTAAGGAAATTGCCGATCTCACCTCGACAAAGAAGAAAGAGGTCGCTCTAAAGTGCACCCTTAAGCCCTTGACTAAAGAATATTGAGAAGCTCAACTAGAAGAAGACGGTGATGATGAGAGCAGTGACTTGGATGAAGATGACATGATACTTTTCATGAAGAAATTCAAGAGAATGATGAAGAAGAGACAAGAGGCTAAATCGAGTGAAGGGAAGTACAAGGAAAAATCAAGACCGAAGTTGAGGCGGGCATGCTATAATTGTGGTGAGTATAGCCACTTTATAGTTGATTGCCAATATGAAGAGAACAAGAAGAAGACCAAAGAAGCGAAGCCTCAACCCAAGAAGTTCTTCAAGAAGAAGAAGCAAGCTGAACAAGCGCATATTGGGAAAGAATGGGACTTGAATGTGGCCTAGAGGGGGGGGGGGTGAATAGGCCTTTTTATTTTTGTCAGAACCTGCAACACTTAACAACCAGTTCAAAACCAGAGATATCGGACTAGTCCGGTAAAGTGCGGACTAGTCCGGTATGTACCGACTGGGTTGATTAAGTTTGATCGATTAATTTGATTCTTCGATGTATGCAGCGGAAATATAAAGTCAAATGAAGTGTTGCAAGATTATGGACTAGGGTCTATCACAATTCAATCTTATATTTAATGATTCAACGTAAAGAATGCAATAATGATTGAAACCCTAGATTGTTGTGATGAATAAGAACGATGAACACCAAGCAAGACACAAGGATTTATCCCGTGGTTCGGCTCCCACAAAGGCAACCTACGTCCACGTTGAGGAGTCCACAAAAGGACCGGGTCTTCTCCAACCCTACCCTCATCAGATCGCCACGAAGGCCAATCCTCTTCCACTTATCACAAAGGGGTGAATAACCGAATTCAAAGGGGCCTTCTCACATGTTGAGGGCTCCCTTAGATTACAACACGAAATACCACCAAGAACACACTCAAAAGATTACAATGAAATCACAGGAGTGTGTTAGAGAATCAAACCAAGAGCTCAATGAGTGTTGAACATGTCTCTCCAATGATCTAAAGTGTATCCTCAAAGGATTGATCTTTGTTGCACTTAATTTCATGGAGAGATGTGTTTTTGAGGCTCTTGGGAGGTATGACGACGCTAGGGTTCGAGAGAGTTTAAAGTTGGGCCATGCACCTCTATTTATATGGGGTTTCTAAAAGTGACCGTTAGGGTTTAGAAAGATCGGACTAGTCTGTGGTGGACACCAGACTAGTCCGGTGTGCTGTGTGTAGCGAACCCTAAGTGTCCTGAAATATCGGACTAGTCCGGCTAGGAGCGGACTTGTCCGATTTCGCTTCTTGAAATCTTCGGACTAGTCCGATGGACATCAGACTTGTCCGTGCAGTGAAACCCTAAGTGGTTATGGGTACAAGTCCGCACTTGGAGGACTTGTCCAATTTAGGTCAGAGAGTTTTTCGGACTAGTCCGTGCTAATATCGGACTTGTCCGACTTAGATCAGAATGAATATCGGACTAGTCCGGTGGTGATCGGACTTGTCCGATTTTGTGTGACTTGTGAAGTGTTTTGAGGACTAGTCCGCACTGGGGAGGACTAGTCTCATTCTAGTGAGAGAGATATCAGACTAGTCCGATGGATATCGGACTTGTCCGATTTTGAGCAGAGAGGATATCGGACTAGTCCGGTGACATTCAGACTAGTCCGGTCCTGTATAACTTTGTGAAATGTGTGTGTTTAATTGTGATTGAGCTCTTGGGGTGTGTTTCCTTAACACACTCCATACACAATGATCTATTATTCTTCTTCCTTGAGCTCATTCTCACTTGCTCCTCATTCTCCTTTCTTTTTGGCACTTTGCTTATTTTGCTATTAAAACCTGTGCTCATCTCAACAAAGAGGTTAGGATCTCATTTGCTTGTCGTAAATCATCCAAAACCCACAAGGGATTCCTAGATGCACTTTCAGAACTCAAATGATGAGTCCTCATCCGAAGAAGAAGAGGAGATGGCTAGCATAGCCATCGAAAATACATCCATGAAGTCCACTCTCTTCCCCACTCTTGGCGCACGAAAGGGGAACGACACTTGCCTCATGGCAAAGGAAGGTAAACGCAAGGTAACTACCAAATCCTCTTCCGTGCATTCCTATTCTAGTGATAGTGAAATTAATAGTGATAATGAAGATACGCTCATTGGATTAGATAAGAAAACAGCCACAAAAATGAAATTTTTTACTTGATCAACTTGTTGAGAAGGAGAAGTTGATACATCGTCAAGAAGACATGATTATCTCCCAAAAGGAGGAATATGTTGAACTTGACAAGCTTCTAGAACTTGAAAAGGAGCGAAGCAAGTCACTAGAGCTTGAGTTAGCTTCAAGTAAGAAAGCCTGCTTGGAGTTAAGTGACTCAAATGCTACAATCAAGGACGAACTTTCTAACCTAATTAAGGTTAACAAGATCCTTGAAGTGCAAGTTGAGTCACTCAAGCAAAGTGACCCTTCATCCTCTTCAAGATCACCTTCTCAACCCCTTAAAACTGAAATGGCTTCTACTTGTACATGTGGTAAAGTTGACCCCAACCTGAAAGACAAGTCAACCTCTACCAAGGACAAGCATCCTTCACAAAATGGCATATTCGACAAGGAGAAGATCAAATATGCACGTAGTGCATACTTGGTCACAAGACCTCCAAATGTTAAATATGGCATTGTTTACTCTTATGGTGAAAAGGGATATGCTAGAAGCCATAAGAATAACAAGGAGAGCATTGCCTTTGTAAAGGGAAGACCCTCTCAAACTGGAAAGTCCAATGTTAACACATCAAACACACATGAACATTGGATTAGTCCGGTCGGGGTCCGGACAAGTCCGATCTCCTAGACTAGTCTTGTATATAAACAACAACAGTTGCTTTTTAGAACCTTTGATGCATCTTATGTGTTAGTGAGAAGTAATATTGGTAAGATTTATGCTCATTATGTTGGGCCACGCCATGAGAACACCAAGTCTCATGTGTGGGTGCCTAAATCCCTTGTGACTAACCTAAAAGGACCCAAGCAAGCTTGGGTACCTAAAACCAAGGCTTAATTTGTTTTTGTAGGCCTATTCCTCCGGTGGATCTAAATGGGTGCTAGACAGTGTTTGCACCAACCATATGACCAGAGAAAGAAGGATGTTTGTGGAGTATGAAGCAAATGAAGATCCAAGCGAGGGCATCTATTTTGGAGACAATAGTCAAGGAAAGGTGCTCGGTACCGGTAAAATTGCCATATCCTCACAACATACTCTTTCTCATGTGTTACATGTTGATTCCTTAGATTATAACCTGTTGTCCATATCTCAATTATGCGACAAAGGTTATAATTGTTTGTTCACTAACGAGGGTGTAACCGTCTCTAGAAGGAGTGATGATTCCATTGCATTCAAGGGTATGTTAAATGGAAAGCTTTACCTTGTTGACTTCAATAAAGATAAAGCCGAACTTGACACATGCTTGATTGCAAAGACCAACATGGGTTGGCTGTGGCATAGACAGCTAGCGCATGTTGGTATGAGAAACCTTCAAAAACTCCTCAAGGGTGATCACATCCGAGGTTTGAAGGATGTTGTTTTTGAGAAAGACAGACCTTGCAGCGCGTGCCAAGCCGGGAAGCAAGTTGGAGCACCTCATCCCGCCAAGAACGTCATGACTACAACAAGACCACTCGAGCTACTTCACATGGACTTATTTGGTCCAATTGCTTACATAAGCATCAACAGTAACAAATATGGTTTAGTAATTGTCGATGATTTTTCCCGCTTCACTTGGGTTTTCTTTTTACATGATAAGGCATAAACACAAGGAATCCTGAAGAAAATTTTCAAGCATGCTCAAAATGAGTTTTTATTGACGATCAAGAACATTTGAAGAGACAATGACACGGAGTTCAAGAACACACAAGTTGCGGAGTACCTAGATGAAGAAGGCATAAAACAAGAGTTTTCAGCTCCTTACTCCCCTCAACAAAATGGAGTTGCTGAAAGGAAGAACCGAACCCTCATAGAGATGGCGAGAACAATGCTCGATGAGTACAAGACCTCGGATCAATTTTGGGCGGAAGCGGTCAACACCGCTTGCCACGCCATAAATCGACTTTATCTTCATCGACTACTCAAGAAGACATCCTATGAGCTACTCACCAGTAATAAGCCTAATATTTCATACTTTTGAGTTTTCAGTTCCAAATGCTATATTTTGAACAAGAAGCCTAGGATGTCAAAGTTCGCTTCGAAGTTCGATGAAGGTTTCTTGCTTGGTTATGATACGAACACTTACGCCTATCGTGTCTTCAACAAGACCTCCAGACTCGTTGAAGTAGCACGTGACGTAGTGTTCGATGAAACTAATGGCTGCCAAAAGGAGCAAGTTGATCCATGTGTGCTAGATAGAGAAGAAGCTCCATGTCAAACATTGAGAAGAATGGCGTTAGGCAAAGTTCGACCACAAGAGCCACCTCTACATATGCATGAGGAAAATGAACCACAAGAGGAGGCCAATGATCAAGGGGGAGCTTCCATACAAGATCAACCTCAAGAAGACAAAAATGACCTACAAGTCAATGAGGGCAACCATTTAAGGGGAGAATAAGATGATCATGAAGATTCAAGACAGCAAGTACCACACCTAAGAGTGCACCAATGCGTCCAAAGGGATCACCCAATCGATTATCTTTGGGTTCAAAAGAAGCAACAAAAGCAGAATGAGCATGAGAGTTTGAATCACAAAACCTGGACCGTGTAACTCGTTCATGCAAGCTTCCAATAATCTGTTGTGGAGGATGAATTTTGAGAACTCGGAGGGGAGTGGACACTTCACAAGCTTCTTCTTCTTTATGTTCATCACAAATCGATGAGCTTGTGACTTGAGGAGGATCTGGACCAGCAATGGTGGTCATCGGTGCTGGCTGTGAATGAAAATCAGGAGCTCGAACAACGTCATTAGCTGCTGAATTTTCGGGCAGCAGCTCCACCTCTTCCTCATCTTCAACGAAAATGCTCTCCCCCTGCGGATATGGATTTGGACCTGCAATGTTTGATCTAGTACCTGGGCTAGATTCATCAAAAGAGACTTCACAAGTCTCCACAATTTTGTTAGAGTCAAGTAAAAGCACACAATAGCCTCTAGTATGAGATGGATAACCAAGAAACATGCCATCAATGGATCTAGATTCAAATTTATCAAGATTACCATGTTTCTTAACAAATCATTTGCAACCAAAGACCGGAAAGTGCGTAACACTAGGACTATGTCCAAATCGGACCTCATATGGTGTTTTACCTAGCTTAGCGCGCAAGAAAACACGATTTGAGACATAACAAACGGTTGCAATCGCATCAGTTCAAAATTTCCTAGGAGTTTGATATTCATCAAGCATAGTCCTAGCCATCTCAACTAAAGTTCTGTTCTTTCTTTCTACAACACCATGTTGTTGAGGTACATATGGTGAAGAAAATTGATAATCTATTCCATTTTCAGCACAAAAGTGATCAAAAGATTGATTTTTAAATTTAGTTCCGTTATCACTTCTAATTGCTTTTAAAGATCCTAGGTGATCAATTGATAATCTAAGAAATAAAGTTCTAAAGTGACTAAAACCTTCATTCTTAGACGCTATGAAGTAAACCCAAGAGTATCTAGAATAATCATCAACAATAACAAGAACATACCATTTACCTCTGAAGGATTGAACACGTGAAGGTCCTACGGTGTCAAGGTGCAAAAGTTGACCCGATCAGTTGCCATGATCATTGTGAGAGGAGTATGTGAACCTGCAACCATCTTAGTATGTCTACAATAAGAGCACACAATTTCTTGGTCCCCTTTAAGCTTAGGCAGCCCACGTATGCGATCAAGAGCACTAACACGCGTTAGGTGATCAAAGCCTACATGGCCAAGTCTACGATGCCAAAAATATAAGTCATTTGAATCATTAGCAACTAGACACCTATGCTTAGAGGAAGACATATCCAAATCAGCTTTAAACACTCTTCTAAATCGTGACATGTTAAAAATAAGCTCATGGTTTGAATTTACAACTTTGCAGGAATTTTTAGTGAAAATAATTTCCAGATTTTCACCTAGCAATTGTGAAACGGAAAGCAAGTTGTATTTTAAATTTTTGACAAGTGCCACATCCTTCAAAGTGTAATAATCATTTACTCTAACCGAACCCTTAGTAATTATAGGAGTTGAAGAATTATCGGCAAAAGTAACATTCTCTACACGTGACACAAAAGAGAGGGAGGAGAATCAATCTTTGTTACCGGTCACGTGGCGTGAGCAACCTGAATCCACAATCCAAATATTCTCCTTCCTCAAACGTGTAACCTACAAAGAAGCACAATACGTCGATGACTTAATACTGGGGTTAGTCAAAAGGCATTTAGGTATCCAGTACTGAGTCACACGACGTGCAGCAGGAAAAACACGCGAAAGCTGAGATAAAATAACAGGTTTATGAGTCAAAGTTTGAGGTTTTTTATTCTTAACTACTGACCTATAAGGTGTTACTTGTGTAGCACAAAAATCAGTAGCTCCGGAGGCAAAAACAGAAGGTCCGGAGTTAAACTTTGAATGTTTTTTACTCATAACAGCAGGTTGCATGTTCCTGGCATTCGGTTTAATATGTGCAGCAAATTTTGCATTAAAGTTATGAGATCTAGCAATCATTCTTTCTCTTTTCTGTTGTTTAGCTAGTCTATAACAAAAATCTATGACATGACCATCTCTACCACAGTAGGTACAATGAAATTTAACTTTGTGTTCATGTCTAGATGAGCAAGCAATATTTTTATTTGAAACCGAATGAGACAACACTCCTGCAGATTTGAAAACCACTTCTTTTTGTTTAGGAACTGTTTGAATCAAACCACTTCCTAATGACTTTACAATTTTAGGTGGATGTGCCTTAGCATGAGCATGAGAATCAAAACCTAAACCAGTTTTATCATTACAAGACTTGGAAGAATTCAGCAACAAGTTTAGGTTTTTATTCCCATTACAAAACCGATCTAATGTCCTATGCATGTTATCAAGTTTATTGGACAGATCAAGGCAATTTTCACATGAAGTTTTTCCTTTTAATTTTCAATTGGAACAATATTTAACTTCATGAGAACGTAAAGCATTATTCAATATTGAAATTTCATTCATAGCATCTTTTAGTTTCTTTTTAAGATCATCACAACTAGAACAATGCAAGTCAATTGTAGAAAAAGAAGCATCTTTTAAGTTTCCAATGTCAAGTGCAGCAAGTTTTTTGTTCTTTTCAATTTCAAGTTCAAGTCTATCTAGAGTAGAGGAATGTGCAGCTCTTAATGTGGACAATCGTTCATAGTTTAAATCACAGGAGGGACAAGAATCATCACTAGGAATCAAGGTTTTTCAAATGGTTGATTTCAGATTCTAGTGATTCAATTTTAGTAGCATTATCCCTAAGCTTTTTGTCCTTTTTCTTAACAATAACAGTTGCACGAGAAATTGCATCACATATTTCATTACTGGTAGAACATACCTCATCGTCATCACTTTTGTGTTCTGCATCCTCCTGACTTGATCTTGTTTTGCCCACCATGAAGCATAAGTTGGCCAAATCATCTTCATCTTTGTCACTTCCAATGTCCATGTCGCTTAAACCAAGTTCCTGGAGTGCGGAGATAAAGCTGTTCACCAGTTGGCGACCTATAAATCCCTTCTTCTTCTTCTTCTTATCATTTGTTGAGGAGTGCTTCGTCCTTGATTGTTTTTCTTCTCGGGAAGTAGAACCTAAAAGGTTAGGGCATTCTGTACGAAAGTGTCCTGTCTTACCACATTCGAAGCATCGTTGAGGTCCGGAGCTTCCTCTCCTTCTAGTTCTCACATTTTGCAATGCTTTTGAGAACCTAGTAGAGAGAAGTGCTAGCTCCTCCTCTGGAAATTCCTCGATCTGCTCCAGGGTTAGTGAGGACAACAAAGCAAGAGTATTGCAAGATGATGATTGGCTGGAGCTAGGCATATCACGTTGTGAGACAAATGCAATAGACTTATTTGGGTTCTTACGTGATAAGATGTCAATTTCATGAGTTTTGAGTTTAGAGTAAAGCACATCTAAAGTAAGTGTACCCATGACAGTAGATTCACGAATAGATGTAACTTTCATCTCCCAGATTGACATGTCTAATGCACTAAGAAGTTGCCTAGCATTTTTAGCATCAGGAAAATTAACGTTGACACTACGCAAGTTACTGAGAATTTTGTTAAAGTGAGCAAAGAGATCATCGATGGACTCACCGGGTTGCATATCGAAGCGCATGTATTATTTCTTGAACATGTCTTGCCTTACCTCCTTGATCATGTTGGATCCTTCGTGATAGTCACAAAGTGCTCTCCATACATCGTATGCCGATCGGAGATGTGCAACGCGGTCGAAGTCGCTCTGAGTGAGTCCTTAGATGATCAAGTTTTGGGCTTTGTTGTTATTGTCGACGCCCCGTAGGTTTGTAGACGTAACTTGATCATTAGGTGGCACTTTGTAAGGCTTGTACACCTTCTCCCATATTGCAAAGTCTTGCGACTGGATGAAAGCCTCCATGCGTGCCTTCCAAATCTGAAAATCAATATCAGCAAACACACAAGGTTTGGCGGAGTATTTCTCCATGATGATTAGTCAAAACACATGCAAATCACAATGATTAGAGCACCGTGGCTCTAATACCAATTTTAGGATCGAAGAACACGTGAAAAGCTACCATAGGGGGGGTGAATGGTAGATTTAAAAATCTTACGTAGCGGAAACAATTAAATCCCAACCCCTACGGCACAAAAACGATCTGTTAAAGAAATCGTGTGTGAGACTAATCTAAATGTGTTTAACCATGAAAAAAGTGATATATATAAGAGAAAATCAAGTCACGAAGAAAGCACAAGAAGAATTACTCGCCGTCGAGAGAAACTCAAGTTATGATCCAAAGATCAAACAAAGGTCAATCTGTCCTACCCGAGAAAAACAGTTCTGGAATGCTGCAAAGAAACTCGTGTATATCAGAAACCACAAATCCAATGACCATGAAATTTTGACAGATGATATATAATCAAGTTGTGAAGACAACCCAAAAGTAATCACGTCAATTGGATCTGTAAAAATCGAGTTATGATAAAACCACTAACGAAAGGTAGTGCTGTCCAGAAACTCAACGAGTAAAACTTGTCTGGAACAAGTCGGATGAACAAGGCACAAAAGTTCCTCCAAACTACGAATTTTATTCAATAGAACACAAGAGGAACAACCCCAAAGTCGTGCACCACAAGCTCTGGCCTCCCTTGCTTATATAACCAGCTTGAAATCCAACTCAACTCAAATCAGGACCCTAATCCTACTACGTTCACGAATCGAAACTTTCCATAATTGCTTAGGACTCTTCTATACGCAGATAGAAGCAATATTAAGACTTCCAAACACCTTAGGAACGTATCCCACATTCCTAAAACAACTCAAATTCGTGACCCACATGAAATCCTATCAAAACAAACTCGATACTTTCCATACCGAGCCATACTTGACTCTGCCGCAACCAAAGTCATCAACTGATACGATCCGATCCTTCCAACCAGATCTTCCCATCCATAAAACATCTTCAGGACCATGTTGCCACGTCATGCACCGCATGCATACGTGCAAACACCTTCCTTCGACGTCCAATAACCTTCATATGCACTGCCCTTGATTCAATCATCCTGCGCGACCTCCCGATCAACGCAACCACAATTCCTCTTGAACTTGGTTGTTGAACCTCATCTTCTCCCTAAGACTAGTTCAATGGATCTAGTCACCAGTCATGTCTTGAACTCAAGCAACACCTGCACATGAACAAACAACCAATCCGTACGAGTCCAAGTCCGCGACTTGACTCAAGTTAGTTTCGAACACAACACCTTACGTGAGCACCTCACATAAGCATGTTGCAAAACCACGGTAAAACGATATCAACCATATCAACTAAAACGCGCCAAAAACTTAGCAAATGAATACTAAACAATCTTTCCATAGATGTAAAGCGAGTTCGAAACATTTCACAGTAAAAGCAGGAACATTGCGATCATGCTCTGAACCTTGCCAAAGCTAACCGGACCTTGAGCCGGAGCTTACCAAAGCTAGCAGAACCTAGCGCCGGAGCTTACCAAAGCTAGTCAGACCTAGCGTTGGAGCTAACCAAAGCTAGTCGGACCTAGCGCCGAAGCTTACCAAAGCTAGTCGGACCTAGCGCTGGAGCTAACCAAAACTAGTCAGAACTAGTCATCCCAAAAGTCGGAGCTAGAAAAACATGTCGGAGCTAACCAACATAAGTCGGACCTAGCAAAACATATCAGAGCTTAACAAAGACATGCCGGAGCTATCAAAGACATGTCGGAGCTAAAGACAAAGCTCACCGGAGCTACCCAAAAACATGTTGGACCTAGACAAAGAAAGTCAGACCTATTGTCGGACCTTGCAGAAGCTCGGAGCTAGATTCGGACCTTGCTAAAAAGATGTTATGGCAGAATTCAAAATTTTTATTGTCAAAGCCAATGTATGCAATACAGTCAATGTATTCAACACACACAGGTCTCACAGAAACAGAGAGCAAGTTGTATTTCAAATTTTTAACAAGTGCCACATCTTTTAAAATATAGTGGTCATTAACTCTAACCGGTCCTTTAGCATAAATAGGAGTCAAAGAATTATCAGGAAAGTAACATTTTCTACACGTGACACAAAAGAGAGGGAGGAGAACCATTCTCTGTTACCGGTCATGTGGTGTGAGCATCCTAAATCCACAATCCATATGTTCTCCTTCCTCAAGCGTGAAACCTACACAGAAGGATAATACGTCGTTGACTCAATACCGGGGCTAGTCAATAAGCATTTGCAAATCCAGTACTGAGCCATGCAACATCCAGTAGGAACAACACGTGAAGGCTATGACAAAACAACATATTTATGAGTCAAGGGTTGAGATTTTCTGTTCTTAACTACTGATTTAAAAGTTGTTACTCGTTTAGCACGAAAACCAGTAGCTTCAAAGTTAAGAGCAGTAGTTCCAAAGGAAAAAGATGAAGCTTCGGATGCAAAGACTGAAGTTCCGAAGAGAACAACAGAAGGTCCGGGAGCTCTCGGAGCTATTGCAACTACCGTAGTTGCCTTTGCAGATTTCTTACCAGAAGGTCCAAAAGCTACTTTTTCAAATTTCTGACTCATTAAAGTAGGTTGCAAGTTTCTAATTTTAGGTTTAGCATGCATAGAAGATTTAGCATGAATGTTATGAGATCTAGCAGAAACTTTATCCTTTTTAATTTGTTTAGCTAGTCTATAACAGAAATCTATGACATGACCATCTTTATCACAATAAGTACAATAAAATTTCATTTTGTAATCATGTCTAGATGAACATCCAGTATTAGAAATAGAGTTAGAAAGTACTCCTGTAGATTTAAAAATCACATCCTTTTGTTTAGGGACAGTTTTGATTAAACCTCTTCCAAATGATTTTACAACGGGAGTGGATGTGTTTTATAATAAGCATGGGAATCAAAACCTAAACCAGTTTTACCATTGCAAGATTTAGAAGAGTTTAACAACAAGTTTAGATTCTTGTTCCCATTGTAAAACTGCTCTAGTATCTTATTTTTATTGTCGAGTTCTTTAGATAAAACTAGGCAGTTTTGACATGAAGTTTTTCCTTTTAGTTTGCAATTGGAACAATATTTGACTTCATGAGAACGTAAAGCATTGTTCAGAATGGAAATTTCATTCATTGCATCTTTTAGTTTCTTATCAAGATTGTCACATGCAGAACAATGCAGATCATCTGTAGAACAAGAAGCATCTTTTAAGTTTTTAACATTAAAATCAGACAGCTTTTTGTTCTTTTCAATTTCTTCATCAAGTCTATCTAGAGTGGAGGAGTGTGCACTTCTTAATGTGGACAACTGTTCATAGATTAAGTCACATGAGGGACATGCATCATCACAATCAAAGTTTTTAAACAGTTGATTTCAGATTCTAGTGAATCAATTTTAGTAGCATTATCCATAATCTTTTTGTTCTTTTTCTTGACAATAATAGTTGCATGAGAAATTGCATTACACATTTCATTACAGGTAGAACATACCTCATCGTCGTCACTGTTGTGTTCTGCATCCTCCTAACTTGATCTTGATCTTGTTTTGCCTGCCATGAAGCATAAGTTGGTCAGATCATCATCATCTTCATCACTTCCAATATCTACATCACTTGAACTGAGCTCATGAAGTGTGATGATGAAGCTATTTATCATCTTGCGTCCTATGGAACCCTCCTTTTTCGTGTTGGAGTTTCCAGAGGTGGTCTTGACCTTGTTATGCTTCCCTTCACGGGTAGTAGGACCCGAAAGGTTAGGGCATTTTGTATAAAAGTGTCCTATCTTACCACATTCAAAGCATCGTTGATGTCCGGAGCTTCCTCTCCTTCTAGTTCTCACATTTTACAATGCTTTTGAGAACCGAGTAGAGATGAGTGCTAGCTCCTCTTCTAGAAATTCTTCAATTTGTTCCAGGGTTAGTGAAGACAGTAAAGCAAGAGTACTGCAAGATGATGATTGGTCGGAGCTAGGTATATCACGTTGTGAAATGAATGCAATAGACTTATTTGGATTCTTTCATGATAAAATGTCAATTTCATGAGTTATTAGTTTAGAGTAAAGCACATATAAAGTTAGAGTACTCATGACAGTTGATTCACGAATGAATATTACTTTCATCTCTCATATTGTCATTTCTAATGCACTAAGGAGTTGCCTAGCATTCTCAGCATCAGAAAATTTTACGTTGACACTACGTAGATTACTGAGAATTTTATTAAATCGGGCAAAAAGTTGATCGATGGACTCACCAGGTTGCATCTCGAAGCGCATGTCTTCCTTTTTGAACATATCTTGTTTTACCTCCTTGATTATGTTGGAACCTTCATGATAATCACAAAGAGCTCTTCAAACATTGTATGCTGATCGGAGGTGCGCGACACGATCAAAGTCACTTTGAGTGAGACCCTGAATGATCAAGTTGCGGGTTTTGTTGTTGTTGTCAACATCCTGTGGATTTGTAGCCGTAACTTGATCGTTTGGTGGCACTTCATAAGGTTTGTATACCTTTTCCCATATCGCGAAGCCTTGTGCCTGGATGAAAGCCTCCATGCGTGTCTTCCAAACCTGAAAATCAATACCACTAAACACACAAGGTTTGGCAGAGTATTTCTCCATGATAATTAGTCAAAACATGTGCAAACCAGTGATATTAGAGAACCGTGGCTCTGATACCAATTGTAGGATCGAAAAGCACGTGAAAAGCTACTAGAGGAGTGTGAATGGTAGATTTAAACTTTTCAGCGGAAGCAATGAAAACCCCACAGCAAAAAAATGACATGTTAAAGAAATCGTGTGTGCGACTAATCTAAACGTGTTCAACCATGACAAAAGTAGTAGATATTGTAGATAATCAAGTCATGAAGGCACGACAACAAGAATCACCGAAATCTGTCGAGAAAAACTCAAGTTACAATCGAAAGATCATACAAAGATCAATCTGTTCTACTGAGTAAAAATAGTTTTGCAGTACTGAAACTCGTATAGATCCAAAACCACAAATCCAATGACTGTGAAATTTTTACAGATGATACAAAATCAAGTTGTGAAGACAACCCAAAAAGAATCACATCAATTGGATCTGTAAAACTTGAGTTATGATAAAATCACCAAAGAAAGGTAGTGTTGTGCAGAAACTCGACGACAAAAACTTGACGAAAACAAGTTGGATGAACAAAGCACAAAAGTTCCTTCAAATATGAATTTTAATGATAAAAACACAAGAGGAACAACCCCAAAGTCGTCTGCCACGAGCTCTGGCCTCCCTTGCTTATATAACCAGCCCGAAAGCCATCTCAACTCAAACTAGGACTCTAATCCTACTCAATTCACGAATCAAAACTTTTCATAACTTCTTAAGACTCTTCTATATGCAGATAGAAGAAATCTTAAGACTTCCAAACACCTTAGGAACGTATCCCATATTCCTAAACAACCCACTTTGTGACTCACACGAAATCCTATCATAACCAATTCAAATCTTTCCATATCCGATCCATAACCGACTCCGCCGCAGCCGAAGTCATCATCCGAAATGATCCGATCCTTCCAACCAGATCTTTCCTTCCATAATCCTATCTTCAGAACCATGTTTCCATGTCATGCATCACATGCATACGTGCGAACACCTTCTTTCGACATCCAGTTTTCTTCATATGCACTGCTCTTGATTCAATCACCCTGCGTGACCTCCTGATCAGCTCAACCACAGTTCCTCCCGAACTTGATTGTTGGAACCTCATCTTCTCCCTGAGACTAGTACAATGGATCCCGTCACCGGTCATGTCTTGAACCAAATCAATACCTGCACATGAACAAACAACTGATACTTCCGAGCACAAGTCCTCGACTTGACTCTCATTAGTTCCGAAACCACAACACCTTACATGAGCACCTCACAAAAGCATGTTGCAAACCACAGTAAAAGTGGACATTTTTATAACAGCCAAAACAAAACAATAACTTAGTAAATAAATACTAAGCAACATTTCAGAATGTAAAAGAAATTCAAAACAATTTAGAGAAACAATAAAATTAAGTTTTGTTGGAGAGAACAAAAAATCGCCTTGGGGGCACGGGTTGGAGGAGAGAGGCGCTCGTGGTTGAAGTGAGGAGGAGGAGGGAGGACATGGGAGTCGTGGAGAAGATAAGCCACGGGGACACCGGACTTTTCCGGTGCAACGGACCAAGGCCATACTAGTTGAGATAACAGACTTGTTCGGTATGAAAAACGGACTAGTCCGGTACAATCAAAGATTTTAGGTAAGAAATAGGGGTGAAATGAAGATTAGACTTTTGGGTGATGATTGGAATATGGATTTAGAGGATATTCTTGAAGGACTTGAACAACAAACACTTAATCATCAAGCTATGATCTAAATTCTCCAAGATTAACAAGACACCAGACTAGTCCGTTATTGGTCCGACTTGTCCGGTTAACAGAGAGATGAGGTAAGATTTATGAGGAGAATTTTAGATGGGACCTAACGTTGGTCATAAGGACATAGTTTTAGAAATATTGTTGATGAACATGGTCAGTAATCAAGCAATAATCATACTATGACCATAATTCACAAGAGCTTATATTTTAAAATAGTTTTATAGTAAAATGAGATAGGAGATAATTTTTTTGCAACATACTAGTATTTTGAAGTTCTACGTTACTAGCAATCATATATACAATGTTTCAACTCACATTTCAAGAATCGAGGATATTTAATACATTCTTAAGCTCACAAAACCTTTTCTCATCTAATGGCTTCGTGAAAATATCGACTAGTTGTTTTTCAATTATTACATATGAAATTACAATATCTCCCTTGATTGAGTGGTCAGATGTTGATGAGTTTGGTCCTAGAATGCTCAACGGGGTTAGGGGCTATTTTTATGGAAGTCTCGTTGTCACATAGGAGCGGAATACGGTTCATATTATAACCATAATCCGTTAGAGTTTGTCGCTTCCAGAGCAGTTGTGCGCAACAACTTTCGGATGCAACATACTCCACTTTGGTTGTGGATAGGGCAATGGAATTTTGCTTCCTGGATGACCACAACACTAGCAACCCACCCAATAATTCGTAAGTCCCGAAGGTGATTTCCAATCCACTTTGCATCCAGTATAATCTACATCGGAGTATCCAATGAGATTGAATTTAGACCCTTTAGGATACCAAGGACCTAGGTTGGGTGTATGAACTAAATATCTCAAGATTCTCTTTACAGTTGTAAATTGACACTCCTTCAGAGCGCTTGAAACCTTGCACACATATATACACTCAACATGATATCAGGCCTAGATGTACAAAGATACAATAAAGAACCAATCATAGACTGATATACCTTTTGGTCCATGCTTGGACCATCTTCATTGAGGTTGAGATGCCCGTTGGTTGCCATTGGAGCTTTGATGGGCTTGACGTTGTCCATGTTGAACTTTTTGAGGACATCTTGTGTATACTTCTTTTGGCGAATGAAGTTATCCTCTTTAAGTTGCTTCACTTGAAAGTCTAGAAAGAACTTTAACTCGCCCATCATGGACATCTCAAACCTGTCCATCCTGATCTTACTAAACTAATCATGTGACACCCGGTTCCGAGAATGAACCAAGTGTGACGCATATGTGTGTCCAGGATATTCAACACACATACACGAGTGCATCACAAACGATATTTAGATTATAACCATGTTTCAAATAATAATAATAGTACCTTATTACAATATCCAAATAGTCTCAAATACAAGCTCTAGTAACAATATTGAAGTGGAAAACTAAACACTAATAGACTCTATCTCCACAAGCAAATTTGACGGTAACACGCACGCTTAGTACTCCTCATAGTCCCCCGGATACTCCAGATTATCGCTTGTTACTGAATTAATGTGGGAATATCAAGAGTGAGCACATGTCGTACTCAGCAAGTGTGGGAAAGTATGACATGTAGCTTAAATAAGGATGATAATGAATGGCTAATTGGATAAAGCTCATTTAGTTCACAAACATGTAAAAGCATCTTACAATGTCTATGTGTGATTAAATCCCATCATAACCCAAGTAATTATCATAACACACATTCAACATCCTCATTTACCATCATAATTCATCTATAATCAACCAACAATTGATTTCATTACCATATGCCAGTTTCATATCGTTCCAATAACCAACCATACTCATATGACATAACCAATCCCATATCGAACCATCCCAAAAGCCAAGTCCAATTCTAATCATGTAGGTCATCCAGGTGCTCGTGACCGGGAGCATGACTATCATAATAGTTTTTAACACTCTGCAGAGATTGTACCACTTTACCCACAAGTTCATGATATCGTCACCCATCGGTAACTAAAGAGAAACCTCCTTTTATGCCAAATACACTACCATAGGTGTATGGCCGAGAGATCACAAAATAGCATTTACAAAGTGATTACCAGCATGTGCGTACCCACTGAGGTTTCATCAGAGGTGATGTCTCCAACTGAGCACATCCATCAAAGGGCCCCCTCTTGTGCCATTCGGATCCTAGGATAGTCTTGCCATTACTACAAATCCAACCGACTCCCATTCCCCGAGACTTCCTTATGATCCGAACAATACTCGCAATACACTGATTAATCAGCTAAGCCGCACCCATTCTTGGCTTTGTGGTGGCACCGTTGTCCTGGCATATTCTCGCATGAACCGGTCTTTAGATTTAAGGCAAGCAAAACCACCATATCATCCGACCCATTCCACAAACCATGCTTGCTTAGATCCCCTAAGTTTTGTGTTGCTAAAATAGTCATTATCATCAATTCACATAGTTCATACGTTCAATAGTTCATAATTAGCCACTTCGGATATTCCCAGTCCCAATTAAGTAAAGCGAAGCAAAACTAGAAAATACCCTTCCCAACTCTCTTTATTATATCCTGAGCGACAAGGAATGGTATACAAGTCTAGTAAACACCTCTTCATAGGTTTCCAATCAATTAGGCATAAGCATGCAGTTTTGCAAACAAAACATTTGAAAATGGGATCAAAATGTTCAAGGACACTTGTCTTGCTCTGGTGGCTGGTTTGGATTGAGAGTTTCAAAGTTCTAGTGCTGAAGATCCTTGTAAGCACCTTCTAGAGCGTTTCCTTCTATTCCACGCGACAAACATGTGAAACAAGCATTACAATCAATAAATGCTCATATAGTACTCAATATGCCATGATATTTATGAAAGATGCAATTATGTGGTAAAACATGTTATTAGGTTGCTACTATTGCTTACTAACTTGTTGCAATTGAGTTTTACATGTGTGAGCAAGTTTTGAGTCAATTTCGGAAAAAACTGGGAAAGTTTCAGGAATTCAGACATTTAGAGGTCGGACTAGTCTGCACAATGGGCTGGACATGTCCGCTCTGGACCAGACTAGTCTGGTCTGGACCGGACAAGCCTTCTATGGTCCAGGGTTTTGCGAACTTCCCATCTTGGTCATGGTTTGAAACAAGAGTGGGATCAAAATTCACGTGGAAAGTTGGATCTAGGGCAAATACTGTGAATCCCAAGGTTCAAAGGTAGAGGATTAGGTGCAATGCGTGAAACTTGACGTCTAGATCCGTTGATGACAAATCGGCAACAAGAAGTAGAAGAAGAATGTTGATATCTAAGAGTTGATGAAGAAGATCGCAGAAGCGATGACAATCTTGCTTGATCCTCCCTCTTTCTTCTTCTCCTCTTCCTCTTTCTTCTCCCTTCCTTTTTCTTCCTTGCGGTGAGGGCTTCTTCCTTCTTGATGGTAGCTCACGATGAGAAACAGGCGGTGAGGGTTTTCCTCTAACGTGGACAGGGTGAGGAGAGGGTTGTGGGTGTTTATATAGGAGGAGGGGATGAGTTGGGGGTAAATCCAAGTAGGAAGCGGTGGGGACAAGTAGGTGCCTTGGTGGGATCCCACTTGGGCTCCTCAGTGGTGGGGCATGACGTTCTAGGGCCCAAATAAGTCAATTACCCAAAACCTCGTCGTGGAGAAAAAATAGGAATCCGAGTCGAAGCCCTAGAAACCGAACTAGTCCGCTTGAGGCCGGACAAGTTCGTTCGAGTACAGAGAGGGAAATCGGACAAGTTCGTACTAAGGCCGGACAAGTCTGTTTTCGGTTCAGATGTCACATCGGACTAGTCCATTGTAAATCGGACAAGTCCGGAGCATATCAGTGAAAAAAGGACTTCGAACTAGAATTCAACAATTTGGGAAAGTCCAGGACTTTACAGTTTCTAAATCAGACTAGTCCGAAATATTAATGGACAAGTCCAGATGGGAACAGAAACAGAACCGGAATAGTGCGTAACAATTAACGGACAAGTTCGGGCGACATTAGTAGCAAAACCGGACTAGTTCATAGCAATTAGCGGACAAGTATGTTGCTCCGAAGAAAATTGAATTCAACCAGAGCTGACGGGTATACCGGACTAGTTCGGGGTGGTGACCGGATAAGTTCGTATCCAAACTGATTTTTAATTGCTGTTTTGCCTCTAATTCATTTTAATCTTGTTCCTTTTTGTGTTGCATTATATTAAACATGTATGGCAATGAGTGCAACGCATGGTGGATGAAAATAAGGGTGTTACAAATCACAAAACAACTTATTAGTGGAACCAAAGACTATATAATCGACATATATCTGGCGAACAAATAAATCATTATAAAAGTGTTTTGTGAGCAATGTATAATCAAATTTTCCAATTTTATAACCATTATGAATTAGAAAATCTCTAAGGCACTCATATCAAGCTCTAGGAGCTTGTTTGAGGCCATAGAGAGCCTTACGCGGTTTGTACACATGGTTGGGGAGTCTTGATCCCCGAACCCGGGTTTTGGTCCACGTACACCTACTCCTTGGTTGGACCGTTGAGAAATGCACTTTTGACATCCATTTGGGACAAATTAAAATTATAGTGTGTAACATAGGCCAATAATATTTGAATAGATTCAAGCCTTCGACTTGATAGTACACCTTGGCCACAAGTTGGGTATTATTTCTTTTCACCACATCGTGTTAGTCTTGTTTGTTGCGGAAGACCCACTTTGTGCCCACAACATTCGCATCTGGTCGCTCCACAAGTCCCCAAACCTGATTTCTTTTGAAGTTGTTGAGTTCTTCTTGTATCGCCATCACCCAATCCAGATCTCGTAATGCATCTTCAACCCAATATGGTTCCCAAGAGAAAACAAAAGAGTAATGTTCACAAAAAATTGCAATGCGATATTGAGTAGTTACCCCTTGGAGATGTCTCCAAGGATATTGTCCACTGGGTGATCTCGTTGTACTCTTTGGTGCACTATTGGGTGAGGAACTTGGGATCTTGTGTCGACTTCTTCATTTTCTTAATCTTCTTCATCTCCCCTAGATCATTGCATCCATTTCGGTCTTGATCATATTGATCCTGCCGATGTTGATCTTGCAAGTTTTGTGCTTGGTTTTGTGTTGGTGGCTCCGATTGTGATGAAGATGGTTCACTCAAATCTTGAGATTGCTCTTGTAGTCAGACATCTCCAAGTGACATCCTTATCAATGCTTGCCACAAAGCTTGTTGTTCATCTAGCACACGAGGATCAACTTGCTGTACTTAGGAGCCGTTAGTCTCATCAAACACTATGCCATATGCAAATTCAACAATCTTGAAGGTTTTGTTGAAGACACGGTAGGCATAAGTGTTTGAATCATAACCAAGCAAGAAACCTTCATCAGATTTTGAAGTGAATTTCGAATTCTTAGGCTTCTTGTTTAGAATATAGTATTTACTTCCAAAGACTCGAAAATAAGAAATATTAGGCTTGTTATTGATAAAAAGCTCATATGGAGTTTTCTTAAGGAGTCGATGGAGGTAGAGAAGATTTGTTTCATGGCATGCAGTGTTTACCGCTTCTGCCCAAAATCAGTATGAGGTCTTGTACTCATCGAGCATTGTCCTCGCCATCTAGATAAGTGGACCATTCTTCCTTTTGGCTACCCCATTTTGTTCAGGGGAGTAGGGAGTAGAAAATTTGTGTTTTATTCCTTCTTCATCCAAAAAGTCTTCAATGGTATCCTTGAACTCGGTGTCGTTGTCACTCCTTATCTTCTTAACCCTCAAGAAGAACTCATTTTGAGCTCTCTTTAAGAATTTATTGAGGACATCTTGTACTTATCCCTTCTCATGCAAGATAAACACCCAAGTGAATCTTGAAAAATCATCTACAACTACTAAACCATATTTGTTACTGCCGATGCTAATGTAGGCAATCGGGTTGAAGAGGTCCATATGTAGTAGCTCCAACGATCTTGTAGAAGTCATAATGTTCTTAGCGAGATGAGGTGCTCTAACTTGTTTCCTGGCTTGGCACGCGTTGCATGGTCTATCTTTCACAACAATCTTCAAACCTCGGATGTGATCCCTTTTAGAAGTTTTTGCAGATTTCTCATACCAACATGAGCTAGTCGTCTATGCCATGGACAACCCATGTTGATATTTGCAGTCAAGCATGTGTCGAGTTGAGCTTTATCTGTGGTGAAGTCCACGAGATAGAGCTTTCTCTTTAACATACTTCTTCTAAAAATAGTCACACTCTCGTTAGTGAACAAACAATTATAACCTTTTTTACAAGTTTAGATATGGACAAAAGATTATAATCTAAAGAAACAACATGTAAAACTTGAGAAAGAGTATGTTGAGGTGATATTGTTATTTTACCGGTTCCGAGCACCCTTCCTTGGCTATTATCACCAAAATAGATACCTTCACTTGGATCCTCATTTTCTTCATACTTCCACAAACATTTTCTTCTCTCCGGTCATGTGATTGGTGCACCCGCTGTCAAGCATCTATTTGGAACCGCCGGAGGAGTATGCCTGCAAAATAGATTTATGCCTTGGCTTTAGGTACCCAAGTTTACTTGTGTCCTTTGATGAGACATTTGGAGAAAGTGAACTCTTAGAGGAGGAGGGGTCACTTTGCTTGAGTGATTCAAGTTGTACTTGAAGAGTCTTGTTAACTTTTGTTAAATTAACAAGTTCATCCTTAAGTACAACATACAAATCATTAAGATTTGAGCAAGTTTCCTTACTTAAAGCTAGCTCATGCTCAAGTGCTTCACTCTTCTCCTTTTTGAGCTCAAAAGTCTTTTCAACCTCAAAATATCTCTCCTTTTGAAGGATGGGCACATCTTCTTGTCGGTTGATAAGCTCCTCTTTCTCAAATATCTCATCCGACAACAATTTTATTTTAGCAAGTGCACTTTTACTTAAATCATGAAGCATGTGTTCATTTGCATCACAACTATCAAAATAATCATCATGTAGAGAATGTAAACAGGAAGATCTCAATTTAACCTTTTTCTTGCCTTCCTTAGCCATAAGGCAAGTGTGATTCGAGTCCTTCCATCCTCCCAAGTTTGGAAAGAGAGTTGTCTTCATGGAAGGCTTCTTGATGGCAATGGTTGCCATCCATCTTCATTATCAAAGGAGGACTCGTTGTTTGAGTCCTACTCCTTGCTAATGTGTTCTTGGCCCACTTAATTCTTCTTCTTGTACATTTTCTTGTCTTGTGGCGTTGATTCTTCCTTTCTGTTCCTGTTCTCTTCATATTGGCAATCAACCATAAAGCGTCCGTGTTCGCCTTCATTAGAGTTGTCACCTCTTCTTCTCCTCATCATACGCTTGAACTTTTGATGAAGAGGGCCATCTCTTCATCGTTTGTAGGATGGAAGAGAACGTGTAAAGCTACCAGAGGGGGGTGAATGGTAGATTAAAAACTTTTCAGCGGAAGCAACGAAACACCCCTTGGCAAAAAACCGATCTGTTAAAGAAACCATGTGTGCGACTAATTTAAATGTGTTCAACTGTGACAAAACTAGAATAGATTGTAGATAATAAAGTAACGTAGACGTCACAACAAGAATCATGAAAATCCGTCGATAGAAACTCAAGTTACGATCGAAAGATCGAACAAAGGTCAATCTGTTCTACTCGAGAAAAATAGTTCTGGAACACTGTAAAGAAACTAGTTTAGATCAGAAACCACAAATCCAATGACTGTGAAATTTTCACAGATGATAGAAAATCAAGTTATGAAGACAATCCAAAAAGAATCACATCAATCAGATCTGTAAAACTTAAGTTATGATAAAACCACCGAAGAAAGGTAGTGTTGTGCAGAAACTCAATGAAAAAAAACTTGTAGACAACAAGTCGGACGAACAAGGCCCAAAAGTTCCTTTCAACTATGAATTTTATTCAATATAACACAAGAGAAACAGCCCCCAAAGTCATCTCCAACGAGCTCTGGCCTCCCTTGCTTATATAACCAGCCCTAAGTCCAACCCAATCCTAACTAGGACTCTAATCCTACTAAATTCACGAATCGAAACTTTCCATAACTGCTCAAGATCTTCCTATTCGCAATTAGAAACAATCTCGAGACTTCCTAACAAACCAGGAACATATCCTGTATTTCTAAACAGCTTGACTTTCGTGCGGCACACGAAAACTTATGAGGACATCACTTCTATGGATACAAACAACACTCCATTGAACATACAAGATGCAATCAATAGAGTTCATACACAATAATTAATTTCAGAGGTGAACTCGTTCTTATATATTTCCTTATATGTTTTTGAGCATAAATTGCTACTTAATGATTTATTTGTGATTAGGATCCATGGAGAGGTTCAAGGAGTACTTGGAGGGAGTATTAGGGACGTGGAAGACCAGAGAATTCGTTCAAAGAAGATGGAAACCGAACCAAACTCCAAATCGTATCCAACTCGGAGTCCAGGAGCAGTACGCACTAAAACGGACGCCCAGGACGCATACGAACTCCGTTTTGGACGTTATACATATGCACGGAAAGGGGAGAGCATAACCTTTACAATGGCACCGGTCCCATGTCAAAATTACTTCGGAGTCGTTAGGAATCGTCGAAACAAAATCAAGTACAGAATCTGTCAGGGTGCTGCGCCACTGTATTGGGCCATTGGGCCTTGTATCTAGTCTAAGTCCATTATTTTCGTGTGTTGGGTTAGGTCACGACCCCAACACCCCCTTGGACGTCCTCCCACCTATATATACTCCATAGTAGCCGCCATGAACAATTGGGTTTTGCTTAGATCAATAATATCGCCGTTTATCGGTTTGTGAAACCACAATTCAGCAATTTCAGATTGCTTCTTCTACGTTCTTGCTTGTGTTCTCGGTTGCACTTGCAGGGATTAGCCTTCTTGGCGAGGTCAATCGTGTGCAGCACGGTTGATAACCAACAGAGCGGCGATGTAGTGATTGCAGGGGTTGTTCGTGTTCTACTCGAGAGCCTCGGATCATCAACGTCGAGATCTCCATCAATCGACTTACCCATTATCTTTCGGAAGATCGGGACCAATTTTCCTATCAATTGGTATCAGATTTCCAGGTTGCCCGTTAGGTAATTCATCTATCCATTACATTAGTTTTGTTTTTCATACCTAGAGTCCACAAAAAAACTTGCAGTTTAGTATATCTGTTCATTACTTTGTCCAAACCACATTGAGCCTTTGCAACTTTGTTATTCAGTTTGGTTTTGTTGAGTTTGTGTCCGTGGTTGAGTCATATTGCTGGTTTAGAAGTGTTTTTAGTCTTAGTTTGAGTTTTGCATTGTGTTGATTGATCCTTTTGAATCACGTCATCACGTCCAGATTAGATTCATCTCTGTCCAGTTCAGTATTTTCATCATATCTAGCTCATACGAACTCGGATTTTCGTGTTCTTATACTTTATGGAAAGCTTAAGAAGTTCTATATAACTTTCTTATTCATCATTTCCCCAGAAAATATAGTTATTGCTGTCGAAATTGTATTAGATCCGAATCTGTTATTGACCTAAGAATTCTGAACAGTCTGCTCTGATACCAATTGATAGGAAAATTGGTCCCGATCTTCCGAAAGGCAATGGGTAAGTCGATTGATGGAGATCTCGACGTTGATGATCCGAGGCTCTCGAGTAGAACACGAACAACCCCTGCAATCACTACACCACCGCTCCGTTGGTTATCAACCGTGCTGCACACGATTGACCTCGCCAAGAAGGCTAATCCCTGCAAGTGCAACCGAGAACACAAGCAAGAACGTAGAAGAAGCAATCTGAAATTGCTGAATTGTGGTTTCACAAACCGATATACGGCGATATTATTGATCTAAGCAAAACTCAATTGTTCATGGCGGCTACTATGGAGTATATATAGGTGGGAGGACGTCCAAGGGGGTGTTGGGGTCGTGACCTAACCCTAACACACGAACATAATGGACTTAGACTTGATACAAGGCCCAATGGCCCAATACGGTGGCGCAGCACCCTGACAGATTCTGTACTTGATTCTGTTTCGACGATTCCCAACGACTCTGAAGGAATTTTGACATGGGACCGGTGCCTTGGAAAGGTTATGCTCTCCCCTTTCCGTGCATATGTAGAACGTCCAAAACGGAGTTCGTATGCGTCCTGGGCGTCCGTTTTAGTGCGTACTGCTCCTGGACTCCGAGTTGGATACGATTTGGAGTTTGGTTCGGTTTCCATCTTCTTTGAACGAATTCTCTGGTCTTCCACGTCCCTAATACTCCCTCCAAGTACTCCTTGAACCTCTCCATGGATTCTAATCACAAATAAATCATTAAATAGCAATTTATGCTCAAAAACATATAAGGAAATATATAAGAACGAGTTTACCTCTGAAATTAATTGTTGTGTATGAACTCTATTGATTGCATCTTGTATGTTCAATGGAGTGTTGTTTGTATCCATAGAAGTGATGTCCTCATCATCCTCCCATTCTTGAATTAGAGTCGTCCTCGACTCAAGTTCATCTTCTATCATGTGTGGGTCCATACGTGCAACGCCATCAAATCTTCTTGTAAGCATGAAAGGCGGAGGCCAAGGTGGTGGACGGCATAGTGCACCATCTTGATATTGTCCATCAAATAAGAGTGCACATTCACTTGAGCCAGGATCCCAAACAAATAAACATTGTGTCATGTTTGTAGGTGCAATAATAATATGCATGATCTCATCAAAAACTACCATAACCAACTCAATACTTTCCATATTGAGCCATAACTGACCCAGCCAGCAGCCAAAGTCATCATGCGATACGATCCGACCCTTCAGATCTTCCTTCCATAACCCGTCTTCAGAACCATGTTGCCATGTCATGCACCACATGCATACATGCAAACATCTTACAACGACGTCCACGATACCTTCATATGCATTGTTCTTGATTCAAATATGTTGTGCCATAATTCAACCATAATTCCTCCCGAACTTGGTTGTTGGAACCTCATCTCCTCCCTGAGACTAGTCCAATGGATCCTTTCACCAGCCATGTCTTGAACTCAAGCAACATCTGCACATGAATAAACAACCAATACTTCCGAGCACAAGTCCTCAACTTAACTCTTGTTAGTTCCGAAACAACAACACCTTATGTGAGCACCTCACATAAGCATGTTGCAAACCATAGCAAAAACGATATCAGCCATAACCACTAAAACACACCAAAAAATTACTAAAAGATTACTAAGCAAACTTTCCATCAATGTAAAGCAAGTATGAATCATTGCAAGTTAAAAGCAGAACCACTGCGATCAAGCTTCGAACCTTGCCAAAGCTAATCGGACCTTGAACCGGAGCTTACCATAGCTAGCAGGACCTAGCGCTGGAACTTACCAAAGCTAGTCGGACCTAGCGCCGAAGCTTACCAAAGCTAGTCGTACCTAGCGCCGAAGCTTACCAAAGCTAGTCGGACCTAGCGCTGGAGCTAACCAAAGCTAATTGGACCTAGCATCGGAGCTAACCAAAGCTAATCGGATCTAGCGTCGGACCTTGCAGGAGCTCGGACCTAAAGTTAGACCTTGTTAAAAAGGTGTTTTGGTAGTATTCAAAACTTTTATTGTAAAAGCCAATGTATTCAGCACACATAGGTCTCACAATCTCCCTCTTGATGAATGCATTGGCAACACCACCTAAAATCCGAACATTGGCTTATTCACATGAAAAGTTTTGAAAACAATTTCTCACCCTATACTTATTTCTCCCCCTTTGACAATGTATTCAGCAAAGTACAAAAGAGAAATTTTAATTTGTTATGAGCACATTATAACATATACATATAGAACAAAGCTCATCCAAGTCATACTATCAAGTAACTTACACTATCACAACAATGAGATACATAAAGTACAAAGCACAAATTTGGATCATATGATATTTGCAAGAGATTATATGTGCATCTGCCTTATTCTAACCAACCAAACTAAGCCTATGTCATTTGACAATCAGAAGCTTAAGGACATAGTTTTAGTCATACACAACTTCTTACAAGTTCATATCTAAGTGCAATGATAAGCCATCTCAAAAGAAGAAGTGTGATGCATGCATATTCTCTTGATCTTTTCTCAATTTATATTTGTTCGTAAAATTTAACATGTGAGTTGATTACTTGATTAATTCATTATGATTAAAAGCACTTGTGATCATGCATCAAGTTCAAGACAGCAAGAAAGTTCGATCATGACCAGATTTAGTGTAAGTAATTATTTCAATTACTAGTCATGGTAAAAACTACAAAATGTATAACATGAGTAATGTAGTAAGAACTTTCAGCATGTAAAAGGAATCACAAAGTCATATATGTATGAAATACTATGCTCATATTATTTTAAGTTCAGATTCACACATAGACTTCCCAAGTTTCAAAACTCACCCTCAATTTAAGCCATGAGGATGCATAACCCCTATTTCACTACAAATGTAACAAAAATGAGTGAAATCCAAAGGTTTTGTGAAAATGTCAGCCAATTGTTGTTCGGTATCTACATGGTGAAGCACAATGTTTCCTTTTTTTCAATATTATCACGGAGAAAGTGATACCTAATGTCAATGTGCTTAGTTCTAGAATGTTGCACGGGGTTTTTAGCAATGCAAATAACACTAGTGTTATCACAAAATAGTGGAATACTATCTAGATCAACCCCATAGTCCTTAAGTGTTTGAACAATCCAAAGAATTTGTGAACAAGCACTAGTAGCAGCTACATATTCAGATTTGTGCAACTGAACTTTGTTTTCTAGAGGACCAAGCAACAAGTGAATTACCAAGAAAATGACAAACACATGAAGTACTTTTCCTATCAATCCTACAACCCCCAAAATCAGCATCCGAAAAAGCTTTCAAAGTAACAGTTGAGGGAGAAGGAAGAAAAATGCCAAATTCTTGAGTTCCATGTAAGTACCTTAGAATCCTTTTGATGGCTTGACGATATGATGCACGTGGGGAAACCTGAAACCGTGCACAAAGACATACGCTGAATTGTATGTCTGGTCTTGATGCCGTGAGGTACAAAAGTGATCCGATCATGCTTCTATATTCTTTTTGATCCACAGGTTCACCATCTTCATCAAGTTCAAGTGTTGATGTTGTTCCCATTGGTGTTCGAAGAGGCTTGCTTTTGTCCATGTTGAAGCGCTTAAGAAGGTCTCTTGTATACTTCATTTGATGCACAAAGGTTCCCTCCTTAGTTTGCTTGATTTGCAGCCCTAAAAAGTACGTGAGTTCTCCCATCATACTCATCTCAAATTCTGAACTCATCATAGCTGAAAACTCAGACACACGGTCATGAGAAGCACAACCCAAGATAATATCATCCACATACACTTGAACGAATAATGTGTCATTACCATGCTTAAGCACAAAAAGAGTTTTATCAACCTTGCCCATGGTAAACCCCTTTTCAAGTAAGAATGTTTTTAACCTATCATACCATGCTCTAGGAGCTTGTTTTAGACCGTACAAGGCTTTGGACAGTTTGTAAACATTATTAGAAAAATCTGGATTTTCACAATCTGGTGGTTGCTTGACATAAACCTCCTCATCTATATAGCCATTAAAAAAAGCACTTTTAACATCCATTTGATATAACTTGAGACCTTTAGATGCAGCAAAAGCTAACAAAATTCTTATGGCTTCTAATCTAGCAACAGGAGCAAAAGTTTCATCAAAATCTAGACCTTCAATTTGTGTGAAACCTTGAGCACCAACCTAGTCTTATTTCTAACCACAACCCCATCCTCACTTTGTTTATTTTTAAATACCCATTTCGTTTCAATTAAAGTGTGACCTTGAGGTGGAGGTACAAGTTTCCAAACATTATTTCTTTCAAAATTTTCTAACTCTTCTTGCATGGCAATAATCCAAGATTCATTAGTGAGTGCATGTGATATATCTTTGGGTTCAAAAGAAGCAACAAAAGCAGAATGAGCATGAGAATTGGGGTCGAAAAACCTGGATCTTGTAACTCGTTCATGCAAGCCTCCAATTATCTGTTGCGTGGGATGATTCTTGTAAATCCGTAGGGGAACAGATATCTCACAAGCTTCTTCTTCATCAGGTTCATCGAAGATTGATGAGCTTGTGGCTTGCGAACGATCAGGACCAGCAGAGATGGTAGTCGGAGCTTGTTCAAAGTTCAGAGCTGGACACGTGTCAGCTTTAGAACTATCAGGCAATATCACCAACTCTTCTTCTTCTTCGAAAATACCATCCCCCTGAGGATATGGATCCGGACCTGCAATGTTTGAGCTAGTACCTGGGCTAGCTTCATCAAAAGACACCTCACAAGTTTCCACAATTTTGTTAGTGTCAAGTAAGAGCACACGGTAGCCTCTAGTATGAGATGGATAACTAAGAAATATGCCATCAATGGATCTAGGTTCAAATTTATCAAGATTACAATGTTTCTTAACAAAGCATTGGCAACCAAAGACACGAAGGTGTGTAACACTAGGCCTATATCCAAACCGGAGCTCATATGGTGTTTTAACTAGCTTAGCGCACAAGAAAACACAATTTGAGACATAACAAGCGGTTGCAATCGCATCAGCCCAAAATTTCCTAGGAGTTTGATATTCATCAATCATAGTCCTAGACATCTCAACTAAGGTTCTGTTCTTTCTTTCTACAACACCGTTTTGTTGAGGTACATATGGTGAAGAAAGTTGATGATCTATTCCATTTTTAGCACAAAAGTGATCAAAAGATTGATTTTTAAATTCGGTTCCATTATCACTTCTAATTGCTTTTAAAGATCCTGGGTGTTCAATTGATAATCTAAGAAATAAAATTCTAAAGTGACTAAAAGCTTCATTCTTAGATGCCATAAAGTAAACCCAAGAGTATCTAGAATAATCATCCAAATCACAAGAACATACCATTTACCTCCGAAGGATTAAACACGTGAAGGTCCTATGGCGTCAAGGTGCAAAAGTTGACCCGGTTTAGTTGTCATGATCATTGTAAGAGGAGTATGTGAACCTGCAATCATCTTAGCATGTCTACAAGAAGAGCACACAATTCTTTGTCCCCTTTAAGTTTAGGCAGCCCACGTATGCGATCAAGAGCACTAACACGCGTTAGATGATCAAAGCCTACGTGACCAAGTCTACGATGCCAAAAATATAAGTCTTTTGAATCATTAGCAACTAGACACCTATGCTTAGAAGAAGACATATCAAAATCAGCTTTAAAAACTCTTCCAAACCGAGACATGTTAAAAATAAGCTCACTATTTGAATTTAAAACCTTACAACAATGTTTAGTAAAAATAATTTCAAGATTTTCATCTAGCAATTGTGAAACAGAAAACAAGTTGTATTTCAAAATTTTAACAAGTGCCACATCCTTCAAGGTGTAATGATCATTTACTATAACCGAACCCTTAGCAATTATAGGAGTTGAAGAATTATCAGCAAAAGTAACATTCTCTACACATGACACAAAAGAAAGGGAGGAGAACCATTCTTTGTTACCGGTCATGTGGCATGAGCAACCTGAATCCACAATCCAAATGTTCTCCTTCCTCAAGCGTGTAACCTACATAGAAGAACAATACATCAATGACTCAATACTGGGGTTAGTCAAAAGGCATTTAAGAATCCAGTACTGAGTCACACGACGTGTAGCAGGAAAAACACGCGAAAGCTGTGACAAAACAGCAGGTTTACGAGTCAAAGATTGAGGTTTTCTGTTCTTAACTACTAATTTAGAAGTTGTTTCACGTTTAGGACAAAAACCAGTAGCCCCGGAGGTAAAAGCAGCAGTTCCAAAGTGAAAAGTTGAAGCTCCGGATGCAAAAACTGATATTCTGAAGGGAACAACAGAAGGTCTTGGAGCTCTCGGAGCTATCGGAACTATCGGGGCTGCCTTTGCAGATTTCTTACCAGAAGGTTCGGAAGCTACTTTTTCAAATTTCTGAGTTATTAAAGTAGGTTCCATGTTTCTAATTTTAGGTTTAGCATGAAAGTAATGTGATGTAGCAGACATCTTATCCTTTTTATGTTGTTTAGCTAGTCTATAACAAAAATATATGACATGACCATCTCTAGCACAATAGGTACAATGAAATTTAACTTTATGTTCATGTCTAGATGAGCATGCAATATGTTAATTTGAACACGAACGTGACAACACTCCTGCAGATTTAAAAACCACCTCTTTTGGTTTAGGAACTATTTTAATCAAACCACTTCCCAATGACTTTACAATTTTAGGTGGATGTGCTTTAGAATAAGTATGGAAATCAAAACCTAAACCAGTTTTATCATTGCAAGGTTTAGAAGAATTTAACAACAAGTTTAGATTCTTGTTCCCATTGTAAAACCGCTCTAATATCTTATTTTTATTGTCAAGTTATTTAGATAAAACTAGGCATCCTTTACATGAAGCTTTTCCTTTAAGTTTACAGTTAGAACAGTTTTTAACTTCATGTGTTCGTAAAGCATTTTTCCAAATGGAAATGTCATTCATTGCATCTTTTAGTTTCTTATCAAGATTACCACATGCAGAACAATGCAAATCATCTGTAGAACAAGAAGCATCTTTTAGGTTTTTAACATTAAAGCCAGACAACTTTTTGTTCTTTTCAATTTCTTCATCAAGTCTATCTAGAGTGGAGGAGTGTGCACTTCTTAATGTGGACAATTGTTCATAGATTAAGTCACATGAGGGACATGCATTATCACTAGGAATCAAAGTTTTTAAATGGTTGATTTCAGACTCTAGTGATTCAATTTTAGCAGCATTATCCCTAAGGTTTTTGTCCTTTTTCTTGACAATAATAGTTGCACAAGAAATTGCATCACACATTTCATTACAGATAGAACATACCTCATCGTCATCACTGTTGTGTTCTGCATCCTCCTGACTTGATCTTGATCTTGTTTTGCCCGCCATGAAGCATAAGTTGGCCAGATCGTCATCATCTTCATCACTTCCAATGTGTGCATCACTTGAACTGAGCTCTTGAAGTGCGGTGATGAAGTTGTTTATCATCTTGCGTCCTATGGAACCCTTCTTTTTCTTGTTGGAGTTTCTAGAGGTAGTATTGACCTTGTTCTGCTTTTCTTCACAGGTAGTAGGACCTGAAAGGTTAGGGCATTCTATACGAAAGTGTCCTGTCTTACCACATTCAAAGCAGGGTTGTGTTTTGGAGCTTCCTCTCCTTCTAGTTCTTACATTTTGCAATGCTTTTGAGAATCTAGTAGAGATGAGTGCTAACTCCTCTTCTGGAAATTCCTCAATCTGCTCCAGGGGTAGTGAGGACAACAAAGCAAGAGTATTGCAAGATGATGATTCGCCAGAGCAAGGCATATCACATTGTGAAACGAATGCAATAGACTTATTTGGATTCTTTCATGAAAAAATGTCAATTTCATGAGTTTTTAGTTTAGAGTAAAGCACATCTAAAGTAAGAGTACTCATGACAGTTGATTCACGAATAGATGTGACTTTCATCTCCCAAATTGACATATCTAATGCACTTAACAATTGCCTTGCATTTTCAGCATCTAAAAAATTAACATTGACACTACGCAAGTTGCTGAGAATTTTATTAAAGCGAGCAAAAAGGTCATCAATGGACCCACCGGTTTGCATCTTGAAGCGCATGTTTTCCTTTTTGAACATATCTTCTTTTATCTCCTTGATTGTGTTGGATCCTTCGTGATAATCACAGAGAGCTCTCCAAACATCATATCTTGATCAGAGGTGTGCGACACGATCAAAGTCGCTTTGAGTGAGGCTGAATGATCAAGTTGCGGGCTTTGTTGTTGTTGTCAATGCTCTTATATTCGTAGTCGTAACTTGATTGTTTGGTGTCACTTCATAAGGTTTTTATACATTTTCCCATATGGCGAAGCCTTGTGCCTGGATAAAGGCTTCCATGCGTGCCTTCCAAACCTGAAAATCAATATCAACAAACACACAAGGTTTCGCCGAGTATTTCTCCATGAGGATTAGTCAGAAATACGTGTGAATCAAAAAGATTAGAGCACTGTGGCTCTGATACCAATTGTAGGATCGAAGAGCACGTGTAAAGCTACCAAAGGGGGGTGAATGGTAGATTAAAAACTTTTCAGCGGAAGCAACAAAACACCCCTTGGCAGAAAACTGATCTGTTAAAGAAACCATGTGTGCGACTAATATAAACATGTTCAACTGTGACAAAACTAATATAGATTGTAGATAATCAAGTAAAAAAGATGTCACAACAAGAATCATGAAAATCCGTTGAGAGAAACTCAAGTTACAATCGAAAGATCGAACAAAGGTCAATCTGACCTACTCGAGAAAAACAGTTCTGGAACACTGCAAAGAAACTTGTGTAGATCAGAAACCACAAATTTAATGAACGTGAAATTTTCACAGACGATAGAAAATCAAGTTATGAAGACAACCCAAAAATAATCACGTCCATCGGATCTGTAAAACTCGAGTTATGATAAAACCACTGAAGAAAAGTAGTGTTGTGTAGAAACTCGACGAAAAAAACTTATAGATAACAAGTCGGGCGAACAAGGCACAAAAGTTCCTTTCAACTATGAATTTTATTCAATATAACACAAGAGGAATAACCCCCAAAGTCGTCTCCGACGAGCTCTGGCCTCCCTTGCTTATATAACCAGCCCTAAGGCCAACCCAATCCTAACTAGGACTCTAATCCTACTCAATTCACGAATCGAAACTTTCCATAATTGCTCAAGATCTTCCAATTCGCAGATAGAAATAATCTTGAGACTTCCTACCAAACCAGGAAGACATCCTGTATTCCTAAACAGCTTGACTTTCATGCAGCACACAAAAACTACCATAACCAACTCAATACTTTCCATATTGAGCCATAACTGACTCAGCCAACAGCCGAAGTCATCATGCGATACAATCTGATCCTTCAGATCTTCCTTCCATAACCCGTCTTCAGAACCATGTTGCCACATCATGCACCACATGCATACGTGCAAACATCTTCCAACGACGTCCACGATACCTTCATATGTATTGTTCTTGATTCAAACATGTTGTGCAACCTCCCGATCAATTCAACCACAATTCCTCCCGAACTTGGTTGTTGGAACCTCATCTCCTCTCTGAGACTAGTCCAATGGATCCTGTCACCAGCCATGTCTTGAACTCAAGCAACATCTGCACATGAATAAACAATCGATACTTCCGAGCACAAGTCCTCGACTTGACTCTCGTTAGTTCTGAAACCACAACACCTTATGTGAGCACCTCACATAAGCATGTTGCAAACCATAGCAAAAATGATATCAAGCATAACCACCAAAACACACCAAAAACTTAGTAACAGATTACTAAGCAAACTTTCCATCAATGTAAAGAAAGTACGAGTCATTACATGTTAAAAGCAGAACCACTGTGATTAAGCTCCGAACTTTGCCAAAGCTAACCGGACCTTGAACTGGAGCTTACCAATGCTAGCAGGACCTAGCGCCGAAACTTACCAAAGCTAGTCGGACCTAGCACCGGAGCTTACCAAAGCTAGTTGGACCTAGCACTGGAGGTTACCAAAGCTAGTCGGACCTAGTGCCGGAGCTAACCAAAGCTAATCGGACCTAGCGTAGGAGCTAACCAAAGGTAGTCGGACCTAGCGTCGGACCTTGCAGGAGCTCGGACCTAAAGTCAGACCTTGTTAAAAAGGTGTTTTGGTAGTATTCAAAACTTTTATTGTAAAAGCCAATGTATTCAGCACACATAGGTCTCACATCGTCCTTGTCGGTGCTCACATCATTGCTATGTTCACCATCTTGCACTTTATGGACTTCTTTTCCTTTTGGTTTGCAAGTCGCTTTGAGAGCGACTTCCCTCTTCTTAGAAGAGGTGAGCTCGGCAAGACTTCACATATTGAGCTTCGTTCTACATCATCTCATGGTTGATGATTTTGTTCAATAGCTCATCTAGAGTCATTTTGTGGAACCCCGGGCTTTCTCGGATCATAGAGCATAAGATGACATTTCTAGGCATAAATGCTCTAATCATTCTTTTGACCACTTCATGGTCAGTCTACTTCTTGCTTCCATATGCTCAGCTTTTATTGATGAGAACCTTTGTCGGTACCCTGCAGGCCGAATACCCCCGCATACAAGCATGAAGCGGTTCCGGATCCCACCTCCTTGCCGAGGTGGGCTCCGACGCTACCATGTGCCCAGCGGCTCCGAACCCTGCCTTCCTGCTGAGGCAGGCTCCAGCGATGTTGTTGACGGTTCTTAACACCACAGATCATCTCTAGTAAGAGATGAGGTCCGCAAGCGCACGGAAGAGACCATTGTAGCATTTCACCCATGAGTATTCTCATGAGTATCGTATTTATCCCAGAGGAAGGCAATGGAGTTAAGTAAACACTACTCTTATGGTCAAGCTATGGGATACTAATCAATTATCAAGACAAGGGTAAGTTGATAAGGGTAGTGTGACACACACCTAAGCAATATATTCTAGAGGGTAAATGGATCCTACTGGAGATTAGACTAAGAGTTGGTGACTTGGTCCGACAATGCTTCTAATATACATATACATAGCCTATGTTAGATACTAATGAGCATGTCAATGGTGAATCCTTATGCCAAGTTGTTCAACACATCGGGCACGGGCTTACCCCTAGAATTACTAGGGTGACTCTCGCTAAGAGCATGTGGCATAACCGAACGTGGAGGATTATAAAGGACAGATAGGGTTGTCACCACATACTGTCTACCTCTTCAATCTGTGGGTCTACGAGACATCCAACGCTACTTAACTATCCTAGAACCATGCTAGCATATTAAGTAAATACCTTAGGAGCCATAGCACAAGCTATCCTAAGGCAATGACTAACATAAACATCATTGAACCAATGTTGAGACATAGCATAAGTTATTCATATTAACAGGATCATATCGTAACTACTTAGACTATAGTTGGGGTTTATAGTGGTTATGATGATAGTATAATGATATTAAGGCATGATCATAAAGACTATTCCTACCACGTGCATGGAATCCACAATCAAACAAGAAACACTTCATCCAAGTATATGACTAAAAGAAGACTAAAGATAATATCTTTATTATGCATAAAGTCAAAAATACAAGAAAATATACATGAGCCATACCTTTCCCAGTTTGGTTTTGGGACTAGAGACTCCTCTCTATAGCCTAACCTCCACTAAGGAACTAGGAGACCTAATGTATACAATAGAATGATGCTCAAGTGGTGTGTGTGTGTGTGTGAAGTGAGGTGAGGCACTCCCTCGTATTTATACACTCACTCATGCGGTTTCGCGCGCTAATCTCCCAGGCTTTCACTTACTCTCGCGTCAAGGAAGCTACTAGGGGTTGACACGTGTAGTTGGACCGAGTTTGGCGCTTTTACCAGTTTGGTGGAACAGGTGATTTGGCCGAACTGGGGTTGGCCCCACTCGACTCCCACTTGCTCTTGGACACTAATATGTGGGCCCTTGCCGACCTTCTAGATGAATCGGGGTGAAAACATGCGGGTACCCGCCGGTAAGTGGGCCATTGGATCCATGGGAAGCCATATGGCATCGTCTGATTGGTTGGAATTGTGTTTCCTTTCCTTGTGGCCATGCATTCACCAAAAATCTGCATATAATACCTGCATGCACCAATTTCTTCAAGTACAAGTGAAACTAGATTATTCCTAACTATGATGTGTGTTATAAAATTCATTCCTTCACATAATTGAGTTATATTGATGGTCGAAATTGGTATATAACGACCATCAAAAAACTCCCCCAAGCTTACCCTTTGCTCGTCCCGAAGCAAAGATAAGACTTAGGTTGTTGATCAAGAGTTGCTACAATGTTCTATTTTTCAAAAGTACCAAGTGCACAACGAAATATTCTGCCTAGCATTGAATAAATTGGCTATGGTACCTCACCTTTTTTTCTTAGTCATTATAGGGCTTATGCCTTATCCTTTTCTTGGGTGGTTGAATGATAGAATAGCAAAATGAGCATGCATCTCCTAATGTTTAAGTTCCACTCAAATTTCGAAGAATTTCAAATGATGTTTGGTTTTAAGTTCCTCAAATGATGCACTCAATCACTCCTATGTGGGAAGTGGTATTTGTATACTCACCAAGGCAATGTCTTTCTTGTCCTACATCTAAATAAGGCTTGTATGTGGAGCTTGGTAGGGATCAAGAGTAGGCATATTTGCAAAAAAAATTGCTATGTGTGACGCCCGGTTCCGAAAATGAACCAAGCTAACGCATATGTGTGCCCAGGATGTTCAACACACATACATGAGTGATTCACAAATGATAAACAGATAATTACCACAGCTCAAATTATTAAATAAGTACTCTTATTACATAATTCATTAAATCCTCGAATACAAGCTCTAATGAATATTAATTACAGGTTCAACTAATGCAGCGGAAATAAACTAATTAAGCAACTAAGCAAACTAAGCAAAAGGGGTAGCGCAGCTCCATGCAACACCACAGGCAAGCTGACGGTAGACACGGCCTAGAACTCCGCATTATCACCATTAAACTCATAATCCAGTCCTGCAACTGTTGGGGGAGATTGCAAGAGTGAGTACATGTCGTACTCAGCAAGTGTGGAAAGTATGACATGTGGCTGATTCAAATGACGAATGTAATAATGGCTAAGTGCTGAAAAGTACAGTAAAACATTTGAAAAGCATTATACTATGTCTATGTGAAACAATCCCATCATAACCATCATATTAACAAAATATAAACCATATCCAATTATTGTCAACATCACCATTATCCATGTCCAATTACCATAACTCAAATTCATATCCATGATCATAATCCATAAACCATAACCATTACCAAACCATAACCATAACCATTACCAAACCATAACCATCCCAAATCCCAATTTCCCTCTAATCATGGAAGTTGTCCAGGTGCTCATAACCGGGAGCACGGCTATCTTGATAGTTTTAATTACTCTGCAGAGGTTGTACCACTTTACCCACGTGTTTGTGATTTCATCACCTTTCGGCGACTAAGAACCTCCCTTATGCCCATGACCCGTCGGTCACATTACACACTTCCGTTGGTGTGTGGCCAAGAGATCACAAAATAGCCTTTACAAAGGGATTACTAGCCTATTTAGACCCCACTGAGGTTTCACCGGTGGCGATGCCTCCAACTGAGCACATCTTCAACCAAGGGCCCCCTCTTGAGCCATTCGGATCCCAGGGTAGTCCCACCAATCATCAACAAACCCAATCCGACTACCCCTTCCCCGAGCATCCCCAATGGTCCAAACAGCACTAGCAAAGCCCTAATTAATCAGCTACGCCGCACCCATACTTGGCATCGTGGTGGCACTGTAGTCCTGGCTTATTCTCGCATGAACCGGTCCTTAGATCTAAAGCAAGCAAACCACCATAACGTCCAGCCCATCCACATACCAGGCTTGCTTAGATCACCCATCGTATTGACCAATTCACATTAACCAGAATATCATTGGTGCATAATTAAATATGTAGTGTTGCTTTCCCATCCCAATTAATCAAGCGAGGCAAAAAGGTAAAACCCCTTCCCGACTCTCTACCATAAATTACAGGTGACAAGGGTGGTCAAACAAATCTAGTAAACTTCCTACCATAGGATTCCCATCAATTTGACACAAGCATGCAAGTTTGCAAACAAAACATTTATTTGAAAACAGGATCAATATGCTTCAAGGACACTTGCCTTGCTCCAGCGGATGGGGTTGCTCAAGCGCTTCGAATTCTTGGTTCTGAAAATCCTCGTACACGATCTCTTGAGCACTTCCCTCTACTCGTGATCACACATACAAGAATATACATACAAATCAACATGATGCACACACATTAATCAACATGCGATGATATGCATGCATGCAAGTACAATAATTAATTAACTATGGTTGTTTATTAATTAGATGTAACTAGTTCATACGCGTTCATATGAGTTTGCGGAGAATTTAACGTGGATTAATGCTGCTGAAAATAAAATTATGGTGCAACTAAAATCAATTTATGTCTATTAGTTCTAATGCGTCGCTAAAATTCGCATCGGGAATATGGCCTACCGTAGATCTGACGGCTTGACGGTCGCGGAACGAATGCGACGCGTAGACGAAGTGGATGGCGCAGCAGTCCCTCGGCGGAACGACGACGGCGACGATCTCCGGTGAACGGTGGCACCCTCCTCTTTTTCCTCCTCTTCTTCTCCTCTTTTTTTTTCTTCTTTTTCTTCCCCTGGCGGCGGCGGCTCTGGTGCTTTTCTATTTCTTTTCTTCCTGGCGGCGTGGCTTTCCTTCCCCTGGTGGCGGAGCTGCTCTCTGGTGCGCTTTTTTCCTGCTGCAACTGGCGGCTAGGGAAAAACCTAGGGACCTACGGTCCTTTTTATAGGGTGGAGGCCACGCGGTAGGGTGCTAGGGCCGGCTGGCGCGGGAATCGCGGTTCGGGCGGGAGTCCGCGTGAGCCAGCGGGAATCCCGGGCGCGGGAGGTGGGCGTGGGGCCCGGGAGGCGATGCGTCGGTGCGGGAGGCGTGGCGGCGGGGTCGCGGGGCCAGGCGGTCGCGTCGGGAGCGGGAGGCCGGGCGTGGCTGCGGGGAGGGGCGATCGAGGCGGGGGGGGGGGGGGGGGGGGGGGGGGGGCGGGCCAGGCGGCGGGCGGGGCCCAGCCGCGCGGTGCGCGTGGGCGTGGGGGCCGAGGCAGGCCGCGGTCGGCTCGGCCGCCTGGCCGCCCGACGGGTTTTTTTTAGATTATTATTATAATATATTTTATTATTTATATTTTATTTATCTTATTAACTTTATTTATTATTTTATATATATATATATATTTATTATTATATATAATTTATTTATATATATCTCTTTTTTATATATATTATTATTTTATTATTGATATTTATTCCCTAATACATGTTTTAGGCTATAATTGTTAATTTCTATTTCTTCTTTTTGCTACATACATTTGTATATATATGCTCCATCCTTTATGTTTTTTTATTTTTCTTTTATCTTACTAATGTTTAATGCATGATCATGTATGCGATGCAGGATGCGAAAATTTAGGGTGTTACAAACCTACCCCCCTTAAAGTGAATCTCGCCCTCGAGATTCAACAGCGTGGAGAAAAGATGCGGGAATTCTGCCTTCAGGTCTTCTTCACGTTCCCACGTAGCTTCGTCTTCTGTATGGTGTTTCCATTGCACTTTACACCAACGGATCCTCTTATTTCTCGTGACCCTTTCCTTCACGTCCAAGATCTTGATAGATTGCTCGACATAAGACAAATCCTCCTGAAGTTCTAACTCGTCCATCGGCACTTGTTCTTCCGGCACCCTGAGACACTTCTTGAGTTGAGACACGTGAAACACGTCGTGTACGTCTGAAAGATGAGCTGGCATCTCCAACTTATATGCTACTTCTCCTCTTTTGTCCAAAATCTTGAATGGTCCAATATAGCGAGGTGCGAGCTTGCCTCTTATGTTAAACCTCTTATGACCTCTCATAGGTGACACCTTGAGGTAAACAAAATCTCCAATTTCAAAGGCTAATTTCCTTCGCCTATTGTCCGCATAGCCTTTTTGTCTTGATTGGGCAGCCCTCAAGTTTTCACGAATTATCTGGACTTGCTTTTCGGCTTCTTGCAACACATCCGGACCAAATACTTGAGTTTCTCCTGCCTCATTCCAGAATAAAGGTGTCCTACACTTCCTCCCATAAAGTGCTTCATATGGTGACATTTTCAAGCTTGCTTGGTAACTATTGTTGTATGAAAATTCTGCGTAGGGTAAGCTTTTGTCCCAACTTTTCCCATGCTTTAAAGCACAAGCTCTTAACATGTCCTCCAAAATCTGATTGGTCCTCTCGGTTTGTCCGTCCGTTTGAGGATGGTATGCTGAACTAAAATTCAACCTCGTTCCCAAAGCTTCATGCAATTTTTGCCAAAATCTGGAGGTAAATTGAGAACCTCTATCCGAGACTATTTTCTTAGGGACTCCATGTCGACACACAATATGCTCCATGTATAATTCGGCCAATCGTGCAGCCGTATATTTGGTCTTCACAGGGACAAAATGAGCTGACTTGGTTAAGCGATCCACAATTACCCAAATTGAGTCATACCCGGACTGAGTACAGGGTAACCCAACTATGAAGTCCATACCAATTTCTTCCCACTTCCATTCCGGAATCTTCAACGGTTGCAATAATCCGGCTGGCCTTTGATGTTCCGCCTTGACTCGTTGACACACATCACACAGTGCTACGTATTTAGCTATGTCCTTCTTCATGCTATTCCACCAATAGCAAGTCTTCAAGTATTTGTACATCTTCGTACAACCAGGGTGAATTGAGTAAGGCGAGTCATGTGCCTCCTTTAATATTGTCTCACGAATATGCTTTACATTAGGCACAACGATTCTCTTTCCAAGCCATAAGGTACCATGTTCGTCTTCATCAAATCTGAATTCTCTCCCTTCTTCGATTCTTTCCTTGATTTCCTTGATCTCCTCATCTGTGGTCTGTGCTTCTCGAATTTCTTGCTCCAGGGTTGGATTTAACTCCATTATCTCCATCTCATTTACAAACCCGAGGTTCAACCGTTCAAACTCCTTACATAACTCAGACGGTAACTCTCGAACTGTAAGTTGATGGCTTACTCCCTTTCTACTCAGCATCGGCCACTACATTGGCTTTTCCCGGATGATAGTTGATTCCCACATCATAATCCTTGATGAGCTCCAACCATCTTCGTTGCCTCAAATTCAGATCTGTCTGTGTGAAAATATACTTAAGACTCTTGTGATCCGTATAAATTTCACACCTATGTCCGAGTATATAGTGTCTCCAAATCTTCAATGCATGTACCACGGCTGCAAGTTCTAAATCACGTGTTGGGTAATTCTGCTCATGTTTCTTCAATTGTCTTGATGCATAGGCGACCACTTGACCTTCTTGCATAAATACACATCCAAGTCCTTGTCTTGATGCATCACAATAGATGTCGAAACTCTTGCTTACGTCCGGTAATACTAACACCGGCGTGGTTGTCAACCTTTTCTTTAACTCCTCAAAGCTATCCTGACAAGCTTGAGTCCATCGGAATGCCTTCCCTTTCATGAGTAATTCGGTCATAGGCTTGGCTATTCTGGAGAAATCCTTGATGAATCGGCGGTAATATCCAGCCATTCCAAGGAAACTCCGGATTTCCTTGACATTCTGTGGTGGTTCCCACTTCAACACATCCCTCACTTTACCGGGGTCAACCGATACTCCTCCTCCGGAAATAATATGACCTAAGAAGGAAACTTCCCGTAACCAGAATTGACATTTACTGAACTTGGCGTACAATTGATGCTCCCTCAATTTCTGCAACGTAAGCCTCAAGTGTTCCTCATGTTCCTTCTCATCCTTCGAGTAGATCATAATATCATCAATAAACACCACAACGAACTTATCTAAGTACTCCATGAAGACTTTATTCATGAGGTACATAAAGTAGGCAGGCGCATTTGTCAATTCAAAAGACATCACGGTGTACTCATAAGATCCATACCGTGTCCTAAAAGCTGTCTTGGGTATGTCCGATGGTCTAATCTTCATTTGAAAGTATCCCGACCTCAAGTCAATCTTAGAGAACACACAGGCGCCTTTCATCTGATCAAACAAATCCTCTATGCGGGGCAAGGTGTACTTGTTCTTGATGGTCACCTCGTTGAGAGCTCGGTAATCCACACACATCCTTTGCGTTCCATCCTTCTTGTCTACAAATAGAACGGGCGCTCCCCAAGGTGAAGAGCTAGGGCGAATAAAACCTTTCTCTAGTTGTTCTTGAATCTGCTTCTTGAGCTCTGCTAATTCCTTAGGAGGCATCCTATACGGCCTCTTAGCTATAGGTGCAGTTCCAGGTATTAAATCAATAACAAACTCAATGTCTCGATCGGGTGGCATACCTAGCAACTCATCTGGAAAAACATCCAAAAATTCACACACTACCGGAATCTCCTCAATTGCGGCACCGTCCACATGGTTCAGCTCCAATTGCTTCGGTGCGGTTTGAGATGCTTCAAATTCTATGGTGATCCCTTCCTCATTGGTCAACTTCACCGTCTTCGTGGCACACTCAATAACTCCATTGTGCTTCCTTAACCAGTCCATACCAAGTATAATGTCCAATCCTTGAGAATCCAAAACAATGAGGTTGGCGGAGAAGTCTACCCCCCTTATTCTAAGGCTTACTTTTGGACATACTATATTTGTCCTCATCTCTCCTCCAGGAGACTTAACCAACAGAGTAAACTTCATATGAGAGATAGGCAAACTATACTTGGCAACATACTTTGATGCAATGAATGAATGCGATGCTCTAGAATCAAATAACATAGTCGCGGGATTGGAGTTGGCGAGAAACATACCAATGACCACGTCATCCGCTTGTTGAGCATCCTCCGTAGAGACATGGTTCACGTTACCACGAGCAAAATTCTGCTGTCCACGGCTTCCGTGTGGCTGTCCTCCATTGGGTCTTGGGTTTTGCCTCGGCGCATTGCTTCCTTGACCAAGGCCTGACTTAGGACATTGATTCGCAAAGTGTCCAGCTTCTCCACAAGTATAGCACCTCTTGACTCCACCAGAATTATTGGGACGAGCTTGGTTTTGAGCATTGGTTCCAGGAAAATCAGCACGAGGTGCATAAGGCATTGCTTGCATAACAGGGCGCTGCTGCACAAACTGAGTTGGGCGCGGTGCATAACCAGGGCGCTGAGCAGGAATAGAGGAGCTGTAATGAGGCACATTGGGCGGTGCAAAGCGAGGGCGCACATTACTTCCTTGTTGCTGTCCTTGATATGGCGCCTTCCTCTTGATTTCTTGCTCCATCTCACGGATCTTGTTCTCAACCACAATTGCCTTGTCCACAAGCTTCTGGAAATTGACATAATCACAGTTGAGCAATTGTACTTGGATCGTATTGTTCAATCCCCTCATGAACAAGTATTGCTTCCGGCTGTCCCGGCTAACATCCTCAGGCGCATATCTTGAGAGTTGAGTGAACTTATTGAGATATTCACTCACGCTTGATTTTCCTTGTCTCAAGTTCTCAAATTCTTGCCTCTTCAAGATCATAACACCTTCCGGCACATAATGAGAACGGAAACTCTCCTTGAATTCCGCCCAGGTAATTCTCTCTTGGTTCTCATGAGCATTGCAATAAGAATCCCACCAATCTGCAGCTGCTCCAACGAGTTGATGAGAAGCAAATAGCACCTTCTCCCGGTCACTGCATTGGACAATGGCTAGCTTCTTCTCCACGGACTTGAGCCAATCATCCGCATCCATAGGGTCTGCGGCTTGAGCAAAGGTTGGCGGCCTAGTCCTCATAAACTCTCCCAATCGGTTATGAGGAGGTGGGGGTGGCGGTGGAGGCATGTGGGGCTGATTGTTGATATTGCCAGCCTGCAGCTGTCCCATAGTCTGTATCATGGTCTGCATGAGCTGGTTTTGCATGGCCAATAGCTGCTCGATATTAACAGCTCCTTGGGCAGGTCCTTGTCCATTGTTGTTCTGAGACACTCCATTGTTCTCCTCTTCATCATTGCCATCCCTCTGGTTGCGAGTCCTCACCATCTGAAGAAAAGCAGTAGGTAAGAATTAGAAAACGCCCCAACTATATGCATCAAGGGATATGAAGCCAACCAACTAGCTACACTAGCCTAGGTGGACATGGCAATGCTAAAGCATCCCAAAATCCTCTATTAAGCACACAAGCAACCAATATATATAGCAAACAAAACTCCAAGCAAAAACACATCGATTCCTGAGTGCTCCTATGTGCTCTAGAGTGTCCATTCTATCTAGGTTGCGTCCTACGGTCAACCTGTGGCTCTGATACCAATTTGTGACGCCCGGTTCCAAAAATGAACCAAGCTAATGCATATGTGTGCCCAGGATGTTCAACACACATACACGAGTGATTCACAAATGATAAACAGATAATTACCACAGCTCAAATTATTAAATAAGTACTCTTATTACATAATTCATTAAATCCTCGAATACATGCTCTAATGAATATTAATGACAGGTTCAACTAATGTAGCAGAAATAAACTAATTAAGCAACTAAGCAAACTAAGCAAAAGGGGTAGCGTAGCTCCATGCAACATCACAGGCAAGCTGACGGTAGACACGGCCTAGAACTCCGCATTATCACCATTAAACTCATAATCCTATCCTGCAACTGTTGGGGGAGATTGCAAGAGTGAGTACATGTCGTACTCAGCAAGTGTGGAAAGTATGACATGTGGCTGATTCAAATGACGAATGTAATAATGGCTAAGTGCTGAAAAGTACAGTAAAACATTTGAAAAGCATTATACTATGTCTATGTGAAACAATCCCATCATAACCATCATATTAACAAAATATAAACCATATCCAATTATTGTCAACATCACCATTATCCATGTAGTTTTACCATAACTCAAATTCATATCCATGATCATAATCCATAAACCATAACCATTACCAAACCATAACCATAACCATTACCAAACCATAACCATCCCAAATCCCAATTTCCCTCTAATCATGGAAGTTGTCCAGGTGCTCATAACCGGAAGCACGGCTATCATGATAGTTTTAATTACTCTGCAGAGGTTGTACCACTTTACCCACGTGTTTGTGATTTCATCACCTTTCGGCGACTAAGAACCTCCCTTATGCCCATGACCCGTCGGTCACATTACACACTTCCGTTGGTGTGTGGCCAAGAGATCACAAAATAGCCTTTACAAAGGGATTACTAGCCTATTTAGACCCCACTGAGGTTTCACCGGTGGCGATGCCTCCAACTGAGCACATCTTCAACCAAGGGCCCCCTCTTGAGCCATTCGGATCCCAGGGTAGTCCCACCAATCATCAACAAACCCAATCCGACTACCCCTTCCCCGAGCATCCCCAATGGTCCAAACAGCACTAGCAAAGCCCTAATTAATCAGCTACGCCGCACCTATACTTGGCATCGTGGTGGCACTGTAGTCCTGGCTTATTCTCGCATGAACCGGTCCTTAGATCTAAAGCAAGCAAACCACCATAACATCCAGCCCATCCACATACCAGGCTTGCTTAGATCACCCATCGTATTGACCAATTCACATTAACCAGAATATCATTGGTGCATAATTAAATATGTAGTGTCGCTTTCCCATCCCAATTAATCAAGTGAGGCAAAAAGGTAAAAACCCTTCCCGACTCTCTACCATAAATTACAGGTGACAAGGGTGGTCAAACAAATCTAGTAAACTTCCTACCATAGGATTCCCATCAATTTGACACAAGCATGCAAGTTTGCAAACAAAACATTTATTTGAAAACAGGATCAATATGCTTCAAGGACACTTGCCTTGCTCCAGCGGATGGGGTTGCTCAAGCGCTTCGAATTCTTGGTTCTGAAAATCCTCGTACACGATCTCTTGAGCACTTCCCTCTACTCGTGATCACACATACAAGAATATACATACAAATCAACATGATGCACACACATTAATCAACATGCGATGATATGCATGCATGCAAGTACAATAATTAATTAACTATGGTTGTTTATTAATTAGATGTAACTAGTTCATACGCGTTCATATGAGTTTGTGGAGAATTTAACGTGGATTAATGCTGCTGAAAATAAAATTATGGTGCAACTAAAATCAATTTATGTCTATTAGTTCTAATGCGTCGCTAAAATTCGCATCGGGAACATGGCCTACCGTAGATCTGACGGCTTGACGGTCGCTGAACGAATGCGACGCGTAGACGAAGTGGATGGCGCAGCAGTCCCTCGGCGGCACGACGACGGCGACGATCTCCGGTGAACGGTGGCACCCTCCTCTTTTTCCTCCTCTTCTTCTCCTCTTTTTTTTCTTCTTTTTCTTCCCCTGGCGGCGGCGGCTCTGGTGCTTTTCTATTTCTTTTCTTCCTGGCGGCGTGGCTTTCCTTCCCCTGGCGGCGGAGCTGCTCTCTGGTGCGCTTTTTTCCTGCTGCAACCGGCGGCTAGGGAAAAACCTAGGGACCTACGGTCCTTTTTATAGGGTGGAGGCCACGCGGTAGGGCGCTAGGGCCGGCTGGCGCGGGAATCGCGGTCCGGGCGGGAGTCCGCGTGAGCCAGCGGGAATCCCGGGCGCGAGAGGTGGGCGTGGGGCCTGAGAGGCGCTGCGTCAGTGCGGGAGGCGTGGCGGCGGGGTCGCGGGGCCAGGCGGTCGCGTCGGGAGCGGGAGGCCGGGCGTGGATGCGGGGAGGGGCGATCGAGGCGGGGGGGGGGGGGGGGGGGGGGGGCCAGGCGGCGGGGTCAGCGCCTCGGGCACGTGCCGGTCGCGTCAGGCTGCGGGCGGGGCCCAGCTGAGCGGTGCGCGTGGGGGCCGAGGCAGGCCGCGGTCGGCTCGGCCGCCTGGCCGCCCGGCGGTTTTTTTTAGATTATTATTATAATATATTTTATTATTTATATTTTATTTATTTTATTTATCTTATTAACTTTATTTATTATTTTTTATATATATTTATTATTATATATAATTTATTTATATATATATCTCTTTTTATATATATATATTTATTATTTTATTATTGATATTTATTCCCTAATACATGTTTTAGGCTATAATTGTTAATTTCTATTTCTTCTTTTTGCTACATACATTTGTATATATATGCTCCATCCTTTATGTTTTATTATTTTTCTTTTATCCTACTAATGTTTAATGCATGATCATGTATGCGATGCAGGATGCGAAAATTTAGGGTGTTACACTATGTCAAAAGAGTAAGCCTTAGGAGAAAATGAATCATACTTTTGATCAATATTTGTGCAAGTGTGATGGAAGTTTTGTGGAGTGGAAATATGAAGGTGACTCCTTTGTATGCACTCTTTTTGTGAGGGTGAAACATGGCTACTTATTCTCTCCTTTTTTCTCACACTCCTGTAAATGAGCATGCATTTTCTTTTTCTTGTAGCCATGTGTTCTACTCCTCTTTTTTTCAAGTAATATCAAGAGAGTATTATGCATTAAAATCATGGAGTATTTTTTGATAGTGGAATGGTATGATAAAAATTTTCTAACTTCTAGTGTAGAAGTTTAGCATGTGCCCGTAAAATCTTTATCTTAAAAGCATAAAAGATTCTCGCGTAGGTCTATACTAGTTCGACTAGGCTCAATGTGAAGGTAAATAGCATATGCATAAGGTTTATCTAATTCAAATCATCATATGGCTTTGGTAGGAATTTCTATCAAATGAGGAACTCCCATTCTAAATTTTCTTCGTGAAATCAAGTTTCACTTTCAACTAGGATATTAGCAGCACTTATTACTATATCTTATCCCACAACAACCTAGGATTGGACTTAGCTTTCGCTACCCAAAATTTCCAAGTTTTAGGCAAGAACATTCTAGTCCAATAAACCTAATACTTGGAGAATACTAAGTTGTATACAAGGGACTAGAGACAATAAAACAGAGAAACTATTCATCATTTCAACTTACGCAAAGTAAAAATATTCTTACCACACATCCTTTATTTTATTAACCTAACATATATTATATTATTATATATTTTCTAGATGCAAATGTGGTGGACAAAAAGAAATAAAATAAAGGAACACAAATGGGGTGTGATACAAGTTACCTCAAGTGGGGGTCCTACCCCAAGCTTTTTCTTGGTCAAGGTTCGCGATAGGGGCTGAAACCCTAATGACGGATGTAGGCCTTGAGGTTGGCCTATCCTTGTTGCAGTGTGGCTTTGGTATTGGAGGGTTGAGTGTCAATGTTGGGTTGCCTTCGATGGGTTCTATGAATGCAGTTGAAGAGTGTTGTTGATGTTGCTCGTCCGCACCTCAAGATTTCCATAGGTTGGATGTACCTTGTTATTCCTTGGCTAAGGTAATGATAACCTTTAACTACAAAGGAATGACATACACTCAAGATGCATTGAGTGTGTTCCATCATTCTTTGGCTATGGTGTAACATCCCTTTTTGCCACAAAGGAATAACTTGTACCCATCATGTATTGGGTGTGATCCTTCATTCCTTGGCTAAGGTAATGATAACCTTTAGCCACAAAGGAGTGACAAGTACCCAACATGTGTTGAGTACGATCTGTTGTTTTTTTGCTAAGGTACAATATATCTATAACAACAAAGGGATGACGTGCACTCAACATGGGTTGAGTGTGATCAATTTTCCTTGACTATGGTATAAAATACCTTCTAGCCACATAGGAACAACTTGCACTCAATATACATTGGATGTGATCTTGTCATTCTTTGGTTAGGGTACATCATACCTTTTAGCCACAAAGGAATTACATCCAATGATGGTGGCAATCCCCTTGAGCTTGAATGAGTGCTTAGAATAGTTGAGATCATAATGCTCTCACATATTTGTAGCAGCTCATTGGTTGCTCATGGAGGGTTTCCATGTCAAATCTCCGATATTGTATAGTTATGATCGACCTAAAGAATTAGTTTCTGATAGGTAACAACCATCATAATTTACTCCTTGGCCAATATATGTTGAAATGGAATCCTCTTAGGATTTAAAACAATCGGATTTTGAATGCTTGCATAGTAAAATTACTCCTGCAAACTTCCCCTCTATGATAGAAAGGGATGGTTAGCTCCCGATACTTGTACAAATGAATTTTCGGGTTAGGTAACTGAATCTTCATTTATACATACGGGGAAGAACAAAATCGATGCATTGAGTCCAAGTTCAAATGTATCTATGAACAATATATTATTCATTGATAAGAGTGGGGCTTTGTGGATAAATCAATTTGCACATTTTCTAAAGCTCCTACTCATAATAATTCAAGTGATATAAGTACACTGTATGGATCCCTTCATCTTTTAAGGTTTCTAACCATCATAACTTTTTACAAGAGAAAATATTTATCATGTGGATTATTACAAACATTATTCTCAATTTTATCCTTGATAGAAAAAGGATGAGGCCCGATCTTCCGATAGATAATGGGTAAGTCGATTGATGGAGATCTCGACGTTGATGATCTGAGGCTCTCGAGTAGAACACGAACAACCCCTGCAATCACTACACCACCGCTCTGTTGGTTATCAACCGTGATGCACACGCTTGACCTCGCCAAGAAGGCTAATCCCTGCAAGTGCAATCGAGAACACAAGCAAGAACATAGAAGACACGATCTGAAATCGCGAAGTTGGGGTTTCATAAATCATAGAACGGCGATATTATTGATCTAAGCAAAACCCAGTTGTTCATGGCAGCTACTATGGAGTATATATAGGTGGGAGGACGTCCAAGGGGGTGTTGGGGTCGTTACCTAACCCTAAGACACGAAAATAATGGACTTAGACTTGATACAAGGCCCAATGGCCCAATACGGTGGTGCAGCACCCTGACAGATTCTGAACTCGATTTTGTTTCGACGATTTCCACCGAGTCCGAATGAATTTTGACATGGGACCGATGACATTGGAAATTTTATCCTCTCCCCTTTCCGGGCATATGTAGAACGTCCAAAATGGAGTTCGTATGCATCCTGGGCGTCCGTTTTAGTGCGCACTGCTCCTGGACTCCGAGTTGGGTATGATTTTGAGTTTGGTTCGGTTTCCATCTTCTTTGAACGAATTATCTGGTCTTCCACATCCCTAATACTTCCTCCAAGTACTACTTGAACCTCTCCATGGATCCTAATCACAATTAAATCATTAAGTAGCAATCTATGCTCAAAAATATATAAGGAAATATATAAGAACGAGCTCACCTCTGAAATTAATTGTTGTGTATGAACTCTATTGATTGCATCTTGTATGTTCAATGGAGTGTTGTTTGTATCCATAGAAGTGATGTCCTCATCATCCTTCCTTCTTGAATTAGAGTCGTCCTCGACTCAAGTTCATATCCTCTCATATGTTGGTCCAAATGTGCAACGCTATCAAATCTTCTTGTATGTATGAATGGAGGAGGCCAAGGTGGTGGACGACATAGTGCGCCATCTTGATCTTGTCCATCAAATAAGAGTGCACATTCACTTGAGCCAGGATCCCAAACAAATAAACATTATGTCATGTTTGTAGGTGCAATGATAACGTGCATGATCTCATCATTCTCCCCTTCTTTATGACAAGCCGCCATCAGCATGCTTGTATGACAAGCGTCTTACCACACTCTTACAAGTGTTCTTACCGACACTGCAGGTGGCAAACGGTGGACGGTATGAAGAAACCAATGAAGCGTGGGATGATTGCAAAGGTGCATCGATTCTGCTCAAGAGTAAGGTGTAGCTTGGATGGCAATTATATGTAGCAAGGATTAGCACAATGCAATCAGATAGTAAACTTGAATAAGTGTCTAAAGTATTTGTCAAAGTTGTTGGCCTAAATGTGTTCCCAGTAGTTCAAGCTAGCAAGACATGAGACAAAACTAGATGACACAAAGAATGCAAGCACTTCTGTTTTTGTTGTTGTTTTTTTTCCTTTTTTTATGCGGCTTTTGTATCTTGTTTTGCACTTGCCTTTTTCTTTTTCTTCCTTTTTTTTAGAATGTGCTGCAAAAGAAGAACACAATGCAAACACTCAAAGATGTCTCGTAGGTCTGTTACAGATTTTCTGCTCAATATTCTAAGGACAATTAAGCACCTTTATAGGTCCCAAATCTAAAAACTTTGAATATAAATATTATAGATATATCTCTCCTCTTTAATTTCAGTATATGGAAGATCTATTTTGGATAAGAACAATAGGAGATATTGCCCCCGAAATACAGACTGTTCAGAATTTCTAGATCAATAACAGATTCAGATCTAATACAATTTTGACCTTTATACCTCTATTTTCTGGGAAACATATGAATACAAAAGTTATAGAGAACTTATTAAGATTTCCATAAAGTACAAGAACACAAAAATCTGAGTTTGTATGAGCGAGATATGATGAAAATACCGAACTGGACAGAGATGAATCTAATCTGGACGTGATGACATGATTCAAAAGGATGAATCACACAATGCAAAACTCAAACTAAGACCAAAAACACTTTCTAAACCAGCAATATGACTCAACAATGGACAAAAACTCACCAAAACAAAACTGAATAACAAAGTTGCAAATGGCTCAATGGTGGTTTGGACAAAGTGATGAAGAGATCTACTAAACTGCAAAAAAAAATTTGTGGCTTTTTTGTGGACTCTATGTATAAATAACAAAACTAATGTAATGGATAGATGAATTACCTAACGGTCAACCTGGAAATCTGATACCAATTGATAAGTGAATTGGTCCCGAATCTTCTGATAGATAATGGGTAAGTCGATTGATGGAGATCTCGACGTTGATGATCCGAGACTCTCGAGTAGAACATGAACAACCCCTGCAATCACTACATCACCGCTCCGTTGGTTATCAACCGTGATGCACACGCTTGACCTCGCCAAGAAGGCTAATCCCTGCAAGTGCAACAGAGAACACAAGCAAGAACGTATAAGACACGATCTGAAATCGCAAAGTTGGGGTTTCACAAACCGTAGAACGGTGATATTATTGATCTAAGCAAAACCCAATTGTTTATGGCGGCTACTATGAAGTATATATAGATGGGAGGACGTCCAAGGGGGTTTTGAGGTCGTGACCTAACCCTAATACACGAAAATAATAGACTTAGACTTGATACAAGGCCCAATGGCCCAATACGGTGGCGCAGCATCCTGACAGATTCTAAACTCGATTTTGTTTCGACGATTCCTGTCAACTCCGAAGAAATTTTGACATGGTACCGATGCCATTGGAAAGGTTATCCTCTCCCCTTTCCGTGCATATGTAGAATGTCCAAAACGGAGTTTGTATGCATCCTGGGCGTCCGTTTTAGTGCGTACTGCTCCTAGACTCCGAGTTGGATACGATTTTGAGTTTGGTTCGGTTTCCATCTTCTTTGAATGAATTCTCTGGTCTTCCACGTCCCTAATACTTCCTCCAAGTACTCCTTGAACCTCTCCATGGATCCTAATCACAATTAAATCATTAAGTAGCAATCTATGCTTAAAAACATATAAGGAAATATATAAGAACGAGCTCACCTCTGAAATTAATTGTTGTGTATGAACTCTATTGGTTGCATCTTGTATGTTCAATGGAGTGTTGTTTGTATCCATAGAAGTGATGTCCTCATCAATCCTCCTGAACATTTTTTATTTCTTGCCTAGGAATTTAAAATTTAGTGATTCATGCATGAATGAGTTTCAAATCAAAATTATGGACATCACTGTTCCTAGGTTGCTACATACCAATTCAACCATTAAGCCATTCCATAAGCATTATTTACTAAACCTAGGCAGAAAATGTCTAAGTCGATTTTAGCAATGCTCATGAAATTTTAGGTACTTGTTTAAATTTATTCCCAAGTAAGATGAAATTCCTTTTTGAAGAATCAAAAGGAGCAATGCTAGCACTTACTCTCGTGAGGATGCATAAGAATTGAATGATGAGAGGGTGTTAACCTTCCTTACCAATGTAAGAAAAAAAATCATTCAATCCTAGTGCAATTCAAACGACGAAAAATTTTAAACTTGTACCTCAATTGAAGAGCAGTCCGGGTTGAATGTTGTTGTGTGAGAAACTCACAACCATGAATTTTGGTGTAGCCTTCATGTTCAATTTCTTCTACCAAGTTGAGGTTGGAGTTGAATGAGATTCATCTTACTCCTCCATTGGGTCACCATCTTGAGCATTCCTCTATCATGAACTCAAAATGAGATCGATGGAGGGATATGCACCTGATGGGGCCTTCCATCCTCTTTACAAATTTTGTCCTGGCTGCACTAAAATCAAGAACAAACAAAACAACTCGAAAACGGGTTACGTGAGCTCAAAAGCATGTTGTACCCTTTGTCAAATTGTTTTGCCCAACTTGAAACAACTTGCGAATGCATTGAACATTAGGGGAACTATTTTTGGTTTGAATTAGGAAGTTGAATTCAAGTGGTTACACCCAAGGTTCATATCCAAATAAATTTATTTCCTAATTCAAAATTTTAGTTTTATGATGGTTGGAAATTTTGCTTTCCAACATGCAAGTGTGTAAATTCAAACATGCTAAATGCAAATGCAAGATTTGATGAGAAATTCAAACATGCAATTGATAAATCAAATATGAGATAACTACTAATTAACCTATTGGCAAGGACTCACCGAATTTTTGAAGTTCGATGAGTGGGACTTACCTCCGTCCTGTTTAGTGTGATTATTTGTTGTCCAATCCCGGATTCAAGATGTGGACAACTTTTCTTTCTTGACATGCCAAAATTACTTTGGCTGTCATTTGGACATGTGGGCCACATGGTGGCCCAAGCCTCTCCATCGTTCTGATGAAGACTTGTTGATATAGCGATGACTTCTCCCTCTTGAAGATATTATTTCATGAGCATGGTGAGGCTTGTCCTTCTTTAGGGGTGCCACTTCGACCTTCTTGATATTACTTGGAGTTAACCCATGTTTTGATCATAGATCAAAGGCTTCCATGGGCATGATGACATGTGGATTCCACAATCAAACAAGAAACACATCATCCACAATGTCACTTGCCTTAGGTTGCACAGGCTTGGTCGAAGGGAAGGAATCCCAACAAGTGATTGTGGGATATCTTGGATCTTGAATGCTATTTCAATTACTTGTCTGGCCAAGAGCTTAATGTAACTATTGTCTTGATTTCTTGCTTGGCCATGGACAAGATACTTCAAGGTAGGCTAGTTGAACTTGAGTCCTTTGGAATTTCATAGCCTCCTTGATTATAAGGGTGATATTGATTCCACCCTTGACCTCTTTGTAGATAATATCCGTTGGAGTTGTTGTTTGAAAATGATCCTCATGGGTCTTTGGGAAATTTTTTCCAAGTGTCCCATGTTGACTTGGATTTTCACAAATCATGTGAACATCCATGACTTGGATAATTCCAAACACTTCTCCATTGGCTTGATCTTCATGATACTTCAATGGAAGGTGTAGTTCCTTAACTAGCATGTCCACCTTGTTAAGTGGTGTGCATGCCAAGCTAAAGGAACTAGAGTGTTCTTCAATACACCCCTTGTGTGGAGACCATATTCTCATCCATGATGAATAAGAATAAGACTCCTTCAGCTCTAGCACGAATGTGGTCATGGATTTGTGGAGTCAACCCATGCCATAAGTGTTGGATGAAGGGCCAACAATACATCCCATGGTGGAGCCAAACCAAGAAGAACTCTTGGAGCCTCCCCCAAGTTTGGGAATGAATGACTTTGGCTTCTACTGGAAGCTAAAATTCTTTTGCCAAAGGAAATGGTGTTGCCTAGCAGTCATTTGTTGAGGTATGCCATGAAACATCTTGCAATTGAGCACTTGCGTCCTCGTTGGTCATGCCATGAAATGAGTTAGCCAACACTACCCCGTTTTCACCCGAAAGGAGAAAACAAACAAGGGTAATCTTTCTAATAACTATTAGTACCTATAGCTCAATCACAAGTGATAGCTATCCTTCACTTCCTTTGCCTTCTCTGGCAACGGCACCAGAAGTGCTTGTTGACGGTTCTTAACACCACATATCATCTCTAGTAAGAGATGAGGTCCGCAAGCGCACGAAAGATATCATTGTAGCATTTCACCTATGAGTATTCCCAAGAGTAACGTATTTATCCCAAAGAAAGGCAATAGAGTAAAGTAAACACTACTCTTATGATCAAGCTATGGGATACTAATAAATTATCAAGAAAAGGGTAAGTTGATAATGGTAGTGTGACACCCACCTAAGCAATCTATTCTAGAGGTTAAATGGATCCTACTGGAGATTAGACTAAGAGTTGGCGAGTTGCTCCTGTGGCTCTGGACCCTGACTCTGTGTTGAGGCAAGCTCTGGTGCTGCCACGAGTCTTGCGGCTCTAGACTTTGCCTCCCTGCTAGGCAAGCTCTAGCGCTGCCACGCGTACTGCGGCTCCAAACCCTGCTTCCCTGCTGAGGCGAGCTCTGGTGCTATCACGCATTGTACAACTCAAGGTACCATCTCCCCGATGAGGTGGGCATAGCGCTGCCACGTGCCCCACAGCCCATCGTGGGCGGTAGGTCTCGAAAGTAAAGAAAGTCATGCGCTGTTCAGTCGCACATTTAAGACTCATGCGCTCCCCAGGAGCATGATAGACAGTGCACGTCTCTGCGTGCTGCAGTACTGGCATGGGGCCTGCACATGCCAGGGACTACAGTGACTAGTCAAGTCGTAGTGATGGTGCAATAGTGCAACACCGTGCGACTAACTGAGTAGGTTGCGGCAAAGCGACAGGATGGGACATTCTCCACCTCATCAACATCTATGCATAGCCACTAGCGTTAGGCAAGGCAGGACGACGCGTCTTCAAGCCATTGTCAGAGGACACAACAAGTAGACATAAGTACCTTAGATCTTCTATGGAGTAAATATCTACTTGGGGCCACTTGTCGGGCCTCGGGTCTTTGTGTACCTGCCCGAACTTGAACTATAAAAGGATCGGGCAGCCGCCGACATAGGACAAGCTTTCACAAGCGCATAGAATCTCTCAAGTCTCTTGGACACACACATACAAGATCAATACAACACACACCCCCCGTGGATGTAGGATGTTATGCTCCGACGGCCCGAACCACATAAATCCTCGTGTTCACCATCTTCACCCAACTCGAGCATGCGAGAGCTTCCCAAAAATGTAGCCCCTCTAATCAATGAACCTCCGCAGGCTGCTCCAATAACAGTACCGGGGGAAGTGTCGTAAGAACCACTTCGACAACCTTCATGTGGTTGTACATCTCTTGGCCAGTTTCACCATCCTCGATGGCAAACCTCCCTAGATCCCCCTCAATCATCTCAATTTTTTGCTTCGCGGACGGAGCAATTTCCTTCATGTGCCTTCTTGAGTGTGTCCCATATGTATTTTGTGACTTCGAGTACATCCACCTTGTTGCACTCTTCCTGACTTAGTGATGAAGTGATCACCGCAACAGCTTGTGCATTGCGGTGGATAGCTTGAGCTTGCTCCGAGATAAGTTCCTCATCGGTCTCCGGGATATCTAAACCTGTACACACAATATGCTAAATACTTGGGTTTAAGGAAATGAGATGCATATTCATATTATGCTTCCTTGTTGTGTAATCATTTCCATCAAAATGTGGAGGCTTCCCATTGGAATCGAAAGATAGTGATTATTGGAATTAAGTCACTCATAATTAAAAGGATATCGGGAGTAGTCCTGGTGACCACTCCCCTTTGGCTTGTCATCATCCTTTTTTCCTTTTTGGCTCATTAGCTTCTTCCTTAGAAGTGCCTTAAGCTGGCGGACTTTTTTATCATCGTGCTCATAGTCCTTGAGCACATCGAACACCTTCATGTCTTAAGATTCTTCCTCGGGGGGGCTTTTCCAAAAATTTATTTTCCTTCTATTGGCCATCGTCTCTCCGAGCGATTAGTCTCTTGATGGAGAGTTTGACTCTGATACCAATTGAATGTGCCTAGAGAGAGGGTGAATAGGCTTTCTGATCTCCTGAAACACTTAATTCAAAGTCGGCAAATTCCAGAGACACGACTAGTCCCGTGTTAGTGCAGACTAGTCCGAGGTTAGATAGCAAAAAGATCAAGTATAAATCTTCTAGTGTTTTTCTCCAAATTTATTATAGCAGAAAGTATTGCACTACTCTAATAACTTTAACAAGTATATATGAGGACTAAATTTCACGAGGATCACAAGATTAATGTAAATTATGAGTGTGATCAACTTATGCGTTAGCAAGTGATGAATATGAAAATGATGGACAAAGAGCACAAGTTACAAACGGTTTTTACCAAGATTCAATCCCACACAAGGGATTACACCCTCGTTGAGGAGCCCACAAAGGTTTGGGTCTTCACCAACCCTTCTCTCACCAAGTCACCACAAAAGCCGACATAATCTTCACTATCAAACGGGGTAATCAGCAAGTTTTGGGGCTTCCTCACAAGTTGAGGGCTCCCACAAGTTTACAAAATGAAACAAAGACCAACACACTCGAAAAGTTGTATAAAGAATGATAGGAGTGTGTGAGAGATCAAACCCAATAGCTCAATGTCGATGAGATCGCACTCTCCCTTTCTGAAATCCCAAATCCCAAAGATTGCACTCTTAGTGGGTTAGAATATGTGGAGAGGAGTGTTTTTGTGCTCTTAGATACAGTGGCGTGCTAGGGTTCGTGTTTCATGTAAATAGAATTGATGATCTCCTTTTTATAGAAGTTGCAAAAAAGTGACCACTAGGATTTGCATGTTCGTACTAGTCCGTGGTTGACACCGGACTAGTCCGGTGTGGTGAGATTTTGAATTCTAGGTTAAGTACCAACATCACTCTAAGTGTTAAGAGTAAAAAATCTAGAATACCAGACTAGTTCGATATCACACAAAAACTACTTGGTCGAGGGAAAACAGACTAGTCTGCAGTGGGCAGACTAGTCTGGTGTGACATCGGACAAGCCCGATGTCACACAGAACCACCTTTTCTAGCTAACCTCGGATATTTCCCCGGGGTACGGACTAGTCTGTGGGTGTGCAACTGTGATCTGTTAAGTTATTCTCTCATTTTTCTTCCATGCGGCATTTTGAGCTCTTGAGAGGATCTCCTACAGACACTTTGAGAGCTAAGAATTAGACTAAGTCTTTTTCTCCAATTTTGTCTTTTTCAATCATAGTCTCCTTTTTCTCTTTTTGAATTTTTCATCCTTTCAACATTGCAACCTGCTCTCACTCAAACAATTTTATTAGCTCAATTGTCCAAAACTCACATAGGGGTGCCTAGATGCACTTACATTGTCCCCAATCAGGACAGGCGGGTGAGAGTAGAGGAGTTTGAGTCAGTTACGTGAGTAACCAATTCCTAATCACCCTTGGTCACCTAATTAACAAACTAACACCTAGCTCAACTCATAAATTTAGACCATAGAGGAGATGATGAAATGGAGTTTTAGCACTTGGAGTGTATCTTTGTGTGCAAGCAACAACAAAAATAATGTTGAGGTTGTGGGGCTTTTATATCAAAACCTCCAAAACTCGCCGTTGGTGTGCGCAACTATAGAGGGACAGGACACCAAGGTCTAGTTTAATTTCAGGTGTTAGAGATTTGCTGCCAAACAGTCTAGCTATAGTCGAGGCACTTTAACGCTATACACTACAACTATAGAGTTTTTGTTGAAATTTCTAGTTTTGATTTGTTTGAGGATTTTGACACTTGCAACACAATGTATTACATCCCTTTGATTGTGCAACATGCCTATATATGAAAGCAAGAGATTTTCACATGAGAATAGGCTTCCAAACAATTGAAAATCAACTACCTACAGCATAACATGACAAAAATAGCAGGGAATCCATATGTGGTGTGTGGTGGGGCCAAAACATGTTGTTGCTAGGCTACCTGTTTTAAACTCTAACTAGCAGACTGGTTGTCTCGGTTAGCTTAGAATCTCCCTAAGCAACCCTCGGTTTCAATATACGTGATGTGCATGTATTTCTACTACTCCTTATAATGAAGCCAGCTTAGCACAAACTTTGTGTTTATATCCCAAATTGCAAGTTCAACTGTTATTTTACCTCTGAAAATTAAGATTTTTTATTTTACTCCTAATTTTTTTCAAAATGAAGCCAATGTTTACCCCCTTTTCTAGCACCGTCAGCTTGTCTAGATAAAATGATTTAACAAAATTAAATAAATGATAGAGAAATAGAAAAAGATTAAACTACGCATCTTTGTGCTGTTTTATGCATAATTTTTTCGGAAGATAAAAATATCTAAGGTTGTCTACAAAAGAAAAGTTCCTGAACTCTTTAGAAATATCGGATTCAAATTACAAAAGTGGAATGAAATTCTAATAGTCAAAACTAGGAACAAATTCAAAAAAAATGAATGACACTAAAGGTATTCATGAAATTTAATATCGCAATTTATAAGAAATTTCAAATCCAAGTTTCTGGATCTTAATTTCAGAGTAACAAATTCAAAAAAATTGATGAATTTCCAAAAATTCGAATTCAAATAAATTTAAAAAAATGAATAAAGTTCAAAACAAATTGAGCAATATGAACGAAATATTTTTCGCAGACTTCACTGATAAATTTTTGTGAAATTACAATGAAATTGTTTTCGTGTTTTATCTATATTATTATAAAATTATTTTTACTAAAATGTTGCGTAAATATTGCTAAAATACTGACAAAACATGCTAAATATTGTCAAAGCATTTTTGAAATATTGTCTGGATTACAATAAATCCCATGAGAAAATTGAACAATAATATTGCAATATATAAAATATCTTGTTCTGAAATACTACTAAATATGTTATCCATATCTTAATATGACAGGGGTATTTATTTATTTTTTTCTTATAGTTAACCCGCTAACAACCCTTAATGAAGTAGGGGTATACTTTGATTTTGTTTTGAAGAAACATGGGTAAAATAATAAACCTTAATTTTCAAGGGTAAAATCAGAATTAAAATTTCAACTAGGGGTATAAACACAATAGCGCCATTCAAAAAGAATTGGCAGAGAAATAAACATGGATAGAAGAACAAATCAACATGCACTAGATACACATGCACCGTCGTTGCTCAATTCTAGAAAAAAGAGGTAGGTAGTGGATTCTCAAAAACCTTCAAATAAATCATAGTATTAGCCTCATTTTTGACTTTTAAAACCACAATTATTTATACACCTGAACAACCCAAGTTTTTAATATCAATGTATTTTTGTAATGCAATTATATTCCTTAAAGTTTAAGAAATACTTTATATTCCAATATGGTATTAGTCTCCTGTTCTGATTGTAAAAAGGTGTGGTAGTCTCAAATAGGTAAATCTGGTGTCAAAGGCAAAGTGTAAATTTGGTGATCCATTCACGCTAAACAACATGTGGTGGAAGGCGACAACTAGTGGGAATCCACAATTGTAGATAGCACAAGATCTCTCTTCCGCGAACCAAAGGCATCAACGTCAACAGGGATAAGAACCGTTCAAAAATATAAGCATTTCTTGATTCGATCAATAACAAAATTTTCAAAGTTAAATAACAATATCTATTCAAATAAATTCAAATGTAGAAGTTACATGCTATGATAGTTAATTTATTGATAAATCTAATAACATTATTTATATTTGATCAAACATTACGGAATTTTCGCTATTGAAAGCCAAAGTTAAAATTGTTACTTGGTGTAAACTGATGAACACATTCTTGAATGGAAGAAATAGGTGGTGGACCATCATGATAATTATTTCGTACTTGGCATAAAGTATGGAAACCTAAAGCCTCCTTTGGAACACCAGAATCAAAACATATGAATAGGAAAAAGGAACTAAGGATAGAAAATGAATTGAGGTGCAAAACAGAGGATTGATAAGTAGAGGAAAAAAAAATCCAAATTGGTTGTTTGGGGGATGCAGGAAAAACATAGGAATTGCCACTAAAAAGTTTCTCACAGTGTACAGCATATCTCACGCATTTAACTAAATATCCAGTTAGAAAAATCATTTGCCTTGTATATTTTATTCATGCTCAAATATTTGTCACTTCTTAACTTAAAAATAAACTAAGAAGTGATGAGTATTTAGGGACGAGCTTCTCGATTCTGATGCGGCATGCAAGGAGTTCTAAGCAGAGATGCGGCAGCCGGCAAGGGTGATTCTCGAGGGTAAAAGCTTGAACTGTGTTATAAAGTAAATAGACTAGAAGTAGACAAATGTTTGAGACAGAATGAATTTTGTTGTGTTCTCATTAATCATTGTGTTTCTTATATACATGTTCAATGGACATTGGCGCCTCTTCGTTGTGGAACCGCCGTTGTCGTCGCATCCGTTCGGCCGCTGCCATCGCACCTGTCCAAAGGAGGAACCGTCGCTAGAAGAAGGAGGCGTAATCGCCATGGGTTCTACTATTCACACTTGTAATTTATTCTTAACACTCCCCCTTAAACAGTTGATGCCCATTTATTATTTATGTATATTAATTTATATCACATGTCTATATGTCTCCTTCAAAAACCCTTTGGGAAAAAATCAAGAGACAGACATAAAACTTGTGTGCACATTGCCTCGTTAAAAACCTTTCAATGAGAAATTCTGTAAAACTCATAAAGGGAAAAAGAGTACAATGTGATGCTTATTCAGAATACTTCATAGAGGTTCTCCCCCTAAACCTTGCAAGTCTTTGAGTCTTTTCATACCAATGCTCTTGACACATTTGTCTAATATAGCTAGTGGTAATGACTTTGTGAACAAATCTGCAAGATTATCACAAGACTTTGTTTGTACAACATTTATTTCTCCATGTTCTTGAAGCTCATGTGGATAAAATAACTTTGGAGAAATATGTTTTGTATAATTAGTCTCAATGTATCCTGTTTGCATCTGAGCAACACAAGCCACATTATCTTCATAGATAATCGTAGGTAACTTTATTTCACCTATACCACATGAAGTTTCTATGTGGTTAATCACTCTTCGTAACCAGGCACACTCTCTTGATGCCTCGTATAGTGCGATAATTTTTGAGTGATTCGTAGACATAGTTATTAAAGTCTGTTTTGAAGACTTCCATGAGATAGCAGTCCCATTGTGTAAAAACACAAAACCCGTTTGTGATCTTCCATTATGTGGATCAGATAAATAGTCGGCATCGATATATGCGACTAGATCAGATTCTTGATTTCTTTGGAAGAATAAACCAAGATCTATTGTGCCATTTAAATATCTTAAGATATTCTTAATACCTTTCTAATGACGCATTGTAGGTGTCGTACTATGTCTAGCAAGACAGTTCACTGCAAATGCAATGTTGGGTCTTGTATTATTTGTTAGATACATTAATGCACCAATGGCACTAAGGTATGGGTATTCTGCTCCCAATACTTTTTCTCCTTCTTGTTTTGTCCTAAACGGATCTTTATCATTTTCCAAGGCACGAACAATCATAGGAGTTCTTTGGGGGTATGCTTTGTCCATATTAAACTTTTCCAATACTTTCTTGACATAAGCAGATTGATGTAGAAGGATACCCTTCTGTAAATGTTCTATTTGCAATCCTAAACAAAATTTGGTTTTACCCAAATCTTCATTTCAAATTCTTTCTTAAAATGATTATGTGCTTCATTAATATCTTTTTCATGACCAATAATATTTAGGTCATCAACATATACTGATATTATGCAAAAACCAGTGTTTGATTTTCTTATGAACACGATTGGACAATCATCATTATTTGAATATGCCTTTTTTAGAAGGAATTCTTTTAATCTGTTATACCACATCCTACCTGATTGTTTCAATCTATACAAGGATTTAACAAGCTTTACACAATACATATTGCGATTCGCATTTGTATTCGGCACAGGAATTCCATCAGGAACTTTCATGTATATATCCGAATCTAATGACCCATATAAATATGCGTCCACGACATCCATCAACTGCATGGATAGATGCTTTTGCATTGCCATAGATATTAAATATCGAAATGTTATTCTATTCATCACTAGGGAATATGTTTCGTTAAAATCAATTCCAGGTCTCTGCGTAAAACCTTGTGCAACCCGCCTCGCTTTATATCTTACTACCTCATTATTTTCGTTTCTCTTTCAAATGAAAACTCATTTGAACCCAACTGGAAAGATTCTAGGAGGTGTAGGTATCACATTAGTGAGTACCTCTCTTTTCTTAAGTGAGATAATCTTAGTTTTAATTGCTTCTTTCCATTTGTACCAGTCTGAGCGTTTCTTATAGTTTGTCATGGTTTTAGGATCTAGATCATCGTGGAAATTTTCAGCAATAACAGTCGAGAAGCATAGGACTGCAATTGTAGTACTACGATCATAAACTTTCCCCCGAACTAGTATAATTAATGGAAATCTCTTCTATCCCATTTGACGTCTCATGATTTCCCAATACGAGATTATCGGGATTTCCCAATCTTGTAGTCTCATTTATATTGCGCGCTTGAGAACTAGATTGTGGATCATTTACATTCATATGATGTTGTATACCTTTTGGTTTCATCACATTCTTGGTTTTTCTAGGAGCTTTTGCTCTCTCTTTTCTTGGTCGCTTTTCCGAATCGATATTCTTTCCTTTAGGTTGTTCCCTCCCCCTCTTCCTCATAGAAGGGGCCAGAGTGGTTTTCTTTGGTACCTCCACTCATTCAGGTGCATTTACCGCAGGATTCCAAGATTTCATAACACAATTATAATCTGTGAATGCATCTTGGAAATTATTTGCAGCATTTTGCAAATTTATTATTCTCTCAACTTGAAGTTCAGTCTCTTGTGTACGTGGATATGAGGATATCATGGATTTGTCATCCCAATTTATTTTCTGGCATTCTGAATTATTCTTAAACTCTCCCCCTAATGCCGGGAAATGCCCCCCATTAAAAATACAATCAGCGTACCTTGCTGTAAATAAATCTCCAGTCATGGATTTTAGGTATTTTATGATCGAAGGAGAATGATATCCTACATATGGTGCATATACTGCGCACCCAAATTTCCGCAGATGGGAAATGCTCGGAGCATTACCACATACTAACTGTAATGGGGAGACACTATGATATGCAGTTGGTCGCAATTGTATTAGGTCTGCAGCGTGTAAAACTGCATGACCCCAACATGTGGTAGGTAAATTACAATTATGTAATAAGGGTCTTTCTATCAACTTAATTCTAATAAGTGATTCAGCCAATCCATTTTGAGTATGTACATATGGTACTGAATGTTGTACTTCAATTCCTTAAGCCATACAATAATCATTGAAAGTCTTTGAAGTAAATTCTGCAGCATTATCTAATCTTATAGATTTTAGTCAGTGTTCAGGATAATTTACTTTCAATATTATGACTTGAGTTATAATTTTAGCAAATGCATGGTTTCGTGTTGATAGGTGACACACATGTGACCATCTTGTTGATGCGTCTATTAAAACCATAAAATACTTGAATGGTCCCGATAAGGGTCCTATAGGTCCACAAATATCTCCTTGAATTCTTTCAAGAAATTTAAGTGGTTCAACTTTAATCATAAGTGGTGATGGTCTCAAGATTAATTTTCCAGTTGTACATGTCGTGCATATAAAATCTGAAGATTTAGGCATTTTGGCTTTCTTTAAATTATGACCATAACTATTACCAATAATCTTCCTCATCATTCCAACTCCTGGATGTCCAAGTCTTTCATGTCAGGTTTTGAATGCATCTATTTCTTAGAAGATTACCTTGTATGTAACATGTGGTACGGGTTGTATGTATGTATAATACAATCCAGAAGGTAAGCATGGCATTCTCTCTAGAATATCATAGCCCTCACCGTTTTTCTTAATAATGTGGAGAAACTCCTCATTATTTTCTTCATGGGTATTTACATGTAACCCATTCATACGGATATCTCTATAACTTAGCAATGTACGACTAGAATCGGGATACAAAAGTGCATTCTCGATTTTTACTTGTGTACCCATTGGTAGGACTATAGTAGCGCGTCCAGATCCTACTATATTTGTATCATGTCCTGCAATAGTAAAAATATTTCGAGTTCTTTTTGTAAGAGTCAGGAAATATTTTGTCTCTCTAAGTATAGTGTTTGTTGTTCCACTATCCACAAGGCACATTTCTTGTTCCATTTGGATTGACTTCAAGTATCCATATAGAATAAGAACTTTATTTAGTATAGAATACATGCATACATGCATATTTCTATTAACAAAGTATTTACATACTATATTTACATTACATATCACAATCTTTAGTGTCACTAATATTTACAAAAACGATAGATTAATAAAATCTACTAAGATAAATGGAGCCTATTCTTGGTCTCCAAACACATCGTTGGTATATTCAACGATCATGTTCTCATCATCAATGTAGTCATCATTTGATAGACTTTGCTTTATTTCTTCATCAATGATTTTTCTCGAAGTTGTAGCCTCACCGGATGTAGCATTGAAATGTGTTTCATACGATCCTTTTGCTTTTCCTTCTTCTTTGAGGGATTTCTGGTATAAATCAACCAAGTGTTGGGGTGTTTTGCATTTCTTTGCAACATGGTTAGGACCACCACATCGGTAGCACTTGAATGGTTTCTTTCCTTTCCCCTTTTTCTGTCCTTTGGACTTGTTCTTCTTGTGCATATTTTTCTTATCTTTCTTGAATTTACCAACATTCTTAGATGATTTAGTATCATCCATTTTTCCTTTAACCTTTGAACTATAATTAACTTCAGGCAGTGGAGCCGTAACAGGACGTTGGTGATGATTTCTCATAGTGAATTCATCATGTTTCTCTGCTTGAAAAAGATCTTGTATTAGTTCTGAGTAACGTGGTAATTTCTGACACGGTGGTGATGTATTTAGATCCTATCTGATGGAAGCATAGTTGTGAGAGTTTTCTCAATCTTTTCTTCATTAGATGGTTCCTTCTCGCAAAACTGTAATTTAGCACAAATATTATGAACAGCATGATTATAATCTCCAATGGATTTATAATATTGTAGGCGTAAATGTATCCAATCATGATTGGCTTTAGGTAGAATTACTGTCTTTTGTTGTTCATAACGATTTTGAAGAGCATTCCAAAGAACACTTGGTTCTTCTAATACATATTCTTATTTCAATTCGGGATGTATGTGATGCCTTAAGATATATAAAGCATTGTACTTGTATGTAGGAGGCAATTCTTGTTGCCGATCTTCTGGTGGAAGTATTACCTCATACATCTCTCTAAGAGTCAAGCTTATCTTTACGTCCATCGCCCATGTAGGATAATTATGCCCATCAAGAGCAAGTTCCTCAAATTCACAAGTCATTAATCCTACAATTTTAACCAAGATTTGTCATGATCTAGGTCTTATTGTGATATACGCAAGTATATTTGCGTTCTTGTGATATTTTAGTGATAAGCACTCTTCTAACACCATGTGTTGTCATTTATAATCTTTGATTTCATATCTAATGAAATCTATCAATTTTATGTTTAGTTTTATAATTATGGTTGTGTAAAATAAACTCCATGACTTTGTAATTTTATGTGTGATTCATCTTTATAAACTCCATGAGTTTGATGAATTTTGCAAGAAATCTTCAAATTCCATAGAAATGAAAATGAGTAATTACATGTACAATACCATAATTATACAATTTACAATACTGAAATGAAATTACAGAAATTTAAATGCTAAATACACACTAATTTTTCTTGTATTCTATCAGAAATTAATCTAATCTTCAAGAAAATTATTAAAGCAAATAATAAAACTGTACATATAAACATCAACCGCATTGGGCTCTTTTTTCTGGTTAAATCGGCCATTCGTCCTGGCCCATTCGGCCAACCGGCCCGGCCCAAACCCGCGGCTATGAATGGGGTGGAGGGGCCTTAGGGTTGCCGACACCCCTCCTCCTTTCACTCCCTGCCGCTGCACCTCTGGAGTCTTCCACCGCCTCCTCGGCTCTTCCGCCTCGGTCCACCTTCTCGCGTGCGACGTCGGCGGCACCGCACCTTTTTTGGTCCTCCTCCTTCCCCACCCATCCCCCCCCCATCTCTAGGTCCTCAAGACTGATGAGGGAAGGACCAAGCCCCCGGGCGACGGCCTGAGTTGCTTGGTTTTGCTAGGTGGGCGAAACGGTGAAGGATTCGGCCGCCGTTGGGGCTCCGGAGCAGTGGTTCTTCGTTTCTTGCGGTTGGATCTGAAGGATTTGGTAGTGAATCCGTCGGTTGTTCGCCGGATCCGTTGTTTGATGCACTTTGTTCGGTCTCTTTTGCTTTTGTTCTTTGTGCTAGGGGACCGGTGGGTAATCCCCGTGGACCGATTCGGATCCTCGTCGTTTGCTTGTATGTCAGCCATTTTGGAAGTGACTCCGACACCGAGTCGAAGTCAGTCGGAGGGTCGTCTTCAGCGGCGACGGCCACCACGAGCATGTCGCCTTCTTGTTGAATGACGGTGACCTCGTCGTTACTGACGCCTTCGATGAGTCTTTCTTCTCCTTCTCCCCCTTCTCCCCTTCCCGGTGATGAGAACACCAGTCCTTGCACAACCGGGTATGGGCAAGGACCCATACCGTGGATGGTGCAAGGCCTCTTCCGGCGATTCCATGGAGAATCGGACGGATCTGAGGGCTCCATCGGCCAATACGCCGGTGGATTTGGGGATGGGGACCTTGGTCGTTTTTCAACGGATTTGGTCCATTGCTTGGCTTGATGAAGCCCCTGCCTCTCCTCTGTTCTGGCGAAGCTGGTCTCCAGATCCAGGCGAGGGCGTCTATGGTGTCGACGACGATGGCGCTTTCTTCCTTTGTTCTGTTGTTGTTCTTGCCAGCAGCATTCTCTGTTTCTTCTTTGTTTTGCAGAGAATCGTCGATAGCGGTTTCGATGATTGCCACTTGATAAACCGATTTGGTCCAGTACTTGACAAAGATGATGGATTAAAGACTCGGTAAGTTTGTTCTTCGCCATTACCTTGTCTCAATCCTTCTCGTTCTTGAAGTCTATGAACTCTTGGTTGAACTACGTGGCTAATAACGTGTTATAAAGTAAATAGAATAGAAGTAGACAAAAGTTTGAGACAGGATGAATTCTGTTATGTTCCCATTAATCATTGTGTTTCTTATATACAACATTGGTGCCTCTTCTCTGTGGAACCGCCGTTGCCGTCGCATCCATTCGGCCGCTGCAGTCGCACCTGTCCAAAGGAGGAATCATCGTCAGAAGAAGGAAGCGTAACAGTCATAGGTTCTACTGTTCACACTTGTATAATTTATTCTTAACAAACTGATGCTTCCATTCGTGATGGGGGCAATCTTGGGCTGCAACAGCGGTCGTGCGGGATCGGGAGGTAGCTGACGAGAGATGTGGGGGTGAGGTGAGGCAGCTCTCACTTAGCAGCGCTCCTTACCGCCACGCGCCACCATGTCCAGCTCATCACGGGGATTACATTTTGATGGTTCGTCTAGACCAACGTCTATGTTCTGTTCTTAATTAGCGCGCTCTAATGACTAGCGATGCCTTTGCTAAGTGAGCTTTCGAAAATGAGGACGGAGCGGATGTTTAAGATCCAGCAGAATTCCTTCAAAATCGGCACCGGAAAAAGTTACTGCATTTTACATATGCGCCATTTCTTGAACCAAATGAGTACAGCAACAACTGCTACGGGAAATCCAAATCCTGTATTTTACCCACGCTTTGAAAGGGTAGCTTCATATACATCTTTTATGGTAGTTCCAAAGGGAGTTTCATATTAAAATAGGTACTTTGCCTGGGCGCAGGAACACGATCAATACGTCCAAAAATATTACTCCAAATGTCAGTAACAGTAGCTCTCGCTAATGGTTACAGCACATACAACGGAACCGTGTATCTAGTGGCCTCCATCCGGAAGACCTGTTCCGTCGTCCGCCACTTTGCCTCTGCTTGACTTCGCAACTGACTCGAACAGCTTTTCGATCTCGGGGGCGCACCGTGTAAAGGACCGACCCCAGAAACTGTAGCGTGGGTTCTGCAAAAAAAAAAAAGGTTCGTCTTATTTTAAATTTCACTGATGGGCGTATATTTCGATGGACTAACATAGCTACCTTTATCAGTTCAATGAATGTAATCAGTAATCCCCAAGGATGAGGACGGTTGACAATTAGTCTTTCTAAAAGAACCCTTGTTATCTGCTCCTGGACAATTTCCTGTGTATCAAACGCATGCACCATCAAAAAGAGAATGTGAATGCAAATGGTAATGAAATAAGCCAGTAGAAACACAAGGGGTCCACAGGACCAATTACCTGGGTCGCCTCCGCAAACAAGTACAGAATGATGAATGAAAAGTAGTGAGTATGGCTGTTTGGATAACGCAGCTGGTTGGCAATTGCATTGAGGATATGGTAGCGACCCTCTGTGTCCATAGTCATTATAAGATTTCTAAATAACTCAGTTGCGGTTTCAATCTGGAACATATCCAGTTGAGGACTTTGGTTAATCTGCACTGATGCTGGCGCATTCGCCTTGTTCTGCTGCAACTGTTGCACAGCCTGCATATTTTATTACCAGCTTAGTGTCTTGAAATTTGCAGATGAAATCATACTAATAAATAATAAACGAGTACAAATTAGGCACATGACTCAAGCTGCAGATACATAGGATCGTTGTTCTAATCCAAAAAAAGGGGTATCAAAACATAAGGAATCACCTAGTTACAATCATGAACAAAGGAAATATCCTGAACAATCCTCAACTTGTTACCCTTTTCAAAGGAACTTACTATAAAAGATTAGTATGCTTGTATAGGGGCAAAAGAATATGGAAGCAAACTAATCCATTAATTTTAAAGCACCTTACAAAATATCATTTTTTATGTTGTTTAGCTCAAATTTAAGCTGACCAATGTCAAGTTGTCAACAGATTCAGATAGGGAGTACAGAACGAGCATGATGATTGATGAGCAGGTGAAAGATAATATTACTAACCTGCGTGCCAACATAGAGGACAAGCGAATTTACTAGAGGGACATTGTAACGAGTCCCAGCAGCATTTGCTTCATTTTGAGGTAGCAACAACTTCTGCTTTAGATCAGCTAAAAAGAGGGAGCCATCTGGTCTCTGCACAGAAGCAAATGAGAACATATATTACTACGAGACACATGTATTTGAGATATACCAAAACTATACTTTCTTTAAGCCGCCAGGAGGATTCAGTCCACTTAAATTGAACAACAATATTGTTTACATCAAAGAAGCGGTGATTAGTGCACAAATAAATCAAAGATATTTGTCAGTTACCTTGAGATATTCATCAACTTGAGTCTTCATTTGCTTTGCCTTCAAAGCACCATCAATATCAGTCATGATTCGTGGAGCAACCGAAATCTCAGTTAGCAAATCAATCTGCAGTACAAGAAACAACAGGTAATGATCATGTATCTACAAGTGGAGGTACAAGACTTCACAGGTGACAAATACCTTTAAATTAGGCGTGGATGGGTCTGGAAGTCTCATATTGCGTGGATAAGCGCTAAGAATAACATTACGCATTTGAATGCAGCCTGAGGGAATCACATCACAGAAACTAAAGTGATAGTCACAAAGAAATTCAGGGAAGTCATGCAGTAGCACAAGTAGCACTCTCAAGGTCCCTTTGTACAAAAGGAGAATCTAAAAAAAAAAAAACAATAATACAAATATCAGAATGCAGCAACCAATGTGCAGAGAGGTGCAACTGAAAACAAGAACCAAACTTACAGGTTGTCCCAGTTCAGCATTCCTCAAATAGGGTTCCATGAATTTGAACAAATCAATTAGTAACATCTGGAAAAATGGCCATCCTTTTTGTGAATTGCACATCAATAGCTTTGGCATGAAGCATCTGTGGCTCACCAACTCAAGCCAAGCAAAACTATAGGGAGAAATATAATTAGTTATATACGTCAAAAGAATAGGTAACAAGCAATAGGACAGTACAATAGACCAGATAATCTTTCAAACCAGAAATCTCATCAAGCCCCGCTCTCATGCATCTATTTAAATAGAGATATTTGAACAATAAATAGAATTTCTTTACCAGAATGCAAAGGGAACAACAATGCAGTAATATTATGCATTTACAAACTACAAACCCGATACCAGCCATAACAAAAATTTCCACAAGATATGCAATGAACACTATTGCAAATGAAACAGAAAGCAAACCGCATCAAAGCAAGTGGAACGACAAAAAAAAAACTAGACATTTGCCGAGTGAAGTCAAAAGAGAAATTACGAACCTCCAAGCAGGTACCCTCAAGGGTTGCAGAATATGGAATGCATTTGCAAATGCAGTCAAAACCTGGTAAATCTAACCATTGTCATGTACATGGTCCATTAAGTTTTATCTGAAACTGCTTTAACATAAAAAGTTGATACTGCAAGCAACAGAAACATGTGTACCTGAAAATTAGCACTATCATGGTGAAGGTCAGAAGTAGTAAGCTCACTTAGCCAATTTATAAACAAGCGAAAATATGGACGAGGATTAAAAGAAGCTTTCTTTTCTTCAGCATCTTTCTGAATGATCCTGGTTGTCACAGAGAGAATCTGCACAAAACAAATAAAAGCACTACAGAATATTCCAAAGACTATTTCAGAAAAATCGTCCTTAATTCAGGTAACACTGACCTTCGGAAGAAGACTGCCTCTATTTGGTCCTAAATCCGCCAAGTGCTGAAAAACACAAATCATTAACAGCAAGTGCAGCTTGTAATAAAGAACTTATATACCCATAATATAATGATTTTTACATTAAGCTTAGTTCAATGAATAGTAAAGGTGTTTCACATCAAAGTCAACAGCAAAAGCTTAGTTCAGCATGATTTAGTGAAAATAAGAGCACTTGAATAGAATAAATGCATTTCAATTTGATGCAATATATTGGAAGAAGCGGGTTTATCTACAGCAGCAGTCCCATGTTTATTGTTTTTTTTTAGGAAAATACAATCTCATGTCCAGTGTTGGCACTTGGCACATAGGCTTGCTATACCTTCAATGCACTAAGATATTAAAAATTGAAAGAATGTTCTGAAAACATTCTCAACATATTCATGGTTATAGGAAAGGAAGGGATGTTCCATGACCCCACATAATTGCTCCATTTTCAGTTACTTCAAATTCACTAAACTTTGGCGCAAAATATTTTTTGCAGGCTCTTCATTTTTCTTTGAAATGGAGACAAAGCAACTTTTCCCCAATACTGAAACAACTATTTGGGAAGCTTACATACGATCTCACTAGTGCTCCATGAAAGTTGAGTTTATAAATGATAATGACATATTCACCAGGATAATGAGAGCTGAACAGAGGGTAGAAAATATGCAGCTGAGCGGCCCTCTTCTCTTCACTAATCAAACTTGAATACAGTGGGTCGTGCTAGGGTACACTCGCGTTTACAGACACAGCGGGTCGTGCTCGTCCAGGCCTTGTGGGTCTGGTTGGCACATGGGCTGCATGGTGAGAATCGAACCAGTGGAGCATAGTTGCGTTGGGCCAGTTGGTGTGGGTTGAGGAGTGATGGACCCAATCTGTTAGTCAGGTGGGAGGGTCTAGGCTCAGTAACGGGTTGGACCAGAGGATCTGTTGGGCTTGGTAGCCTGTGTTCGTGTTGATCATGTACAAGGGAGGTTTACCCATGAACGTGACTGTATTTCCCGACAACGGGAGGAGTCATGGGCCTCTTACAGAGAGGAGTGCTGGGGATGATGTGTTTGTCCCATAAGTGTTTGTGTACGGAATGATGTGTTCGTTGTGACTTGCGAGGATGATGTGTTCGTCCTAAAGCCATACGAGATAATGTGTTTGTCCTAGGGGTGATGTGTTCATCCCATGATCGTGCAGGGTGATGTGTTCATCTGCGGAGTAGTTGTGTCCAACAAAAGTATGTAATCGGAATGAAGATCCATTCCGAGGTCGTGTGCAAGATGAAGATGAGCTCATCCTAGGGTTGAAGAATATAATCTTGTTTTTTAGATTAGTAAAGTGTAGGAGAGCGAGAGTCCAAGTTAATTTTTAGAGAAAAGTCCTAGTACAATTAAGAATAAATAAGAGCCGTAGTCAGATTGGAGTAAAGAGTCCTAGGAGTCTAGTTTCTTGTGATCAGGTCTATATATAGTTGGGGAACCCCTCTATTGTAATTGAAACAGTTTAGTATTACAATTTTCGAGTTGGTTTTTCTTCTGGATTTCCAACAATTCATATCATGAGATTAGGTTTTGGAACCTATCCGCTGACTCGGAGGAGGCGCTCCAGGGGCAACCAATGGAGGCAGAGGCGCTCGCACGAAGCAAGGAGGCAAGATCAGGACGAGGAAGGCACGGATTGGGGCGTACCTTGTCGGATTCAAGCGCGGACAGATGCAGATCCAACGCGGAACCAACGAGAAGCAAGGTCGAGAGGGAGCTCTCGGAGAACAACACCCAACAACGACAAATCGTGTGGATCCGATGGGCCACACGAAAGATGGTGTGCTCACGAGCGAGAAGATCCACACGGGATCGACGCGCTTGCACTGTAAGCTCGCAGGAGGCGGCAATTCGATGCGAGGGTGGAGATCGAGGTGGGACTCTGTTGAATCTCAACGACGTCGCGGACACGGCGTCAGGAGACACGACAGGAGCGATGTGATCTGTGTGTGCTAGAGTTGGACGAGGCAACACTCACGAGGGAGGACCAGCGTGGCAGAACGTGCGCGCGTGGAAAGCAAGGGGCAAAACTCCAAGCTTTGTGCACGGCGGGTTATAAGGGCACAAATGCGTGAAGTGGAAGATGGGTCGCGCTACGCTCGACTGGCGGCTAAGCCATGTTGGAGGCGAACTCATCCGGGTGAGGTGATCATTGGCCCGAATACATGGTAAACTAGGTTGGGACTGTTATGTGGTGTAGTTGGAGGGCCCATCCGGGTGTTGCTGGGCTGGGCCGGCCTGGTAATTGTGTGTGGGCTGAGGCTGAACAGATTAGAAGAAAGAAGACCGTGATTGGGTCTTGTTCCTCGTAAAGAGGAAGTTGGGCCTACGATGTGTTGGTTTTTGGGTGCAAGGGAGGTGTGCCCATGGACGTGACAGAGGTGGTTCACAGTAACGAAGGTGGTTGTGAACGTCTTACAAGAGGGTTCGGGATGATGTGTTCGTCTCAGAGGTTGAAGATGTGTCTAACCCAAATTCGTGCTCGGGATGGATGTGTCCATGCCCAGGGATGTAGTGTCCACTCCAGAGTTAAAACCCAAATTCGTGTTCAGGATGTATGTTTCCATCTCAAGGGTGTAGTTGTGTCCACCCAAAACTAGTGTGTTTGGGATGTAGTTGTGTCCATCCCAGGAGGTGTAGTTACGTCCACTTCAAAAGTGCGTAAATATTGTCTTAGAAAACAAGATTGGGGGTGATTGTTGGAATATAATCTTTGTTTTCTAGCTTAGTAAAGTGTAGGGGAGTCCAAGTTAGTCTTTACAGAAGAGTCCTAGTACAATTAAGGATAAATAGGAGTCCTAATCAAATTAGTTAAGAGTCCTAGGAGTCCAGTTTCTTGTGACCAGGTCTGTATATAGTTGGGGAACCCCTCTATTGTAATTGAAACAGTTTAGTATTACAATTTTCGAGTTGATTTTTCGTCTCAATTTCCAACATTGAAGATGTGTCCAGCCCAAATTTGTGTGCAGGGTGAAGATGTGTCGTCCTGGGGATGAAGATGGGACCATCCCAAAGTTGTGCAGGGTGAAGATATGACTATCCCGGAGGTATAGATGTGCTCACCCCAAATATATCCTAAATTAGTGTGGGTGTGTACTAGAGAACATGATTAAGGAGGTGATGGTTCAATTAATCATGTTGTCCAGAAGATATCAGAGTGTAAGGGAGTCCTACACCAATACGAGTTAGAGATAAAGTAGTTAGAGTAGGACTCATAATGGATCAAACTTGTAACTCACCCTGTTTTGGGGCTATATGTGGCTGCCATATCACAACATATGAAGCAATTAACTTGAGAATTTCGTGTCTAATTAAACCCAGATTTTCAACATAGCATGCTGCAGGAAAATCTTTTCAGCTATATTAATAGACTAGCAGATTGTTGGTTTGTTTAACACACTTGGAAGGTTGGTTTTAGATTCCAAAAACGCCATGACATGAAAATGATTTGCACTGTACACATGGACAATCAACAACAACCAAGCCTTCGTCCTAAGTAGTGTTGTCCAGGCGTCGCCTGTGTCCAGTCGGTCCAGGGAGGACGCCATGCTGCGTCGCCTCACCTGGAAGGCTCCAGTCGTCCGCCATGGACGCCTCAGGCGTCCTGGCGCTCCGTCCAGGCGTCTTGGGCCGGCGCCTGACTTGTTTCCCACTGGAAAATGAGGGCCCAAGGCCCATCTTGACCGGTTAACTCTAGTCACTACTCAGCCGCCGTCCACATCCGCCTGACACCCTTCGCCCGACTCCCGTCGCCCCGTCTCCTGTCGGCCGTCTGGGATCCCCTCTCCCTCTGGTCGCCGGCCCCCCTCTTCGGGCTGCTCATTGAAGTGAGCATTGCTCTTCCTCTCTCTGGGTTCTCTCTAGTCTCTCTCTTTGCCTCCCTCCCTCTGTTGTCTGTTCAGTGAGCACTGCTCTTCCTCTGCAGAAACTGACCAAGCGCCTTGGTTGCCTGGACGTCGCCTAGGCGAGCGCCTAGTCGTCCAGTCGAATGGCTGGCGCCTAGGCGTCCAGGCAGTGTTTAACAACACTGGTCCCAAGCATGTTAGGATCGGCTAGATATGAAAGCCAGCGATTTTATTTATTTATTTTGAAAATAATAATAGAGAGATAAAAATGATAAGAAAAAAGATAAGAATAGCAAAATATGAGTAAACTTAGATTCTGACACATGAATTGCTAACTTCTAAACAGTCCTATCATGAACCAACTCTTTGGGTACATTCCACATTCCACTCCATCAAGTCTCATTCCACACATGGACTACCAATGCAAAAAAACTATATTCTGAAATATAAACTGAAAAAGGATTAAACATACCTTAACCAATAAAGTCACAAGCTTTGAATATGGATCAATTGAAAAATATGCAATCTGGTGTTGGTGGGACAACTGCTGAGAAATCACACCAGGAGCAATAGCTTGCTCAGGCACCACAGAATGCGTAACAGCAAGTTCCTGGGTAGTGTTACGACATCAGAACTATGATTCCGATAAGTAGGAACTTGGAACAGAAGTAGACGAATTACCGTGAGAGCAAAGAAAAACCGGTCCATTAGATCGTCTCCTCTCAGTAAGCCATTTTGTTGCAACTGCAGAATGTAGTGACTATACATTGAATCACCCATAGCTGGATGATCACATATTTGACACCACTCAGAAAACAAGACAGCAACCTGCGACAAAGAAAAAGCGCATTAGCTTGCAGTAAGTTCAAAGTACATTCGTTGAATTATAAAAGAATTGCAAGATACACTGATCGATTAACAGTGTGCCATGGATTTGAGTGAGGAGACTGCTCAAGTTTATTATAATATATATATATATATATATATATATATATATATATCAAACATATCATGGATGATCACTGAATCACATTGACAATTTAATGTGGCAGCAACATTGACCTAAATTTGAAGTAATCATGATGCCAGGACGTCAACAAATGAAAATATGGAGAGTACATGAGGAAAAAACATAGATTAGCAAAAATGAAGGTTGCAAATTTGCAATATATTTCAGCAAAACATTGTCCTGTACATGAGAGTACATGAGAGAAAAAGAAAAGGACGATTTGATGTGTAGCATATACCTTGTCCTGAAACTCAACAGCATTAGCCAAAGCCATGCCATCAGCAGTATTGTCTTCGTTACTCATCCAAGGACGACCAGATAGAACCTACCACCATTCAGGAGCAGCTTAGCAAGCGGTCAGAAAAGAAATTTAGTACAACGAAATAAGCGACCATTTCACAATGTATAGACCTTTTCGTCCCTTGATTGTGCAACCTTTTCATCCTTTGAAGCAGCATAGCTAGCATTATTATTGAAACTATTCCTAGCAATCTTGATCAAATGCTGCAATGAATCAGGTGACCCGGGTCTGATTGCAAGCTGCAAAGACAGCAAAGATAACCACATATCGGTAAGTCAGCTGGTGACAAGACCCAGAACATAGAACTTCCAATCACAAATGCAATACCTCTGATAAGGCATCAACGACATTAAATAGCTCAGAGACACTGCTGGATTCTTGGGTAACCAACGTCTGGACAAGTGATATAGCAAACTCTGTTGCAGGTTCTGAAATGAAGAAATGAAGCTCATTAATACTCATCAGAATATATAAATCATGAAGCGGGCATGTATCATTGCATAAAGATTTTTGAGGCACAAGATTGCTAAACAACAATGACGCTCAACAGCTCAAGGTGATCTTTAAGGCATCCTGGGAAATTTCTTAACAACAATCTATATCTAAGAGTTAATAGACATGCTTTTACTTAGAACCACATAAAGTATTTAATATATGCATAAACTCTGTGCACAAAAAAGTAATTCAGATTTGCAGCATTTATATTTCAATAAACTGCACCCGCACCCCACGGTTGAGCAGATATTATTAGAAACCAAGTTATTGGAGGGAATAGAATGGATTAACTTCCATTGATGGGGTATCAAGGATACATAAAGCCCTAGGGGGCTGAGTACATGGGCCTGGCCCAGTAACATACACACTCACATATAGAACACACTCTAACACAAGTAAAAGCATGTTGTGAATTTTAACGTTTGTTGACTGAGGCATCGGCATCCAAGATTTGAAGAACTGGACTTTCAACGCTAAAACTGAAAAGAAAGAAATGGAGCTCCTTGATTTAGGTGTTCTCTTTTCCTGTGTCAAACGGTACTGTGTTGTTTCATTTTTGACATTGGAGATTCTAATAAAATAAACACAACATGATTTACATCCACATTTAAACTTATCAAACACATTTTGCATCGTACAATCCCAATAATACACTTGGGATATAATCCGTTTAAACATGGCTCGATCACTTCACTTTGTTGCTTTTATTTAGTTGCTCTCAGAAGGCCAAAACACCCCCATCTATATACTTCAGTACCATGCAATGTGAAACACAAGATCATCATACCAGTTATAAATGTTTCGACCACATAGATAGAGTGATACATAAGATTCTCCTTGCTTTTTAGGTGACATAAGTAGGGATGAATGTTTGTTTAGTTGCCAATTTTGAAATAAAACATTGCTAGACTACCTATCATCCACACAACATAAAGTCAATCTTAAAAAGTAATTTTGTTAGTTTTTGTTCTTTTTCAAAATAGAAATCCAACAGAAATATAATGTGTTCCAACATACTATTTCTTCCGCCATCAATAAGCTTTGCCAAATGAATGTTGTATTCCCCAAGATTAAGTAGCTCAGAACGAATAAGACCAATAATTACGTCAGTATTAAACTTTTTCTCTTCATCAGAATATATTACCTGCACAAAATGAACAAACTAAGTTACAGGAATAAAGTCTGACTAAACCAATGCAAGTCCAAGTAAACAAAACACAAGGTGGAACCATCTTTTTCATATGAGGTGCAAACACACAGCAGAACAAGAGAAGGTTGCTCTAAATGTTCTTGAACTTATATCAACACGCCACTTGGTCTGTGCCGTGCAACCCTGGAGTGTTTTAAAGTAACATAGTGTAACTGTTAGACTACATATGTATGTGTTTAGGCCTGTGTGCCTTATTGGGCCAATGGCCCATGTATTTCAAGCCCCCTAGGGCTATGTGCACCCATGACACTCCATCAATCAATCTAATTCTAATCCATTCTATTCCCTCCAATATGGTATCATTAGCCAGCAAACCCTAACCCTAATCCATTCATAGTCACCCACTTCCACTTCTATTTCAGGAATATCAGCCAGTGTCCCAGCATTTGCCATATCCAAGTTACCTTAGTCCTTAGTTATGGCTTTACTGGATTAGGAGTGCCCTATTAAATAGCAACGGAAGAAGTGGTGGGCTAGCCAAACAAGCAATTAGTGGGCTTCATAATGCTAGTTAGAGGTCAAAAAGACAAAAAGGACTGGACATTGTAACCTTAATTATGTATAACAAGTGTTTACGTGCTAAACCCGTACCTTATTTCAAACCCTGAACCAAAACAAGCCTAAAGGTATACACCAAATTGCTTTGAAGATATCATTGTTAGTAGCTGGATTTTTACTCTCATTGAAGAGAGGATGACACTAGAGAGTTGGGGCAATTTTCTTGTCTATTCCTCACACAATGCCATGCCAACCCAAGGGGTTGAGGCTACATATTTATAGCAGCCCAAGGGCAGCCAACCAGCCAAGCATATGCCTTCTTGCTAGTCCAAGATGCCATGCAAGGTGCTGTCCTAAAGATGCTAACAACCGTCCTAAAAGCAGTCAAGATGCTGCTGTCCTAACTGCTGTCCTAAAAGCAGTCAAGATGCTGTCATCTAGTCTAAGATGAGTACAACAAGGACCAAAGACCAAAGGACTAAGGTACAACAGACTAAGGACAAGGGTACAAGGGACTAGGGGACCAAAGACCAAAGGACTACAAGACTTATTCCATCATTCTCCCCCTAAGTCTTGTACGTCGTCTTCTGGGAGGGTTGGACCATCCCGATCCTGGAGCAAAGTTCAATGAACTTGAGCCTCCCAAGGGGTTTGGTGAGCAGATCCGCAAGCTGGTCCTTGGTGTTGATGTAGATCGCCTTGATGCTACCTTCCTCCAAGCAGCCTCGGATGAAGTGGTACCTCACCCGGATGTGCTTGCTCCGTTCATGAAAAACGGGGTTCTTTGCCAGGGCCAGAGCAGACACGTTGTCCACCCTGAGCTCCACCGCTCCAGTGTCTCTGCCGAGTAGATCACCAAGCAGTCGAACAAGCCAGAGCGCCTGAGTCGAAGCGGTGGAGGCCGCTATGTACTCGGCCTCGCAGCTGGACATGGCCACCACCTGCTGCTTGACCGACTGCCAGCTAACGAGGCACTTGCCGAAGAAGAAGAGGATCCCGCTCGTGCTTTTGCTGGTGTCGATGTCGCCGGCGTGGTCGCTGTCGCTGTACCCGACAAGGTGTGCCTCTCCAGGACACCTCGAGTAGTGGAGGCCGTGATCAAGAGTCCCCGCAACGTAGCGGATGATCCTCTTCACAGCCTGCTGGTGCTCCGTCGTCGGTCGCTGCAGGAACCGACTAACGTAGCCGACGGAGAATGCCAAGTCCGGCCGTGTGTGGGCGAGGTAGCGAAGGCTCCCCACAAGGCGCCGGTACTGTGTAGCGTCCACCTCCTCCGCCGTGCTGTCGCGGCTCAGCTTCAGCCTTTCCTCCATCGGAGTGAGGGCTGGGTTGCAGTTTGTGAGCCCAGCTAGCTCAACAATGCGCCTGGCGTAGGCGGTCTGTCGAAGTGTGATCCCGGAGTCGGCCTGGTGCACCTCAATTCCTAGGTAGAAGGAGAGGGATCCCAGGTCACTCATCTGGAAAGTGGCTTTCATCTCTTCCTTGAACGCTGCCACCTCCGCCTCCTTGGTGCCGGTGATCACCAAGTCGTCGACGTAGACACCCACCAGTAGGGTGTTTCCTCCATTGCCCCGCCGGTAGATGGCCGCCTCGTGTGGGCACTGCCCGAAGCCCATCCTCTTGAGCGTGGAATCCAACTTGGCATTCCACGCCCGTGGTGCCTGCCGCAAGCCATAGAGGGCCTTGCGCAAGCGCAACACCTTGCCCTCCTTGCCAGGGAGCGCAAACCCTGGCGGCTGGTGTACATAGACCTCCTCCTTCAAGTCGCCGTTGAGGAATGCCGACTTGACGTCCATGTGCTGGACACGCCAGCCTTCCTGAGCAGCCAGCGCAAGAAGGAGTCGCACGGATTCCATCCGTGCCACGGGGGCAAAGGCATCGTCGAAGTCGATCCCCTCCTGTTGCACGAAGCCGCGTGCCACCAAGCGAGCCTTGTGCTTGACGATGGCGCCGGCTTCATCCCTCTTCAGCTTGAACACCCACTTAAGGGTGATCGCACGGTGACCGCGAGGGAGGTCAGCAAGCTCCCAAGTGCGGTTCGTCTCAACCGCATCCATCTCCGATTGCATCGCGGCACGCCATGCCGCGTGTTTCTCGGCCTCCGCGAAAGACCGAGGCTCGCCGTCGTCGCACGCAAGGTGCAACTGTGCCTCCGAATCTTGATCATCCAGATCGTGAGGGGCCAGTCCCGGCACCGGCTGGTCGCCGAGAATGTTCTCCATCTTGCGATACCACAGCTGCTCGCCGTCGTAGCACCTGTCGAGGCGCTCCTCGTCGTGGGAGAGCGGAGTGACAAACTCCACTGGGTCGTGCTCGACACAAGCTGGTGACGGAGTGGACGTGGCCGGAGAGGTGGCCGTCGGTGCTGGAGTGCGTGGGGTCGCCGGCTGAGGTGGAGGTGGACGCTCTGGGGCAGGGGTAGACACGCTCGGTGGAGAAGAGCTGCCTACTCCCCCAGCTCCCTTGGAGTGGACGTAGTCGACGATGAAGTCGTCGTTCGTCGAGGTCGAACTATCGTCCACCGCCTTGTCCCATGCCCATCCTCGCCCTTCGTTGAACACAACGTCGCGCGTCGTGCGCACACGCTGTGTCTCTGGGTCGAGAATGCGGTAGGCCTTCGAGCCCTCCGCGTAGCCAATGAACACCCCGGGGGTGCTCCTGTCGTCAAGCTTGCCGATCTGGCCAAGCTCCTTGGCGAACGCGAGGCAGCCGAATACCCGTAGATGAGAGACCGCCGGCTTGCGCCCATACCAAGCCTCGTACGGTGTCCTGCCGTGGAGGGCCTTGGTGGGCGAACGGTTGAGGATGTAGACGGCGGTCACCACCGCCTCTCCCCAAAAGACAGCCGGCATTCCCCTCTGCTTGAGGAGGGCCCGAGTCATCCCCACAACCGTCTGGTTGCGCCGCTCGACGACGCCGTTCTGCTGCGGGCTGTAGGGCGCGGAGTAGTGGCGCTGAACACCCTCATCCGCGCAATACGACGCGAATTCAGCCGCCGTGAATTCGCCGCCGTTGTCGGTGCGCAGCACGCGCAGCTTGCGGCCGCACTCCGCCTCCGCAGTGGCCTGCGCACGCCTGATGGCATTCGCAGCCTCTCCCTTGCTGCCAAGGACCACCACCCACATGTAGCGGGAGAGGTCGTCGACAAGCAGCAGGAAGTAGCGTCGTCCTCCTGGTGTAGCCGGTGTCACCGGGCCACACAAGTCCCCGTGAACGAGCTCGAGCCGCTCCTTGGCTCGAAAGCTCGACTGCTGGGGAAAAGGAAGCCGCCTCTGCTTCGTCACCACGCAGACGTCGCAGAGCTGCTCCACGTGGTCAAGGCATGGCATGCCTCGCACCATCTCCTTGGCACTGAGCTGCTTCAGGGCCTCGAAGTGAAGGTGCCCAAAGCGCTCGTGCCACTGCCATGCCTCGTCCTCCCGACGAGTGGCAAGACATACAGGCTGTGCTACCTGCACGTGAAGGACATAGAGTCGATTGGTGCCTCTAGTTACCTTGGCAAGAAGGCGATAGTGGCGATCCCAAATCCTCATAACTCCGTCCTTGATCTCCACGCGCGAACCACTCTCATCCAGCTGTCCCAAGCTGATGATGGAGTTTCGCAACGCGGGGATGTAGTAGACTCCGACAAGCAGCTTGTGCTCACCGGACTTGGCGCTGAGGAGGACGGAGCCAACACCCTTGATCTCCACACCGGAGGCGTCACCAAACTTGACGGAGCCTCGGACATTGGGATCAAGCTCGGCGAAGAACTCCCGTCGACCGGTCATGTGATGGGTGGCGCCGGTGTCGAGGCACCACCCGTCAGTCTTGTCGTTGCTGGAGCCGTCACCGAGGAGAGCGTGTGCTCTCGGCTCATCAAGATGAAATAGAGCCGCTGCGGTCGATGCCGCTAGAGGTGGCTTGATGCTTCCATGTGCCATGAGCAAAGCTGGCTCCTCCTCCACCTGGGCGACGTGGGCCTCCTCCTCCACTTGTGCGACGTGGGCCTGACCACGTCGTGGCTGTCGACACTCCCTGGCCCAATGACCAAGCTTGCCACAGTTGTGGCAGGTGTCGTCTCGTGCCGGCTTGTGGTTGCCGGCAGCACCGCCCTGGGCGCCTCCGCGGGCACGTCCCTGCGCCCCGGCCTGGGCGCCTCCACGCCCCTTGCGCGGCTTGCCGCGCTTGCGGCCGCCTGTCGAGGAAGAGGACTCCCCCTTCTTCCGGTCACCCTGGCCAGCCTCCCACTGCTCGCGAGTGAGATGAAGCTTCCCGCCAATGGTGATAGGCCCCGAGAGAGGTTGTGGTTCGTCGCTGTCGACGACCTTGAGGCGACCTATCGCCTCTTCGATCGACATCGTGGAGAGGTCCAGCAGAGACTCGATCGAGCGAGCGATCTGCTTGTACTTCTCGGGGATGCAACGGAAGAGCTTCTCGACAGCTCTCTCCTCGTCGTAGGTGTCGTCGCCGAACTGCTCCAACTTCTGCAACAAAGTGTTGAGACGGAGAGCAAAGTCATCGACGTCCTCACCTGGCTTAAAGGCCAGGTTCTCCCACTCCTTGCGAAGCGCCTGCAGTGTGGTCTTGCGGGCGCGGTCGCTGCCGATGCGTGCCGCAGCGATGGCGTCCCAAGCCTCCTTAGCAGTCCGCTTCTTGGAAAGCGAGAACTGCATCTCGGGCGGGACTGCAGCAATGAGGGCATCCAGCGCCCGTCGATCCTCGTAGTAGTCGACGTCGCCGTACCGAACAGCTTCCCACATGTGTCGCACCTGGAGCCGCACCCTCATCACCGCGGCCCACTCCACGTAGTTGGTCTTGGTGAGGGTAGGCCACCCACCGCCGGGACCGACATCCCTGACAATGGCCTGGACCCCATGGTGTCCATGGTACCGATCTGGGGAGGGAGAACCGCGCTGCCTGTAACGGCCGCGTTCTCCGTCGACTGCGCTGCCGCCGCCAGGAGCGCCACCGGCACGTCCGCGCCGGCCTGGGCTGCGGCTATCGCGCCCATGGGGACGCGCGGCTACTCGATGCATCTCCTGTGCTCGCGCCACTTCCCTTGCCAACTTGAGCTCATCGTCGACGCCGCCGTCGACAGAGCCGCTGGAGCTACTGCCGCGCAGAGCCTCCAGCTCTGCTGCCGCTGCACGCGCTACAGCCGCCGCCGCCGCTGCTTCCACTTCCGCCCTCGCTGCTGCCAGTTCCGCCGCCGCCAACTTTGCCGCTAGTGCCGCCGTCGCCGCAGCCTCTGCCGCCGCTCGCTCGCGCTCCTCCGCCGCGGCGACCTCCGTCTGCCGCGCGCTCGAGGCGACCGAACGCTGAGACTGTTCGTCGGACATCGCGCACTAGTGGGGAGCTGGTGTGTGGGGAAGTGGGATGAGCTGAGGCAGCCGGTGTTCCTGCTACCGGTTGCGGACAGGGAGAGGCGCGGGAGGGAGATGAGCAAGAGATGTTTAGGCTACAGGACAGAACGGCTCTGATACCAAGTGTTAGTAGCTGGATTTTTACTCTCATTGAAGAGAGGATGACACTAGAGAGTTGGGGCAATTTTCTTGTCTATTCCTCACACAATGCCATGCCAACCCAAGGGGTTGAGGCTACATATTTATAGCAGCCCAAGGGCAGCCAACCAGCCAAGCATATGCCTTCTTGCTAGTCCAAGATGCCATGCAAGGTGCTGTCCTAAAGATGCTAACAACCGTCCTAAAAGCAGTCAAGATGCTGCTGTCCTAACTGCTGTCCTAAAAGCAGTCAAGATGCTGTCCTCTAGTCTAAGATGAGTACAACAAGGACCAAAGACCAAAGGACTAAGGTACAACAGACTAAGGACAAGGGTACAAGGGACTAGGGGACCAAAGACCAAAGGACTACAAGACTTATTCCATCAATCATGGATAGCAACTATTAGATATAACTTACATGACAAAATGTACACAAAATGTGTCAAAAACTATTGGAATATAATTGAGACGATGATAGAATTTTAATGGTAAAACTACATGCTTTACTTAATCAGTTAATATCGACACATTTGCAAATGTTTGCAGTCAAAGCTTTAAAGTTTTAGTGTTATGTAGAAACAAAAAAATATGTGTCTCTGCAAGTTGGACCTACAGTAAACATGTTTTCAGACATGACAGTGCACCCAATGATGAATTAAAGGATACTAATAGCAGGGAAAGAAATATAGTATCACAGAATGTCCATAAAATACGTATCATTCATAGTTTATATAAAATACAGCTGACAATAGTGCAAATCAGAAACTATACGCAAGTACAGTTGATTAAGGGTTATTTAAATGAGGTACAATCAGGTTAAAATATAAATGTGCCCACTAAATTTAAATAGTATAGAAAGAAAAATCTCCTAATTGTAAAACATAAATAAACAAGAATCACTCTAATATAAGAAAAGAGAACAGAATCAGATCCCCCCAAGGAGCAAGTCACACTCAGTGTTTTAACTAAGCGCCTGGACGCCGAGGCGCCCGCCTAGGCGCCTAGGTGTGCGACCAGGCGACCGAGCGGCGGACCGAAATCTGGCGGCGGCGGGCGGAATCCGGAGGGCGCAGGTGTCGAGAGGGGTCGGGCACAAGCGTCGTGCGTCGGGCGGAATCATGTGGACGACTGGATTGAAAGCGAAGCGTTATTTTAAAAGGCCCAATTGCGGCCCATGTTCCAGAACCCTAACTTTCCCGTCTCCCAACACCAGCGTCCAGCGCCGCCTCCGCTCCGCCTCCACCGGCCGCCTCCGCTCTGCCTCTGTCGACTGCCGTACCTCCTCTGCTGCCTCCGATTCCACCTGGGCCGTGCCTCCGTCACCCCCTGCCCTCCCTTCGGCGCCTCCCCTACTCCCCCGCACCTCCGCCGGCCGCGGCCAGGCGAGGCGACCAGCCCAGGCGTCTGGGCCGGAGCGCCTGGCCGCCTAGGCGACGCCTCAAAAACGCTGGTCACACTGCTTAGCAGTTAACTTCAGAATAAAATATATGGTGTCACTGAGAAACATACCCAGCTTGTTAGCTCTTTAATGACAAGTTTGCAAACATCATGCACTGCAACCAAGGTTGCCAGAAGCCATGTGACAGTATTAGTATTAGATGCATTTTCATACAAACTTCTGAAAACCTGGAACAAGGAAAACCAAATTCTCAAGAAGGAAATAGAGAATAATGGAACAAACGTAACACTTAAAGCGGGAGAATGGACCTTCTGAGCTACCGCTAGTGCAGCTTCATCCCGACTGCCACATCTGAGCAAGATATCTGTAACTTCCGTGATAACAGACTGAAAACACAAAAATAGACCAGAACAAATGCACTTTGTTAAAGAAGAGAGAGAGTAATCTACTTGAAAGTATACCTAGGTCTGGTAATGGGTCTAGGCCCACAAGCCCTTTCACAACTTAAACCGGGCCTTATTACATATTAGACCAAGAAAATAATACAAATTCAATCCGATCCTAATCCAATCCAGCCCTCCCCGCATCTAGTTCATTTTTCTTGCCCATTACCAGGCCTAAGTATACCAAGCCTAACAAAAGAAAGAAAATACAGAAACCATAAAGATCCAGAAAACTCGATTTGTCAGCTTATGGAGAGATATAGGGAACAAAAGAAGGGCTTACATATGGTTTTCAGTGACTTGGAGAAGGCAGATGACAAGATACCAAGGACAGTCATTGTGGTGGGCGCTAGAGAAACATAACATACCAACAAAGTACATTACCCTTATCAAAGATATGTACGATAATGTTGTGACAAGTGTTAGAGTATGTGGTAGTGAGATTGATGTATTTCCAATCTCGATAGGTCATGGGACTATATCAAGAGTCAGCCTTGAGCCGCTACATTTTTTTAGTGATGGATAGGTCATAGGATGCTTGTCGTAGGATTAACTGATTAAGGTAAGAGTGGATGAAGTAGAGACAAGCCACTGGAATCCTATGTGATAAGAAGGTCCCACAAAAGCTAAGAGGGAAGTTCCATAGAATGGTCATCACACTTGTGATGCCATACGAGGCTGAATGTTGGCCAATTAAAAGGCAATGTCCAATAAATGAGTGTTACAGAGATGCGCAAGCTACGATGGATGTGTGGTAAAAAAAATCTGCATTAGGAACGAGGTAATACGTAATAGGGTAGGGTTGGCAGTTGGCACCAATTGAAGAGAAGCTATTCCAACACAGACTAACGTGATTTGGGCATATCCAGAGGAGACCTCTATAAGCACCGGTTAATAGTGAGATCCTAAAGGATTAGGAAAATATCAGAAGGTAACGAGGACGGCCAAGATTGACATGGCAGGAGATGGCAAAACGAGACTTGGGGGACTAAAATGTACCCACAGATTAAAGCCATGACAGGACAGCATGGAAAATAGCAATTCATGCGCCAGAATCTTAGTATACTCGTACTTTGTTTACTCCTCTCTTTCTTTCTTTTTAAAAAAATAATAAATTTGGTGAGTTTCATATCTAGCCTATCCCAACGTTCTTGGACAAAGGATTTGTTGTCATTACTGTTGTACAAAAATCCTGATAAGATATATTCAGATATGAAGCCACATAGCTAACCTGAATTTCCACATCTTTGCCATTATTAGCAATCAAAGCTTCCAGCTGAAATGAAGAGATAGAATATGGAAGTTGATCAATGAAATCAGTGTCCAAAAACATATACAAAACAATATTGCTTATAGTATGAAGAGTCAAACCAAGTAAAAGGATGTCCAATGGAATATCAATTTTTTAGTATGAAACTATTTGCATATATCTGTGAATAACGCGTGCAAGATATAAAAACTAGAAGCTCCATTTCTAGTTTCATTTTAGATACTTGAACTCTAATAGAGATGATGCCATCTCTATGATTTATGATAAAACTGAATCCAAATGAAATTACATTATATATAATATAAATAATGGTGTTACCTTCTGCCAAACTTGCTGATATCTCTCCAACGCATCACCTGTATTAAGGAGTTCGGGAAAAGCAGATCCTGGCCGACTAATAGTAGCCGTGGGTGAAAGAGGTGCTTCAGCACCTACATCCTGGTAGCAGAGTTTCAAAAATTTCAAGAAATTAAAACTCAGTATATTTCGACTGAATATAAGACTAGAAGACAGGACTAACTGTAGTGGTAGTCACTAGTTCACCCACTAGGTCACCAGAAGCCATAGGAGGAAATACAAGTGCCATATTTGTGGTTCCACTAACTTGTCCAGGAGTGTCAGTTGTGCTAAATGGAGCTGAAACACTGCAGAAGTTGGCATCCAATACTTCAGAACAAGGTGCTCCAGATGAAAGGTATGATGGAATAGGAATGTCCAGTTACACAAACCTTGAAAGTTGCGTAGCACCAGGATCTGTCTTGTCAGCAATTGGCTCTTTTGACTGACTATCAGATGTGAACGTAGAAAACTGGAGGGTTGAAAAGCTAGTGGAGGTCGATGGAGCCAAAATTGGACCGTGAACAGCAGATATACTTGAATCAGTTGGGATAACGGACATGGATGCATCAGAAGATGTAGCGCCGGCATTTTGACTACTCTGGCTATGCCATACAGTGATGAAGTCCTGATATCGACACCAAAGTAACATTAAGGTACTTGGAACAGAAAATATGCTGAATAAGAACAAAATTTGAGATCTGCTACTTCACCTCGTATACTCGTCGTTGGGCAGCAGACAGATTACCAGAAGGCTTGGGACAAAGTGCATCAGTGACATGTGTAAGACCTTGAGTGTAAGGAAAAACATCATAATATGCAGATCCATGAAGCTCTTTTTGTCTCCTTAGTTGTGTCAAAGGTTGTTTGATGTCTCCATCAATCATCTCAACAGCCTGCAAGAATAGTAACGGTGGTGTGAAGCAAATCTCTTTGTGTGGTGTGATGCACTGTGCAAATCTCTTTGTCAATAGTTTGTGCCTTGTATATTAATTGGCATCATGCAAATATAACTAACAGATTTGAAATATAACATACAAAAGTCATAAAATACATATGCTTCAGACAGAGCTACCTTGCGTGTCGCTACGCTCTCTATAAGAGCACATCCAAGATCCAGATTATCATTAATTAGAAGATGAACAATTTGCTCAGTGGTTTCGCTGTTACTAATCAGGTTCTGAACAAGGCTTCGAAGATGAGATAACAAAGCAACGCGAAGAGGCTCCTGCGACAGAAGATGGAACAATCAAATAGTTCTTTATGCATGAGAGCAAGCCTAGATGAACCATTCATAATGTAGAAAATGTATCTAAACCTGCAAACTAAACCTAAGAAGCTTTCAGAAGAAATACCTTGGAAGTAACATGGGCCAAACTTCCAGCTAATGTACCAACCATCAAATGTGCGGAACGAGATATGGTACCATCATCAGATTCCATTGCATAATCCTACATGAAAACACATATACCAATATGTTATATATTAATCCAACAACAACAACAAAGCCTTTGTCCCAAGCATTGGGGTAGGCATGTTATATACTAATCCACCACATTAAAATAAATATCTAATGCAAAGAGACACCTCATGAAAGGATAGAAGGCATCACCTTTAGAATAAGTTCCTTGGTGGTTCGGCTAGCGATTGTAACACTTCTTTGGATAACAGGACCTATAATTTCTTTAATAGCTTTATCTAAAGCCACGTCCATGATTCTATTAAGATAAGAGTATTCCAGTTCAGTAAAAAAAATATAGTCTAAGCAATAAGTTTAATTCAGATTGACATACTTGCTATACTGCAATTGTGGGCCAAGAGCGTTAAGCTTTTCATTGATTCTGAAATATATATCTGCACGCGGAATCGCTGCCATAAGCTGTAAAGAGTGCATTGAAGGGAATAAGTTTTAAGAACATACAAAAAATGTGAAGTTAGGAAAAGCTACAAGAGTAAACCTGGCTGAGAGAAAACGGGGAGGGTGGTGGAGCTTGAGGTGGTGCAACCTGGGTTAGGCTATGAGAGGTAACCTGTTCAGGCATGATTATAGCAGCCTTATCGTCTTCTAACAAGCTATTTGGAGGTAGACGAATAGTTGCTGCATACTGCAAAACAGGTGTATTCTAAATGAAATAATACAAAAGAATACAAAGACACAAAATCTTCATTGATTTTGAGTGCAGTGAACCAACCTGGCTAAGCATATTAGGAAGGCTTGTAGCTCGGGAAGTGCTATTAATCTCATGTTGCAGTTCCACATGGTTCATTGAAGGAACGATGTTAGAGGAGACCTCTGCAACTGCTGGTGTTTGAGACGCACCAACATCTTTGTTTGAAAAATCTGGATTTCCTACAATTTGGCGAGTCCGGTCTTTAAGAAGTGAAGATGGCTTTACATCTTTCATATCCACACTAAGATTCTTAAACAAGACCTGCAGCCACAAAAAAATATTGTTGAGCAACACTGTATACACACACACACACACACACACACACATACTTAATATCACAATATAGAATATGCCAACAACCTCAATGTCAAATTTCAGGTTCATCTTGAGATTTGGTAAATTATAGATCTCAACAAGTAGACTAAGAATACCCATTGTCCAGGGATTTGGTGGACGATACGCTATGCTTGAATGGCAAGGTTCGAGAATCTGAAAAGCAACATTATCACAATTACAAGCATAAAAATAATTATGCTTCTTTACTACAATGAGACCAATAAAGGAGCAGCACCTTTGAAGTAAATGGAATGACAGCAATCATTAACCCCCTTTCATAAGCCTAAAAAGATGGAGAATGTCAGGTTAAATTTGAAAAAGTTGAAGGTCATACGAAGCAACTAACAGCAAAAAGTACAGGTTGAGGCATGAGCTTGACACAATATTACAGAAATGATAACATAAACAAAACTAATTTTAGTTGAAATATTACCTCAACTATTAGAACCTTTGGGTCAATTTCCTTTGCTCGTAACGTTTGATTCCTACCTATAGTGAATTTTCCAAGCCAGCTACCAAGATTTTTCAGCAAAGAACGCTCTTCAGAACTAGATTTGATAAGATCTGACTGTAATAAGACCTGTTGAAACAAAATTTCGAGTTTTCAAGCTGATCAAGATTGGAAAAGAAAGAATGGGAAATATTAGTGAAAATGAAAAATATGAGTGAATATGACCTTGCAGTTCTCATATGTTGCTTTCATTATTTCCTTATTTAAGGATTTTGAGTTAACTTTGTCGAAGAATTTCAGGTACACGTCATGAAAATTTGGCTCAATGCTTGCCCTGTAAAGATGTATGCATGTATCTGTCATTCAACATTATGCTTCTTGCATGAAAGTAAAGTAAGTGTATTTGTCACCATGGGTTACCTTTTCATGACCATATATTGTGCAAACCAATGATAATACTGCTCCAGCAAAACTTCATTAAATTCTTTTGCCTTGGCTTCCACATTTGATGTAGAAATATTATTGATCATGAAGAAAATTTTGTCTTGAACTTCAGATGGAGGGGCCTATGACAGTAGAGAAGTAATTAGTCTAATGTTTCCTTTAGAGTAAGATGCAGTCAGGGTACATGAACTTGTGACTTGTCAATCAATGTGTCATATAAGTCCATAAACCCCAAGTAAACCTTATCAATCAAGGTGTCACATGGCTCATTACCCAAATAACATCGTGCAAACACATCTTACAAGATGAGGACACGTTGGACCTGTTTATTTTGCAAATAACCCTTTTGTTTCCTGAAGTGGACCCGCCTAAGTAGACGGGTGCGGACAGGGTGCTGCTCAAGCGAGGATGGCTAAATTGTCGGAATCTGCATGAGTAGCGGTGTTGGTTGAACCCCGCGCTTGAGCCGTGTGACGGGCTCTAGAATATGGTGGAGGTGCTCGCCATCGTGGAGATTCAGGGCTTCGGCGGGGCACTTCTCAGACGCCGAAGACGACTCTGGCTCCGACCAAGATGACAATGAGGAGGACGTGAAGAGTCACGCAGACACGGGCCACACCCCGAGGTGCATGAGACGGTGGTGGCGCAAGGCGGGGTGGAGGATTCGCTGTCCGAGACATCCCAGCCAAGCGGGCTTTCTTGGAAAGGATGCAGCACAAGCCTGCTTAAGGCCAGGCAGCTCAAGTAGAAGCAAAGGCAGAGCTACTTCTACCTGTCGTCCTCCTCCGATTCCTTGCCCAAGTATCGGATAGGACAGTCGTGCGGCAAGACCGCAAGAACAAGTGGCAAATGGTGATGAGGTGCTGCAATGCCATGCCAAAACATTCTTGTTGCTAGAACATTTGGCGTTGGATTTGGGTTTGGTGAATACAGTAGGCACTGACAGTCTCCTTGGATTTTGTCCCTGAATTCCAGGTTGCTGCTGAAGCAGAGCATAAGACCATGACCAGAAAAGGCCAGGAGTATGGCAATCAAGCTGCTAGTCAAGCAGTTCCTTGTGATGACAAGGTGCTGCAGAATGGTTTGCTTTCAGAATCAACCTAATATATATCACAAGGAAACGGTGCCCCGCTGCATGAAGCAAACGGCGAGCCTGATCAAAGTTCCACGCAAACAGCCTCTATTTCAGCACAAGAAAGCTCCGCCACCAGCACAGTCACAGGGCAAAATCAAGACCCCGGAGACGAAATCTCAGACGGTGACTCAGCCTTCAGCAGGAATGCCCGGCCTCCTCAGAACTATGCCATCAAAACACCGTCTGAGAGGAGTCCCTTGAGTGATACTCTCAACAGCAAGGTTTCTTACTGGAGCTCGTCACACTTGCATTACCACACAGGCAGCCATGTTGATATGCAGCCTTATCGATCAGCATCAAGCAGAACCAAGGTGGATGTAGGGACTGTCCTGACAAGCTCATTCGCACACTCCTTGGCGGCACGGGACATGGGCCGCTCCGAGTCCGAGAGCAGCCGCGCGAAGGAAGTCGATGATCATGGCTGCAGAGTCCGCCATATTCCAGCACCGGCCGCATGACTCAAATGCGGGTTCAGCCAATACTGCTACTCCCACACACGCCAGCGGCTTGGCCATCCAGCTTGAGCAACGTCCCGTTCTCAACCATCTATAGCACGGGTCTATTGGAGGAAACGGAGTTATTTGCGAAATAACCAAGTCTAGCATGTCCGCATCTTGTATGATATGTCCGCCACACTGGCACACCAGATGAGATTTGAACCTCTAATGAGTCGCTTAATTAGTTTAATGGCATGTAAATGTGGACACACCCCGACAAATTCATGTACCCCGACTGCATTTTACCCTTTCCTTTATCAAAACCTCAGCCATCAGACACCGAGTAAAATAATAACTACATTGCACATTCAATGTCCACAAAAGCTTATCCAAAGTGTCTAGTCTTAGGCAGCTTTTCTAACAAGATTTGGTCAAATTCTTTAAACTTTGGTACCTTTTAAAATATTTGGTGCCGACACATAACGTGTTTAGATTAGTCTAGAAAAAAACATTCATAATGTCGAGTTTTTGGATCCAGCAGTCTAAGATTTCTTTGAATAAATAGTATCATTCAAAATATCATGTGTTCAACTGAACAAGAGTATTTTTTCTATGTTCCTAAAGAAAAAATAAACCTCAATTGGCGTATCTCTTCTTTCTGCTGCAGCAACAAGTGTCTCGATATTTAAAGCAGATCCAAATCCTGTAGTGTAGGAAGATTGTCGAAGGGTGCCTGGAAAATGATGAGGCGTAGCATAAAGACAAATTCATGTCATACAGTTTACAGGAAAGATAGCCACAACATTCATGTTAGTATTTACTCTATGTCAGCTAGAAAATAACCTGATGGGGTTGCACTTCTGGATCGTGGAAAACCAGAAGGGTGTGAGGGAGCTGACACAGTGCCAGAGTGATTGGGAGAAGCATGTGAGGACACTGGAGCTGGCACCTGATAATATTTTCCATCAATATAGGAAAAAAACATAGTATTACTGTCATTCAAGATACGCAAAAGGACAGATACTACGTTTGTCAAGCTAACATGAAAATTTACATCTAATACCTTTGAACTGACACCTAAATCATTAGGTGTTGAAGCAAGAGGCAGTTGCCCAGTAGGAATAACGTTCTTGGTAGGTATGCTTGTAGAGACCTTAGACCTATCCCCAAGGAAACTTTGGTGCCTCTGTTGCAATGCAAAGGAAGACATTGTCCTCTCTGATTGAGCTAGAGTTGAATTTAGCCATGACGATTCAGAAGCCTGCAAGTGACAATCGTTCATTTCAGAATGAACAGCACAATCAATCAATATTCTTGTTAACTTGGAGAAATGGAAATGGTCACATGAAGAAAGAGACTGCAGTTTTGACAAATGATAATTAATTGGATTCACTATTTTTCTTATGATGTGAGTACCTCTGAGTTTTCAATAAATTGGGTACCCGAACCACGCTGATCCCCAGGAATAATTGCATTCAAGTTCTGATCACTTTGACTCAACGATATCCTGTTAAGTGCTTGCTCAATTCTCAAAACTAATTCAGGATGTGTTCCACGAAGATGTGAAATCTGCAGAATATGGTTGCAGTATTGTGGCCACTCAATTACACGATCCATAAACTGCTCCAGCGCTGTTGTACCGAACATAAACATCTGCAACCATCATGCCGTAAGAGGTACAACTTTTGCACCGAATATGTTGTGTTATGGATGGTGCAGCTAATTAACTAAAAGAAGGGTAACCGTAGCCAACCTTTGAATCAATAGATTTACGAAGGGCGTCAAGAACACCCCGCAGAGCAATTCCAAGTGTCAGGTGGGACACAAGTTGACGTTTAATGACAGATCCTATTTCAAAAGAAATATCAGAATAAATTGCTTATGCAAATAATGAATTGGCAGTTCAGCAGAACATTTTTTATTTGCTGCATGAAGCCTCATGCTACTCCATCCATAATTTACTTGAAAGAGATCGCTGACAGGATAAACACAAATAAAAGAAAGTGCAGCCTGGTGCACGTAGATCCCGCTTGTGCAGGGTCCGGGGATGGGTCCGACAGCTTTGGATCTTTTGTACACAGCCTTCCCCCCTGCGTTTCTACAAGAGACCGATAATTTCCTAGGCAGGCTCATTGTGGACAACGCTGGAAGAAATCACAATTCTAACGGCCCAGGAGCAAGCAAAGCATGCATGTGGAACACAAATAGGTATTGTAAATAACATAAGAACATGTTTCAAATGAAACAGACTAACAGAGGCATTAACCAGAAAACTAAACTCATCTAACTCATTTCCAGTAAATAGCAGACTAACTTCCTAAAATATAAATAAAAGTGAATAGAATCACAGGGAATCAAACCCTAGTTGCAAATAAATTGCATCCAATAAATTCATTATCCCACAAGCTAAAAGTACTAGTTATACAAGCTTATGTGTGTAACCAGTAAAACATATCAGAAAGCATAGCAACGGTTGGTCAAAAGGGTACAGGCCAATGCAAATACTTGGGATAACTGAAGCAACAAAAGGCAAGAAAAACTTACCAAAAAGAACAGCAGCTAATTTGAGTTGGGTTTCTGGATACTTTGGAAAGAACTTGTATTCTTCAAACAGATTTGAGATCATGCAATTGAAAATTGATACTTCCCTGCTTGACAGCAATGTATTTGAAACAAAACATCAGTAAGAAAATAAATAGAATAGACAGAGTTCAATTATAAAACAAGTCATCATGGGAAGAAAATGTGAAGGCAGAAGATGCTGGCATTTGCTTAGGCAAACTAACTTGGACAACTAATTTATATAACTGCTTCATCCGCACAAAGAAAAACTATGTGTTAACAATAATAAGGGCACTATTGCTGCCACCTGTTGCCTGATGGATTGGTGGAATACCAGGAACATGTCAGTGACCAAAAACAATGAATAAGAAAAGTTGCACAGAGACGAAAAACCCACATTTTCCATAAACAAGGTCTATAAATATATCGACACCATGTATAAATGATGTTGTGTACATTATAAGTAAAAATACAAGAAACAACAACATTTACTCCCAAGCTGGGGTAGCCTATGATGGAATAAGTCTTGTAGTCCTTTGGTCTTTGGTCCCCTAGTCCCTTGTACCCTTGTCCTTAGTTTGTTGTACCTTAGTCCTTGGTCTTTGGTCCTTGTTGTACTCATCTTAGACTAGAGGACAGCATCTTGACTGCTTTTAGGACAGCAGTTAGGACAGCAGCATCTTGACTGCTTTTAGGACGGTTGTTAGCATCTTTAGGACAGCACCTTGCATGGCATCTTGGACTAGCAAGAAGGCATATGCTTGGCTGGTTGGCTGCCCTTGGGCTGCTATAAATATGTAGCCTCAACCCCTTGGGTTGGTATGGCATTGTGTGAGGAATAGACAAGAAAAATTGCCCCAACTCTCTAGTGTCATCCTCTCTTCAATGAGAGTAAAAATCCAGCTACTAACACTTGGTATCAGAGCCGTTCTGTCCTGTAGCCTAAACATCTCTTGCTCATCTCCCTCCCGCGCCTCTCCCTGTCCGCAACCGGTAGCAGGAACACCGGCTGCCCCAGCTCATCCCTCTTCCCCACACACCAGCTCCCCACTAGTGCGCGATGTCCGACGGACAGTCTCAGCGTTCGGTCGCCTCGAGCGCGCGGCAGACGGAGGTCGCCGCGGCGGAGGAGCGCGAGCGAGCGGCGGCAGAGGCTGCGGCGACGGCGGCACTAGCGGCAAAGTTGGCGGCGGCGGAACTGGCAGCAGCGAGGGCGGAAGTGGAAGCAGCGGCGGCGGCGGCTGTAGCGCGTGCAGCGGCAGCAGAGCTGGAGGCTCTGCGCGGCAGTAGCTCCAGCGGCTCTGTCGACGGCGGCGTCGACGATGAGCTCAAGTTGGCAAGGGAAGTGGCGCGAGCACAGGAGATGCATCGAGTAGCCGCGCGTCCCCATGGGCGTGATAGCCGCAGCCCAGGCCGGCGCGGACGTGCCGGTGGCGCTCCCGGCGGCGGCAGCACAGTCGACGGAGAACGCGGCCGTTACAGGCAGCGCGGTTCTCCCTCCCCAGATCGGTACCATGGACACCATGGGGTCCAGGCCATTGTCAGGGATGTCGGTCCCGGCGGTGGGTGGCCTACCCTCACCAAGACCAACTACGTGGAGTGGGCCGCGGTGATGAGGGTGCGGCTCCAGGTGCGACACATGTGGGAAGCAGTTCGGTACGGCGACGTCGACTACTACGAGGATCGACGGGCGCTGGATGCCCTCATTGCTGCAGTCCCGCCCGAGATGCAGTTCTCGCTTTCCAAGAAGCGGACTGCTAAGGAGGCTTGGGACGCCATCGCTGCGGCACGCATCGGCAGCGACCGCGCCCGCAAGACCACGCTGCAGGCGCTTCGCAAGGAGTGGGAGAACCTGGCCTTTAAGCCAGGTGAGGACGTCGATGACTTTGCTCTCCGTCTCAACACTTTGTTGCAGAAGTTGGAGCAGTTCGGCGACGACACCTACGACGAGGAGAGAGCTGTCGAGAAGCTCTTCCGTTGCATCCCCGAGAAGTACAAGCAGATCGCTCGCTCGATCGAGTCTCTGCTGGACCTCTCCACGATGTCGATCGAAGAGGCGATAGGTCGCCTCAAGGTCGTCGACAGCGACGAACCACAGCCTCTCTCGGGGCCTATCACCATTGGCGGGAAGCTTCATCTCACTCGCGAGCAGTGGGAGGCTAGCCAGGGTGATCGGAAGAAGGGGGAGTCCTCTTTCTCGACAGGCGGCCGCAAGCGCGGCAAGCCGCGCAAGGGGCGCGGAGGCGCCCAGGCCGGGGCGCAAGGAAGTGCCCGCGGAGGTGCCCAGGGCGGTGCCGCCGGCAACCACAAGCCGGCACGAGACGACACCTGCCACAACTGTGGCAAGCTTGGTCATTGGGCCAGGGAGTGTCGACAGCCACGACGTGGTCAGGCCCACGTCGCACAAGTGGAGGAGGAGGCCCACGTCGCCCAGGTGGAGGAGGAGCCAGCTTTGCTCATGGCACATGGAAGCATCAAGCCATCTCTAGCGGCATCGACCGCAACAGCTCTCTTTCATCTTGATGAGCCGAGAGCACACGCTCTCCTCGGCGACGGCTCCAGCAACGACAAGACTGACGGGTGGTGCCTCGACACTGGCGCCACCCATCACATGACCGGTCGACGGGAGTTCTTCGCCGAGCTTGATCCCAATGTCCGAGGCTCCGTCAAGTTTGGTGACGCCTCCGGCGTGGAGATCAAGGGTGTTGGCTCCGTCCTCCTCAGCGCTATGTCCGGTGAGCACAAGCTGCTCGTCGGAGTCTACTACATCCCCGCGTTGCGAAACTCCATCATCAGCTTGGGACAGCTGGATGAGAGTGGTTCGCGCGTGGAGATCAAGGACGGAGTCATGAGGATTTGGGATCGCCATTGTCGCCTTCTTGCCAAGGTAACTAGAGGCACCAATCGACTCTATGTCCTTCACGTGCAGGTAGCACAGCCTGTCTGTCTTGCCACTCGTCGGGAGGACGAGGCATGGCAGTGGCACGAGCGCTTTGGGCACCTTCACTTCGAGGCCCTGAAGCAGCTCAGTGCCAAGGAGATGGTGCGAGGCATGCCATGCCTTGACCACGTGGAGCAGCTCTGCGACGTCTGCGTGGTGACGAAGCAGAGGCGGCTTCCTTTTCCCCAGCAGTCGAGCTTTCGAGCCAAGGAGCGGCTCGAGCTCGTTCACGGGGACTTGTGTGGCCCGGTGACACCGGCTACACCAGGAGGACGACGCTACTTCCTGCTGCTCGTCGACGACCTCTCCCGCTACATGTGGGTGGTGGTCCTTGGCAGCAAGGGAGAGGCTGCGAATGCCATCAGGCGTGCGCAGGCCACTGCGGAGGCGGAGTGCGGCCGCAAGCTGCGCGTGCTGCGCACCGACAACGGCGGCGAATTCACGGCGGCTGAATTCGCGTCGTATTGCGCGGATGAGGGTGTTCAGCGCCACTACTCCGCGCCCTACAGCCCGCAGCAGAACGGCGTCGTCGAGCGGCGCAACCAGACGGTTGTGGGGATGACTCGGGCCCTCCTCAAGCAGAGGGGAATGCCGGCTGTCTTTTGGGGAGAGGCGGTGGTGACCGCCGTCTACATCCTCAACCGTTCGCCCACCAAGGCCCTCCACGGCAGGACGCCGTACGAGGCTTGGTATGGGCGCAAGCCGGCGGTCTCTCATCTACGGGTATTCGGCTGCCTCGCGTTCGCCAAGGAGCTTGGCCAGATCGGCAAGCTTGACGACAGGAGCACCCCCGGGGTGTTCATTGGCTACGCGGAGGGCTCGAAGGCCTACCGCATTCTCGACCCAGAGACACAGCGTGTGCGCACGACGCGCGACGTTGTGTTCAACGAAGGGCGAGGATGGGCATGGGACAAGGCGGTGGACGATAGTTCGACCTCGACGAACGAGGACTTCATCGTCGACTACGTCTACTCCAAGGGAGCTGGGGGAGTAGGCAGCTCTTCTCCACCGAGCGTGTCTACCCCTGCCCCAGAGCGTCCACCTCCACCTCAGCTGGCGAGCCCACGCACTCCAGCACCGACGGCCACCCCTCCGGCCACGTCCACTCCGTCACCAGCTTGTGTCGAGCACGACCCAGTGGAGTTTGTCACTCCGCTCTCCCACGACGAGGAGCGCCTCGACAGGTGCTACGACGGCGAGCAGTTGTGGTATCGCAAGATGGAGAACATTCTCGGCGACCAGCCGGTGCCGGGACTGGCCCCTCACGATCTGGATGATCAAGATTCGGAGGCGCAGTTGCACCTTGCGTGCGACGACGGTGAGCCTCGGTCTTTCGCGGAGGCCGAGAAACACGCGGCATGGCGTGCCGCGATGCAGTCGGAGATGGATGCGGTTGCGACGAACCGCACTTGGGAGCTTGCTGACCTCCCTCGCGGTCACCGTGCGATCACCCTTAAGTGGGTGTTCAAGCTGAAGAGGGATGAAGCCGGCGCCATCGTCAAGCACAAGGCTCGCTTGGTGGCACGCGGCTTCGTGCAGCAGGAGGGGATCGACTTCGACGATGCCTTTGCCCCCGTGGCACGGATGGAATCCGTGCGACTCCTCCTTGCGCTGGCTGCTCAAGAAGGCTGGCGTGTCCAGCACATGGACGTCAAGTCGGCATTCCTCAACGGCGACTTGAAGGAGGAGGTCTATGTACACCAGCCGCCAGGGTTTGCGCTCCCTGGCAAGGAGGGCAAGGTGTTGCGCTTGCGCAAGGCCCTCTATGGCTTGCGGCAGGCACCACGGGCGTGGAATGCCAAGTTGGATTCCACGCTCAAGAGGATGGGCTTCGGGCAGTGCCCACACGAGGCGGCCATCTACCGGCGGGGCAATGGAGGAAACACCCTACTGGTGGGTGTCTACGTCGACGACTTGGTGATCACCGGCACCAAGGAGGCGGAGGTGGCAGCATTCAAGGAAGAGATGAAAGCCACTTTCCAGATGAGTGACCTGGGATCCCTCTCCTTCTACCTAGGAATTGAGGTGCACCAGGCCGACTCCGGGATCACACTTCGACAGACCGCCTACGCCAGGCGCATTGTTGAGCTAGCTGGGCTCACAAACTGCAACCCAGCCCTCACTCCGATGGAGGAGAGGCTGAAGCTGAGCCGCGACAGCACGGCGGAGGAGGTGGACGCTACACAGTACCGGCGTCTTGTGGGGAGCCTTCGCTACCTCGCCCACACACGGCCGGACTTGGCATTCTCCGTCGGCTACGTTAGTCGGTTCCTGCAGCGACCGACGACGGAGCACCAACAGGCTGTGAAGAGGATCATCCGCTACGTTGCGGGGACTCTTGATCACGGCCTTCACTACTCGAGGTGTCCTGGAGAGGCACACCTTGTCGGGTACAGCGACAGCGACCACGCCGGCGACATCGACACCAGCAAAAGCACGAGCGGGATCCTCTTCTTCTTCGGCAAGTGCCTCATTAGCTGGCAGTCGGTCAAGCAGCAGGTGGTGGCCATGTCCAGCTGCGAGGCCGAGTACATAGCGGCCTCCACCGCTTCGACTCAGGCGCTCTGGCTTGTTCGACTGCTTGGTGATCTACTCGGCAGAGACACTGGAGCGGTGGAGCTCAGGGTGGACAACGTGTCTGCTCTGGCCCTGGCAAAGAACCCCGTTTTTCATGAACGGAGCAAGCACATCCGGGTGAGGTACCACTTCATCCGAGGCTGCTTGGAGGAAGGTAGCATCAAGGCGATCTACATCAACACCAAGGACCAGCTTGCGGATCTGCTCACCAAGCCCCTTGGGAGGCTCAAGTTCATTGAACTTTGCTCCAGGATCGGGATGGTCCAACCCTCCCAGAAGACGACGTACAAGACTTAGGGGGAGAATGATGGAATAAGTCTTGTAGTCCTTTGGTCTTTGGTCCCCTAGTCCCTTGTACCCTTGTCCTTAGTTTGTTGTACCTTAGTCCTTGGTCTTTGGTCCTTGTTGTACTCATCTTAGACTAGAGGACAGCATCTTGACTGCTTTTAGGACAGCAGTTAGGACAGCAGCATCTTGACTGCTTTTAGGACGGTTGTTAGCATCTTTAGGACAGCACCTTGCATGGCATCTTGGACTAGCAAGAAGGCATATGCTTGGCTGGTTGGCTGCCCTTGGGCTGCTATAAATATGTAGCCTCAACCCCTTGGGTTGGTATGGCATTGTGTGAGGAATAGACAAGAAAAATTGCCCCAACTCTCTAGTGTCATCCTCTCTTCAATGAGAGTAAAAATCCAGCTACTAACAGCCTATCCAAGGTTAGGTAGCCTATAAAAAATAAAGAAAACCTGAATATAAAAAAATAAGTTACAATATCACATTATAGCTATAAAGACTTCGTCTTGTATTTCTATCACTTCTTCTATTTAACTTTGCAGGTTTGTACTGATGCATATGCATATATTTAAATCAGAAAGGTTGCATAGCAAGTGGAGAGTAGATACAATCAAGTATGAAAAACACCTCTTGTCTTTGGACTCTTTGAAGCGTGCAAGCATTTGTATCATATCATCAGTGGATATATGTCCAGCAAACATCTGTTGAAAATAAATATTTGCCTCAGCTTCAATGTCTTCAGAACCTCCATTGGAAGATGGTGTATCCCTTCCAGCAGCGGTATGATTCCTTGATTCATTGGCTGCTTCAACTCTCCTTAGTTCATCCACTAGTTCGTTAGATAACAATTGCCCCGAGTGAGAATGAATAACCTGTAAAAGTAACAACGTTTGTGCATAAGCTTATACTCATGCAAACAGGAAGTCGAATAACAATTGAGAAAACACAAGAAAATAAGATAACCTTTATAAATACAGGAGAAGAGTCATGGAAGATGTTCTTAATAGTAGCATGAGGATGTCGAGAGGCGCCTCCCGCAGTGTCAGAATTTGTGTTGGTCATAATTTCTTTCAAGAAATCAACACATTCCTGGATGTACAGGAGTTAGCACACAAATCATAAAGTCAAGCGGAACGGGAAGAGGATATACAAAGTAACCATCCCATATTCATCTAGTGTGTCGGGAAAGTCAAGTGACATACCTCAAGAAAAGTCTCTCTTTGAGCAACCAACTTTTCAGACAGCCATTTCTCAAGACTGCTGAAATCTTTCCTAAAGGCAAGTGTGGCAAGTCTAATGCTAAAGGCGAACGGTGTGGAGTCAAGGACAGTAGACAATATCTGTTGCACGAAGAAAAAAGGAATAAGGCTTATGAAACATGCAGTGACTAAAACCTTATCAGAACATATCTTTGTTGCATAAACATGGGTGCCTTACAAATCTACTTAAATAAAATAAAATTAATGTTGACATTCAAATACAGATCTTCAAACAGAGTATCCTGTAGTTTGGCAACCCAACATGCACCAAACACCACAATTTCAATGGGAAAAGAGTTAGCTTTCCCAGGCACCAAGCCTTTTTTATAAAGCTTGCTTACATCTCATTTCCCTTGTGCTGATGATCAGTTTAGACTTAAGAGGCCATGAATTACCATTAACATATACCCAAGTAAAACCATCTTACAAGCTACAATCTCAGAATGCTTTCTCAATCGTGATAAGTGATATCACTATGTATGCAACAAGAATCAGCGTAACCACTACGAACAAAAAGATTGCACAAAACCAGAGTGAAGATTTAACTTCCAAAGAAGAAACAATTGTAAAAAAGGGTTGTTGTAACTAAATCACTGCATCAGATCCCGAGTCATTATTTACCTTTAGATCTTCACATATCTCAACAGTCCTCAGAAAACAGCTGATGTCAGAATGAGCATCAACAAATCCTCGAAGAGTAAGGTAAGGGTTAACATGCCACATATATTTCACAAGTCTGCTGTCTGGGGTGTCCTTCAGCACAGCAGGAAAAACACAAGACAACACCTCATGTTGAAGGAGATTATATGTAGTCTACATGAAAGTTATCAAAGTTCATGTCAATCAACAAGATATACATTATCCAAAGCAACTAAACTTCCTTGACCCCACAATGTGTGGGAGCCTCTGGCGCTGGGTATGCTGTTTAATGTACTAAGAAATACTAGGGACAGAACACATACATTGATGTGGCTAACACCAAGAAGCAATACTTCAGGGCAATGACTCAGAGGGTAGTCCAGCATTGACCGCACTGGCCTTTCGAAGCCAATTTCAGCAAGCTGGCATAAGACCTCGAGAAGGTCCAGGCAGTACCAAGCACAATTGTCTTGGGTAACATCCCCCACATCTGGAAAAGCCTAAATTCCCCACAAGTCAAATATAAACAAGGTCATGAGTGTACAATTAGGCATGTTACAATTATGAAAAAATGAGAAGACAAATATATCAGGATGATATACCATCTTCCTAGTACAATGTGTGAATGAAAATGTATCAGAAGGTGAAGCCACCGCATGTTTCAAGAACGATAATTGTCCTTCTGTATTCTTCCACAAGGACCCACAGACGGCATGAAGTGGAAACGGATCCTACATGATTCAATGGACAAGTTAGTCGTGTGCCTCAGGTATCCAGTGTCCATAACCAGAAATACCTGCCTATACCTTGCAAGCTCTAGAGTATATAGACATCAATAAACAAAAAGCTGCTTCATCAGGGATATTGAAACCCTCATGGTCGAGATTTTCTATTACATGAATCCAATCTGTTCCAGGAGCCTGCATTTTGCAAGAATAGTGATAATAAAGAGAATGAAACAATAAGCAGTGAAATCTAAGATGATAGATGCTCACAGTTTCATTGATTGAATCCACAAGAACATCTATATTCCAAGCAGTCAACTGTGAAGAGTCGATTGTTTGATTACTCCCAAGAGCCGAAAGGAATGTTGAGTATGTATTGTGAGCCTCACCAAGACCCGTATGAGTGCAAACAATTGCCCCAAGTAACTTTGAGATTTTCATATCGTCCAGAGGCTCAAAAAGTGAAAGTATTTCTTTACAATGAGCGATGTCAGAAAAACATCCATATCCCAATTCAGCGATCATGTCAGCCATGCTTATTTCTTTCCCGATTTCAGATAAAAGAGAATCAAAATCATCATCTAAGCTACCAAAACACAGCTCCGAATGCCTGTAGGACCAAACAGGGCAAGGAAAAAAACATTATTACTGCAACATAAAAAAGTGAAACAGATATATGTAGAGGAGGTGACTCTAGAAACCTCAAGGAAAGTTCGGGATAAGCATTGACTTACTGAAGTGGGCCAGGAACATAGAATGGACTCTCTTTGACATTAAAAACAGAGACAATATTAGTATAAGAATCCATATGCTTTGAAAGGACATCAGTCTGGTGAAGAAACATAGCAATCTCCTGAATTTGGTCAATTGACATAGAATGAGCATGATTTGAGCATAACTCCTCAATTTGAGCCATTGCATATTTCTTTCCTGTAAAGCAAAGAGTAAGACAGGCATCTAGAATGGGAGAATTAACAGTACAGAAGATAAGAAAAAGGCTTTCCAAACCATTTACCTTTCAGACTCAAGTCCATACTTTCAGAATCTGACAGAGCAAGTCCCATTCCAACCCTCTCAGCTGCTGATAGTTCAAGTTCATTGGACAGTGTTTCAAGAAACCCATCACCGACAGATACTACCCTCAAAGCTTCACAAAAACTGGTGCTGAAGTAGGGCTTATCCACACAATATTTGAAGATAGCAGACAGAAGATCTTTCTTTGGGGAGTTATTCGCCCCTCTGGCATTCAGGAGCACTTCATCCACACAAACTTGAAGCAACAGAACACATCCATCAGGGCCGCAATCCGCTAGCTGAAACAATAGTAGTTAGTTGGATAAGCATGTCAGAATGATTTCACGGAGCTGGAGGAAGCATGGATCATATGACTGCAAACAAAATATTATCAAGGAGGCAACAAGAAAGGAAAATCCGCCAAACCCTAGAACCCTAACGTTGGAACCGCTCCCTTGCATGGGATCAGCAGTGGCCAAGTCGTTTGCTAGATCCTGAGGAAACAAACTGCGAATCGATCGTAATTCACTACTGGGACGGAGCATGATATGCTAGGGTTTGAGGTGGGTAGCTGATGCTGTGGGGCGCTTACCTGGCAGAGCTCGCGGCAGATGGAGTCGGAGGTGGCGTCGTCGGCGCCCTGGATCAGGGCGCGCACCTCCGCGGCGACCGCGGGGTTGAACGGGATCATCCCTTCGGCGGCGAGCGGTGAACGCGGGCGGCGGGGCTAGCTAGGGTTTGGCCGCTGCTGATCCCTGCTGCTGCAAGCGCGAGGAGGTGGGGGTGAGGAGCGGCGGCGGCGGCGGCGGCGGCGCGTCAGGCAGTGCTGAAGAAGGCTCGCGACGGAAGGCAGATGCGAAAATGACAGTGGTGGAGCGTATTCGGCTCGGGCGTCGGGCGAGTTATGAGATGGGCGCTCGCATGCCAATCAAGAAGACGGTTTCAAGTCGGCTACGCTTTAGGCTATCCGCATCAACCTATTTTAAATCATATTTTATACAATATTTTTCTAAAAATTTTACAGTACGTATTTTAAACTTATATTGTGCTACAAAGTATACATTATGTTTTACAACGCCCCACTGCGGATGATTTTATCAACTGACGTTCGAGAGTATGATTGGTCGTTTCTAAACAAAGCAGGCCGGAACCCCAGGTTCAGCAGGCATCCTCAACTGACCACCCTCTCAAAATAAAAAGATAGATGGGTCACTAACCTTCCTCTGAAATACAGATTGACCCACTGAGTGTTTTTATATGAAACAAAAGTCTATTTTACAATTCTAAAGTATCAGCTTTGTTTGCTTAACTCTATCAAGAAAATTTTGATTCAATTTACCTTCCAACTATTTAGATTATTCAATTTACCCCTTTCTAAAATTTTCCATTTTTGTTACTCTTTGTATGGGTTATGTTTCAAGTTGAAATTTTGTGGAATGGAAATGATATCATACATTATGCTATAAAATATTTATATAATTCTTCACAAAAAAATTCTTATATTACTCCATCACCCAAGTGATATTTGTTACCATGTTTTAAGAATACAAAAAACTTTTAAAATATTTTTCTAAAATTTTTATGTTGGAACTTATAATCGCACAAAAAATACCACAAAAAATAATGTTTACAAACAAAAACAAAAAGAAAAAATCATTAGGGGGTGAAATTGAACCAATCTAAACAGTTTAGTGGGTAAACTCAACAAAAATTGGAGTTAAGTGAAAAACGTTGATACTTAAAGATAGTAAAATAGACTTTTTCTCTTTTTTTATTAAACTAGAAGATTTTGGTTTTGAATTGAAGAGATTCTACTAAATAATATAAAGGAGGTCATCAAACATAAGGTCCATTCATTGGTACAACTCCTTGCCAACTAGGGACGGCAATTATACCCGCGAGTTCGGGTACCCGACGGGTGCAGGTACGGGTAGAAATTTGTATCTGCGGGTACAATTCGTACTCAATCCGATTCATCGTGGGTTCAAGTGCGGGTTTTATTTCGTACTCGCGGGTATCCGTCGGGTTACCCGAAAACCTGCTAATCGGTTCACATCAGCCCAACAAAACATAAAAAAGTCGACTCATTCGGCCATTCCACTGTGAAACCCAAATCCGAGTGCCCCACCCCCACCCATTCGCTAGCACATGGGCAGCACCCCTCCCATATTCCCGACTCTCGACTGTTGACTTCTTATAAGCTTTCGGGCAGCATCCCTCCCGACTGCCTAGAAGCTTTCGGGCAAGCGCGACCAGCCTCGGCTGCCGCCACGCGGCCCTCGGACCACGGCCCCGGTTGTCGTCGCGCCGCCTTCCATGTCGCACCCCGTCATCCCAAGCCGTCGACGCCGCCAACCCAGGCCTTCAGCGTGCGAACCATCCCTACAATCAATGGTGCGAGCCGCAGGTGTCGGGCGAGACGCGAGGGCGCCGCCTTCTGTACGAGGCATGCGACATGTACAAGCATATGTGGCTGTAACTGGTAACCCTAGTCGGTAGTCGCACAGACTGACCAGCTGAGCCATCGTGAGCCCATTATGCAGAGTTGCGAGAGCAGTTAGGGAGCACGGGACTAAGGAGGGTCTAGTCCCACCTTGCCCAGCGAACGGCGGTGCCAGCCAATTCCATCGTGAGATGCCTTCTTCAATACAAACTTTCTAATATCTGGCCGGTACGCGCCGGGTACCCGAAACCCGCCCAAAACCAATCGGGTTCGGGTTTGGGTACTATTTTCTACCCGCGAGTGCGGGTTCGGTTGGAAAATTTACCAGATCAATTTTTTGTCGGATTAGATTTTCTCTCTACTCGACCCGTTGCCATCCCTATTGCCAGCACAATAGTTGTCAACTATTGTGAGTGCCTCCTGCCTCAGGTATGGAGCAACACCAACATTACCAAAATCTTGGTAATTGGCTACCCAAACTGTTTTAAAGTAAATGACGTTAGTTAGTTCAAAACTGAATTAACCGGCGTCATTCATCTTGAAAGAGAGGGACTATATCATAATGTAATTCAAATTCTTGTCAGTCAAGAATTGTGAGCTTTTTTAACTGGTCGCTAGGTGATGTGTTATGGGCCTCGTATCGCATTTTGACAATTGGTGGGTGTCGGTACCTTGCATACCGTGTATCCTGCGCATAGGATGAAAGTGGCTAAGGACTTTGCCTCCCCTGCATAGGCAAGTTCCGGTACTGCCACGTGCCCCGCAGGCTCAGACCCCGCCTCTCCACAGAGGTAGGCTTCGGACCTGCCACATGTCCCATAGATTCAGACCCCGCCTCTTCTCGGAGGTAGGCTCCAGAACTGCCACGTGTCTCGCATGTCCGGATCCTACCTCTTATCTGAGGTGGGTTCTGAGCCCGCCATGTGTCCCCTGGGTCTGAACCCATCTCTCCACAGAGGCGGGCTCCAGACCTGCCACCTGTCTCGCGAGTTCGAAACCCGCCTCTTGAATGTGGCCTAGAGGGGGCGAATAGACGTTAAAAACTTTTCATGCAACACTTAACAAATTCGTCAAATACAGGAGGAATCGGACTTGTCCGATGCAGTGTACGGATTAGTCTGGTGTGCTAGATGTACTACGAAAAGATCAAGTGTTTATGTAGATTTCACAAAAAATATAGCAACAGAATATAATCAGTTATTCTAATAACTTAAGTAAGTGATTAGACTGATTGATTTGTACGTGGAATACAAAATTAACACAAGTTACTAGTTTGATCAACCCTATACCCTAGATGATGATTATTGCAAAAGTGAAAATCAAGAACACAAGAGACAAGGATTTTTATCGAGGTTCAATATTACTAGAGAGATCTACTTCCTTGTTGAGGACCCCACACAGAGTTGGGTCTCAATCAACCATTTACCTCTTCAAGTCACCACGAAGGCCAACTTGAGTTCCACTATCACGGGGGCAATCACCAAGTCAGAGGAGCAACCTCACAGTTGAGGGCTCCCACAAAATTACAGAGAGAAAACTGATCGAATACACTCAAAAGATTTACAAAAGATGCAAGAGTGTATGAGATATCAAACCCCAAGAGTTTAGCAATGCATATAAGATGATCTCCCTATCCCAAATATTGATTCCCAAAAGATTAAACTTTTAAGGGCTTTAGATGTGTGGAGAGAGGTGTTTCTATGCTCCTGGGACAAGTGGCAGCGCTAGAGTTCTTAGTTGTTCAATGTTGTGAATGGTGTGTGTGTTGTGGGGTCATGGATCACTTATTTATGAAGTTTCTAAAAAAGTTACCGTTAGAGATTCCTACGGTCGGACTAGTCCGCTCTGAGGACCGGACTAGTCCAGTGTGCTTTATAAAAATTGCGTGAATTGTGTAGCACACCAGAAACCCTAATTTGTGTGAGGTGTATCAGACTTGTCCGTATTAGAACAGAAAGTTAACCGGACTAGTTCGTGATGAGTCCAGTGACTCAATCGGACTAGTGTGCAAGAGGACGGACTTGTCTGGTGCATGGTAATATGTGTTGAGTGAGTATCAGAGAGTTGAACAAACTTGTCCGGCTAGTGTCCGAACTTGTTCGAGTGAGGTCACTGAGTTGAACAAACTAGTCCGATGTTGTTCCGAACTTGTCCGTGTGAGAACAAAAAGTTGATCGGATTAGTCCGCTAGTGATCGAACTTGTCCGGATCTTCAGTGTATTGCTTAATTAATTGATTATAGACTTTACCCTCTACACAAAGATATAAGATCTTGGGATGTGTCTCTCACACACATCATATACATTGATATCTACTTTGCGCCTTGATCATTTTGGCTTTTCCTTTTCTCACTCCTCATTTTTCACCTTTTTGAGTGCACCATAAGTTCTAGTCCTTGTAGACATACATTCATATCAATAAATTTATTAGGATCTCATTTGTTTGTCATTGATCGTTCAAAACCCACAAGAGAATGCCTAGATGCACTTTCAACCTCTCCCTTTTTAGTAATTGATGACAACCAATTGAGATTTCACAATTAAGAGTAAACAATGATTTTTATAATGTGTGCATATATGAGAATGACATGAATCAACAAAAAATTCTCACATATATGCACTCTTTATGTTGGGGTGCCTATAAGGTGTGTGTGAGCAGATGTTATGATGTGCATAATGAAAAATACAGCAATTATAGAAGCAACCATCACAGAAATATCAATATGAGCATCACACATTCATATTAAACAAAATAGTCATCCAAATAGAGATTACAATAGTTTGAAACTAAAAACACAAAAGATACATGTCCATGATTACTAGTCCTTAAGTCTCAAAATAGACTACTAGCACTACTAGTCTAGTCTCCATCTCTCCCCCTTTAGCATCAAGGCACCAAAAGGGAAAAATGAGGGGAATCACTCTCCGTCACTCCCCCTCTCACTCTCAGTCATGTCTTCATCTTCATCTACATCTTCAGACTCATGAGCATGCTAAGGAGGAGAGGAACAGTGACACCTGCAAATCCAAAGAAGACCAATTCTTGTTCTGTGAGAGGCGTCATCTCTGTGATATTTTCTTCTAAATCCTCTGAAATTTGAGAATATCCCACCGGCTCAATATCAAACTTCTCACATATTGCTTTCATGTTTGCCTTCACATACCTATGGTGCCTCTTCCTGACCAAGCTTTTCTTGTGTTGCTTAACCTCCACTTTTGGGCATGATGTAAAGATGGAGGAAAGCATCTTCAATATACCATTAGAGGACTCTTTGGAGGATGGAGGAGCAGAAGTAGCAGTTGGAGTCCTTGTGCCTTCATTTGCTCGCTTTGATCTTTGTTCTACTGCTGGTGAGGCAGGAGCATTGGGAACATTGTAGACTAGTAGCTTCTGGGGCTTGAGGCCGACATGCTCAACATCCTTGACAAACAAGGCTGGTGACCTTCTCAATCATGAACATGATGTAACGGTGCATAGCCACAAGACCTATTTAGAGTCATTGAGATGTTCACAATATCATTGTAGATATATTCAAAGACATTGAAGGTTCTTTTCTTGCTTATCACTTTCATCAAGGTCCTTAGAGTTCTGTGACACACGGTTCTAAAAAACAAACCAAGTGCGGTGTATGTGTGCCCAAGATGTTGCTTTACACATACATATCAACATCACAAATGATATTCAAAATTTAACCATGTCAAGAATAATAAATATACCTTGATTCTATTGCAACGGTAAATAATCTAGCGTAGGCGACTCCAACTCCACAGGCAATCGACGGTAGTACGCACATCCAGTACTCCATGATGACCTCCAAAATATTTCTTGTAACTGGATTAATTGTGGGAATAGCAAGAGTGAGCACATGTCGTACTCAGCAAGTGTGAGAAAAATATGACATGTGGCTAAAAAAAGGAATGATAATAAATAACAGCTATTTGCTGAAAAGTACATTCAAAAACACGTAAAAAACATCCTACAATGTCCATGCGAGTTAATCCCATCATATCCTAAATAATTACCAATTACGAGTCCAACATCATCAATTATCATTATATCACATCCATCAATAATTGTCCATCCATATATCAAATTCTTAACATCATCATCATCAATGTTCATGTATCCTAACCCAAACCATAACCATACCTGAACCATCCCAAATCCCAATTCCAACTCAAATCATGTGAGGGTCTAGATTGCTCATAACCGGGAGCACAACTATCATGATAGTTTTTAACACTCTATAAAAGTTGTACCACTTTACCCACAAGTTCGTGATTTGATCCCCTTTCCGTGACTAAAGAACATCTATTATGCCAATGACCCATCGGTCACATTACACACTTCTAACGTTGTGTGGCCAAAATATCACAAAATAGCCTTTACAAATAGACTACCAGCATATTCAAACCAACTAAGGTTTCACCAGTGATGATACCTCCAACTGAGCACATTCAACCAAGGGTCCCCTCTTGTGCTGTTCGGATCCCAGGGCAGTTCCGCTACTATTGCAAACCCAACTGACTCTCATTCTCCGCTCCCTCAAATAATCTGAACAACGTTGGTAATACACCTAATTAATTGGCTAAGTCGCACCCATACTTGGTCATGTGGTGGCACTATAAAACTTGGCTTGTCGCTCCACAAACCGGTCCTTAGATCTAAAACAAGCAAAACAACAATATCATCCAACCCAATCCACAAATAATGCTTGCTTAGATCTCCCAAGTTCCATGTTACCAGTTAACCATGTTCATAAAATCTCATCATCCATAAGTTCATTAATTTATAATTAGGACATTCGGTTGTTTTCCCATTTCAATTAATTAAAGTGAAGCAAAAAGGTCAAACACCCTTCTAGACTCTCTACAATGTATTCTAAGCGACAAGGATGGTTAAACAAGTCTAGTAAACATTTATTTTGGGTTTCCCATCAATTTGACACAAGCATGCAGGTTTGCAAACAAAACATTTAAAAACAAGATTAAAATATTCAAAGACACTTGCTTTAATATTCCACAATTCAATGCTCAATCAATTCAAAGTCTTGCATATGAAGATCTTCAAATATTCGCTTCACGAGCGTAACCTCTTGAGCGCATCCGTCTACTCGCAATCAAACACATATACAAGCAACATACACAATAAATGCATTGCAAACACTGATCAATATGCAAAAATATGGATGCATGCAGAAAATATATTTGTATTAATGTTACATAATATTTTATGGCTTCTTAATATTTTTCTATAATGATTTACTATGGAGAGTAGTGGATACAAGGATGAATACTCAAGTGGTGTGTGTTGAAGTGAGGGGTGATGGGTTCTATTTATAGCTTGGAAAAGGGTCGGTTCCCGCCACCAAAAGCGCGCGAATCAGTCACCCATGATCACTTCAAGCTAGGAGATGCCACAACATAGAGTTTGACCGAGAAAGGCGCCAGGAACTAGTCGGCCGACTAGGGGCGTCGGTCGACCTGGTCCTGGCCCCTTTTGTGGTGTGCTTTCTTCAGGTGACTGACAGGTGGGTCCCATTGACTTATATTGGTGCTACACCATTGGATGGCCTCGGATACTTCTGTTTGTGGGCCATTTGATCCATGTGGTGCCACGTGTCGTCACTTGATTAGCTGGAATGATATTTTATAGGATTCATCCCCTTGTTTCACTTCATTTCTGCATAGAATCCCTGCATGCACTACTTTCTCCAAGGACAAGTGGAAATAGGTTAAATAGAAAGGTGATGTGTGTAAGAAATGACAATTCCTTCACATAATTGAGTTATATTGACGGGTGAAATTGGTGTATAACAGCCGTCAACAATCTCCCCCAAGCTTATCACTTGCTCGTCCCGAGCAAAGTCAAGACTTTAGGTTGATGATCAAGAGTTGCTACTATGTTCTACTTTTTAAAAGTATCACGTGCACAACAAAATACTCTACCTAGTATTGCAAAAATTGGCACAGTACTTCACCCATCTTAGGTTATTATGGGGCTTATGCCATCTCATATTCATGGGTGGTTGAAATATAGAACAACAAATTGAGCACACATACCCTAGAAATCAAGTTCCACTTAAATTCCGGAGAGTTCAATTTAGAATTTAAGTATATCAAGTTGATTCTCTCAAGTCTCTCCTTTTTGTGTAGTGGAAATATGTCCTCACCAAGGCATTGTGCCTAAATTCATCCTATCTCTACATAAGGCTTGTATGTGGAGCTTGGTAGGGAATATAGTAGACATATTTGCCATACATAATATTGCTAAGTCAAAAGCGCAAGTCCTAGGAGAAATCAATTCAAAACAATTTGATTCAATACTTCTGCATGTGTGATGGAATGGAGTGGATGTGGATCTTGAGATGACTCCTTTCTTGAGTGGACTCTCTTATTTTGCAGGGATGAAACATGACTACTTTTTTTTCTTTTATCATGCTTATGATGTAAGCATGCATTTTCTTTTTCTTTTTCTTGTAGCCATGTCTTCTACTCCCTTTTATGCAATGAATTCTGGAGAGAGTACTAAGCATGAATAATGTGGAGTTTCTCTTTTTATTGTGGAATAGTGGTATGATGAAAATTTGCTTACTTCTAGTGTAGAAGTATAGCATGTGCAAGTGAAGTCTTGAATTCAAAAAGTAATGAAAAAAATCACACATAGGTCTATACTAGTTTGACAAAGCTCAATGTGAAAGCAAATAGCATATGCATAAGGTCTATCAATGTAATGTATCATATGGCTTTGATGTGTATTTCCAATCAAATTAGGATAACTTAAATCTTTTTAGAATTTCTCCAGAAATCTAAGTTTCACCATCAAACTAGTAATAGCAGCCCTATCACTATATCATAGCTCACAACAACTTAAAATGGATTAAGCTTTTGCTACCCATAATTTCCAAATCAAGGCAAAAGCAATTTTTAGCCAATGAAAGCAATATACTGGAGAGTAGTAAGTTGTAAACTAGGGACTTAGGAAAATTAAAATAGAGCAATTATTCATCATTTCATCTATGTGAATTCCAAGTCATTCTTACCGCACATCTTTTATTTTATTTGGAAATTAAACCTATCCTATATATATATATATATATATATATATATATATAATGCAAGGTGGATGATGGGTAAGTGGAAAATAAATATGCAAGGGGTTGATACAATTTACCTCAAGTTGGGGTTCTCACCCAAGCTTGTTCTTCACTCACCTCCGTGTCGAGGGTTGAACCCTTGATGACGGAAGTATGCCGCGAGATCGGCTTGTTGTTGTTGTAGCGTGGAGTTGAGGTTGATGAATTTAGCGTCCATGTGTTGTTGTCAGTCTTGGGTACCTTGGACATGCTCTTGGAGAGTGTTGCAGATGTGTCACTCGTCCTTACTTCAAGCTCCTCCATACGTCTAGAGAGGTCCATCATTCCTTGGCTATAGTCACGATGACTTCTAGCCAAAGTGGAATGACACCTTCTCATAGATGTTGGAGGAAAGTTGCTAGAGCTTGAAGTGGATAGGGGTGTCTCCCATGTAGCACCTGGCCATCCATGCCAAGACGGACATTCGGTCTCATACGATGGAGGTTGAGTCCATCCGGGTGCATCACCCGTTGGGTTCTCTTCCTCTTCGTACTCATGTACCATGGAGGTTGTCGAGGGCATGGCCGCTCTCCTTGTACAACTTCTAGTTACCCTACCAGAGATATTACTTCTTTTGACTTCCTCGATGGGAAATAGGTCAATGGTTAGCCTCCGACATTTGTACAAATGGTAATCCGGGTTAGGTAACCGGATTTCATTGAAAAAGCCAGGATAATAAAATATTAAAGAGCCATCTTGATCATGCTTAAGGGTATGTCCTTGCACTAAATATTCTTCATCAATTAATTCTCTTTCATTTTCAATATACTCAAATGAAGAATATTCAAGTGCTCCTACCCTAGTAGCAATACGGGTAATCAATAAAGCGCATTCAATTGGCCCTACCCTTGGAATGTAATCTAATCATTGTGTCATCATGGCAATAATTGGAGCAACTTTTATCTTTTTAATCATGGCAAATAAAACTTTCAGCTCATCATCACGCACAATCCTTACATCTCATCTAAGGAACATAGTCATAGCGACCCATCTATGTATGAAGCGTAAAGTGGGGTTGTGACCTCACCAGTTAGATATTGCCAAAAACTTTGTTTCATAAACTTAGGCAAATTGTCTAATTATAGCAAACACCGTTTATGGAAGCCTAGGATTTCACATAATTCTTTCCATAGGATGTTGTATTCTTTTTGAAATAATCGAAAAGTAATACCATCAAATCCTATCTTGAGTGTGCAAAGGAATTGTATGGAGAGAAGGCGTGAACATTTCTCCTCTATGTGAGCAAAATTTTCCCATCCTAGTGCACACCAAATGGAAAAGAATTCAGAATCCATACCTATTTTGGAGATCAAATCCAGATCATAAGCTTTCGTATGAGAAAACTCACGATCTTGGAGGAGCTTGTGTGCTTGATCTTCAACTTCACTTTGGATGTCGAGGTCATCGTCGTGAAGAAGTTGGTGAGGGTTACTCCTCTCACCCATGGGGGTGTCCTCTCCTAGACTCCTCCTCCGTGAACTTGGTGTAGCAACGGAAGAGGGACGTGCACTTGAGTCTCCACCATGGCTTGAGCTTGCAGCCTCCTTCCTCTTTCCAAACAACCTTTTCATTCCTTTCATGGCCACAATAAACAAGAACACAACAAGGCAAAAACTCGAAAGAGGTGATGTTAGTGAAAACAAAACCCTGACGAATTTTCCCTTAAAGAACTTGAAAGCAAATTGCAAATGCAATCAAAAGCAAATCTTTTTGAGTTGGATTTTGAGCAAGAGTGCTTCAATGAAGAGCAAGAAAAACAATTTGAGCAAGAGTGACTTTGGAGATGTATGGAATGAGGTGAAGTGTGAAGAGAAGAGCTCCCCACGACCATTATTTATAGTGTGCAATCCCCAACAGTCATTACGGCACCAAATGTAGTCGTTGAAGGAGAGAGAGTCAAATTGTCTCTTTCCCCTAGTCGGCCAAGCATGGGGTTCGGCCGACCTGACAGGTGGGCCCCCTGTTCTCCCTTTTGGCAGGTGGTTCCCCAACGGCTATGAATGACCCCGTTGGTGAAATACCACTTTTGCAACTCAGAAAGATTGTTTTCCAAATAAAAATTTTGTTTTCAAAAACCCAACATTTTTTTGTAAAAAATAAAGAAATAAAAATGATAGTTGAGAATATAAGATTCTCAACTTGCTAAGAAAATCAAATATGCAGTTGGGAAAATCAAACTAAATGTGTAAATCCAAATAAAGAGAAAAGAAAAATAAAGAAAAGGATAACTATCAGTTAACCTATTAGCTAGGTCTCACCACCATCTGATGAGATGAACATTCCTCCTTCTTCATTTCTTGACATCCGGGCCCAGACGGATGAGCTCGGACGGCTTGTCTTGCTTCTTCCGCCAATCCTTTTTTGGCGGCTTGGTGGACTTGGGCCTTTGGGGAGGCCCGAACTTCTCCGTCTTCTTTGGGTGTCGGTGTGGAAGACAAGACGGATTTTCTGCATAGATCAATTTCCTCGTGAATGCAATGAGCGGGTCCAACTTGAGAGGTGTGATTTCGACCTCTTTGTGAGACCTATGTGTGCTGAATATATTGGCTATGACGATAAAAGTTTTAAATACTACCAAAACACCTTTATCATCAAGGTCCGACGATAGGTATGGCTTGTTTTGGTTAGCTCCGACATAGTCCGACGTAAGGTCTGACTTCTTTTTCTAGGTCCGACTAGCTTTGGTAGCTCTGGCGCTAGGTCTGGCTAGCTTTGGTAAGCTCTGATTCAAGGTCCGGTTAGCTTTGGCAAGGTTCGGAGCTTGATCGCAGTGGTTCTGCTTTTATCTTGCAATGATTCGTACTTGCTTTACATTGATGGAAAGATTGCTTAGTATTCATTTGCTAAGTTTTTGATGCATTTTGGTTGATATAGATGATATCATTTTGCTATGTTTTGCAACATGCTTATGTGAGGTGCTCACGTAAGATGTTGTAGTTTTGGAACTAACGAGAGTCAAGTCGAGGACTTGTGCTCGAAAGTATTGGTTGTTTATTCATGTGCAGGTGTTGCTTGAGCAAGACATGGCTGGTGATGAGATCCATTGAACTAGTCTTAGGGAAAAGATGAGGTTCAACAACCAAGTTCGGGAGGAATTGTGGTTGAGTTGATCAGGAGGTCGCGCAACATGTTTGAATCAAGAACAATGCATATGAAGGTATCGTGGACGTCGTTGGAAGATGTTTGCACGTATGAAAGGAGTGCATGGACGTGGCTACATGGTTACGAGGCATGATGAAGATATGTGGACGTAAAGAATTATTCAAAAAGGTCCAACCGACTAGGTTATGGACTCAGGCTGCGGCTGAGTCCTGTTTGACTCAAATATGGAAAGATTTGAGTTGGTTATAATAGGATTTCGTGTGGGTCACGAATTTGAGTTGTTTTAGGAATGTGGGATACGTTCCTAAGGTGTTTATAAGTCTTAAGATTGTTTCTATCTGCGTATAGAAGAGTCCTAAGCAGTTATGGAAAGTTTCGATTCGTGATTTGAGTAGGATTAGAGTCCTAGTTGAGATTGGGTTGGACTAAGGGCTTGTTATATAAGCAAGGGAGGCCAAAGCTCATGGTATACGACTTTGGGGCTGTTCCTCTTGTGTTCTATTGAATAAAGATTATAGTTTAAAGGAACTTTTGTGTCTTGTTCGTCCGACTTGTTCTTGACAAGTTTTTCTCGTCGAGTTTTCTACACAACACTACCTTTCTTAGGTGGTTTTATCATAACTCGAGTTTTACAGATCCAATTGACGTGATTCTTTTTGGGTTGTCTTCACAACTTGATCATCTATCATCTGTAAAAATTTCACGGTCATTGGATTTGTAGTTTTTGATCTACACGAGTTTCTTTGCAGTATTACAAATCTGTTTTTTACTTAGTAGGACAGATTGACCTTTGTTCGATCTTTCAATCGTAACTTGAGTTTCTCTCGACGGATTTGCGTGATTCTTATTGTGTTGTATCCGTGACTTGATTATCTCTAATATCTATCAATCTTGTCATGGTGAAACACGTTTAGATTAGTCTCACACATAATTTCTTTAACATATCATTTTTTTGCCGAAGTGGTTGAGATTTAATTGTTTCCGCTGCGTAAGATTTTTTAATCTACCATTCACACCCTCTGGTAGCTTTTCACGTGCTCTTCGATCCTACACTCTTGAATGTTCTTAAGATTTGACCCATACTTGATACAGATCATGGAGCATTGCTCCAACTTTGGGTGAAAGTTAAACTTCTCCTCCTTGCAATTGATATGGAAGTGGATTTCTCGAGCTCCCACATCTATGCGAGCCTCCACGATGCTTAGGAACGGGCACGCAAGAATGAGTGGCGTTTCCTTCTCGACCTCCATGTCGAGCAACACAAAATCCACGGGTATGAATCAGTTCCAGATTTTCAGCGGGACATATTCGACAATACCTGCCAGATAACAGACTGAAGAATCAGCCAGTTGATGCTGCATTGGTGTTGGAGTAAGCTCCATGAAGTTCAGCTGGTCGAAAAGCACCTTGAGCATCACACTCACACTTGCTCTAAGGTCACAAAGGTCCTTGTCAAAGTGGTGTGCCCCAATTGAGCATGAGATTGTAGGACATCCAGGGTCCTTCTTCTTTTCCAGAAGCCTATTGAGGATGGCTGCGTTGTAGTCTTCCGTAAGATTGACAACCCCAGTGATGGGCAATGGCCGCTTGTTATTTAATATGTCCTTGAGATAGCGAGCATAAGTGGGTACTTGCATCGCATTGATCAAGAGCACACTGATGTGGATTTTCTAGATGATATCAACAAAGCGGTTGAATTGCTCATCCACTGTTGGCTTCCTTTGCGTGTGAGGGAATGACAATAAATTGGTGTCCTCAAAGTGTTTGACCATTCTCTCGCTAAGTGGTTCACTTATGCCAACTGGGACATCCTCCTTCTCCCTTGTAGTTGTCCTCTTCTCTTCTGTGGGATACGATGGGTCACGTGTGGTCTTGCCACCTCTCATAGCCACCACACTCACTTTCTCCTTTGGAGGAACAACTGCATCCACTTGAGCCAATTGAGTCTCCAACATCTTGTTGAAACTCAATTGATTCTTGAATGCTGAGGATAGTCATTCAATCTTGGCATTGATGCTTTCCAGGGTCTTGTCATTAGCCGACAACTGCTTGGATAGAGCATCATTGATCTTCAGCTGGCTAATGGCAAGTTCTCTCAAGTTGGGTTGATTTACATTGTTGCCATTGTTGTTGTACCCTCCTTGAAAGAATGGGTGTGGTTGGTCCCACCCTTGACCTCCTGGATGATAGCCATTGTTGTTTCCATTGTTGGCTAGGTATAGGGCATCCTCACGGGTTTCTGCGCAGTCATTGCCCAAATGGCCCGTGTTGCCATAGACTTCACATGTTATGTGAGAGTCTAAGGCATAGGCATTGCCACACACTTCACCATTGCCTTGTCCATCAATCTTCTTCATAAAGAGGTCCAATTTGGCAGTGATCATGTCCACCTCCTTCAAGGTGTGCATGCCTCGCTGGTGGGTATGGAGACGCTCATTGCTCCAACCCATGTTTGACACCATCTTCTCAATCAAATATTTGGATTTGGGCACCGTCAATGAGAAGAAGGCACCTTCAGTAGTAGTATCAATATGGCCACGGGCGGAAGGTATCAGCCCGTTGTAGAAGTTTTGGATAATTAGCCAATCATCCATCCCATGGTGGGATAGGCTAGGATATACTCTTGCAGCCTCTCCCAGGCCTCGAGAATAGATTCCTTGACATCTTGCGGGAAGCTAGAAATTCTTCCACGTAGAGCATTGGTCTTGCCTAACGGGAAAAATTTGGCGAGGAATGCCATAGAAATTTCTCCCAAGTGTCTACAACACTTCGGTTCACGTAGAACCACTGTTTCGCTCTCCCAAGAAGAGACAACGGGAACAGCCTAAGACGGACAACATCAGGGGTTACGTCCTTTATCTTAAAAGCGCTACAGATCTCAAGGAACTGTTGCAAGTGAGCACTTGCATCCTCGTTAGCCTTCCCACAAAATGGGTTGGCTTGCACCATAGTGATCAGCCCAGTCTTGATTTCGAAGTTTACGTCTGCCGTGTTAACAGTGGTGCCAACAGGCACATTGTTAGCAGAGGGAGCCGAAAACTCACGAAGGGTCTTCTGGGCCATTGGTGTTTTGATTGTTGGTGCGGTTGTGCTGGCTTGCTTTGCCACTCGAAGCTTCTGAGGGGTTACGACACAAGGTCGATCTCTCAGAAGGGATTCAAAATCTTCAATAAAGTTTTCCGGCAAGCAGAAACCAGACATACACTACCCTGTTTTCACATAAAATGCAAAAACAAAGAGGGTTCATCCTACTAAAACCTACCAGGGTCTTATCCTATTCACTCAATCATGCAATACTTCGGCTGCCTTCCCCGGTAACGGCGCCAAAAATGCTTGTTCATATTTCCTATGCACTACTAACAATTCATTCCTAGCAGTGGTGCCAGAAATGCTTGTTGGTAGGTTTTAATTCTCAAGTGAACGTCCGCAAGCGCACATAAACTATCGATGTAGCATTTCCCCTTTTAAGAGTATTCTCAAAGGGTGTCATTTATATTTTCCCAAAGGAAGGCTAGATGGAAGTAAAACAATCATCAAGTGGAAAGGCTTAGGTTGGTCTAGGTAGGGTTGTAGCAAGGATGGATTAAATGATAAGTTGAGATAGTGTGACACACATAAGATCATTCTATCCTAAGGGGATAAATGAGGTAATAGAGGAATTTGGCTAAGAGTTACTCCCTCCGGTGTACAAAATATTGTCGTTCTACACTAGAGCTAAGAGTGCACAAAAAATTGTCGTTTTACACTGCATGCCATGGAAAATAGTGTAAAAAATGGGATAGCGTGTACCTAGGAATCAAACTTGCATCAGATTGGTTGGAAAAACGTGAAGAAGACCACTCGGACCACTAAGGAGAGTTGTATTATAAAAGAAAGAAATCTATTTAATGCTTCCTTGATATGCGAGAACATGTTCAAAACGACAATATTTTGTACACCGGAGGGAGTAGGTAGAGACTCCTCCTATACTTCTAATGTACATATACATAGCCTAAGTTAATTTGAATGTAGGCCTAGAGGGGGGGTGAATAGGCCTTCTTGAATTTCTCGGTTCCTGTAGCACTTCAACAAAAAGGTCAAATCCAGATATATCGGACTAGTCCGGTAAAGTGCGGACTAGTCCGGATTTCACGGGCTAGGTTGATCAAGTTAGGTCAATTTGATTGTTTCGTTGTCGTTTGCAGCGGAAATATAAACTATAATGACAGTTCAATAGTTGTAGATTAAGTTTTATTGCAAGTATGATTCTTGTTCACTATTTAACTTCAATTCAACAAAATGAATCAAACCCTAGATAATGTTGATCAACTAGAATGATGAACACAAACGAACAAGACACAAGATTTATCCCGTGGTTCGGTTACCACGAAGGCAGCCTACGTCCACGTTGAGGAGCCCACAAAAGGACCGGGTCTTTACCAACCCTTCCCTCGTCGGATCGCCACGAAGGCCAATCCTCTTCCACTAATCACACAGGGGTAAATCACCAAGTTGAAGGGGCGATCTCACAAGTTGAGAGCTCCCTTGATTACAAGTTTCAAAGCCACCAATAACACACTTCGAAATATACAAATTGAGATGCAAAAGTGTGTTAGAGATTCAAACCAAGAGCTCAATCGTGTGCAAAGTGCCTCTCCAATGATCTACAAGTGATCTTCAAAGGATTGATCGATTTTGCACTCAACTTCGTGGAGAGAGATGGTTTTTGAGTCTCTTGGGAGGTGTGACGGCGCTAGGGTTCGAGAGAGTTTAAAAGTGGGCCATCCACCTCTATTTATATGGGGTTTCTAGAAATTACCGTTAGGGTTTAGAAAGATCGGACTAGTCCGTGGTGGAGACCGGACTAGTCCGGTGTGCTGTGTGAAGCAAACCCTAAGTGTCCAGGAATATCGGACTAGTCCGATTGAAAAACGGACTTGTCCGATTTCGCTGCTGGAAATCTTCGGACTTGTCCGGTTGACATCGGACTTGTCCGGACCTGTGAAACCCTAAGTGTTTTGAACGACAAGTCCGCACTTGGAGGACTTGTCCGATGTAGAACAGAGTGTAAATCGGACTAGTCCGTGTAGTCACCGGACTTGTCCGAAGTGGATCAGAAAGGGAATCGGACTAGTCCGGTAGTGACCGGACTTGTCCGATCTAGTGACTTGTGCATTGTGTTGAGGACTAGTCCGCACTGGGGAGGACTAGTCCGAAGTGGAACAGAAAGATATCGGACTAGTCCGGTGGAGACCGGACTTGTCCGATATTGTGCAGAATGTGATATCGGACTAGTCCGTTTGATATCGGACTAGTCCGGTCCTGTATGGTTTTGTGCATTATGTGTGAGTGATTAAGTGAGATTGAGCTCTTGGGTGTGTTTCCTTAACACACTCCATACATACTGATCTACTAATTTCTTCTTCTTGAGCTCAAATTCATTCTTCTTCTTAATTTCCCTCTTTTTGGCATTTTACTCATTTTTCATCATTTTCCTGCATTCATCTCAACAAAAGGATTAGGATCCCAATTGCTTGTCATAAATCATCCAAAACCCACAAGGGAGTCCTAGATGCACTTTCAATCTCCCCCTTTTTGGTGATTGATGACAACCAATTGAGATTTCACAAAATGAGGTATAAAATGAGATTTTCATAAAGTATGCACATATGACTCAAAAGTGCATCAGGCAACAAGATAATTATTCATATGTGCATTCTTTATGGTGGGATGCATACTAAGAGCATGATCGCATTAAGAATGACAGAATTTTCATTTACCAACTAATATCAAGTGAATATGGCACTTCAGGAGCAAAAGCTCAGATTTCATCACACGCTTGCAAATTAATTGAGCAATTCATCACAGGACCAAACATGATATGAAAAGAGAGTTAAGCAAGTACAATCACAATAAAAAACATAGAGAGCTCTCTCCTCGCATCCTATTCAGCTAAAGCTTAGACTAGAGGCTCCCCCTCAATCTCTCCCCCTTTGGCATCAAGACACCAAAAAGAGAGAGAGAGGAAGATCCTAGGGCTTCACTCTTCGCTGTCGGTCCTCTCGTCGTCTTCATCATCTTCATCGCTTTCGGCTTGACGAGGTTGAGAGGTAGGAGGAGGAGCGGAGCTGCTCGAGCCCCCAATGCCAAAATAGGCAAGCTCGGAAGGAGTCAAGGGGCTAAGCTCGGTGATGTTTGGATCAGAATCTTCAGAAAGTACTGGAGATCCAATTGGATTGATCTCCAGCTTCTCACTCAGCTGCTTCACATTTGCTTTTATGTATCTCATGTCCTCCTTCCTCTTCTGATTTAGCTTGTGAAGCTTCACTTCAGTTTTCTTGCAGGAGGAGAAGATTGCAGCCAAGTACTTGAGGATCCCACTGGCGGATCCTTTCTGAGGAGCTTCCCTGGAGGGAGGAGTAGCCCTAGCAGCTTCTCCTTGCCTTGCCGGCACCTCGGGGCTTGAGGCCGGCGACGGAGCACCCTGGACACTCACGGACTGAGGCTTCTGAGGCCTCAGTGGAGTGTGCTCCACATCCTTCACAAACTCGATTCCTGTGACCTTCTCAATCATGAACATCAAGTAAGGGGCATAGCCACAGGATCGGTTGGGGGTACTTGAGATATTGACCATATCATTCCAGATATAGTCTGCAACATCGAATTGCCTTTTCTTGCTGATGACCTTCATCAGGGTCCGGAGGTAGCCTTGCACACTCCCTGCATCACCATCCTTGGGAGCAATCGTCTTCCTGAGGACTCTGTTGAGGACCACAAAGAAAGGCTTCATGTTCTTTGTGGAGGGAGGGACAAACTTGGAGGAGGGCTCATACATGAATTGCATTCCATCCCTCTCAATGACCCCAATGTTGTGGATAATGAGGTGGTCATCTCCCTCAGAGTCAAGATGCAGCAGGCGGGCAAATTCTTCTTGAGTGATGGAATACTTGGATCCATGAGTCATCCAAGTCACACTTTCTTCGTCTTCACCTGAGAAGTGGCACGTTGCATAGAATTGTGCAATCACTTCATCATTCCAATTATATCTGAAGGCAAGCAAATCCTTCAGCCCATGTCTCTCTGCAGCTTGTATCACTTCATCAAAAGCTGCACATTTCCTCTTCTCAAGGTGGGCCCAGTCAATCCATTGACTGCGCACCACCGGGGTCTTCATCGGCAAGTAGACAAGCTTGTAGAAGTCAGCATGGAAGTTTGACCAAAATCTGCCATCTGCTGCTTGCTTGGGCCTTGCATAGTAATCCACACTTCTCAGCTTCATGGCCACATCACTGCCCTTGCCATTGAATCTCTCCTCATTGGGGTCCCGGACCCCTTCTCTGGGAGTATGCAGCTTTAGGGGCCCAACAGGCCCTGTGGCAACCCCCTTGCCCTTCCCTTTAGCTTGGCGAGGGCCACTTGACGGAGGAGCAGCCTTGGAGGCGGCCTTCTTGACACACACCTTCCTCCGAACCTGGGGAGGTGAGGGAGCAGGCTCGGAGGGTCTCTCTTGGCGTTTCTTGCCAAGACCCGTCGAGGGCCGAGGTGCCACCTCGTGGTCCAACTCGGCCTCGAAATCGGAGATTTCATTGTCGGAGCTCGACATGATCTGAGAATGAGTGATCAAGAGAAAAGACAAGTTATACAAGGTATTGGTGAGGTAAGATGGCAATGGAAGGCAATAGGGAATTAAAGAATTAGGTTTTGGTTCAGAAACAACGGACTTGTCCGGTGCTCAGGCACGGACTAGTCCGGGGGACCGGACTTGTCCGTACCTGGACCGGACTAGTCCGGTGTTCATCAGCAAAAACCTAACAAACTGGATAAAAATTGATCCCTAATGAGATAGCTAGTCTAGCATACACAAAGTACATCAACTGGACATGCAACTAGTGAAGAATGCTAGGCCAAACGATAAGCAATGAAGAAATTTGAGATTTCTTAGGGTTTGAGGAAAATTTACCAAGAAATCCAAGGAAGCTTGAAAATGTGGGGGTTGGAGGCCGGACTTGTCCGCTAACTTCAATCCCCGAGTCTTCAAGCTTAATCTCCGCCCAAGATTGAAGCTTTTCGACGGAGGAATCAAGGATTCGCCTTGGGAGCTCGAGCGCAAGAGAGAGAAAGCTTGGAGGAGAGTGTGGAGTGAAGAGATTAGGGTTTGGTGGCGGCTAGGGTTATGGACACGAAAAATCGGACAAGTCCGGACATGACCGGACTAGTCCGAAGTCCTCCAGAAACCTAAATCGGACTAGTCCGTGGTCTGTCGGACTAGTCCGGCCTAACCGGCGCACTGCGGACTAGTCTGCAATGGCGGACTAGTCCGGGTAACCACGGACTTGTCCGTGCTCACCAGGAGAGAATGCATAGCCCATTCATATATATTTGAAGATCCAATAATTGAGGGTAGAGAGGCAAAACAATTCAAATAATCCTGATGAATTTGATCAGTAAGCAAACAACAATCATACTATGATCAAAAATTCATCAAGATCTAATAATTGACATAGTTTTTCGAGAGAAAAAATGGGGAGGAAAAATTTTCACAATTCAATCAATATTTTGAAGCAATCATACAGGTATGCAACTTTTCAAGCCACACTCCGAGAATCAAGGATGTTTAGCTCATTTCGGAGTTCGCAAAAACGTTTTTCATCAAGTGGCTTGGTGAATATGTCGGCCAATTGTTTTTGGGTGTTGACATGAGAGATGGATATGTCTCCTTTCATGGAATGGTCTCTCAAGAAATGGTGTCTTATGTCAATGTGTTTAGTTCTAGAGTGCTCAACTGGATTGTGGGCTATTTTAATGGCACTCTCATTGTCACAAAGAAGAGGAATACGGTTCATATTGTAACCGTAATCCCTTAGAGTTTGTCGCATCCAAAGGAGTTGTGCACAACAACTCCCGGCTGCAACATACTCCGCTTCGGCTGTGGATAATGCAATGGAATTCTGTTTCTTGGATGACCAAGAAACTAAGGATCTTCCTAGGAATTGGCAAGTGCCAGAAGTGCTTTTTCTATCAACTTTGCACCCGGCATAATCTGCATCGGAATACCCAATTAGATTGAATTTTGAACCTTTTGGGTACCAAAGACCAAGGTTGGGTGTATGAACTAAATATCTTAGGATTCTCTTTACGGCTGTCAAATGACATTCCTTAGGGTTGGCTTGAAATCTTGCACACAAACATACACTCAACATAATGTCTGGCCTAGATGCACATAAGTAAAGTAAAGATCCAATCATGGAGCGATATACCTTTTGGTCGATGCTCGGTCCATCTTCATTGAGATCCAAGTGACCATTCGTTGCCATGGGAGTCTTAATGGGATTTGCCTTGTCCATGCCAAACTTCTTGAGGATGTCCTGTGTGTACTTGGTTTGGCTTATGAATGTTCCTTCCCTTTGTTGCCGCACTTGGAATCCCAAGAAGTACTTCAATTCTCCCATCATTGACATTTCAAATCTGTCTGTCATAATTTTACTAAACTCTTCACAGAAAGATTGATTAGTTGATCCAAAAATTATATCATCAACATAGATTTGGCAAATGAAAAGATCATTATTCAGATTTTTCGTGAATAGTGTATAATCTACTTTGCCAATTTGAAAGCCATTATCAATTAAAAAATCTCTAAGACACTCATACCAAGCTCTAGGAGCTTGTTTGAGGCCATAGAGAGCCTTACGCAGTTTATACACGTGGCCGGGGAACTCTTCGTCTTCAAATCCGGGTGGTTGCTCCACGTACACCTCTTCCTTGATTGGTCCGTTGAGGAAGGCGCTTTTCACGTCCATTTGGTACAGCTTGAAATCATGGTGAGTAGCATATGCAAGTAATATTCTAATTGATTCAAGCCTAGCTACTGGAGCAAAGGTCTCATCAAAATCCAAACCTTCGACTTGTGAGTAACCTTTGGCCACAAGTCGTGCCTTGTTTCTTGTCACCACCCCGTGTTCATCTTGTTTGTTGCGGAAGACCCACTTGGTGCCGACTATGTTTGCATTGGGTCTTTCCACAAGTTCCCAAACCTCGTTTCTCTTGAAATTGTTCAACTCTTCTTGCATTGCCACCACCCAGTCCGGATCCTTTAATGCATCCTCAGTCCTGCGGGGTTCCAAAAAGGAGACAAACGAGTAATGTTCACAAAAATTTGCTATACGAGATCTAGTGGTTACTCCTTTTTGGATGTCGCCGATGATGTTGTCGATTGGATGATCCCTTTGAATGCATTGGTGTACTCTTGGGTGTGGCACTTGGGGGGTCGTATGTTGGTGATCATCTTCTTCTCCCCCTGAGTTGTTGTCCTCATTGATTTGTTGATCATGTTCATATTCTTGTGATTGATCTTGTATCGAGGCTCCCCCTTGATTGTTGATCTCCTCTTGTGGTTCACTTTCCCCTTGTATTTGTGCCGATGACTCTTGTGGTCGTACTTCGCCTAGAGCCATCCTCTTTATTGCTTGATAGGGGGCTTCCTCATTACCTAATTCACATTGATCAACTTGCTCCTTTTGGGAGCCATTAGTTTCATCGAACACTACGTCACGTGCCACTTCAACAAGTCCGGAGGCCTTGTTGAAAACACGATAGGCGTAAGTGTTCGAATCATAACCAAGCAAGAAACCTTCATCGGACTTCGAAGCGAACTTTGAAGTCCTGGGCTTCTTGTTCAAAATATAGCAAGGAGAACCGAAAACTCGAAAATATGAAATGTTCGGTTTGTTACCGGTGAGTAGCTCATAGGGGGTCTTCTTTAGTAGTCGATGAAGATAGAGTCGATTTGTGGCATGGCAGGCGGTATTGATTGCTTCCGCCCAAAATCGATCCGAAGTTTTGTATTCATCGAGCATTGTTCTTGCCATCTCTATGAGCGTTCGGTTCTTCCTTTCGGCAACTCCGTTTTGTTGTGGAGAGTATGGCGCTGAGAATTCGTGCTTGATTCCTTCCTCATCAAGGTACTCCTCCACTTGTATGTTTTTGAACTCCGTGCCATTGTCGCTCCGAATACTCTTGATTGATAGTGAGAACTCGTTTTGCGCTCGCTTGAAGAATTTCTTGAGTGTTCCTTGTGTTTCTGACTTGTCATGCAAAAAGAACACCCAAGTGAAGCGGGAAAAATCATCAATAATGACTAAACCGTATTTGTTACCGCCTATGCTTATGTAAGCAATTGGACCAAAGAGGTCCATATGAAGTAGTTCGAGCGGTCTTGTCGTGGTCATGATGTTCTTTGCGGGATGTTGTGCTCCAACTTGCTTTCCTGCTTGGCACGCGCTACAAGCCCTGTCTTTCTCAAACACAACATCTTTCAAACCTCGGATGTGATCGCCCTTGAGGAGTTTTTGAAGGTTCCTCATACCAACATGTGCTAGCCGTCTATGCCACAGCCAACCCATGTTGGTTTTTGCAATCAAGCATGTGTCGAGTTCGGCTTTATCCTTATTGAAGTCAACAAGATAAAGCTTTCCCTTTAACATACCCTTGAATGCAATGGAACCATCACTTCTCCTTGAGACGGTCACACCCTCGTTAGTAAACAGGCAATTATAACCTTTGTCACATAACTGAGATATGGACAGCAGGTTATAATCTAAAGATTCAACGTGTAAAACGTGCGAAAGAGTATGTTCAGAGGATGTTGCAATTTTACCGGTACTGAGGACCCTTCCTTGACTGTTATCCCCAAAGTAGATGCCTTCGTTTGGGTCCTGGTTCACTTCATACTCCACAAACATCCTCCTTTCTCCGGTCATGTGGTTGGTGCATCCACTGTCTAGCACCCATTTGGATCCACCGGAGGAGTAGGCCTGCAAAAACAAATTACGCCTTGGTTTTAGGTACCCAAGCTTGCTTGGGTCCTTGGAGGTTAGTGACAATACATTTGGGCACCCACACATGGGATTTTGTGTTCCCATGGCGTGGCCCAGCATAATAAGCATACACTTTACCAACATTATTTTTCATTAAAACATAGGATGCATCAAATGTTTTAAACAGAAGTTGCTGTTGATTATGGGTCGGACTAGTCTGTGTGACCGGACTTGTCCGGATGACCGGACTTGTCCGGACCACAACCAGACTAGTCCGATTTTCATGAGAGTTCAGATTTTTAGTTTTCGAGTTATCAGGTTGTGAGGGTCCTCCCTTCACAAAGGTGATCCTTCCCTTGTTATTCTTATGATTTCCAGCTCTTTGCTTTCCATCACAAGAGTAACCAATGCCATACTTGACATTTGGAGGTCTTTGGACCAAATATGCACTACGTGCATAGTTGATCCTCTCCTTGTCAAATATTACACATTGGGTAGGATTTTTGTCCTTCGTGGAGGTAGGGTTTTCCTTCAACCTGATGTTAGTTTTATCACATTTGCAAACATGAGCGATATTAGTTAAAGTGGGTTGAGAAGGTAGGGTTGAAGAGGAGGAAGGTTCACTAAGCTTGAGTGACTCAACCTGCACTTCAAGGATCTTGTTGACCTTGATTTGGTCATCAAGTTGATTCTTGATTGCAACATTTGAGTTGGTTAACTCCAAGCAAGTTTTCTTGCTTGAAGCTAGCTCAAGCTCTAGTGTGTGATTTTTCTCCTTTTCAAGAACTAGAAGATTGTCAAGTTCGACATGCTTCTCCTTTTGGGAGATAATCATGTCTTCTTGACGATCAATCAGCTCTTCCTTCTCAACAAGTTGGTTAAGCAAGAATTTCATTTTTGCAGCAGTTTTACTATCTAAACCAATTAGCATGTCTTCATCATCACTATCTAGATCATCATCACTTGAGTAAGAATGCGAGGAAGGAGTTTTGATGTTTACCTTGCGTTTACCTTCCTTAGCCATGAGGCAAGTTCCATTTGCCTTCTTTGCACCGAGCGTGGGGAAGAGTGTGAGTTTCTTGGGCATGCTTTCAATGGCTATGCTAGCCATTTCTTCTTCATCGGACGATGAGGACTCATCGTTTGAGTCCCACTCCTTTCCGATGTGTGCTTGTTCAGCTTGTTTCTTCTTCTTGAAGAACTTTTTCGGTTGAGGCTTGGATTCTTTACTCTTCTTCTTGTTGTCCTCATATGGGCAATCAACTATGAAGTGATTGTACTCACCACAATTATAGCATGCCCGCCTCATCTTCGGTTTTGTCTTCTCCTTGTATTTTCCTTCACTCGATTTTGCTCCTTGTCTTTTCTTCATAATTCTTTTGAATTTCTTCATGAACAGAATCATATCTTCTTCGTCCAGCTCGCTGCTTTCATCATCGCTGTCCTCCTCAAACTGAGCTTCTTTTGCTTCTTTGGAAAGAGGTTTGAGTGTGGATTTTAAGGCAACTCCCTTCTTCTTGGCCGATGTGAGGTCAGCTATTTCTTTGACATGCTTGGCTTGCTTCTCCATCATCTCAAAGTTGATGATTTTGCCAAGCAGTTCATCCGGAGTCATTTTCTTGTATCCAGGACTTTCTCGGATCATAGAACAGAGTGTGACGTTGCGAGGCATAAAGGCTCTAAGGATGAGCTTCACAACCTCGTGGTCATTCCACTTTTTGCTACCATACGATCGAACCTTGTTCACAAGAGTCTTTAGTCTGTTGTACATGTCCTGGGGAGATTCATCTTCCTCAATCGCGAACCTTCCTAGTTCGCCTTCAATCATTTCAATCTTTGCCTCCCGCACATGCCGGTCACCTTCATGTGCTGTCTGTAGCGTGTCCCAGATTTCTTTGGCAATTTCCAATCCGTCCACCTTTGTGAATTCATCTCTACTTAGAGATGAGGTGATAACGGCTGCGGCTTGGGCATTCCTGTGGATGGCTTGCTCTTGACTTGGCGTGAGTTCTTCATCGTCATCAGGGATGTTTATTCCTGTGCACACAATATGCCATAAACTTGGGTTAAGGGAAATCAAGTGCATCTTCATGTTTTGCCTCCACATGGAGTAATCACTCCCATCGAAGTGTGGGGCTTTCCCGAGAGGGATAGATAGATAATGACTGCTGTTAGAATTTAAACGGTCATAATTAAAAGGATATCGGGAGTAGTCGGTGTGACTACTCCCCCTCTTCTTTTCTTCAACTTTAGCTTTCCCTTTGGAAAGTGCTTTCTTTCGGAGCAGTGCTTTCAGCTCCAATGTCTCCTCATCATCATCATCGAAGTCTTGAATGGCTTCGAGATACCTTTCGAGCTTTTGGTGCTTGTCATTGTTCATTTGTTCTTGGTTGTTGATTTTCTGGACTTCCTTCATGTCCGACATGATCTCTTCGAGTGGTTGCACTCTTTCTTGAAGAACCTGCTCTGATACCAATTGAATGTAGGCCTAGAGGGGGGGTGAATAGGCCTTCTTGAATTTCTCGGTTCCTGTAGCACTTCAACAAAAAGGTCAAATCCAGATATATCGGACTAGTCCGGTAAAGTGCGGACTAGTCCGGATTTCACGGGCTAGGTTGATCAAGTTAGGTCAATTTGATTGTTTCGTTGTCGTTTGCAGCGGAAATATAAACTATAATGACAGTTCAATAGTTGTAGATTAAGTTTTATTGCAAGTATGATTCTTGTTCACTATTTAACTTCAATTCAACAAAATGAATCAAACCCTAGATAATGTTGATCAACTAGAATGATGAACACAAACGAACAAGACACAAGATTTATCCCGTGGTTCGGTTACCACGAAGGCAGCCTACGTCCACGTTGAGGAGCCCACAAAAGGACCGGGTCTTTACCAACCCTTCCCTCGTCGGATCGCCACGAAGGCCAATCCTCTTCCACTAATCACACAGGGGTAAATCACCAAGTTGAAGGGGCGATCTCACAAGTTGAGAGCTCCCTTGATTACAAGTTTCAAAGCCACCAATAACACACTTCGAAATATACAAATTGAGATGCAAAAGTGTGTTAGAGATTCAAACCAAGAGCTCAATCGTGTGCAAAGTGCCTCTCCAATGATCTACAAGTGATCTTCAAAGGATTGATCGATTTTGCACTCAACTTCGTGGAGAGAGATGGTTTTTGAGTCTCTTGGGAGGTGTGACGGCGCTAGGGTTCGAGAGAGTTTAAAAGTGGGCCATCCACCTCTATTTATATGGGGTTTCTAGAAATTACCGTTAGGGTTTAGAAAGATCGGACTAGTCCGTGGTGGAGACCGGACTAGTCCGGTGTGCTGTGTGAAGCAAACCCTAAGTGTCCAGGAATATCGGACTAGTCCGATTGAAAAACGGACTTGTCCGATTTCGCTGCTGGAAATCTTCGGACTTGTCCGGTTGACATCGGACTTGTCCGGACCTGTGAAACCCTAAGTGTTTTGAACGACAAGTCCGCACTTGGAGGACTTGTCCGATGTAGAACAGAGTGTAAATCGGACTAGTCCGTGTAGTCACCGGACTTGTCCGAAGTGGATCGGAAAGGGAATCGGACTAGTCCGGTAGTGACCGGACTTGTCCGATCTAGTGACTTGTGCATTGTGTTGAGGACTAGTCCGCACTGGGGAGGACTAGTCCGAAGTGGAACAGAAAGATATCGGACTAGTCCGGTGGAGACCGGACTTGTCCGATATTGTGCAGAATGTGATATCGGACTAGTCCGTTTGATATCGGACTAGTCCGGTCCTGTATGGTTTTGTGCATTGTGTGTGAGTGATTAAGTGAGATTGAGCTCTTGGGTGTGTTTCCTTAACACACTCCATACATACTGATCTACTAATTTCTTCTTCTTGAGCTCAAATTCATTCTTCTTCTTAATTTCCCTCTTTTTGGCATTTTACTCATTTTTCATCATTTTCCTGCATTCATCTCAACAAAAGGATTAGGATCCCAATTGCTTGTCATAAATCATCCAAAACCCACAAGGGAGTCCTAGATGCACTTTCATAATTACTAATGATCATGTTAACTATGAATTTTCATGCTAAGTGGATAAACATATCGGGCACGGGTTTACCCCTAGCAACACTAGGCGACTCTCGCCAAGAGCCTGTGGCATAGACAAACGTGGAGGATTACAAAGGACAGATAGGACTGTCACCACCTACTGCCTACCTCTTCAATCGTGGGTCTACAAGACATTCAACGCTACTTTCTATCCTAGCACCATGCTAGCATATTAAGTAATTACCTTAAGAGCCTAGGAACAATCCATCCTAAGGCAATGAACTAAATCATCGTTGAACCAATGTTAATTTATAGCATAAGTGATTCATGTTAACAAAACCATATCATAGCTAATTAGACTATAGTGGAGGTTTATAGCGTTTATGATAATGTAATGAACATGGTATATCACAATCATAAATACTACTCCTACCACATACATGGAATCCACAATCAAACAAGAAACGCTTCATCCAAGTATATGAACATATGAAGACTAAAGATAACATCTTTATTATAAATAATGTCACAAATACAAATAGGAATATGGAAGGCATACCTTTTCCAACGGGGAAGAGACTCCTTCTACTCCTCTCCAACTTGGACTATGGACTAGAGACTCTCCTCTCTACAGACTATACTTCTCTAAACCTATGGAGAGTAGTGGATACAAGGATGAATACTCAAGTGGTGTGTGTTGAAGTGAGGGGTCCTATTTATAGCTTGAAGAAGGGTCGGTTCCCGCCACCAAGAGCGCGTGAATCAGTCACCCATAAGCACTTCAAGCCGGGAGAAGCCACCATGTGGAGTTTGACCAAGAAAGGCGTCAGGAACTAGTCGACCGACTAGGGGGGTCAACCGACCTGGTCCTCGCCCTTCTGCGATGTGCTTTCTCTAGGTGAGTGACAGGTGGGTCCCATTAACTAATATTGGTGCTACACCATTGGATGGCCTCTAATACTTCTGTTTGTGGGCCATTTGATCCATGTGGTGCCACGTGTCATCGATTGATTGGCTGGAATGATATTTTATAGGATCCATCCTATTATTTCACTTCATTTTTGCATAGATTCCCTTCATGCACTACTTCCTCCAAGGACAAGTGGAAGTTAAATAGAAAGGTGATGTGTGCAAGAAATGATAATTCCTTCACATAATTGAGTTATATTGAGGAGTGAAATTGATGTATAACAGCCGTCAACAATGGTCCACATGTCCAACTCACATGCCAAAGGAGACTTGGCATGTCAATTAATAGAAGTTGTCCACATCTTCAACTCCGAGATTGGACAACAAATCATCGTACTAAATAGTACGGAGGTAAGTCCCACTCATCAGACTTTATAAATTCGGTGAGTCCTTGCCAATAGATTAATTAGTAGTTATCTCATATTTGATTTCCCAATTGCATATTTGAGTTTCCCATAAAATCTTGCATTTGCATTTAGCATGTTTAATTTTCACACTTGCATGTTGGAAAGTAAAATTTCCAACCAACATAAAACTAAAATTTTAAATGAGGAAATAAATTTATTTGGATATGAACCTTGGGCGTAACCAATTTAATTCATGTTCCTAATTCAAACCAAAAAATATTTCTCTTAATATTCATTGCATTTGCAAGTTGTTTCAAGTTGGGCAAAACAATTTGGCAAAGGGTACAGCATGCTTTTTAGCTAATGTAACCCGTTTTTGAGTTGTTTTATTTGTTCTTGATTATTAGTGCAACCAATACGAAATTTGTGAAGAGGTTGGAAGACCCCATCAGGCGCATATCCTCCCATCATCTCATTTTGAGTTCATGGCGGAGGAATGCTCAAGATGTTGGTCCAATAGAGGAACACGATAAAGCTCATTCAACTCCAACCTCAACTTAGCAGGAGACATTGAACATGAAGTCTACACCAAAATCCATGATCGTGAGTTTCTCACACAACGACCTTCAACCAAGACTACCATCAATTGAGATACAATTTTCCGTCGTTGGAATTGCATTAGAATGGAATGATTTTTGCTTACATTGGTAAGGAAGGTTTACACCTTCTCATCATTCAATTCTTATGCATCCTCACGAGAGTAAGTGCTGGCATAACTCTTTTTGATTCTTCAAAAAGGAATGTCACCTTACTTGAGAATAAATTTAAACAAGTACTTAGAATTTCATAAGCATTGCTAAAATTGACTTAGACATTTTTTACCTAGGTGATGCTTATGAAATAACTTAATGGTTGAATCGGTATGTAGCAACCTAGGAATAGTGAAATCCATAATCTTGATTTGAAACTCATTCATGCATGGATCACTAAATCTCAAATTCCTAGGCAAGAAAATAAAAAATGTTCAGGATGATAAAATTGAAAATCTTGTTAGCCATGACCTAAATGATAAACATTTGCTCTTGTGTAAAAAACTATGATGGCTAGAAAACATACAAGATGAAGGGATCCATATAGTGTATTTATATCATTTGCATTGCTATGAGTAGGAGTATTAGAAAAAATGTGCAAATTGATTTATCCATAAAGCCCCACTCTTATCAATGAATAATACACTATTCATAGATACACTTGAAATTGGATCCAATACATCTTTTCTTTTTATCTTCCCCGTACGTACAAATGAAAATTCGGTTACCTGACCCGAAATTTCATTTGTACAAGTATCGAGAGCTAACCATCCCTCTCTATCATAGAGATGAAGTTGCAGGAGTAAAATAACTATGCAGGCATTCAAAGATCCGATTATTGGAAACCCTAAGAGGATCCCATTTCAATATCTCTTGGCTAAGGAGTAAATTAGAATGGTTGCTACCTATCGGAAATTAAGCCCAAAGGACAACTATAACTATACGAGGCCGGAAATTCGACATGAAAATCCTCCATGAGCGACCAATGGGATGTTACGAATCTGTGAGAGCATTATGCTCTCAACTATTCTAAGCACTCATTCAAGCTCAAGGGAATTGACACCATCATTGGGTGTAAGTTATTCCTTTGTGGCTAAGAGGTATGATGTACCTTAAAGAAGGAATGACAAGATCACATCCAATGTATATTAGGTGCAAGTTGTTCCTATGTGGCTAGATGGTATTTTATACCCTAATCAAGGAACAACGGGTCACACTCAACCCATGTTGAGTGCACATCATCCCTTTGTGGTTATAGGTATGTTGTACCTTAGCCAAGAAATAACGGATCATACTCAACACATGTTGGGTACATGTCACTCCTTTGTGGCTAAAGGTTATCATTAACTTAGCCAAGGAGTGACGAATTACGCCCAATGTATGGGGGGTACAAGTTATTCATTTATGGCAAGAAGGTATGATACACCTTAGCCAAAGAATGACGGAACACACTCAACGCATATTGAGTGCACGTCATGCCTTTGTGCGAAGGGTTATCACTACCCTAGCCAAGTAATAACATGGTACATCCAACTTATGGAAACCTTGAAGTGTGGATGAGCGACATCGACAACACTCTCTCGACTACACTCGTGGAATCCATGGAAGGCAACCCAACATCGACACTCAACCCCTCCAATGTCAAAGCCATGCTGCAACAAGGTTAGGCCAACCTCATGGCCTACATCCGCTGTTAGGGTTTCAGCCCCTAGCGCGGACCTTGAACAAGTACAAGCTTGGGGGAGGACCCCCACTTGAGGTAACTTGTATCACACCCCTTGCATATTTATTTTCCATTCACCCATCATCCACATTGCATATAAACAAACTTAAAAATAAGTAGAGTAGATTTGCTTTCAAAATAAAATAAAAGATGTGCGGTAAGAATAATTTGGAATTCACATAGGTGAAATGATGAATAGTTGCCCTGTTTTAATTTTCCTAAGTCCCTAGTTTACAACTTACTACTCTCCAAAATATTGCTTTCATTTGGCTAGAATTAATTTTGTCTTGATTGAGAAATTGTGGGTAGCAAAAGCTTAATCTAATTCTAAGTTGTTGTGAGATATGATATAGTGACAGGGCTGCTATTCCTAGTTTGAAAGTGAAACATAGATTTTTGGAGAAATTCTAAAAAGATTTAAGTTACTCTCATTTGATTGAAAATACCTACCAAAGCCATATGATACATTACATTGATAGAACTTATGCATATGCTATTTGTCTTCACATTGAGCTTTATCGAACTAGTATAGACATATGAGAGATTTCATTCATTACTTTTTGAATTCAAGACTCTTGCACATGCTATACTTGTACACTAGGAGTAAGCAAAATTCCACCATACCACCATTCCACAATAAAAAGAGAAACTCCATACATTCATGCTTAGTACTCTCTCCAAAAATTTATTGCATAAAAAGGGAGTAGAAGACATGAGTACAAGAAAAAAAGAAAAAAAAAAGAAAAAATGCATGCTTACATCATAAGCATGAGAAAAAAAGTAGCCATGTTTCATCCCTGCAAAATAAGAGAGTCCACTCAAAAAGGAGTCATCTCAATATCCACATCCACTCCATTCCATCACACATGCATAAGTCTTGAATCAAATTGTTTTGATTGATTTCTCCTAATGCTTACTCTTTTGACTTAGCAATATTATGTGTTGCAAATATGCCTACTATATTCCATACCAAGCTCCACATACAAGCCTTATGTAGAGGTAGGATGAATTTGGGCAAAATGTCTTGGTGAAGATATATTTCCACTACACAAAAGGAGAGACTTGAGAGAATCAAATTGAGATACCTAAAATCTAAATTGAACTCTCCGGAATTTGAGTGGAACTTGACTTCTAGGATATGTGTGCTCTATTTGCTGTTCTATCCTTCAACCACCCATGAATAAGAGATGGCATAAGCCTCATAATGACTTAAGATGGGTGAAGTACCATGCCAATTTTTGTAATACTAGGTAGAGTATTTTTTGTGCACATGGTACTTTTGAAAAGTAGAACATTGCAGCAACTCCTAATCATCAACCTAAAGTCTTGCCTTTGCTCGGAGCGAGCAAAGGATAAGCTTGGGGGAGTTTGTTGACGGTTGTTATATACCAATTTCACCTATCAATATAACTCACACTACAAGGATTCCACCCTGTTGCAACAATTGTACTGCAACGAATACTAAATCGTTGCAGTAAGCTTGGTCTTTTGCCACGATTCACTAGTTTGTGGCATTAGCATCTATCGCCACGGAACACGATCGTCGCATTAGGATCTGTTGCCACGATTCACTAGTTCGTGGCATTATGATCTATCGCCATGAATCTGTTGCCACGATTCACTAGTTCGTCGCATTAGCATCTATCGCCACGGAACATGATCGTTGCATTAGGATCTATTGCCACGATTCACTAGTTCGTGGCATTAGGATCTATCGCCACGAATCTGTTGCCACGATTCACTAGTTCGTGCCATTAACATCTATCGCCACAGAACCCGATCGTTGCACTAGGATTTGTTGCCATGATTCACTAGTTCGTGGCCTTAGCATCTATCGCCACGAATCTGTTGCCACGATTTACTAGTTTGTGGCATTAGCATCTATCACCACGGAACACGATCGTTGCATTAGGATCTGTTCCCACGATTCACTAGTTCTTGGCATTAGGATCTATCACCACAAATATGTTGCCACGATTCACTAGTTCGTGGCATTAGCATCTATCGCCATGGAACACGATCGTTGCATTAGGATCTATTGCCATGATTCACTAGTTCGTGGCATTAGGATCTATCACCACGAATCTGTTGCCATGATTCACTAGTTCGTGGCATTATCATCTATTGCCACGGAACCCGATCGTTGCACTAGGAGCTGTTGCCACGATTCACTAGTTTGTGGCCTTAGCATCTATCGCCACGAATCTGTTGCCACGATTCACTAGTTTGTGGCATTAGCATCTATCGCCACGGAACCCGATCGTTGCATTAGAATCTGTTGCTACAATTCACTAGTTCATGGTATTAGCATCTATCGCCACGAATCTGTTGCCACGATTCACTAGTCGTGGCATTAGCATCTATCACCACATTACACGATCGTTGCACTAGTATCTGTTGCCACGATTCACTAGTTCGTGGCGTTAGCATCTATAGCCATGGAATCCGATCGTTGCATTAGAATCTGTTGCCACGATTTACTAGTTCGTGGCATTAGCATCTATCGCCACGGAACGCGATCATTGCATTAGGATATGTTGCCATGATTCAATAGTTCGTGGCGTTAGCATCTATCGCCATGGAACATAATTGTTGCATTAGGATCTGTTGCCACAATTCACTAGTTCACGGCATTAGCATCTATCGCCACGGAACACGATCATTGCATTAGGATCTGTTGCCACGATCAATAGTTCGTGGCGTTAGCATCTATTGCCGTGGAACACAATCATTGCATTAGGAACTTTTGCCACGATTCACCAGTTCGTGACGTTAGGATCTATCGCCACGAAACACAAACGTTGTATTAGGAACTTATGCCACGATTCACAAGTTCGTGGCGATAGTATCTATCGCCATGAAACACAATCGTTGTATTAGGATCCATTGCCACGAAATATCGGTTGGTGGCGTTAAGATCTATCGCCACGGAACACAAATTGCATTACATATAGTGTTCACATACAGCTAGCTCACACAATACCTATATGAAAAATCATCATCTTCGCTGTCCTCCGTCAATATTGGAGGTACAATACCATCATTGATATGTGTATCATCATCGTCGTGGTTGTTGTCGTCGTCATCTTCATTTGAAAGAGCGGAAGCATCACCGGTTGCTACGTCAATGTCATTCCTATCCCATGTGGTCATATCCTCATTTATATCAGTAAGTCGTCGATCATCAAATAATGTCTCAGCCTCCATCGTCTCAGTGACATTATTTTCACTGTCTCCAGTGGGCATGGCCAAAAGGTTTCTTGGCATCGTTTTAACAACTGTAGCCCATTTAGGTTGCTTCACACTTCTAACGTAAAAAACTTGTTCTGCTTGGGTGGCTAGAATGTAAGGCTCATACTTAAATTGAGAAATAGTAGTGTCCACATCTATCATTCCGTATCGATCGATTTTGTAGCCTCTGCTTTGGCTCTGACCGGAACGAGGCCGATCAAACCATTCACATTCAAATAACAGAACATCTTGATTTTTTTTCAAAATCAACAAAAATCATTTTCTTGATTACTCCATACCACTCATGATCACCATCCCGAACAACAACACCACTATTTTGTGTTCGTAAATCTTTTTCCACCTCTGCTGTTCAAAAGAAGAAGCCATTTATGAATGATCGACTAAAAAAATGTGCCTGACGATCAGGTCCTCTAGATAATGCATACAAATAATCGGTTACTTTACCTTCTTTGTGTAATGTTGTAATCTGTACACATTAATTAGTATAAAAGGGGTCATCGATAAACCAACTTCAGAACAGATATTTCTTCAATATTTCATCAAAGTAAAAACTTGCATGTACTTACTCGTTTCTGAAACCAATAAACAAACTCATCTCTATGGCATTTTTCAACATCACGAGAATGAATCTTTTTCAGCTCTTCAAAATGCTCACTGAAAAGGGTACAAAATTAAATTAGCCATCTACAATAAGCATGATCCATTAATATAGTATAGTACATCTGAGTGTTATACGTACTTGATCCATAGAGCAACCTCTTCAACATTAGAAATAATATAATGCCTGATGTTTTGTAGTTCCACCATAGTAAGTTCGCCCCATTTAAACCCTTTTTTAGAATTATCAACTTCTATAAATATATTAGACTCGAGAGAAGGTTCATTCCTAGTTGCAGCTTCATGACGTTCTGGCCTATTAAGCTTGGTGTTGATGTTATCCAAAAACTGGCTACAAAAAGTCATACACTCTTCCATAATATATCCCTCAGCTATAGAACCCTCCGGGTGAGCTATGTTACGTACATACATCTTCAATGTACCAAGGTACCTCTTAATTGGATACATCCATCTGTAAGAAACAGGTCCACCCAAGCGAGCTTCTTCGCCAAGATGGATTGGAAGATGTACCATGATATCAAAGAAAGCGGGAGGAAGCAACATCTCAAGCTTACAAATTATTTTAGGAAATTGTTCAATCATCTTATCCAAATCTGGTTCTGCCAATTCTTTAGAACAAATTCCAGAAAAGAATCTGCTAAACTCAATTAAAGGTTCAACAACCTTTTCAGGCAATATGTCATGTATTGCAATAGGAAGAAGCTTCTAAAATATAATATGGCAGTCATGAGTTTTTAGACCTGATACCTTACGTGCTGTTATGTCCACACCTCTCTTGATGTTTGAGGCATAACCATCGGGCATCTTCACATCCGCCAAAAAACTTGCACAAGGTGGTCTTCTGATCTTTTTGCAAAGTATATGATGCTGATGGACAATCATACTTCCCTTTCATACTCACCGGATGTTGCTTCGGCCGTATACCCATTTCCTGCATATCAAAACGAGCTTGTAGACTATCTTTTGTTTTACCATCCATATTAAGCAATGTACCCAATATGCTATCACAAATGTTTTCTCAATGTGCATGACATCCAAGCTATGCCTTATTAGCAATGTCTTCCAATACGGGAGCTGAAAAAATATACTTTTCTTCTTCCAACTATGCCACCTATCTTCCTCAGTGCGCTTTCTCTTATTATTCATCTTTCCAAAACTCACATGATCAAAAGTCTCGTATTTTTGAAGTACTTCGTGACCAGAGAGTGACGTTGGAGCCTCTCTATTCTCTATTTTGTTGTTGAAAGAAGCTTTGTCCCGACGCCACCGGTGATCCTGAGGTAGGAAACGACGATGACCCATGTAGCAATACTTTTGTCCATGTTTCAACCACAAGGCGTAAGTGTTTACATGGCAGTATGGACATGCTAGCCTACCTTTTGTGCTCCATCCATATAGCATTGCATATGCTGGAAAATCATTTATTGTCCACAATATAGAAGCTCACATGAGAAATGTCTCTTTCTTTGAACTGTCATATGTTTCAACACCATCAGACCATAATTTTAGTAGCTCATCAATCAAAGGCTGCATATACACATCAATGTTGTTTCCAGGTGACTTTGGCCCAGGAATTATCATTGACATCAACCAATAAGGCTGCTTCATACACAACCAAGGTGGTAGATTATAAGGGATTAGAATCACAGGCCATGTACTGTAAGAAACATTCATTACTCCAAAAGGATTGAAACCATCAGATGCTAGCCCAAGTCTTATGTTGCGAGAATCAGATGAGAAATTTGGGTGAATGCTATTAAAATGCTTCCATGCTTTTGAATCTGCAGGATGGCATAATATTCCATCATCAATACGTTCTTCTTTGTGCCAGCGCATGTTTGATGCCGTTGATTCTGCCATAAAACCTTTGAAGACGGGAAATAAGAGGGAAGTATCATAGAATCTTGCGTGCTACAAGCTTCTTGGCTTTTCCACAAGGCAAAGCCTCTCTTGCATCCCCACTAGTACTATTTTTCCATCTTAATTCACCACATTTGGGCATCGATCCAGCAAAGAATAGTCCTTCTGGAATAACACACAGCCATTGACACATGCATCGATCTTTTCGTAGCTCAGCCCGAGGTCACGAACAACCTTCTGAACTTTATCAAGTGTATTAGGAATGCAATGGCCCTCTGGAAGCACATATGAGAATAGTTCAAGGATGAACTCACACCCTTTTTGGCTCAAACCAGTTAAACACTTTATCTGGTACAACCTGACAATGAAGGATAATTGGGTCACCTTCTCACAACCTAGATACAACTCCTTTTTGGTATCATTTAATAAGTCATAGAATGCCTTTGCACACCCAGTTGGCTCTTGCTGGTTTATAGCATTTTCTGGATCATCAACACCTGTTGAAGTACCACCATGATCACCAGTGCCTCTAAGAAGGCTGGACAACATATTTTCCATAGCAGCATCATCAGAAATTATCTCCTCATTATTTGCTGATTGCTCAGCAATTTTTTCTCAACTCGTTTTTCTCCATGGTGTACCCAACAAGTATAATCAAATGACATCCCATTACGAAGCAAGTGAAGATGAACTTCCTTGCGTCTCCCGTGGCAAATATTATGACATTTCGTGCAAGGACAAGGCTTAGTTTCTTCTTCACGAGTGCCCTGAAATGCTAAATTCAAAAATGACTTCATTCCATCCTGCCACTCCTTGGTACGCCTGTCTTTTCCCATATATGTCTTATCTTCTGACATCGCTTCCTACAATTCAATCAGCGTATCCGTAAGAGGATTGAACTACAATAACATTATGTGAGCAATTGTACCTAGCGTTGTTGCTCCTCCACGTGCGGCGGTCGGCGGATGCTCCTCCACACCGGTGGACGGCGGATGCTCTTCCAAGAGCGTGGCGGCCGGCGGATGCTCCTCCAAGAGCGTGGCGGCTGGCGGATGCTTCTCCAAGAGCGTGGCGGCCGGCGGATGCTTTTTCAGGCGCGTTTCGTGTAATCAGGAGAGGGGGCCGTTGTGGATCGAAGGGACCGGCGGGAAGGCGGCCAGGACAAAGCGTACGTGAAGCTATCAGAGTAGGCCCAACAATGCGCTGGGCCGCTTGTTATTCATGAGCTGAAACTGCGCTGAGTCACTTTGTATTCCTGGGCCGAAACTGCGCTGGAACACTTGGTGTTCGTCCCCATGTACGCGTGAGCCCATGTACCAAAATTTGGCGTCGTTAAAGGAGCTGTTTTTGATAAAAGGAGAAATTTTTAATTTGACACGCGAAGGGCCCATCGTATGCGGGGAAAAATTATGCTTTAAAAGGATACGATTCCTTGGTGTTATCCCTGTCATGTCCAGCCATCATACGACCTCGTTCGTTCATGTGCACACATGTCACAGTCATGCAACTGCTTCATCCGTCCGTTCATGTGGACACATATCACAAATGTGGAACTGCTTCATCCGTCCGAACCCGACATTTATTTTTCAGTTATTTATATTTGCTACCCGAAAAGTACCAGATACCCGATATTTCGGTCTTTTCGGTTCCGGTCTTGGTTTTATCGGTTTCGGTTTTTAGGTCTCGGTTTATTTGTCCACCCCTAATTTACGTAGTAGTAGCATATGGGATATACAAATTTCTCCTCCATGTTTTTTTGCAAAACTATTTAGTGATATATCCTATGTGCATATTGCATATGTAAAACTAATGTAAAGTATAAAACTTTTTCAAAGGGAAGTCTTAGGTTTCGTCAAATCTATCTTTGATATTTACGCAATTTTGATCTGTTTTAACAATACAAGAATTGTACTTTTAGATTCACCATGAAAATATTTCCATAATATACAATCTAGTACTACATGTTATTGAAGTTAATAAATTCCATATAAATCATTGGTCAAAGGTAATTAGTTCGACCAAAATAGATATAGAGTTAAGTTGGTGCGGAGAAGTATTATACGTTGCTGTTTGCCGCAGAAGGTTTGGTCCTTCGTTCAAACCGTAGCCATTTGTACAAGCGGCTGATGCGACCGGGCGCACCGAGCTTACGTGCGCGCCAGTCAACGAGGCGCCTTAAACGCGTGCAGCGCATGTGCATCTTTGAATTCAATTGGAACCGCTTCGCATCCCATCACCACTACTGCGTGCGTCCGTTCATGTGGACACATGTCACAAATGTGGAATGGTATGCACAACCTTGGATATGCATACCGTATCCATAAATTTTTTTCCTCGTTTGGGTAGGAGTGGTTCCACTTCAATCTAAGTGGATTGGAGAGTGTCCGGACATCATATGACCTGGCGTAATAAAGATTTTTAAATCTGATATACTCCTCTTTTTTAATTGTTATCATTATGACCACAAGTTGCATTGTCTCAACCAAACACCACGTACAACAACAAGGACTTAGCAGAATCAGGAACTGGCCAATTAAAATGGAAGTTAGTAGTCTCGCGGTTCATAGATCGAAACGCGCGCCATCCTTTTTCTTCTTCCTTTTTTTCTATCCATAACCGTGAGACTATTGAGTTCCATCTTCACCGGCACATATGTACGGTCCGGGTGTGCCGGTGTGTACCTTAACCCCCCTCGTGCGTCCCTGGTGGTAGTTGGAAGACCCCTGCGGGTATGTTCTGATTCCTTTCCTCTAACTACATCTAGGTTTCCGATGACGCATGCGGTTCACCACCAGACAAACCAGCAAAGCCTCGGTGATGAGCGGCATGCAAATTTCTTGATGACAAACTGGCTGCTGGGGCCTCCCTTTCGGATGCAACTTCGGTGCTCCCGTTTGTGCTTCCACGTGTACTCCCACTTATTTGTCATCATCTAATTGGTTGAAGTTAAATCAGGCATTATGTTAGGTAAATGAAAGGGCCAATAAAATCATGACACTTAAGTAGGAGCACGCATGGAAGCACTGAATGGGAGTATACAAGCCGTGTCCTCCCGTTCGGATGCTACTTCGGTGCTCCCGTTTGTGCTTCCATGCGTACTCCTGCTTATGTGTCATCATCTAATCGGTTGAAGTTAAATCAGACATTATGTTAGGTAAATGAAAGGGCCAATAAAATCATGACACTTAAGTAGGAGCACACATGGAAGCACTGATTGGGAGTATACAAGCCGTATCCTCCCTTCGGATGCAACTTCGGTGCTCCCATTTGTACTTCCATGCGTACTCCCACTTATGTGTCATCATCTAATTGGTTGAAGTTAAATTAGGCATTATGTTAGGTAAATGAAAGGACCAATAAAATCATGACACTTAAGTAGGAGCACGCATGGAAGCACTGAATGGGAGTATACAAGCCGTGTCCCTCCCGTTCTGTCCTCCCATGCATCATCCCGCTGATGTGTCAAAATGTTATTGATCCCTTTATTAATGCTTAGTTTAACTACCATACCTTCACAACAAATAATGTTGGCGTAGTCGACCTCGCACATCTTCCGCGAGTCGGTCACCTTCCAACGGAAGCCATGCAGGTGCATCCACAGTCAGAACACCGTTCATCTTCACCGACAAATATGTACGGTCCGAGTGTGCCGGTGTGTACCTTAACCCCCGTCGTGCATCCCCGCTGGTGGTTGGAAGACCCTGCAGGTATGTTCTGATTCTTGCCCTCTAACTACATCTAGGTTTCTGATGACGCATGCGGTTCACCACCAGACAAACTAGCAAAGCCTCGGTGATGAGAGCGGCATGCAAATTTCTTGATGACAAACTAGCTGCAAGCCGTGTCCCTCCTGTTTTGTCCTCCCATGCGTCATCCTGCTGATGTGTCAAAATGTTATTGGTCCCTTTATTAATGCTTAGTTTAACTACCATACCTTCACAACAAATAATATGATGACATGTTAGTGAGAGTGTCATAAAAAAACTAGAGATGGATGCGTCAGCAGGCCGCAGTCAGCGGGCCGTAGTCAGTTTTTCATCAAAAAACTTGCATGCCGCTCAACATTTTTTGGTTTGCCTGGTGGTGAACCGCCTGCGTCATCAGAAACCTAGACATAGAGTAAGAGGTCTGGAATCAGAGCATACATGTAAGGCTTTTCCCAACAACCACCGGGGACGGACGATGTACGAGGGGTCAAGGTACACCGGCACACCCGTACCGTACGTGTACCCGGCCAGCCGTGTAGTTTCCTTTGAACCTCCGGCAGAAGAAAGCGGCATGCAAATTTCATTCTATATGGAGAATGTTTGTTGTGTATTCATCAGGGAACAAAGATACACTTTATATAGGCTAGCTAGTGTAGTGTGAAACCAAAACAAAACCCTTTCGCACTACACAGATTCAAAAGCTAGCGTTAATGACTAAACGTAGGCCTACGCAGTCAAACAATGACGTTAGACCAACGCAGTCAACAATGACTATTACATGTGTGAGTGCTTATCCTTTCTACAGTCTGGTGGTGAACCGCCTGCGTCATCGGAAGCCTCGATGGAGTTGGAGGACAGGAATCGGAGCATACCTGCCTGGACCAGGATCGCTTGACGTAGCGACATTTTTCTGCATGCCTATAATCATGCATACTTTAAACATTTAAATAAAATAAACTTCTATCACAAATTAACAGGATTAAAAACACATTAACTTTCTTATGTGGCATGCCAATGTGTGGATGTCCAACTCAGAGTAAGGATGAAAGTGAAACGGTTTTTTGAAGTTGATGGACTAAATAATTGACACATTTGAAAGTTGAAGGACCAAACTTAGTTTTGATTGAAAGTTTAAGGATGAAGTTGAGTATTGCCAGCTTGATGAGCTCAAGCTCAAAAAGTTCGAGTAAGCTCATTTGTAATGTTGCCTGTACGATACTTTTGCCGCTAGAGGTGCCAGAATATTGCCCGCAGCAGGGCCTGCAAAGCGGTCTGTAAAGTAGTATACAATACTAAAAGGTAGCGACGACTGGAAAGAAAAGTGGAGACAATCAACAGAGAGAAAAGAAAAGAAAGGACGAGAGAAATGTTAGAAAAAGATAGGTAGAACTCCAACGTACCACTGGCCCTATGCCCCTATACGCGGTGTAATCATTACCACTACTCCTATACGCGACCAGAAGTTATTACCACTGCTTCAGGGGAAGTGCTGTGGACTAGATGTGTCAATTAGTTTATTTTGTGTTTATTGGGGATTATGTAACAGCTAGTTCTGTCGATTAGCAACGACTTGAATGAAAAGTGGAGACAATAAACAGAGAGAAGGGAACACTGATTTCCTTTGTTACAAACTACTGTATGATTGAATGTATTCATTTCCGGAAGATCCATTTCTTTAAACTGTCCCGTGAGTTTCATTTGATGCAAATAGGGCTAAACATAAGACGAGCACGCATAGGGGAAACACAACAAGTGCAACATTCATCAGAGACGAGCGGGCATAGGGGAAACACATATACTAGTACAAGTCTATTTTATATACTCCCTTTGTTCTCTTTTATTTGGTGTTGGGAGAACTAGCGGTGCATCCAAACGGCAATGGAGGAAATATAACCCATATAGTACAACGCCAAATGGCAGAACAGGTCATGCTCGTGCTTAATCCTACAGTTCTCTGTATAAAAGACTCTCCACTCCTCCCACGCAGGCCTGCCGCAGCGGGCAGTTCCCTGGTTCCCCCCTATTGAGCAGTCCCAATATGGGCCGCGGGGAGGTTGCGGCGACCCACCCCACGATCAGGACCGCAATATCGTGCGGCAAGGGGAACTCCATGGGATTCGAAGGGAACCAATGAGGGCGCGCGCGACGGAGACAAAGAGAAAGAGTACACACGGAGAAGAGGATGGCCTGTGTGTTGCGGAGAAGAGGATGGTGTGTCTTTATTAGTACGCGCAGAGAAGATGATGAGACACGCGCAGTGATGGTTATGGCTTCTAAAGTGCACCGTTTGGAATTCTACTTGCAAAACTGGGGTTACGGCTTCTAAAGTGCAACTGTACGCTACTTTAGCCGCTGGAGTTGTCAGCAGGCAGGAGATCGCCCGCAGCGGGGCCTGCAAAGCGGTATGTAAAAAGTACTCCTCCCTCCGCCCCAACTCAACTCTATTTTTTAGCTTTGGTCAAACTTACCTTTGACCAATGATTTCTTGCCTGGTCCTTATCCTGATCATCAAGGTCCTCCGCCTGCTGCCCCAGATGACTTGGGGCAGAATAGGGATGAAAACGGTAGGAATTGAGCTTATTACCTTTGACAACTCCTTATTCAAACTGGTGTCTGAATAAAATATTTAAAGAATTGAGCTTATTAATCTCTCCGTCTCTAAATACTTGTTGCTTTGTAGTTCAAAAATAAACTACAAAGCGATATTTACTACGGCCCCGTTTGGAACGTAGGAATCCAAATCACAGGAATTGGAAAAAACATAGGAATAGACAAAATGCAGGAACGAAGAAGTGAGCAACTATAAACAAAATTCTTTAGAATATTAACTATCATTATTTGTAATACATAAATCAAAGTCATAAATTCTTGCCAAAATGAACTACCAGTTTGCTTCATAAACAACTCCATTCCTATATTTCTAACATCAAAACGTCTATTGCATTGCAGTAGCTCATAAATAATTATTCCCTTGTTTCAAAAAAGAAATAATTATTTCATGCAAATCATTAGGTTAGTTAATTTGACTTTTAGCACCCTATATATTCCCTCCATAGCCAACCAACAGACCACAAAGAACTTGGACTGGATTATTTCATTCCTCCATTTTACATAGGAAAGGAAGTCTTTCTACAGGAAAAGAAATACGGTTCCTGTGTTCCAAACACCTGTGACATAAGCACAATGTAGGAATGAATTCCTTTGAAGTTTCCTTTAAAAATCCTCTATTCTAAGGGACGGAGAGAGTACATGTCAGCCCATTAGACCCAACCTACTATTTGGAAAGTATTCGATTATTGTTCGGAAATTTTCCATTAAAATATGGTATTCTGACAATTCGGTCGGAAATCAGTCTAAATCGTTTCCATTCCGTTTACCAAATTTCAATGTCTGATAAAAACGGTAATCAGATCAAAAATTTCGGAAATTGTCAAAAATGGTAATCGCATCGGAAATTTTCAAAAACCGCGTCGGACGGTTCGGGAATTTACCGTACCGTTTTCATCCCTAGGGCAGAATGATCCTGACGACCAGAATGAAGTGTTGGATATATGTTGTCCACGACGCAGGGTTATTCAACACAAGCAATAGGTAGCATATCCTAATCTTTCTCCTCATATATAGCATGTTAACTAATTTTTCGGCCCCAAATGATCTAGAAAAGTTACTCCAGATTTGATGATGCCATAAATTAATCGCTGCTCAAAACAATGACGGTGCTCATCAAGCTCGCAAGCTCAACATCATTCATCCTCAAACTAGCTAATTATTTCGGATGGATTTACGTTAAGGGGTGTGCATTCGGTCTACCCGATATTTTGGTTCGGGTATTTCAGTCTTTTTCGAAATTCGGTTTCTTGAAATCACTACCCGAATTGTTGTAATAATATTAGGTACCCGAACATTTTGGGTACCAAAATTCCGATTCGGTCTTTGGTCCTACCCGATATATCCGAATTATACATTATATCCATATCATGTTTGCACAAATTTAATATGATTGATAAACTTAATCCCATGAGGTCATTTATTATAAATTAACAAATGGAAAATAAAAAATAAACGTTTAAATCCAACAACTTCACACATCACAACTTGAAAATAAAATATCTAAATTTAAATTGTTCAAAGTTTAGCACACATAATTTAACTTATTATTTGATGGACCGACAATTCGGTTATTTCAGTTACCCGAGAGTGGTACCCGGACCCGACATTTATTTTTCAGTTATTCATATTTGCTACCTGAAAAGTACCCGATACCCAATATTTTGGTCTTTTCGGTTCCGGTCTCGGTTTTATCGGTTTTGGTTTTTCGGTCTCGGTTTATTTGCCCACCCCTAATTTACGTAGTAGTAGCATATGAGATATACATATTTCTACTCTATGTGTTTTTGCAAAACTATTTAGTGATACATCCTATGTGCATATTACATATGTAAAACTAATGTAAAGTATACAACTTTTTCAAAGGGAAGTCTTAGGTTTCGTCAAATATATCTTTGAGATTTACGCAATTTTGATCTATTTAACAATACAAGAATTGTACTTTTAGATTGACCATGAAAATATTTCCATAATGTACAATCTAGTACTACATGTTATTGAAGTTAATAAATTCCATATAAATCATTGGTCAAAGGTAATTAGTTCGACCAAAACAGAAATAGAGTTGAGTTGGGGCGGAGGAAGTATTATACGTTGCTGTTTGCCGCATAAGGTTTGGTCCTTCGTTCAAGTCGTAGCCATTTGTACAGGCGGCTGATGCGACCAGGCGCACCAAGCTTACGTGCGCGCCAGTCACCGAGGCGCCTTAAACGCGCGCAATGCATGTGCATCTTTGAATTTAATTGGAACCGCTCCGCGTCCCATCACCACTACTGCACGCGTCGAGAGACGAACAGCCAGGCGGGTTCAAATCCCCTGCAGTACTGCAGGTGCAGTAGAGATGGCTGACATGAGGGCCCCACATGGTGTGGGACCCACATGTCAGCCACCTGTACTGCACCTGTAGTACTGCAGAAGCCCCACCACTGAGTTGTAGTAACCGCAGTGCAGTTACTGCAGGGGATTTTGTCTATGTTATAAGATCACTCGGGCACGCCATCGTCTTCTCCGCACATCCAGTCTTCCTCTCTTCCCAAAACCGCGCCAAGAACACCATGGCTGACAAGACAACACCGCCGCCAAGCCCGCCGAAGGACGCCAAGGGGAAGCGTCCCCGACCAGACTCCCCCCCCGGACATGGAGTGGGCTCTCTGGAAGATGGCGCGCGATGTATTTGACAATACATCGCACTCCATGCGTCGCTTTGGGCTTGGTCCCCTTCCAGAGTATGCTGCCATGGGGACCACAAGCCACTACGTCTTTGGCATGACGCACTTGGCCGGTCGCCTCGACGTCCTCTGGGAGACGCTAGCGGACGAGCTCGGCGTCGCCGACCGCGACAACCTGGTGGCGGCGATGTCCAGGAAACTGAGCTTCCCATCTCCGCCGCGGGAGGCGCCCCCGCCCAGCCAGGAGCCCAAGGAGGAGGAGGAGAAGGAGAAGTAGGTGGAGCGAGGTGGAGAAGTAGTTTTTTTCTTGTTCTTAGTTGTGTTGTTTATCTTTTCTTGTTTGTAGTTTGTGTTTTTCTTTTTTCCTGTTTGTAATGTATCGTCTTAAGTAATGAACTTTATATTTCTGTTCATTGATGCGCAAAAATAGTTCTAATGTTGATGTTCTAACGATAAACTAGTGGACTATTTATCTCTTTTATCTTTTAGAATGGAATATATTTCCACTTCCAACTCTACTGAGCTGGAGATCCAGAAAGTGACTATCACCTACTAGTTTATTTGATAGGAATAGCAGGGAGAAGCCCACTCTCTGTTCAAATCCAACACAGATCCAACATAATGAGCAATCAAACAGCAAAGCACGTAGTAAATCACAAAAAAACACAACAACAGCTTCTGGAGTACATATCAACTTTAGCCCAGATTAGATGCTCGTGGGCGTCATTGCAAAAGGGTGAAGACAAAAAAGACTTGATTCCGGATGGCTTGCAAAAACAAACTAGAAGTCAGGGTCATCGAAATTTTTGCCCGATTTGGATTGAGTCTTAGTTATAGACTTCCATAATAATAAAATGTATAGGGTATTTTACTTTCACAAGTGTGTCATAAAATGTATCAGGTGTTTTACTTTCACTAGTGTGTTATAAAGTGTACGCCGGCCACGTATCCTGATCCAACCGTACAACTTCAAATAAAGGAGGGATAGAGCATCTCCAAACCCTTTGTTATTTTTGGTTTGCTATTCTTTCAAATGACAAATATGCTATCCTCATTTAGCATCTCATTCCATGAGCATCTCCAACCCATTTGCTATATGATGTGCTATATTAAATTTTTTTCATATTTTATTAGTATATAATAATTATTTTAAAATTCAAATAACATTGTTGCAATTGCTATATTGTAACGGTTGTATTTATAACGGATATTTTTCAATGGTTATATTTCTAACGACTATTTTTCAACGAATGTATTTCCAACGGCTAATTTTCAACGACTATTTTCCAATGGAACAACGATAATGTACCGAAAATCGAGAATAGCAAACCGGATAGCATTTTCTACTAGTAGCACACCGAGATCTCCATATAGCAAATGACTAAAAGTAGCAATCCTAATAGCAAACCGGTTGGAGATGATTTTTGCTCTAGATTTGCTAAATAATAGGATAGCACATCATATAGCTAATGGGTTGGAGATGCTCTTTTAGCCATTACGTATATGGTGTGATATCCTATTATTTAGCAAATTTAGAGCAAAAATCATCTCCAACCGGTTTGCTATTAGGATTGCTACTTTTAGCCATTTGCTATATGGAGCTCTCGGTGTGCTACTAGTAGCAAATGCTATCCGGTTTGCTATCCCTAATTTCTGCTACATTATTGTCGTTTCTGTTGCAAAATAGTTGTTGAAAATTAACCGTTGGAAATACAACCATTGAAAAATAGCCGTTAGAAATATAACCATTGAAAAATAGCCGTTAGAAATACAAACGTCGCAATATAGCCATTGCAACAATGTTATTTGAATTTTAAAATAATTGTTACATATTAATAAAATATGAAATTTTTTAATATAGCACATCATATAGCAAACGAGTTGGAGATGTTCATAGAATGAGATGCTAAATGTGGATAGCATATTTGCTATTTGAAAGAATAGCAAACTAAAATAGCAAACGGGTTGGAGATGCTCTTAGAAGATTGGTGGAAAATAATACGAACTTATAAGAAAAAAGAAGAAGAAGAAAAAGGATGGCGCGCGTTTTGATACATGAACCGTGACACTGCTGACATCCATCTTCATTGGCCAGTTCCCGATTCCGCTGATCTCTCCAGCATGTATTCACACTAGCTACTCTCTAGTGACTGGACCCAGGGTATCCCGTGGCCCACCCGACATATCCAGTGGGTGGGCTCCTGAGAAATGTTGTTGTTGTTGTACGTGGTGTTAGGTTGAGACAATGCAACTTGTGGTCATAATGATAATAATTAAAAATTAGAAAGAGTATATAAGATTCAAAAATCTTCATTACTCTCTTTACTCCGGGCTCGGGCCCGTCAAATTCGAAAACTCCTCCGCTCATATCGTAACTGCATCAGTTATATATCTAGGCCCGTTTCCAATTAAAATCCAAACTAAAGGTGTAGACAAAGGTTTTGCACAAGAGAGAGAGAGAGTTGCGTCGCGCCGCCGCAGACGGCAACCGTAGGGACGACAAGGAGAGAGACCTAATGGTGGGGACTCAGGTGTACAATGTGACGTTCGAGAAAGACGTGATCACCACCACCGTGACGTCCTCCTGCAAGTCCGTGGAGGACTGGCTCGACGAGGTCCTCTCCATCCACCGTCGGCGCCTTCACAAGCTCGTCGTCGGGCTCGACGTCGAGTGGTGCCCCAGCTACTCCGCCAACCAGAACCCCGTCGCTGTTCTGCAGCTCTGCGTTGGTCGCCGCTGCCTCATCTTCCAGGTCATCCATGCTGACTACTTCCCCGATGAGATGGAAGATTTCCTCGGCAATTGCGACTACCGCCTTGTCGGCGTCGGCGTGGAGGGTGACGCCGACAGACTTTGGAAGGACTGGCAGCTGAAGGTGGCCAAAACGGTGGACCTGGCCGAGCTCGCGGCGGAGGAGATGGATCGCACGAGCCTCCGCCGTGTGGGGCTGAAGGACATCGCGAGCGCCGTGATGGGCGCCGACATGGAGAAGCCTTACGGGGTGGGGACGAGCAACTGGGACGCGTACAATCTCTCCGGCGAGCAGATCAGCTATGCGTGCATCGATGCCTTCGTCTCCTTCGAGGTCAGCCGCAAGATGCTCTCCGGCGACTACTAATCTTACCACCGATTTTGCGGATCGGCTGCTGTCGATCATCCCGGCATATGCAATTCTTAGGTGCATCGCTCAAGTTGTAGCTTTTGTGCTTGTGCGCCCAATCTCTCATAAAATTATTTTTTCTTGAGGAAATACTATATCTTGCTTTTAAAAACATGCATGTTATTTCACATGCATCGAGGTCTTTCACATGCATGTTAGTTGTCCATGCATGCTATGCCCCAAACATGATCAACGAGCCTCAAACATGACGATCTCTCAACAAAAAAGAGAACACGTAACGTCAGCAAACATGATCGAGGTCTTTCACATGTATGTTAGACATACGTATGCTACGTGCCAAACATGTATTCTAAGAATAGAATAATATTTCCTACCATGTATATATATTTCTATATTTATCATATTCTCTACCATGCATGTGTGTATGCTCCCAACCTACAGTATATGGCAGTTTAACTGCCACACTAACGAAGAACATTATCCTGTCATCAATAGAGATAACAAATTTGACACAAGGATGTTCCCTCGACTGTACGAGGATAGAATGTGGACTACCATCGTCTAATAAGAACACAGCTCTCACTACGTACGTACGTGGTTCATCAAATTAATCGATCACATGTTGCCATTATGTATCGATGTACTTGTCTTTTGAAGAAACAACAGGCGTAGGCGCTAGCCGCTACGTGTTCTGATTTTAGGAACAAATGAACACACTTGTGAAAACATTTGCGATAACCGAGAGGAGGCGAACCGCAGTTTGGAGTAACTCTGACCGACAATTCAAAAGCACAATTTTTGAAGCGTCCGATCATCTCCACTCACACGCTTAGACGACGACCCACTATGAAGGCACACCTTCCTCTTCTTCTCCACCGCACCTCCTTATCGATTTTAGCCTCCAAACTTCTCCTCTTGCTTTTCCGCTGCACCACCATCAATTACCTCTCTCTCTTTGTTCGCACCTCCGTCACCGCACAAATGGGTAGCCCCGCACCGAAGCGCTCCAGGTCATCGACGTCCTCCGAACCTCCTTCGTTTCCGTCGCCACCAAGGCCGGTGGAACTGGAGGCGGCGCCCGCACCTCCTCCACTCCCGTCTCCACCGCGGAGCCTGCACCTCTTCCGTCTGACTATGATGAGACTGTCCGCCTCATGGAGGAAAGCATCGACAAACTTGACAGCAAGCTTAAGGAGGTCACCGACAGCCTGTTCGCCGCCGACGTGCAAGCAAAAGCGTTCGACAAAATGGCGCAGAATGTATTTTACAATATATCTCACTCCTGTCGCCGACTGGGACTTGGTGTCCTTCCCCACCACGCCAGCATGGACTCCGCCGGCTACTACATCTTCGGGTTAGGCTTTGTTGCCGCTCGTCTCGACTGCCTCTACGAGACGATCGGTGAGGTGGCCGGGGAGGGGTTTTGCGAGCAACTCGTGGAGGCCATCAGCCGGAAGAAGTTCGATCTGGTGTTGGAGGATGCTCCACCGGTGGTTGCGGCAAAGGCGGAGGCGCCGGCGGCAGATGCGGAGGCGGCGGCGGAGGTGGACAAGTCCTCCTCCGAGTAGAGTAGGATGAGTAGTAGTTTTTTCTTTTATTTTCTATGTGTTTTTTCTTGTTTGTAATATATGTGTTGTTTTTATGTTAATGAAAAATGTCTTTTATTTTATGTTCATGAACAATGTGTCCTACTCCAGTACATGCACTAATGAAAAACTCCTCCTTTTATCGAAAAACATCGCATATAGAAAATTAACAAATTAGTAATATTATACTGTATCTAATAAATACTCCCTCCTTATTCTTTTATTTGACGTTTTGGACAAAGCATTGTACTAACATTAGTAGGACGTGACCACCCCCACCCACCTGCCTGACCCTAGACAGTAGCCCACAAATTTTCTGTGACCCTGCCGCACAGCATCGCGCGTGCGCCCCCACCTCGCACACCGTCCGATCAAAATCGCATAATTGTGGGAGCGAGACACGCGGGATTTCCATCCTTCGGTGTCCAAACAACAAACCCAACACGAAGTGAAGGATCTCAGCGGGATTTCCATGGGACGGCGTGCGGGGCAGGGGCGCATGCGCGACGTTGTGTGGCAGGGCCGCAAAAAATTTATTTCCGCCCGCCTAGGCCCAGAGCCGGGCCTGACTTTAAGACCATCCGCAGTGGTTCACGGTAAAGCTTTAGGCTGTGTTTGGGAGCACAGTTTTTCAATACTAAAGTTTTGGAAACCACAGTTTTTAAAATGACATGGCAATACCAAAGTACGTATTTCAGTAACACAGTTTTGTAATACCACGATTTTACAATACATAGGACTGTTTGGTTGACAAACACCATTCCATAAAAATACCATAGTAATCTCAAATACCACGGTATTGCTAATTACTTTAAAACTCCATAAATACCATGTTCCCAAACACCAAAATCGAATTCCCTGTGGCCCTTCCACACAGCCGTCTCTGTGCGACCCAGCCCAGATGGTTGCCACGTACGTTCACGCTCCAAATCTTACAGCCAAGGGCACACTGCATGGTTCCCGCGACTGTACCACCCCGCCCTGATGATTGCCACGTACGCGAGCGCACCGAATCTTGCAGCGCGCACGGGCACACGAACTCCACGTCCGAACTTTGCTCAGCGATCCGAATAACTCGGCACTCGGCGTGCACGATCCATCATCATGCGCACGAATAATATTATGAAATTATCAAGTTTGATGATTCAATAATCCAATCAAGTTTCATCCAACCTACCAACAAAAAATTGGATCGTCCAGTCCATCCAACCAAACGTTAATTTGGATGATCCAAGACATAAAGAAATGGATGATCTATCTCCAATCGAACTTTGACGTCAAACCAAACGCAATTGATGACTGAACACTTTGTCACATGTCACTAGAGTGTATGCACAAATGACAAATACATGGCCTCAACACCGGGTTTAGGTTGCATCATGGACTAACCACATGACCCGACCAAACACTCACGTAATTACCATACACCTGCAAGAGAAACCATCTGGCCACATCCACCAACGCATCCCGACCCTGTGAAAGGATGATGAGCAGCGGCAGGTGAACACGTTGCAGCGGTGGCGCAATGGAAAACGGTGGCAGCAGACGACGACATACCTGGATGTTGGCGTAGTCGACCTCGCACATTTTCCGCGAGTCGTTCACCTTCCGCGGCGAGCTGAACCACACTGGCAGGAACTCCTCGGTTTCGCAGTCGAAGCATGACTTGGAGAAATGGGCCACCAACGCTTCCCGACCAAGCGAAAGGATGACGAGCAGCAGCAGGTGAACACCATGCAGCGGCGGCGCAATGGAAAACGGTGGCAGCGGACGACGACGTACCTGGATGTTGGCGTAGTCGACCTCACACATCTTCTGCGAGTCGTTCACCTTCCAACAGAAGCCATGCAGGTGCTTTGTCCACAGCCGAAACATCGCATCTGGCGATGTGACGTTGACAAAGCAATAGCCCTTGTTGGCCTCAGACCTTGGCAAATGCAACAAACGATGTTAAGTATCAATCGGTAAAAGACCGGAGCTTGATTAGTATAATCATATATTTCAAAGCATAGGCGTGGTACTTGAAGTCAAATGGAATGTGAATAAAATCGTAAAACCAACTTGACGCGGCCCACTGCAATTTTTGCGTTCTCCTCGACGCAGTGCTGATCAATAATGTTCATTACTTTTTACCTCCTGTGGAAAACGATGTAAAACATCAGGTATTAACGCATCAACAAATATGAGGGGTATAATATCAACGTGCAAATTTAAAAGTATGTTGCAGATCATCAGCGTCGTTAGTCCAGAAGCAGGGTCGAAGCGGCGCCGTGGCCGCCGCAAACTCGAGAACGGATGAGGAGAAGGCTCATCGCCAATGGATCGAGGGGACGGAAGCTACACGGCCGCTATGGGTGATGAGCCTTCCCCTCGATCCATTCTCGAGTCAGGGGCGGGCCGGCGGTGGGGGCGCAGGGGCGGCGGGCCGGCGACGGAGCTGGGGGCACGACGGCGGGGGCGCGGCAGGCGACATTGTGCGGCAGGACCGTAGAAAATTTATTTCCGCCCGCCTAGGCCCAGAGTCGGGCCTGCTTTTAAGACCATCCGCAGTGGTTCACAGTAAAGCTTTAGGCTATGTTTGGGAGCACAGTTTTTCAATACTAAAGTTTTGGAAACCACAGTCTTTAAAATGACATGGCAATACCAAAGTACGTATTTCAGTAACACAGTTTTGTAATACCATAATTTTGCAATACATAGGACTGTTTGGTTGACAAACACCATTCTGTAAAAAATACCATAGTAATCTTAAATACCACGGTATTGCTAATCGCTCTAAGACCATCCGCAGTGGTTCACTGTAAAGCTTACTGGACTGGAAATATAGAGTAGATTACTGGAAGTATAGAGTTAGTGTCCAGAGTGAAATGCTGGAAGTATAGAGAATATACTTGAAGTATAGAGGGATATAGAATAAGTTTTAGAGGAAACCGCTGCGGATGGTCTAAAACTCCAAAAATACTGTGTTTCCAAACACCAAAATCAAATTCTCTACGGCCCTTCCGCACACCCGTCTCTGTGCGACCCTGCCCAGATGGTTGCCACATACATTCACGCTCCAAATCTTACAGCCAAGGGCTCACTACACGGTTCCCGCGACTGTATCACCCTGCCCTAAAGATTTCCACGTACGCGAGCGCACCGAATCTTGTAGGCACAGGCACACACGAACTCCACGTCTGAACTTTGTTTAGCGATCCGAATAACTCGGCGCTCGGCGTGCACGATCCATCATCATGCGCACGAATAATATTATGAAATTATCAACTTTGATGATTTAATAATCCAATCAAGTTTCATCCAACCTACCAACAAAAAAATTGGATCGTCCAGTCCATCCAACCAAACGTTAATTTGGATGATCCAAGACATACAGAAATGGATGATCTATCTCTAATCGAACTTCAACGTCAAACCAAACGCAATTGATGACTGAGCACTTTGTCACATGTCACTAGAATGTACACACAAATGACAAATACACGGCCTCAACACCGGGTTTAGGGTGCATCATGGACTAACAACATGACCTGACCAAACACTCACGTAATTACCATACACCTGCAAGAGCAGCTACCTAGCCGCATCCTTCCTTTACGAACGGCAACGCCGTCCAACTTATACTTTTTGTACTAGGTACAAATAATTTTCCTTGTCTATGATCCAATAAACAAGCTCTTCTGATGCGGCTTTTGTAGTTAAAAAATGAACTACGACAAAGCGATAAGTTCATGGAGACGGGGAGAGTACATATGATCATCGACGTCTCTCTCACATACATGTTATAGTTGTCCATACATGCTACCCTACGTCCCAAACATAGGATCAACGAGCCAAACTATATATGACAATGTTTCAACATGTTAGTTGTCACGCCCCAAACATGATCAACGAGACTCAAACTACATATGACGATGTTTCAACAAAAAATAGAGAAAACACGTAATAATGTTGTCATCAAACATGATCGTCACGAGGTTTTCAAGTGCATATGTTACTTGTCCATGCATGCTTGCTACACCCCAAACATGATCAACGAGTCTCAAATATGATGATCTTTCAACAAAATTAGAAAACACCTAACGTCATCAAACATGCATGATCGAGGTCTTTTGCATGTCAAACTGACATGAACGAGGGTTTGTGATATATATATATATATATATATATATATATATATATATATATATATGTGTGTGTGTGTGTGTGTGTGTGTGTGTGTGTGTGTGTGTGTGTGTGTGTGTGTGTGTGTGTGTGTTAATGAATGCATGAATGTGTGGTGTGTTCACCGTCTTGTACTTTTTTCTTGTGTTTTCTGACGATATATATATATATATATATATATATATATATATATATATATATATATATATATATATATGTGACAATCTTTCAAAAAATAAGAGAAAACGCATAACGTCATGAAACATGATCGAGGTATTTTGCGTGACAAACTGAAAAAGACTGGAACATTGCATATACCTTGGGCCGGTGGGCCCTTTGCGTGTCAAAATTAAAAATTGGAACTGAAAAACTGAAACACCACCGGACGGATCTACAAAGTATGCCGAGTGGGCCACTGCATACCCTGGACCCTTTGCATGTCAAATTAAAAAATTGCGTGTGAAGCGGAGATGGAAGCCAATCGTGGTTTGGATTAATTCGAAAGCACAGTTTTCGAAGCGTCCGATCATCTCCACTCGCACGGGACGAGGACCCGCTATAAAGGCACACACGTCCTCTTGCGTCTCCACCGCACCACTCCATCTCCATCGGTCGTAGCCTCCAAACTTCTCTTCCTTCACCGCCGCACCATCGCCGACCACCTCTCGCTCTTTCTTCGCAACTCCGTTGCCGCACAAATGGGTAGCCCTGCACCAAAGTGCTCCAGGCCGTCGACGTCCTCCGAACCTCCTTCTTCTATGTTTTCGTCGCAGCCAATGCCGGTGGAACTGGAGGCAGCGCCCGCAACTCCTCCGTCCCTTTCTCCGCCCGCGGCGCCCACACCTCCTCACCCCGTTTGGGTTCAGGAGACTGTCCGCCTCGTCGAACACCGCTTCGATGAACTCGATCGACGCTTGAAGGAGGCCACCGAGCACCTTTTCGCCACCGTCGGGCGAGCAAAAAAGCTCGACATATTGACGCGGGATGTATTTTCCAATACATCTCGCTCGTGTGAGCGCCTGGGTCTTGGGAAACTTCCCGTCTGCACCAGCATGGACAACGCCAGCCACTACTGCTTCGGGTTAGGGTTTGTGGCCGGTCGTCTCAACGTCCTCTACGAGATGATCGGGGAGGTGGCTGGGGTGGAGGGCCACCAGCATCTTCTGCAGACCGTCGCCCGGAAGCTTCAGACTCAATTGTCGGAGGAGGCGGCAGCAGCGGCGGCAGCGGAGGAGGTGGCAGTAGTGGCGGAGGAGGCGGCGGCGGCAGTAGCGGCGGCGGAGGAGGTGGAGGAGATCTTCTTCGACTCCGAGTAGAGTAGTATTTGTAGTTTTTCTTTTTCTTGTCTTCTATGTGCTTTCGTAGTTCTTGTTTGTAATATATGTGTTGTGTCTATTTTAATGATAAATGTCTTTTCTGTTCATGAACAATGCGTCCTATGCAGTATTGAAAAACATCTCCTTTCTGAAAAAGGGGCGAGATAACTGTTGTTCAATGTCTAGCCAAGAATTCGTTGTGTTGCGATAATCAACGACTCTTGGTTGAAACTCCATTGAGATCGTGGTTGAGGCTGCGTTTCTCCTCTTTTGTGTTCTTTCACTCAATTTTTTCATTTGTAGTTGGCGCATGGGAAAATGTATTTTTAGTATGTAGTAGTATATACTACATGTTAGCGTTTCATTGTGATTAATGTTACAAAATGCTGATTGTTTACCATCGTTTCGTTCACTTGGTTGTATTTGCATATCGTTTGTATTAGCACATACGTATACATTTGGCGATTCATATTTTTTTTCGTATTTTTTTGGAATGTCCCACTAGCTAGAAGATGACTGCTTTTAGATTTTGATCTCCATGCATGGCAACAAAGATGAATTAAGAAGCGAGCAAGTTCTCCTAAGACGAAGTCTACCCCTATAGCTACACGCACCAGCCATGTGCAGGAATTGACGCGACATGAGATGTAATTAATCACGATTGGATGTGTTCACAAGGGCACGGCTTGCGTCAAATTCTCCACTCCCGCGAAAATTTTATCGTTCTACTTGGCGCGCCACATTTGAGATTTTGACAATTCAATTTTCACTACCTGCGCCTCCAATTTCAGTCCCGCCTATTATTGTAACCCTATTTCAGCCAAGATGAGTATAAATGGAAACACTGGCCTCCGTTCCCGACACACCGCTGCTCTGCCCTTCCGGTGATCTCGCAGTACTCCAAATGTGTTGTCTCTCTGTCCTGTGTTCCATACTTGTATTCCTAAGAAATTCCCGTGTTTTCATTTCCCACAGTTTTTACAATTTTTCCCACATGGATCTCGCAGTGACGCATCAAAGCTCTTGGTGGTGTTGACTCCTGGGTACAACGTCGGGCGACCAAGTTTGATGGGCTCTACTGAACCTCTTCGTCGCCGACACCTCCCTGCGACATCGCATCCCGGACTCCAGTTTTGTGCTAGGTAAACTACACGATCCATGCCATGTTTTTATAGAGCTATATTGGCTTGGTTCTACACGATCCATGCAATTTTGGCCTAGTTAAATTATACACGATCCATCCTGATATACAAAGATTAAATAAATTAACAAAGAAGAAATGTGGTCTTCTGTTTCACGAATTTAGTTATATATATATATATATATATATATATATATATATATATATATATATATATATATATATATATATAGACACACACACACACACACACACACTACATCTATCCCTAAATAAATGTTGCTCCAACAGCTTATTACGGTAGTGTATTTCTAGTTCAATTCCTGGCCGGGAACCACAAATACTAAAACCAGAGGTAGTAGTATGTAATTTCTGGATTTAGAAGTAAATAACGCACGAGTTATCTGATTAACCACTCCAAATGTTGTACTCTCATTCCTGTTTTACAAATTTGTATTCCTAAGATTTTTAGTTCCTATAGTTTTCACTTTTTTCTTTCTTGTGGCTTTCTCGGATCGTACGTTTTTTTCTATTCTTTCTTTTCTAATTCCTCCGTTAGTAACAAACACTGCAGTTTATAGAAAGCACACCGTCTGATCCAAAATCTACGTCGGTCATGTAATCTGACATTATCATTGTTATTTGGAATGACTACTTACAATGCTCTTTACATTAGGAACAAGACATCAAACCGTGATGTCGTCTACAAGCATTCATGGTGGCCAACAAGCACCTGGTATAACTATAAATGTGTTTACTATCAAAATTAAACAAATTTAGACAACATTTAATCATTTGCATGGTACGCAGAGAATATTGCAGCACATGATGTTCAGGAACCCCGAGGTTCTTCACTCCCTGGTACTACTACGATGCATAAACCAACAACAGGTATAGATATACAAACCAGAAATACTCCTTCCGCACCAGCGTAATTTTACTTTTGGAGCTTAAAAAATGTCCCACTCCAACTCTATCCTCGGTAGTAGCTTCCAACTACCCATATCACATCATATTACTACCTGCCTCTCTACCGTGCCATTTGTTTTAGCAGAGTATGTTAGTTTTTTACTCTACTCCTTTGGCATTGAATTTGGAGCATTTTGAGAGACTACGTTCTATCCTTTAGATGTATTGATGATGGGTGTATCATGGTCATTTGCATTATTTCCTAGGCTCTACTAATTGTTTTAGCATGCCTTGCAATTCTACTTTCTTATTAGTACTTAGTCTTTATAGTTAACAGTTCATTAGCCTGTGTAATGGCGTGATTTTTTTATGCCTCCACACTGTGCTCTCTCGCCGCCGGCCACTCCGGCCGGCACCGGCGCCCACGCCCACGCCATGCTGCTGGTCACTTCAGTGTCCTCCTCGACGCGTCTCCCTCGCCCATCGCCACCTCCCATCCTTCGCGTGCCATAAATATCCCGCCGCTAGCAAATCCCTGGCCATTACTCGCCCTGCCACCAATCCTCCTCGAGAGTTTCGGCGAGACCGAACCCTCGCTTTGTTGAGTGTCGCAAGCTGGCACTATGCAGTACTGCACCTGCAGTAGCCGCCACTGACAAGTAGACCCAATGTCTCATGGGCCCACATGTCAGTGGCAGCTAATGCAGGTGCAGTACTGTGGAGGATTTCAATCCCGCAAGTTGTCTGCCTTATCTGTCTTGCATTCGCCACCTGCTATCGCTGGCATTCATTATTTGCCCTGCAACTAATAATTCTCTTTGAGACGCGCTCTGGCTGATGTCAGTCAGACCGAACCGACGAACCCTATCTTTGTATAGTATAGCATTGCCAGCTGCATGCCCCCTCAAAGTCTCGCCTGCTTCGCTCATGGACTAAAAATCCTCTGCAGTACTACGAGTGCGTACCACCACTGACATGTGTACCTGATGGCTCATTTTAGGGTATGAACAGCAACAAAGAAGTCAATAATGTAACCCCCCATCAAAATAGGGTTCGTTAGGACAGTCCTAACTACTGTAGTAGTTCATTTTTAATTCATTTGTGGGCGACAATTAATATAAATCAAGAGGGAGTACTACAGAACAAAATGGTACTAGCACGACGCGGTCCTCCCACACTCGTATTTGCCGCACTCGTCCTGAAGATGGTATGAACATCAACCTTTTCTTCTTTTCACACTATTTGTACATGATACTAAACTTGTTCAGGCGGTAATTTGCTTGAAACGTTTACCGTTTGAATCAATGTAACAGAAGGAAGGAAGCTAGGAAGAAGTGTGGCTAAAGGACTTAAGGTTGCCAGAATACGCTATGCATCCCAAGTTAGTAGAACGCAGCATGTGAAGCTACTAATTCAGTTCTCCGCTAGGTTGGGTGCTGCGGTTGGTATTAATCAGCGGCACTTTGTCGATGATGTGGTTATGTTTACAAAAAGACATGCATCCCTCACCGGTGCAACGAAGTGGGCAGAGGTTGGCCATAGTAACAAGAGAGATATAGTACGAGACATTCTGGTTAGTGTTGTCACACCCCAACATAAGTATTTTTTTCTTGCAATCTCCATCTTGTACGTTTACAGCAACTTGTTATACAATGTACATGATTCCTGGGACATGGAGGACACACCAGAGAGCGCAAGAAAAATTTTAAAAATTGTTGGTGAGCGCTACAAGGGGTGGCACTCGACTTTGCATGCCACCTATAAGAGTTATTCTACCGATGAAGAACATATACGAAACCAGCCTGCTGACGTAACGACGCCCGAGTGGTTGCACCTAATAGAATATTTTGGGTCTGAGCGATTCAAGGTCACCTAACTTTTTAATAGCTTCGCATCATACAAAAAATATTTCATTTACTTTCATTCGTGGAATTAATTCTTAAAATTATTGCAGTCAATAAGCAGGACCAATTCTCAAAATCGAAGAAGACAAAAGGCGTGTCACTTGCTTGGCTCCAAATCCTACGCCCAACTTAGTTACAAGAATGTATGAAAAATAAATCACGCTTTTACTTTGCGCTGCAAACAATATGTATACCGACATGTTGAAGTTTACTTGTATTTTATGTAGCGAGACCCAGAGACCGGAGAAGAACCCAATGACATACAACTGTGGGAGGCAAGCCATTTGTTGAACGATAACTAGACAAACAAGCTGGCAGAAGCTGTACACGTGAGTAACACTTCAAACAATCCCCAATTAAATAAATATTTGAAAATTACCTGTGACTTTTCTTTTCGTATATAGATTCAGGCACGTGCCCAAGTGGACGACATGAAAGCTGAGCAGGGAGGCCCATTTCCAAATGAGGAGAGAAACCACATCTTCCAGCGTTGTTATAGATCCTCAGTCGATTGTGCAAGATCACAGGTTCGGGGGCATGATTATATGGCTAACCCAACTGGTCCCGAACGTGAACGTATGCGTATCCGGATGTCTGAACACCTCAACGACCAAGTTCGAAACTTAGAAGTTAGAAATGCAGGCCTCAGTGAAATAGTGCAGAACTTGGAAGGAAGAAATGATAGCTTAAACACCCAGATGGACTGCATAAACCAGAAGAATGAAGAGTTAATCGTTGAAGTCCAGAACTTACAAGGTCAGATAGCAGCTGATCGTGAACAGACAGCTAAGAACATGCAGGACATGCGCACCTCATTGGCTGAAATGTAAAAATGATGATGGCGACCACTCCACAGAAGGTCCAACAAATAAGGAACCGCCAAAAGCCACCTGCTCCAACAATTAGTCCCAGTCAGCTTAGGAAAACTCTTAGCATGCAAACACTTCGCTTAAGTAATCCTTGAGTGTTGTTATGCATGTTGTAAAATTGATGGATGTTTATTGTTAAACTCGTGATTCCGTTGCCACTAATTTTCAAACCTGGTGCATTCAGGCTCTACTACCGCTAATTATAAAATGTGGCATTACAAATTTCTTGTCACGAATGATAAATTGTTGCAATAGGAAGCTATTGCCAATACGGATGATAAAACGTGACAATAGAATGACAAAATGTTGCAGTATAAAAATTTGGCAACGACTCAAAAAACGTTGCATTAAAACACTATTGCCACAGATAAGAAATCTTTGCAATACCAAAATATTTGCCATGGATGTGAAATCGTTGCGGTACCATACTAGTTCCAACGGATCTGAAATCATTGCAATACGGTACTATTCGCCACGTTTGTGGACTCGTTGCAATACCCAACTATTCGCCATGGATATGAAATCATTGCAGTACCAGACTAGTTCCCACGGATCTAAAATCGTCGCAATACGGTACTATTCGCCACGTTTGTTGACTCGTTGCACTAACCTACTATTTGCCACGGACGTTAAACCGTCGCGGTATCATACTATTTGCCACGGCTGTGAAATCGTTGCAATACCGTGATATTCGTTGCAATATGGTGAATCGTTGCTACACCATAACTCGTTGCAATATGTTACTATTTGCCACGGCTGTAAAAATCGTTGCAATACTGTAGTATTTGCCACGAATATGAAAATCGTTGCAATCACGTACTATTACCACGAACGCGAAATCGTTGCAATACAATGCTATTTGTTGCAATACGTTAAATCGTCGCAATACGGTAAACCGTTGCAATAACATACTATTTGCTACGAATGTGAAATCATTACAATACCGTACTATTGCCACGCCTGCGAAATCGTTGCAATACAATGCTATTCGTTGCAATACGTTAAATCGCCGCAATACGCTAAACCATTGTAATAACATACTATTTGCCACGAATGTGAAATCGTTACAACATTGTACTATTGCCACGCCTGTGAAATCGTTGCAACCACATACAATTACCACGAATGTGAAATCGTTGCCATACCATGCTGTTTGTTGCAATACGTTAAATCGTTGCAATACGCTAAATCGTTGAAACAACATACTATTTGCCATGAATATGAAATCGTTGCAATACCAAACTATTTGCCACGACCGTGAACCCGTTGCAATACCGTACAATTCGTTGCGATACGTTAAATCGTAGCAATACATGAAACCGTTGCAATAGCGTCCTATTTGCCACCGATGTAAAACCGTTGCAATAGCGTCCTATTCGCCACGGATGCCAAGGCATCACAAATAACCTATCGCCATGGGAGTTGTTACGACAATTCATAAAAACTATCGCCACGCTCTTTTTCGTTGCAACAACGACCTATTGCGACGAAAAACAACCTATTGCGACAAATTTTTTCGTTGTAATAAACCAGAATCCTTGCAGTGTCTACATCCTTCACAAACTCAATTCTTGTGACCTTTTCTATCATAAACATGATATAAGGCGCATACCCACAGGAATGGTCCGGTGTGCATGAGATATTCACCATATCATTCCAAATGTAGTCGAAGACATCAAACTTCTTGTTTTTGCTGATCGCCTTCATCAGTGTCCCTAGGTAGCCTTGGACACTTCCTGCATCTCCATCTTTTGGAGTTATGGTCTTCCTCATCACCCTATTGAGAACCATGAAGAAAGGCTTCATGTTCTTGGTTGATGGAGGGTTGTACCTCAGGCGAGTATCATAAAGGAACTCCATCTTATCCTTCTCCAAGAAACCAATGTTGTGAATGATAAGCTCATTGCTGCTAGTGTTGTAGGATCGAAGAGCATGTGAAAAGCTGCCAGAGGGGGTTGAATGGTAGATTAAAAAATCTTACACGGTAGAAACAATTAAATCCCAACCCTTTCGGCAGAAAAATGATATGTTAAAGAAATCATGTGTGAGACTAATCTAAACGTTTTTCACCGTGAAAAAAAATGATAGATATCAGAGAGAATCAAGCCACGAAGACGACACAACAAGAATCACTCAAATCTATCGAGAGAAACTCAAGTTACGATTGAAAGATCTAACAAAGTTCAATCTGTCCTACCCGAGAAAAAACAGTTCTAGAACGCTGCAAATAATCTCGTGTAGATCAGAAAGCACAAATCCAATGACCGTGAAATCTTACAGATGATAGAAAATCAAGTTGTGAAAACAACCTAAAAAGAATCACGTCAAATGGATCTGTAAAACTCGAGTTATGATAAAACCACCGAAGAAAGATAGTGCTGTGCAAAAACTCGACGAGAAAACTTGTCTGGAACAAGTCGAACGAACAAGACACAAAAGTTCCTTTCAACTACGAATTTTATTCAATAGAACACAATAGGAACAGCCTCAAAGTCGTCTACCACGAGCTCTCGCCTCCCTTGCTTATATAACCAGCCCTTAGGCCAACCCAATCTCAACTAGGACTCTAATCCTACTCAAATCATGAATCAAAACTTTCCATAACTGCTTAGGACTCTTCTATACACAGATAGAAGCAATCTTAAGATTTCCAAACACCTTAAGAATGCATCCCACATTCCTAAAACAACTCAAATTCGTGACCCATATGAAATCCAATCATAACGAACTCAAATCTTTCCATATTTGAGTCAAACACGACTCATCCGCAGCTTGAGTCCATAACCTAGTCGGTTGGACCTCTCCGACCAATTCTTTACGTCCACATCTCTTCATCATGCCTCGAAACCATGTAGCCACGTCCATGCACTCCTTGCATACGTGCAAACATCTTCCCACGATGTCCACGATACCTTCATATGCATTGTTCTTGATTCAAACATGATGCGCAACCTCCCAATCAAGTCAACCACAATTCCTCCTGAACTTGGTTGTTGAACCTCATCTTCTCCCTAAGACTAGTTCAATGGATCCCGTCACCAGCCATGTCTTGAACTCAAACAACACCTGCACATGAATAAACAACCAATACTTCCGAGCACAAGTCGTTGACTTGACTCTCGTTAGTTCTGAAATCACAACACCTTACGTGAGCACCTCACATAAGCATGTAGCAAAACCACAGTAAAACGATATCAGCCATATCAACCAAAATGCACAAAAAACATAGCAAATGAACACTAAGAAATCTTGCCAACAATGTAAAGCAAGTTCGAAACATTTCACAGTAAAAACAGGGACATTGCGATCAAGCTCCAAATCTTGCCAAAACTAACCGGAGCTTGAGCCGGAGCTTACCAAGGCTAGTACAACCTAGCGCCGGAGCTTACCAAAGCTAGTACAACCTAGCGCCGGAGCTTACCAAAGCTAGTACAACCTAGCACCAGAGCTTACCAAAGCTAGTAGGAACTAGTCAACTCAAAAGCCGAAGCTAGAAAAACATGTCGGAGCTAACCAACATAAGTCGGACCTAGCAAAACATATCAGAGCTTAACAAAGACATGTCGGAGCTATCAAAGACATGTTGGAGCTAAAGACAAAGCTCACCGGAGCTACCAAAAAAACATGTTGGACCTAGAAAAAGAAATTCAGACCTATTATCGGACCTTGCAGAAGCTCGGAGCTAGAGTCGGACCTTGCTAAAAAGATGTTACGGAAGCATTCAAAACTTTTATTGTCAAAGCCAATGTATTCAGCACACATAGGTCTCACAATCTCCCCCTTGATGAATGCACTGGCAACACCACTTAAGATCCGAACATTGGCTTATTCACATTAAAAGTTTTGAAAATAATTTCTCCCCCTTTATAAAACAGAAATAAAATGAGAAAAAGAAATTCTCCCTCTGAGAAGAATCGTGCTAAAAACAATTGTGAATATGTGCAATGTGTAATCAATTTATCCCCCTTGCATACTTATCTTTAAAAATTCACATATTATATCTCCCCCTTTGACAATGTATTCAGCAAGGTTTATAAGACAAATTTTAATTGTTATGAGCATATTATAACATATACATATAAAACAAAGCTCATTCAAGTCATACTATCATGTAACTTACACTATCACATCAATGAAATACATAAAGTAGTGTAAGCCATGCTAGAGATCAAATGTAATTTTCAATTTAAACAAGTCATGATCTCACAAACTTAACTATTTCAAAACCTGAAAGCATGACACTTGTTGCTGCATTTTATTATTTAAAGCACGAACTTTTAACATATGACATTTGCAAGAGATTATATGCCACATCTGCCTTATTCTAACCAACCAAGTCAAGCCTATGTCATTCGACAATCAGAAGTAATGTAGTAAGAACTTTCAGCATGTAAAAGGAATCAAAAGTCATATATATATATATATAATATATATGAAATACTATGCCCATATTATTCTAATTTTAGATTCACACATAGACTTCTCAAGTTTCAAAACTCCCCCTCAATTTAAGCTATGAGGATGCATAACCCCTATTTCACTACGAATGAAACAAAAACGAGTGAAATCCAAAGGTTTTGTAAAAATGTCAGCCAATTGTTGTTCGGTATCTACATGGTGAAGCCCAATGTTTCCTTTTTCAACATTATCACGGAGAAAGTGATACCTAATATCAATGTGCTTAGTTCTAGAATGTTGCACGGGGTTTTTAGCAATGCAAATGGCACTAGTGTTATCACAAAACAGTGAAACACTATCTAGATCAACCCCATAGTCCTTAAGTGTTTGAACAATCCAAAGAATTTGTGAGCAAGCACTAGCAGCAGCTACATATTCAGATTCAGTTGTGGATTGTGCAACTGAGTTTTGTTTTATAGAGGACCAAGCAACAAGTGAAGAAAATGACAAGCACCAGAAGTACTTTTCCTATCAATCCTACAACCCCCAAAATCAGCATCCAAAAAAGCTTTCAAAGTAATGATTGAGGAAGAAGGAAGAAAAATGCCAAATTCTTGAGTTCCATGTAAGTACCTGAGAATCCTTTTGTCAGCTTGACGATGTGAAGCACGTGGAGAGGCTTGAAATTGTGCACAAAGACATACGCTGAATTGTGTCTGGTCTTGATACTGTGAGGTACAACAGTGATCCGATCATGCTTCTATATTCTTTTTTATCCATGGGTTCACCATCTTCATCAAGTTCAAGTGTTGTTGCTGTACCCATTGGTGTTCGAAGAGGCTTGCTTTTGTCCATGTTGAAGCGCCTTAGGAGGTCTTTTGTATACTTCGTTTGATGCACAAAGGTACCCTCCTTGGTTTGCTTGATTTGCAGCCCCAAAAAGTATGTGAGTTCTCCCATCATACTCATATCAAATTTTGAACTCATCATAGCTGAAAACTTGGACACAAGATCATGAGAGCACAACCAAAGATAATATCATCCACATAGACTTGAACGAATAATGAGTCATTGTCATGCTTAAGCACAAAAAGAGTTGTATCAACCTTGCTCATGGTAAACCCCGTTTCAAGTAAGAATGTTTTTTAACCTATCATACCATGCTCTAGGGGCTTCTTTGAGACCCTACAAGGCTTTGGACAGTTTGTAAACATGATTAGGAAAATCTAGATTTTCAAAACCCGATGGTTGTTTGACATAAACCTCTTCATCTATGTAGCCATTAAGAAAAGCACTTTTAACATCCATTTGATATAGCTTAAAACCTTTAGATGCAGCAAAAGCTAACAAAATTCTTATGGCTTCTAATCTAGCAACAGGACCAAAGTTTCATCAAAATCTAGACCTTCAACTTGAGTGAAACCTTGAGCAACCAACCTAGCCTTATTCCTAACCACAACCCCATCCTTACTTTGTTTATTTTGACACACCCATTTAGTTCCAATTAAAGTGTGACCTTGATATGGAGGTACAAATTTCCAAACATTATTTATTTCAAAATTTTCTAACTCTTCTTGCATGGCAATAATCCAAGATTCATTAGTGAGTGCGTGTGATATATCTTTGGGTTCAAAATAAGCAACAAAAGCAGATTGAGCATGAGAGTTTGGATCTCAAAACCTGGACTGTGTGACTCGTTCGTGCAAGCTTCCAATAATTTGTTGTGGAGGATGAATTTTGAGAACCCGGAGGGGAGTGGACACTTCACAAGATTCTTCTTCTTCATGTTCATCACGAATCGATGAGCTTGTGACTTGAGGAGGATCTGGACCAGCAATGGTGGTCGTCGGTGCTGGCTGTGAATCAAAATCAGGAGCTAGAACAATGTCATTAGCTGCTGAATTTTCGGGCAGCAGCACCACTTCTTCCTCTTCTTCAACAAAAATACTCTCCCCCTGCGGATATGGATCTGGACCTGCAATGTTCGAGCTAGTACCTGGGCTAGCTTCATCAAAAGACACCTCACAAGTCTCCACAATTTTGTTAGTGTCAAGTAAAAGCACACGGTAGCCTCTAGTATGAGATGGATAACCAAGAAACATGCCATCAATGGATCTAGGTTCAAATTTATCAAGATTACCATGTTTCTTTACAAAACATTTGCAACCAAAGACCCAAAAGTGTGTAACACTAGGCCTATGTCAAAACCGGAGCTCATATGGTGTTTTACCTAGCTTAGTGCGCAAGAAAACTCGATTTGAGATATAACAAGCGGTTGCAATCGCATCAGCCCAAAATTTCCTAGGAGTTTGATATTCATCAAGCATAGTCCTAGCCATCTCAACTAAGGTTCTGTTCTTTCTTTCGACAACACCGTTTTGTTGAGGTACATATTGTGAAGAAAATTAATGATCTATTCCATTTTCAGCACAAAAGTGATCAAAAGATTGTTTTTTAAATTTGGTTCCGTTATCACTTCTAATTGCTTTTAAAGATCCTGGGTGATCAATTAATAATCTAAGAAATAAAGTTCTAAAGTGACTAAAAGCTTCATTCTTAGATGTCATAAAGTAAACCCAAGAGTATCTAGAATAATCATCAACAGTCACAAGAACATACCATTTACCTCCGAAGGATTCAACACATGAAGGTCCTACGGCGTCAAGGTGCAAAAGTTGACCCGGTTCAGTTGTCATGATCATTGTGAGAGGAGTATGTGAACATGCAACCATCTTAGCATGTCTACAAGAAGAGCACACAATTTATTTGTCCCCTTTAAGCTTAGGCCGCCCACGTATGCGATTAAGAGCACTAATACGCATGAGATGATCAAAGCGTACGTGACCAAGTCTACGATACCAAAAATATAAGTCTTTGGAATCATTAGCAACTAGACACCTATGCTTAGAGTAAGACATATCGAAATCAGCTTTAAAAACTCCTCCAAACCGTGACATGTTAAAAACAAGCTCACTGTTTGAATTTACAACTCTGTAGCAATTTTTAGTGAAAATAATTTCCAAATTGTCATCTAGCAGTTGTGAAACAAAAAACAAGTTGTATTTCAAATTTTTAACAAGTGCCACATCCTTCAAAGTGTAGTGATCATTTACTCTAACTGAACCCTTAGCAATTATAGGAGTTGAAGAATTATCGGCAAAAGTAACATTCTCTACACGTGACACAAAAGAGAGGGAGGAGAACCATTCTTTGTTACCGGTCATGTAGCGTGAGCAACCTGAATCCACAATCCAAAAGTTCTCCTTCCTCAAGCGTGTAACCTACATAGAAGCACAATACATCGATGACTCAATACTGGGGTTAGTCGAAAGGCATTTAGGAATCCAGTACTGAGTCACACGACGTCCAACAGGAATAACACGCGAAAGCTGAGATAAAGCAGCAGGTTTATATGCCAAATCTTGAGGATTTTTGTACCCAACTACTGTCCTACGAGATGTTACATGTGTAGCACGAAAAACAGTAGGTTTGGGAGCAAACTTTGCATGTTTTCGACTCATTACAGCGGATTGCATGTTCCTATCATTCGGTTTAGCAAGTGCAGCAAATTTTGCATGAAAGTTATGAGATCTAGCAATCATTCTTTCCTTTTTATGTTGTTTAGCTAGTCTATAACAAAAATCTATGACATGACCATCTCTACCACAGTAGGTACAATGAAATTTAACTTTGTGTTCATGTCTAGATGAGCAAGCAACATTTTTATTTGAAACCGAATGAGACAACACTCCTACTGATTTGAAAATCACTTCTTTTTATTTAGGAATGTTTAAATCAAACCACTTCCTAATGACTTTACAATTTTAGGTGGATGTGCCTTAGCATGAGCATGAGAATCAAAACCTAAACCAGTTTTATCATTGCAAGACTTGAAAGAATTCAACAGCAAGTTTAGGTTCTTATTCGCATTACAAAACCGATCTAATGTCCTATGCATGTTATCAAGTTTATTGGGCAGATCAAGGTAATTTTCACATGAAGTTTTTCCTTTTAATTTGCAATTGGAACAAAATTTAACTTCATGAGAACGTAAAGCATTGTTCAATATAGAAATTTCATTCATAGCATCTTGTAGTTTCTTATCAAGATCATCACAAGTAGAACAATGCAAATCAAATGTAGAATAGCTAGCATCTTTCAAGTTTTATCATTAAGTGCAGCAAGCTCTCTATTCTTTTCAATTTCTAACTCAAGTTTATCAAGTGTGGAGGTGTGCGTACTTCTTAATGAGAACAATTGTTCATATATTAAATCGCATGAGGGACATGCATCATCACTAGGAATCAAAACTTTTAAATGGTTGATTTCAGATTCTAGTGATTCAATTTTAGCAGCACTATCCCTAAGTTTTTTGTTCTTTTTCTTAACTATAATAGTGGCACGAGAAATAGCATCACACATTTCTTCGCAAGTAGGACATACCTCTTCACTGTCGCTGTTGTGTTCTGCCTCCTCCATACTTGATCTTGACTTGCCCGCCATGAAGCACAAGTTTGCCAAATCATCTTCATCTTCGTCATTTCCAATGTCCACATCGCTTGAGCCAAGTTCTTGAAGTGCGGAGATAAAACTGCTCACCAATTGACGTCCTATAAAACCCTTCTTTTTTTCATATCTTTTGCAGAGGAGTGCTTCGTCCTTGATTGCTTTTCATCCCGGGAAGTAGGAACTGAAAGGTTAGGGCAATCTGAACGAAAATGTCATGTCTTACCACATTTGAAACATCGTTGAGGTCCGTAGCTTCCTCTCCTTCTAGTTCTCACATTTTGCAATGCTTTTGAGAACCTAGTAGAGAGAAGTACTAGCTCATCCTCTGGAAACTCCTCAATCTGTTCAAGGGTTAGAGAGGACAACAAAGCAAGTGTACCACAAGATGAAGATGATCAGAGCTAGGCATGTCACGTTGAGAAACAAAAGCAATAGACTTGTTGGGGTTCTTACATGATATTATGTCAATTTCATGAGTTTTTAACTTGGAATATAGCACATCTAAAGTAAGTGTACTCATGACAGTAGATTCACGAATAGATGTGACTTTCATCTCCTAAATTGACATATCTAATGCACTTAATAATTGCCTAGCATTTTCAGCATATGAAAAATTAACATTGACACTACGAAAGTTGCTGAGAATTTTATTAAAGCAAGCAAAAAGGTCATCAATAGACTCACCGGGTTGCATCTCGAAGCGCATGTATTATTTTTTGAACATGTCTTGCCTTACCTCCTTGATAGTGTTGGATCCTTCATGGTAGTCACAAAGTGCTTTCCACACATCGTATGCAGATCGGAGGTGTGCAACACGGTCGAAGTCGCTTTGAGTTAATCCTTGTATGATCAAGTTCCGAGCCTTGTTGTTGTTGTCATCTCTCAGATTTCTAGTTGTAACTTAATCATTTGAAGGCACTTCGTAAGGCTTGTATACCTTCTCCCATATTGCGAAGCCCTGAGCCTGGATGAAGGCTTCCATACGTGCCTTCCAAACCTCAAAATCAATACCACTAAACACACAAGGTTTGGCGGAGTATTTCTCCATGATGATTAGTCAAAAACACGTGCAAATCACAAAGATTAGAGCATTGTGGCTCTGATACCAATTATAGGATCAAAGAGCACGTGAAAAGCTACCAGATGGGAGTGAATGATAGATTAAAAAATCTTACGCAGCGGAAACAATTAAACCCCAAACCCCTTCGATAGAAAAAACATTTTGTTAAAGAAATCATGTGTGAGACTAATATAAACATGTTTCACCGCGAAAAAAGTGATAGATATAAGAGAGAATCAAGTCACGAAGACAACACAACAAGAATCACTCAAATCCGTCGAGAGAAACTCAAGTTACGATTGAAAGATCGAACAAAGGCCAATCTGTCCTACCCGAGAAAAAATAGTTCTGGAACACTGCAAAGA